>OY282508.1:20130350-20789276 GCA_958295605.1 Ajuga chamaepitys | reverse complement strand
TTTTGATTTTTCTTTGACTTTTTTAAAGGTGGGGATTGAGTGTTGAGATTTTGAGGGTGAAGAGCGTGGGAGAAGTTTCCTTTTTAGGAGTATGAAAAATAAGGTGGGATGGCAAAAAAAAAAATGTGCAAAATAAGCCGGGATGGAGGTAGTACTAGATAATAGATTCTAATAATATTATATAAGAGGAGTGTAAAATGGGAAACCTCAAAAAGTTAAAATATCATAGTGTAAAATATGCAGTGGACTTAGAATGAAATGAATAGAGAATGCAACGTAGGTAGCAGAGAGGCTGGTTTCACACTAATCGTCTTTGGTAGCTAAACTAAATCCAACTGTTTTCAATAAAAAATACGTTTGCAAAAGTAAAACTTTTCTCGACAAAAAGCCACAACAATGGAAACTTCTTCAACTATAGCTCCCATGTTTTCTTTTGAGGATTATGAGCACTAGGCTATTAGGAGCAAACACATTTGGCTTTTATGGATGAAATGTGGAAGTCATTACCGAATGTCCACCAGTAACGATGAAGATCAAGACTGTTGTTCGAGTGGAAGGTCAACCAACGCATACTCCCATGGTGGAAAAGGCACGTAATAATTGGATTGTTGATGATAGAAAGAGGTCTATTATGGACTACCTAGCCAGAAGTATACTTTTTGCCACGTTGGACAAGGGGACCTTTAGTAAAGTCAAGGCATGTAAGCAAGAACAGAGCCAGAAGGGGGGCAACGGGGTCGTTGGGCCCCCTCAAATTTTAATAATTTCGTAGGGGTATTTTTGTAATTTAAAATATTTACTTTATTTCGATAAAAATAAAAATCTCATCCTAAAACAATAACTAGGTTTTATATTAGATTAAATTAGTATGTCTTATTTGAATTTAGCTACGTTAGTATTTATACACAACTTACGTGCACGATTACCAAATACATAGACATAGCCTCTAGAAAATAGAATTAGTTATTTCTAAGTAATTTTTACGAGCATTTCTACTAAAAACACTAAATGTAATATATTAAACTTAGAGGAAAAAGTACCCGGAAACTATTTGCAATTTTTCTTTATAATTAATGTTTCATTACTTATCTTTCTATATTGAGTTTTTATACATCTTTTTTTACTATTAGTAGCCACATTTAAAATTATGGAGTAATGATTTCTTATTTTTAGCTAATTGGATTGAGTAAGAATTATTCATTTCAATCTTCTTATTATATAGTTGATTATCTAGGTATGTGAATGTAGTAGCCTATATGTATTTTTATTAACTTTGTACAAATAATATGTTTTTATATTTTAAATTTTAGAATTGATATATTATTATATCTTAACACTATAATTGGGGTCCCCTGACTAAAAATTCTGGCTCCGTCACTGCATGCAAGACTGCCAAGGACATTTGGGACTTGCTGAGAGAAATCTATGTTGGCTCAGCACTACTTCGTGAGAATAGGATGGCCAGTAACCCTAGACTTCGAGCTTTTCAAGGCAAAAACATGACACGTCGGTTTCTAACCTAGTGTTCCGCAAGTGTACGGATGTAGGTGTAGTACAATTGTCAAGGCCGATCCCACAAGAAATAGGTTTTTTAGGTAGTTTGATACCTCAATATTCTAGGAATATCTTAACTAGATACTAATTCAGAAAAGATTGATTTTACTGACTAAAATACTTAATTAAATATGAATTCAAACTTGGGAACCACGAATAATTAACAATCAAGGGAAAACAGCATCCTAGGGTATCGATTTCAGAATATTTATTCCAATGATGATTAGAATTAACTTATTAATTTTAACCGATCTAGTGTTTATTAAGCGGCGCAATATTAACCTAATTCTCCTCTCGAAGTAATTAAATTGTTGATTAACTAAGACAATTACCCTCTCGAGTCAATTAATCCTAGAAACTCCAAAAAGCTCATAAACCTATGCCTACACAGTCATAGACAACTGCGCTCTATATCGTACGTCTAATAACAAACCCCTTCTCTCGAAGCGGATTTGTTAAACGAGATTACTAAATCTAGATGGTCAGTCCAAATTCAGTGATTAAAACGGATATAAAGATAAACACATAAAGAACGGGATTCAATAAGTTAAAACGTAAATCAAAACATTGTCATAAAATAATTCCTACTTTCTAACCCTAGGACACGAATAACTTAGCTACTCATGCCTAGGCTCAATTCAATACAATATTTAAGACAAAACATTCTAAAGAATTAAAACTAGGAAAAATTGCTAAACCCGAGTAAATCGTCCCATTGATCGAATCTTCGTTGTCGTCCAAGTCGTCTCGCGCCTCAAACTCGGATAGTATGTGTGTTGTGTTTTGAAGAAGCACTTGAATCCTTTTTATAGAGTTAGATAAGCCCAATTGAATTAGGAAATCAAATCTGTGTCTAAAACAGGATTTGTATTCACGGCGATCGTTTTGACACGGTCGTATTGCTTAAATGACATGGCCGTGTTGCTTTGCAATACTTCAATTTCCAGCAACAATTCGACACGGTCGTGTTGCTTTGTGACGCGGTCGTGTTCTGTTCCAGAGCCTATTTGAACGTTGCGGACCACTTTCGACACGGCCGTGTTGCTTTGTGACGCAGCCGTGTCGGTTCTTGCCCCGTTTTGCTCCTAGACCGGTTCAGGCCGGTTCGGACCGGTTTGGACCGGTTCTCGGACGGTTCAGACCGGTTCTCACTGATTTTCACTTCTTTGGGCCGATTTTTACTCTGTTTCAACTTGTTTTCTTGTCCGATAGTCGTAAATCACAACTTTTTAGCCTGAAAATACTCAAAATACCTTAAAACAAGCCGAGTACGTTAATTGGTCACTTATATCACATTCCATACAATTTCTAACCATTTATGCACATAATTTCTATAAAATAGTATCATACATTGACCTAATTACATGCATAATTAACGTGCATCAAAATTCCCCAAACTTAAACTGTTGTTCGTCCCAAACACATAAAAATTAATTCATGTATTTAGGGCGATTGGATGATAAATTAGTTTTAGAATGATTTTTTCAAAAGCTTAGACACCGTAGTATAAACGAGCATGTGTGATAGAGCAAAAATCTACTACTTTCGAGACTTAAACTTTCAAAACTTTTGATCCTCACCAGGTAAGTGTTTCTCTCATCTCTCAAGTGTTTATGGCTAAAATTTGAAATTTCACTCAAATTGGACTATACTCTCGGTTTTACCATAGGCTTGCCAATTGTCTACATCGAATTCAGTACATTAGCATAAGTGACAAAGAATCAATTAGGACTTATATTTGGTTGTAATATTGGCTTAAGGTAAGGTGGGACATATTTGGATACAAGTGACTATGTATTGGACTAATCAAGTTATATATATATATATAACCCCACTACCCCTCAATACAAACACTCAATCTCACTCTTCCCTTCTCAGCAATTCACCCCTTAAAGTGATTTCTTCACCTTCCAAAAACCCGTACAACTCAAGTGATTTTCATTTCTGTGGGTACCACATCTTGGGACTACCCGATTTTCCTATTCAAAGTCACATTCAATCATTTATGTCCTAACCTCTCCTCAAGAATACTAATAACAACAAACTTTTTTTTTTCTTTTTTTTTTTATAACTTTCGCACTATGAGAGGCTATTTTTCTTGGATTTCACCTATCACTTTTCTCTTATTTCCTTCATCTTTTCGAAAATATCCCTACTTCCCATTCCTTCCCACAAATTGTTCACCCAAAATCCCTTCCATTTCTCCTCCCTCTAACTTGATTAATCCAATTAGGGCCAAAAGAGTTAAATCAAAAGGTTTCGGCTGACAGTGTTAGGTTATGAATAAATAAGGCTTATAAGGCTCAAGTGGGCTAACTAGGGACATTTTGCACAAAAATTCCAGGTAAAAAGGTTAGTTCAAGGCTCAATAATTGGGTACAAAACAAAAATTGCCTATATCACTTCCTAAGTCACATTACACTTTTGACCTATTCTCAACGCAGTCTCAAGGCAAGTTCTAGAAACCAAGACATATAACCAATCAAACTCACACCGAAAGAAAATATAGCACTTCATAAATAGAAGTCACTTTTTTTAGGCTCAATTTCTCACACGGGTCATTTTGATCAAAGTTCGTAGTTTAACTCAATTTCGTCTCAAATTGCCTATCATGCTCCACTCGGTATCAATTTTCAAATTCATGCATAAAATCGTATCATCATTAACATTTTATCATCCATCTTTTCCCTAAATTTGCAACAATTACTCCTTGGGTTTGCATTTTTTTCCTTTTGACTCTAACTAAAAAATAAACTAAACTCCCTAAAACTCAATTATGGACGAATTAAAACAATAAACATGAGTTCACACATACACCAACACCAATTTAACAAATACTTGGGCGCACAGACCCAATACTCAAAATCAAATAACATAGCAGCATTCCTGATAACAATGGGCACACAGACCCCAAAATTAAAGTATCACTATGCAAAGGGCTCACAGACCCGACAACCGACTCAAGTACAAGTTCAACCAACACTTAACCAATCAATGCATCACTCACATGCTTAATTACACAACCAAATAACCAATATGACCATAAAGTAAAAATAGCAGCAAAACAATAACCATCGCGGCCAAGACGTCCACAGTTCACCCCCTCCCCCAAACTTGGCTAGAAGCCAACGTTTGGAGGAAAAACTGGTACGCCTTGGTGCTAACTTACAAATCACTGAGGCGGAGGCAGGGGTTGGAACCCATATTGGCTCCAAAATTGTGACATTGCCTCCCATTGACTCTGTTGCTGCTGTCTCCACAAACGGTCTTCATCACTTCTTTGCAGCAGTGTGTTGAGTACTCCCCGTTGAGCATGTAATTCGGAGTGAATAGTCTGAAGGGATCCCCGGACCTCCGTGCGGTGCCTCTCCATCGATGTTTGGAACGTCTGCATCGACTCAGTATGGAGACGAACATCGTCCCGCAATGAGTTGATGATGCCCACCATGTCGTCATTGAACTCCGATGGGGAAGCAACTGTCGTCGATGCTCGTTTCTTCCTGGGCTATCTCGGAGTGTGGTACTTTGCTCAGCTGGTAGCCTAGACTAGAACACCTTGGAGTTCGGTGGTTGGGAGTGCTGGAGATGGTCTTCAGTGGATAGCGACATATTCGCTGTATCATGGACTCCTGTAACCGCTGTCCCAAGCTCATATGGTAGACGAAGATATGGACCAACATTTTGGTACACATATGGGACAGTCCCATCCTCACCGAGAACTACCACCTGCATCAATTCAAGAAAGTCCCATGTAAATTGGACTTCACCTCTCACCGGCTCCATCTCCGTTAAGTCGATGTCATCAAACGCGACTGCAATTGGAATGATCAGTCCTCCAATCATAATGCTGTCCTTTTGTTTCCGGATGACATTCTCCAGGTGCTCCATCAATATCCTTGTATAGTCCACCTTATACCCATGCAAAATGTTCCACAACATGTGCAATTCACTCTGTCTCACCGCTCCCACTTCACGCTGGGCAAAAAGAGTGTAGGCAAGCAACTTCTGTATATAGCGAATGACTGGATTACGAATCCATGAAGCTTTGGCTGCCTTGGAGATATATGGTTGAGCTGCTACTATTGGTGGTGCAGCTGTCAACAATGCCCAAAAGGAGTGTGGGTCAAATACCTCCGAGGGAGTCGCTCTTGCAAATGTCGGAAAGTCATATATCATGTCCAGCTCATTGTAGGTCAATGTTCTAGCTTTCCCCATCAATTGGAACGTGATTCCGTCCGGGCGGGTGGAGTACAAAGAACTGGCTGCAATGATGTGGAATGTGCTCAAGAACTCGAGAGTGATCCGTCTATATGTCTGCTGTGTTCTCATGAGCTGAAGTAACCCGACCCGATTGAGCAGAGTACGGACATTATCATGAATGCCCATTGCCCGAGTCAAGTTATCACTACCAAACCGTGTTGGGATGACAGTGCGATGACAAAGCTCCTCAAACCGAGCCTTATGTTCAACCTCCGTCAAAGAAAACCCGAGAAGAGTCTGACTGTCATTTAGGTTGACCGCCGGGGTTTCTTCAACCATGACTTGCTTGCCTCTGCTACGACTAGATTGTCCTTTCGATGGTGCCATTTTTAGTGTCCTGTGCACACACTTAACACCACACAAATCAATTGTGACACAATCCTTAGTTTAGCATAATTATAGACGAAAAATGAACTAGTAACACCCGATCTATTTATGCATTATATACCCCCTATCTTATGCTCAACTCCTACCCACTTCACTTGGGAGATCGTTAGATAATGAAACTTCGAATTTTATCAACTTGAGCATGCATCTTAATTCCATTAAGTCGTACATCATGTAGAATTGCTATAAGGAATAGAAATTAAGTGACATAACATCAATATAAATCATGCACATAACATGTTTGATAATATGCCTCAATGAGTCCAACACATGAAATTCAATCTCGGGGTACTCGTTCCATTCTAACCAAAACATTTTCATCTAATTTAGCAACAATCACAACAATCCATACTCATAAAGTAAACCCCATTCACTATTCTCACAAGTTCATACCCAAATTGCATCTTTTAGCGCATAGGCATTACAATAGTCACTTAAATCATGAAATTAATTCCCAATACGAATTAAGCATCAAAATTGAATGGGAAACAAACTAATAAGGGTTAGCTTCACTTACCGGAGAAGTTTAATCGGAGAAAAACCAATTCGGAATGTGCCCTAGTTCCGTGGAAGTGAGTCGAAATTTTCGACTTTGGTAGAGGTAATGAGTGAATTAGAGTGTGTGATTGTGTTTGAGTTGGATTGTGGGTGAATTTGAGTGTGTTTGTGGGTGAATAGGTGGAATGTGTGTGAAAGTTGTTGTTTTTGTGCGTGAGTAGCAAAAGAAAGAAGAGGGGATGAAATGAAACCTGTCGCGTGTTTTAACCAGCTGAAGGGGTGACACGGCCTTGTTATGTTGTGACACGGCCATGTTGAGTTTGAGCCAAACCTTTGTTTCTGTGGCCTTTTTGACACGGCCGTGTTCAGTATGTGACACGGCCGTGTTGTATTCCAGCTTGTTTTTCCTTTTTGAGCTATCTTTTGACACGGCCGTGTCATTTGTGAGACGCGGTCGTGTTACTTTGAGCTGAAGTTGACGCGGCCGTATTGCATTCCAGAGGGTTCCACTCGTTTGACGCCAGTTTTGACACGGCCGTGTTGTCAAGTGACACGGTTGTGTTGCTCTAATTTCCTTCCACACGCGATTTATCGTCTTTTCGACCCTCGTTTCTCGCACTACTCGTCCATATTGATTCCTAACAATGCAAAAACGAAATAAAAAACATAAAATTACCATAAACTAAAAGAATTGAAAGACAATGCAAAAATACGAAATATCGGGTTGCCTCCCGACAAGCGCTTTGTTTTACGTCTCAAGCTTGACGACCTTTAAATCTAATTTGCTTCTTTCAACCGCACTTCATGTACAGTTTGAATTTGGTCGGACTTGTAGTATTTCTTTATGCGTTGTCCATTCACGAGAAACGTGCTCCCGTCTTGATTCAACAGCTCCACTACACCCGATGCTCTGACAGTTTTGATTGTGAATGGCCCGGACCATCGAGATTTCAACTTGCCCGGAAAAAGTCGTAGACGAGAGTTGACCAAGAGAACTTGTTCACCGGCTTTAAATGTGCAATTCGTGATCATTCGGTCGTGGAACCTCTTGACCCGCTCTTTGTATAAGCTGGAGTTTTCGAATGCTTGTTGTCTAAACTCCTCCAATTCGTTGAGCTTTAAGAGTCGCTCTTTTCCAGCAGCTTCGAAGTCGAAATTCAGCTTCTTGACTGCCCAATACGCTCTATGCTCTAATTCAACCAGTAGATGACATGCCTTCCCAAACACTAATTGATACGGCGACAGCCCTAATGGAGTTTTATATGTCGTCCTATATGCCCAAAGCGCATCATCTAATTTCATCGCCCAATCCTTCCGGTTCCCATTTACCGACTTCTCTAGTATTTGCTTGATTTCTCGGTTTGCTAGTTCCACTTGGCCATTAGCTTGAGGATGATAAGGAGTGGTCACCCGATGTTTTACCCCATACTTAGCCAATAATGCGGCCATCCATCTATTACAAAAATGGGAGCCTCCATCACTAATCAAGGCTCTTGGAGTGTCGTACCTTGTCAAAATGTTCTTTTGGAGGAATTTGAGTACCACCTTGGCGTCATTTGTTTGGGTCGGAACAGCTTCCACCCATCTCGAGACATACTCCACAGCCACCAAGATGTATTGGAACCCATTTGAAGATGGAAAGGGTCCCATAAAATCTATCCCCCATACGTCGAACAACTCAACCTCAAGAATTGTGGTAAGAGGCATCTCGTGCTTCCGTGTGATTCCTCTGGTCCTTTGGCACTTATCACATTGCAGAATGAACGCATGACAATCTTTGTGGATGGACGGCCAATAGAAGCCACTTTGAAGCACCTTCGCTGATGTTCGTGCTGATGCAAAATGTCCCCCAGTTGGGGATGAGTGATAATGTGTTATGATATCTTTCACTTCCTCTTGAGGCACACACCGTCTAATGATTGTATCCGCACATCTCCTATAGAGATAGGGGTCATCCCATATGTAGAACTTCACATCGTTGAAAAATTTCTTCTTCTTATGATGAGGAAAGCCCGGAACGATCCCACTCGCTATAAAGTTTGCGATGTCACTATACCATGGCCCATTCTCCACAACCATCACGTGCTCGTCTGGAAAGATGTCGCTAATGGCTGTTTGTTAACCCTTTGCATCCGCTTCATTCTCAATGCGAGACAAGTGGTCAGCTACCACATTTTCGCAGCCCTTCCTATCTTTGATCTCCAAGTCAAATTCTTGTAGAAGCAATATCAATCTAATTAGCCTTGGCTTGGAATCCTGTTTAGCAAACAAATACTTAAGAGCAGTATGATCAGTATAAACTATTGTTTTAGCTTGTACAAGATATGAACGAAATTTATCACAAGCATAAACAACAGCTAACAGTTCTTTTTCCGTGGTGGTATAGTTTGCTTGAGCGGTGTCGAGAGTTTTGCTAGCATAGTATATGACCCGAAAAATCTTCTCCCGCTTTTGACCCAGTGCAGCTCCCACCGCCATGTTGCTCGCATCACACATAACCTCGAATGGTTGTGACCAGTCAGGTGTAATTAGTACTGGAGCAGTGATCAATGCCTTCTTTAGCGTCTCAAAAGCCTATATGTATGCATCATCGAAAACAAAAGGAGTATCTTTTTTTAACAAACGAGATAAAGGTTTAGTAATCTTAGAAAAATCCTTTATGAACCTTCTATAAAACCCCGCATGTCCTAAAAAGCTTCTAATCCATTTTTCATTCGTAGGAGGTGGTAATTTCTCTATTGCCACTACCTTAGCCCTATCGACTTCTAATCCTTGTGCTGAGATTCTATGTCCCAAGACTATCCCATCTTTTACCATGAAATGACATTTTTCCCAGTTAAGGACCAGATTAGTTTCTTCACACCTTTTAAGCACCTGAGCTAAGTTATCTAGACAGTTATCGAAAGACGAACCGAACACAGAGAAATCATCCATAAAGACCTCCATTACATTTTCTATCAAACCCCCAAAAATTGCCATCATACACCTTTGAAAAGTAGCAGGAGCATTACAAAGCCCAAATAGAATTCTACGAAAAGCAAAGACAACATAAGGACACACAAAAGCAGTTTTTTCTTGATCCTCCGGGGCAATTACAATCTGATTGTACCTAGAATAACCATCGAGAAAACAATAATACTCATATCCTGCTAACCTATCAAGCATTTGATCTAGAAAGGGAAGGGGAAAATGGTCTTTACGAGTGGCAGCATTAAGTTTCCTATAGTCTATACATACACGCCAGCCCGTGATTACCCTAGTGGCTATGAACTCATCAAGATCACCCTTAACTACAGTCATCCCCCCCTTCTTTGGCACAACCTGAGTTGGACTTACCCACTTACTATCAGAAATAGGAAAAACTATCCCAGCGTCTAACCACTTAAGTACTTCTTTCCTAACTACTTCTTGCATCATTGGGTTAAGCCTACGTTGGTTTTGAACGGAGGGTTTATACTCATCTTCCATCAGAATTTTATGCATGCAAATCGTAGGATTAATTCCTTTCAAGTCAGCAATTGACCATCATATAGCAGATTTATACTTCCTCAATACACGCAACAGCTTATCAGTTTCAACATCAGTAAGGGAAGAAGAGATTATTTCCGGATATCTGTTCTCATTATCTAGAAATGCGTACCGCAGATGATCAGGCAATGGTTTCAGCTCCAGGCATCCATCGCCCCCTTTTTGCTCTTCTTCAACCGCTTTCTTGTTTATGTTTTCTTGAGTCGAACTCTCCTTAGGAGCATCCTGCAAAGCATTCAATGCACTAACACTTTCGGCAAGATCAAGGTCAGTAGGATCATGGAGATTAACATTATAAACAGAATTTGTGATGCATGTTTCAAGGGGATGACTATCATTTGGGGAGGTTAGTTTCCTACAAAATGCAGCTTCAATTGAATGAACAAAACTACATGTTTCTAATTGAGACTCATCCTCCCTATCATGATGTTGTAGAACTTTATAGATTGAAAAAGTAACTTGCTCTGTATCTACCCTTAATGTCAACTCTCCTTTTTGGACATCTATTAATACTTTTCCCGTTGCTAGAAACGGGCGACCTAAAATCAAAGGGACATCTTTATCTTCTACCATATCTAAAACCACAAAATCCACAGGTATTATAAACTTCCCAACTTTTAACAAAACATCCTCTACAATCCCTTTTGGCCAAGTCATAGACCGATCAGCCATTTGTAAAGAAATTGTAGTGGGTTTCAAAGTACCTGGATTCAATTTCTCAAAAATAGACAGTGGCATCAAGTTAATACTAGCCCCTAGATCACACAGTACCTTATCAAATGTAACAGTACCTATTTGACATGCAATAGTAAAGCTACCTGGATCTTTTCGTTTGAGCGGTAGCTTCTTTTGGATCACAGCACTGCACTCTTCAGTCAAGTTGACTGTCTCGTATTCTTCCCACTTCTTCTTCTTTGAGATCACTTCCTTCAGAAATTTAGCGTAGTTCGGCATTTGCTGCAGTGCTTCAACAAAGGGGATGTTAATTTGGATCCTCTTCAGCACATCCAAGCACTTCGCGAACTGCTCATCGATCTTCTTCTTCCTTAAGGCTTGTGGGAATGGGACAGCCGGGACATAAGGTGGGATGTCTGCTTTGATTTCCTTTCCTTCGCTTTGCTGTACTGCCTTCTTCTTGCCTGATTGCTCGTGCTTCTCTTCCATTTGCTCTTTCTCCACTACTTTATCTTAATCAACCGGCAGCTAGGGTCCCTCGTACTCAGTACCACTCCTCAACTGAATGGCTTGACATTGCTCTCTTGGGTTCACCACCGTATCACTCGGATATTGGCCCTGCTTGTGTTTGGCCCCGACAATCTTGATCAACTGGCTCATATTGGAAGACAACTCCCTAATACTTGCTTGAGTCTGCACCATCGTATTCTCTAGCCTCTTGATGTCTGCCCCTTGCCCAGTAATATGCTTGTTTAGCTCAATAAATTTCCCTTCTACTTTCTTCTCCAATTGAGCTAACTTCTCATCATACTTTTCAAACTGTGAATGGGCAATCTCTTCTTGTGATGGCTTCTTACCGTCATGGATCATACCGTTTGAAACAGCAAACCCAGGTGGTGGATTGAGCGTGTTCTTGGGGTCCCCATATGAGAAGTTTTGGTGATTCTGATTTTGTGGGTACTGATTGTACCTAGGTTGGTTGTTTTGGAAGTTGTTGAAGTTCCTTTGGTTTAGAAAATTAACCTCTTCAACTTCTTCTTGACCCCCTGTCTGTTGTGCCAACGTCAGACTAGTTAGTAGATTGACCTGACTCATCAGGGCTGTCAGCTGTGATGTGAGTTTGTCCAGCGGCTCATTGCTGACCGTCTCCACTTCCATAACATTCGCCACCCTCCGTGGCTAGTTTCTCTCGTTTGGCCACTGATAACTTGTTCTAGCCATAGCATCCAAAATCGAGAATGCTGTCTTTACTGATGTCTCCATCAAGCTACCACCTGTAGCTACGTCCACTTGGTTTCTGGTCGGAGCGAGTAAGCCATTATAAAACTTACATATCTGCTGCTTTTTCGTAAACCCATGTTGAGGGAAACTCCGGATAAGATCCCGGAATTGCTCCCAAGATTCTCCAAACGGCTCCTGATCCAACTGCTTGAACTGATTAATTTGATTCTGCAAGTCGAGCATCTTGCTCAGTGGAAAATAATTCAATAGAAATGAAGTGCTCAAATCTTCCCAGCTGGTGACATCTTCCAAGGAATCGAACCATTGGAGGGCTCTATCCTTCAACGAAAAGGGAAACAATCTCAGCTTAACTTGCTCGTGTGGCACATGGTTTATTTTGATGGTGTCTGCTAGTCTTCGGAACTTAATCAGGTGAGCGTTCGGATCCTCTAATGCACTTCCCCCATACTGGTTCTGCTACACTATGTTGATTAGTGCAGGCTTCAGCTTGAAACTATTGGCATCAAGTGGCGGGGGTTGTACTCCTCCTGACTGTTGATTTGGATTTGGCTTTAAACAATCACTAATGGGTGTATCATCTTCATCTCCCGCATCTGGCTCTATTGGAATTTGTCCGTGCTGTTGTGGCAACTGTGGCTGTTGTACAGGTATCTGCTGCTGTATGTTAGTAACTCGATCGTCCAATCGTGCTAAAGCTGTTAGCACTCTATTTAAGGCTTCATCATTCGGTTGATGCGGTGGGTTCTCCATGTCAGCCCTTCTGGTGCGGTGTCTACGAGCTGTCGCTTCAATTTCTGGATCGAACGGAATAAGAGTCTCTTTTCCTTTTGATCTGGTGTGCATGCGAAGCCTGATAACACCAAAAACAGCAAATACTGTGTAACACAAAAATTAAGAAAAAATAAAAACGAAAATTAAATTTAAAATTACGAAAAACAAATAAAATCTAGTCTAGTTTCCTCCTATTTTT
Organism: Ajuga chamaepitys; assembly: GCA_958295605.1. Classification (NCBI taxonomy): domain Eukaryota; kingdom Viridiplantae; phylum Streptophyta; class Magnoliopsida; order Lamiales; family Lamiaceae; genus Ajuga; species Ajuga chamaepitys. The sequence continues at coordinate 20,776,162 of OY282508.1, read as the reverse complement.
CAAGATAAAAACTAAGCACTAAATCCTATTCCTCAGCAACGGCGCCAAAAACTTGACACGTCGGTTTCTAACCTAGTGTTCCGCAAGTGTATGGATGTAGGTGTAGTACAATTGTCAATGTCGATCCCACAAGGAATAGGTTTTTAGGTAGTTTGATGCCTCAATATTCTAAGAATATCCTAACTAGATACTAATTAAGAAAAGATTGATTTTAATGATTAAAATACTTAATTAAATATGAATTCGAACTTGGGAACCACGAATAATTAACAATCAAGGGAAAACAACATCCTAGGGTATCGATTTCAGAATATTTATTCCAATGATGATTAGAATTAACTTATTGATTTTAACCGATGTAGCGTTTATTAAGCGGCACAATATTAACCTAATTCTCCTCTTGAAGTAATTAAATTGTTGATTAACTAAGACAATTACCCTCTCGAGTCAATTAATCCTAGAGACTCCAAAAAGCTCATAAACCTATGCCTACACAGTCATAGACAACTGCGCTCTATATCGTACGTCTAATAACAAACCCCTTCTCTCGAAGCGGATTTGTTAAACGAGATTACTAAACCTAGATGGCCAGTCCAAATTCAGTGATTAAAACAGATATAAAGATAAACACATAAAGAACGGGATTAAATAAGTTAAAACGTAAATCAAAACATTGTCATAAAATAATTCCTACTTTCTAACCCTAGGACACGAATAGCTTAGCTACTCATGCCTAGGCTCAATTCAATACAATATTTAAGACAAAACATTCTAAAGAATTAAAACTAGGAAAAATTGCTAAACCCGAGTAAATCGTCCCGTTAATCGAATCTTCGTTGTCGTCCAAGTCGTCTCGCGCCTCAAACTCGGATAGTATGTGTGTTGTGTTTTGAAGAAGCACTCGAATCCTTTTTATAGAGTTAGATAAGCCCAATTGAATTAGGAAATCAAATCTGTGTCTAAAACAGGATTTGTATTCACGGCGATCGTTTTGACACGACCGTGTTGCTTAAATGACACGGCTGTGTTGCTTTGCAATACTTCAATTTCCAGCAACAATTTGACACGGCCGTGTTGCTTTGTGACGCGGCCGTGTCGGTTCTTGCCCCGTTTTGCTCCTGGACCGGTTCAGGCCGGTTCGGACCGGTTTGGGCCGATTCGGACCGGTTCGGACCGATTCAGACCGGTTCTCACTGATTTTCACTTCTTTGGGCCGATTTTTACTCTGTTTCAACTTGTTTTCTTGTCCGGTAGTCGTAAATCACAACTTTTTAGCCTGAAAATACTCAAAATACCTTAAAACAAGCCGAGTACGTTAATTGGTCACTTATATCACATTCCATACAATTTCTAACCATTTATGCACATAATTCCTATAAAATAGTATCATACATTGACCTAATTACATGCATAATTAACGTGCATCAGGAAAGTCTTCGAGCTCTCGCATCAGATTGGGATGTAAAGACCATTCCGATGAAGCTCGAAGAAATTAGGTAGGATGAGCATTCATGAACTCTTCTTTGATCTCAAATTCTTTGAATATGATATTTATCGGTGAAGGATATAAAGAAGAAGAGAATGGTTTTATAACCAAGGCTCTAGTAACATGCAAGCATCCCCTAGCCACACGTAAGCAGCCCCTCACAACAACTCTAAATGGTCCCAGTAACCACCATCGTGCCCCAACAACAACCTCAAGTTCCTGTTGAGGAGGAGCTTGTGCATGAAGACATGGTTTTACTCATGAAATGTTTCACACGATTCATGAAGAAGCATCCAAGAGGCAAGCCTTCTAAACACCGATATGCCACGCCCACATGATCCCCGAGGATTAGCAAGGAAACTGAAGATCTTTGCTTCAACTGCAGGAATGGTCACTTTGCTAGGGGATGTCTATACTCTAAAGTGCACAAGTATCCTGAGGAAGTTGGAATAAAAGGATGTTGGACAAAGCAGAGCTAAAGGCTCTCTTAAGTGGAGCAGAACCAATCAAGTTTTTTCCACTAGCACCAAGGGAACCTACAACGAGTGAAGAATCAGACTTCGAAAATGACTCTTCATACTTAGATAGTGAAGCAATCATTTGCCTCATGGCAAAAGAGGATGACTATCATGTAGAGGTAGATTCTTTGGTTACCTCTTCAACATTAAACAATGTTAACTATGAAAGCTTACTCATTTTGTTCAAACAGATTATGGTTGACTTTGACTTAGTGAATTAGTTATATGAAGAGTTGAAGGCTAAGAACATGCAGCTTCTTAGAGAAAATTCTTGCTTATAACTGATGTTAAAAAACTTACAGCTGAAACAAGTGATTACTGCTTTCTTCTAGAGGAAGTAAGTAAGCTGAGGATATCACTCACCCTTCATGAAAAAAAAAAAGGAAACGGAACTGATGTCAACCACTATGTCTTTCAGTAAATCATCTAAGAATCTGGCTGAGATACTAAATGTTTAGAGAAATCTATCTGACATGACAGGGATACGTTGCTCTGACACAATTTCTAACTGTCAAGAAGAAACTACTTATGTTGATGTTCCAGCAGTAAGTACGTTTGAAACACAATAGCTCCCCAAAATAGCAAAAATAGAAACCTAGAAGGATGGAGAATATCCCTATAGGAAAAACCTAGACTAGAATCAAGCTGTAAACCTGACACAGGGAAGTCAACTGCGGTAACCACACTAGACAACAGTGACGTAGGAAGCAACAACATGCAACAAGTTTTGGCGACTGGATGCAGTAACTGCCTACAGCAACAGAAGACTAAGTTCATTGCTCGCATGTTTCCACATAAGGCCAGGAGTAACTGTCAAAGCTTGTAGTGCCCTAGTTCCAGTTAGGGAACTTGAATACTACTTACAAAAACCTGACCTTTTTATTTTTATTTTTTTTCCTTATATTTTACTTCATACTTATCTTACCTCATCGGAGTGCAAGTAGAAGGAAACTCGTAGTTGAAGCTATACCAAAGAAACCTCAACACAAAAGAACTCAGATATAAGAGTAGAGCAAATAGATAATTATTTAAACTTTAATATTATTACTAATAAATGTTTCATCTAAAATATTGAAGCAAATCCACTAATATCCCTTAAAATCAGGTCTAAATCAAAGTAATGGAAAATTATATTTACAGGCATCATGAAACTTGCTATAATAAATTTCAAATTCATCATGAAAATTTAAATATTCCTACAAACAATCAAACACAATCTCAAAACAAACATACTCTCTCATATGGCATAGACAATGCCTTTTTATTTTTTTAGGATGTCCGGAAAGATGGTTAGCTTTCATATAAATGTTGTATTTAATGTTTTTCCCTAAAATGTGTTACTTGATTATCAATAAGCTGAGGATGTTAGAAGTTAGAACTAATGACACGTGAGAGTATGGTAAGGTTCTAGAAATCTGATATGTCAAGTCTGGAGAAATGAAATTGTCCTTTTATAATAATAGATTTATTACATGCCGGCTTACATAGTCAAGGGAAATATTTGAGAAATATTCCTCAGTACAACCAAACACAAGAAACATATATAGTAACCCTACAAGACATTTAGTCATTGTTATAGCTCCTGACGCAGGTGCCGCCATTACTTGGAAAAAAAGGTTTCAGGGAAAACATGAGTTTTAGACTTAGTGAATAAAACTTTAGTTTAGCTAAAAACTTAAACACATACGCATTCCCACCTGAATGGCGTTGTGCCTATCGTTTTATCGGACTCTCGACAAATCTGCCCTTCGCATATTAACCCCTTATCGGTTAATAGCCATAACATATGCGGCCCTTGTGGTTCGCTCATTTCAAAAACATATATATTAGATTAAGAGATAAAATATAGTGTTACCCACTTCAGTAAGCTTGAGTCTGTCTCAAAGACTGTTGGAGACTATCTGAGCTGAACCACGCCATAGTGTGCTACCTATTAATCATTCAACCATTATTCTTTTTCCTATATTACTCTTTATATATTGCTAATGTACCGCATAATTAACTAACTTGGATTTACGTTTATTATTATTTTCTAAGGTTTTCTAGTATCGATATCATAACTTAATTATATTTTCATAACATTTTCCATTATCAACTACTATCTAAGTAAGTTTATTCAAATAAACAATCTTGTTTTTTTCTTTATCACATATTTAAGTTAACATATACATATTTAAATTGTAAAATGGTGTACGTAACACCTCAAAATTCAAAAGCAGTAGACTTTTCTATATACTTTTTCTCAAGAGTTATTTAAATTTTATTTTATTTTTAAAATATCTAAAGTTATGTTATTTATTAATTCAATTGAGGCTAATATGTTTTTGAGGAACAAAGTGTTTTATTAAATTTTACAAGAGGAGCTATCAAGGAGGCCGAGTCTACTCATATTACTCGTCCGACATAAGAATGAAAGGTACAAGATAAGAGATATTAAAAGGTATTTAAATTTGGTTTAGTATGCGAATATAATTTGCTTCAGGATTTACAGGAAACTTTTAATATGATTTATGTGTCAATTATTTATATAAATTTATGTGCGTCTTTGTAGACGTATACGTATAATGCAATCAAAATATTTTCATAAATCCTTACTATAATATTTAGTGTAAGTTTTGGAACATACGGAGGAAAGGATTACACTAACTAGCTATCATCCTACTTGATATATTTATTAATTTATATAATATTAATATTACATGTTAATATCATGTAGCCATGTTTAGTATTGTATAATATATGGTTTTTCTACGATAAAACCGTGACATTAATACAGCTAAAAAATTTACCATGTTAAATACTTACAAGGTAAAAAGCCCTCCATAGATTTAATTGTCATTACTTTATTTTTTGACTGTATTTCATTATTCCTTTTTCTTATTTTCTTTTCATTTTCTTTATTATTTTGGTTATTACATTACTTCTATAACCACAAAACACTTCTTCTCTCGAAAACGGAAAGTTGCGTTAAAGATTGTTCCATTAAACAAGATTCACAGTAGGTGATCCACAGTCCAAATTTTAAGTCCACCAAAATAAGATATACATATGCCCCTGTTTCTAATACTTCAATTATAGTCTCCACCTTTACTCCACCTTTACCCCACCTTTACAACAGAGCCACGAAGAAAAAACAGAGCATTATAGGCTCAATCTTTACAAACGAACTTGCTCAATTGTGTGTGAAAATCGGCAAAATTATGAATATTTCAAAAACCCAATCTTTGATTTTGATTATTGGAAAGATCCTATAATTCTATTTTTAAACAGAATCGCCGGAAATACTAAAAGTTTTTAACTCCTATCTTCCAAAATTTGCCCGGAAATCTAGAATACCACCATCTATATCCCAGTTATTCTAACTTTCAAAATAATAAATTGAGACTCACATTCTTCAGGAATTTCTAGTTTCCACCACCACAAAAATATTTCAGGTATTCGTTCAAAAAAGATTCTGAATTAAATATTTGAAAATAGATAAGAAGCTGAAAGTTTATAGTATGCGCCAACTATATGTTATAACACTAAGTCGGGTTCAGATTGTGGTGTAATTAAAATCTAAATAATTATGAACCAAGGCCAAACACACGAAATAAACACGGGGTCGAATCCCTCAGACCCCTTGGACTTTATGTTATTGATAATATCGTCAAATAGTCTACTTTTACAAGAAGACCTCACTCTTCTATTCCTAAACTATTGTATCACAAATAACGCCTGGTGACTTCCATCAACTTGGCCGGCACTGACACGGCAAACCACTGAAGGTTTAACAAGCTCTCCCGAACTCGCCTCGAAGCTTCTTCTCCTCAAGAACCTTCTGTTGTACTGTATCTTATAACATTGGCAGTCAAAAATCCTAACTTATGACCAAACTGAATAATCAATCGTAACCAGCAGTTATATCAAACTTAATGACTCATTCGAGCGTACTACTCAATTCTTCACTACAATTTCGCTCAGAACACTCGACACCTAGTCCTATGTTATAACATTGCTGGATGAAAATCCCAAAACCATTAATCCTAACATTCTTCCCCTTTTTGGGCATTTTTGTTAGATACCAATATAATACAAAAACCAATCAAAAAGATATTCGACTCTCCCTGTACAATCGCTTGTCTAACCAAAAGTCCCCCTACACATAAGCATAAAAAATCGAACATAGCAGAACTAGCAAATACACAAAGAACATAATCATCTCCCCTTAAATAGGTGAGTCCCGAAAACTCCCCCTAAACACTTCTCCCCCTTTTTTAACAGAAAATGCAAATCATGATGACAATGTTATACATTCAAAACAAAACATGAAACAAAGACATCGTGGAAGAAATTAAAAAATAGTAGCAAACATGGAAACAAATAATTGAACATCATTATGTGACTGGGATGACGTTATTAGATGACAGAGATAGAGCTTTGTGCCGATCACGGGAGAACTGTACACTTGCACTTCAACCTTAGCCATGGTGCAAGATAGGCGGATGATTATGATGGATGGTTTATATGAGAGACATGTGAGAGTGTAGTGAGATATGAACCAGTGTAATGGGCCTCAATTTTTGAAGGAGATATGGGTTTAAATCTAGACACTCTTTACTTGAGCCTACGAGACATTTTCCACCCAATCTAGGAATTAGAATAATAGAACTGAAGAATAAACATTAAACATATGTCCATGATCTAACTTAACGGATTAAAATTTGCACGACGGATAAAAAAAGTCAGAATTTGCACACTCATCAAGTCACGCAAAAGATGCCTAACGCAATAATATAAATAGACTCATGTAATAAGTGCTCCAGAATTCGTGTGCAAGTAGAGCATCTGGCAAAGAACTAGGCAAAATTTCGCATCAAGGCATAATTGGCACAATTTGAGAAGACGGGCTAATAAAATAATAAAACAAAGGTTCCTTATTCCTCCAACTTCTTTTAACCTCTCGTGGAGTAGCTCGCAAACCTCATGAGCCAAATTTGGACTAGGAGAACCTGGTGCTACGAGCTCTTGGTTTCTTCTTATAACCCCTTGAACAACAATTAATAAAGCAAGCATTAAGAAATTAAATATTTTATTTTTGTGGTCGGCGGCTTTCACAGATCAATCAGATTTTGTGCTAGTAGCTCTTTTTGATCTTGTGTTCGATAGCTGCTTCAACATCATTTCATGACCGTAGCCCTTTCTGACAAGTGGGGAATGAGTGTGTCAGTCAGACGAAAAGGAATGTTAAGTTTTAAGCCAAACAACCCGTTAAACTTGCCCTTCGTATGTGGCATATGCATGACACGATGATGTATAAAAAGAATGTCTAATGCAGATCCTAGATGAATGTTATAACATACATTTTGTTTTGCTTTTTTTTTTTCTGTTTTTTTTTTTTTTTTCAGATAGTATAGACCTATTGATTTTTTCCAAGGCCTTAAAATAAATATCCGCTAGTCGATCTTTAGTTGGAACATGATTCATGATAGCGGTTCCTTCTTTTACTAGTTCCTAATAATAATGGTGTTTAATATATATGTGCTTTATTTGAGGGTGTAGGATCGGACTTTTGGTAAAGATATTAGCACTGGTATTGTCACGAGAAGATTGGGAATACTTACCTCAACACCATAGACTGATAACCTTTGCTTTATCCTTACGGGTTACACGCAATAGCCCCCGGTGGCTATACACTCTGTCTCTTTGTGGCTCTTATGTTCATGTTTCAACATGTAAAGGAGATTAGCAGATCTATCACCGGTTAACACACACTGATCCTCTTTATCATAAACTAAGCATCGGTCTTTGGTGAATTTAACATGCAAACCTTGATCACACAATTGACTAATGCTAATGAGGTTAGCTTTCAAGTTTCCAATCAATAAACCATCACTCAATTTAGGGAATCCGCGTAAATTAAGTGTACCCTTCCCAATTGCTCTACTTTTAACTCGATCGCCAAAAGTGACAATTTTATTGACAATTAGTTCTATGTTAACCAAGTGTGATCTATTTCTAGTCATATGATGCGAGCACCCACTTTATAAATACCAAGCACCCGAATAACATAATTTAAAGCAAGATTAACATTAAAACAATAATTAATCTTAGAAACCCAAACTTGGCCTTGTCTTCGAGTGTTGTGGTGGTATCTCATCCACCTTTCTTCGTGGTGTTCTTCGAGAACGGCCTCTGTAGTTCCAACCTGACAAGGTATAAAAATAGTCAACTTTCATTTAATAACAATTAGGGCAAAGATGCCCAGGTATACCACAGTAATTGCAAATGGGAATAAATGGGGAATTATTTTGAAACCCTGCCCAAGATGTTGTAACATTCTATTTGGTTGATAACATTATCTCCTTACAGTATGCTAGATAATTTTATACTATCTAGTAGGACATGAGTATCTGGGATTATTTCCAGATTGCTTTGTAAATTTCTCGTGCTCAACTTATGTTATAACATTTTTGTCTGATTGCGCAAAAGCACACCAAGTAGCATTAGATGACTCCCGCGCATATCCAAGACCAGTTACATTCCCATAATTCTTATCAAAATTGATAGGCTCGGTTAGATTGTCCTTACCAGAGTTCGGTCGTTTTAGAACCTGCTTGGATGGTTCCGATTCCGCAGACATCTTCTCAATCATTTGCTCTTTTATTCCTAAGCTATTCTTACATGAGATAAGATCAGTTTGAGCATTTTGAAGTTCAGTCTGGAGAGCTTTTACCTCTTTCTCTTTTTCGCCCAACGAATGTTGTAACACAATTTTTGTTTCAAGGACTTTACTTGCCACCTCATCGTCTATGTTTTCCTAGTACTTTTCAAGTTCACTTTTCAGACTAATTATAACTCGATCTTTCTCATAGGATTCCACTTCAAGTTTTCAATCGTCGTTTGGACTCTTGGAGTTGTCTCTCCAACTGTTTGATGGCCTTGCTTCCTTGAACACATGCAAAGGAAAGTTTTTTGTACATCTTCTGTGTCTCCTCAATTGTGGGTCCTGCTTCTTCCTCTGAAGCATCAGATTCTAAGAAATTAGGTAGCTCATATTGTAACATACTTTGGCTTTCTCCAGAATTTGATTCTTTGGTTTCGGTTTGCCTGAAAAACATACTTGGGCTTTCTTCAAAATTTATTTCTTCTGGAGCTTCTTTATTATGTTTACATAGAAAATTATGATAGTGCAGACTCCCAGAATCAATCGTATTAAGTTACAGACCCGCTCTTGATACTAGTTAAAAGTTAATAGTCTACAGTAACTATGTGTTATAACACTAACTCGGATTTAGACTGTGTTGTGAATTAAATTCTATTTGACTTTCTAAATGTGAATAGGTTAAAGTGTCAAGACCTAAATCTATTTGGTGGGGGTGGAAGTGGAGTTCACATACACACTGCCAACGGGTTATGCTTGTCACTCATACCAAAGATTTGCAATGTAAAACCCATTACGTGGAATCTAAGAATGATGTATAACCCGAGGGTCTGGTTAGTGAAATTAAAGAAGAAGAGGTTGGGGATTAAATGCCTGAACAAACTCAGTTTATCATATGTAATTAGATTCGTGATTATGAAGAGGGGCATGGTAGATCTGGGGTTGATTCAACATATGTAGAGGTTGATAAACAAACTAAAAATCAAGAGTCTAGTGAGGAGGATGATGATGTTGTTCATACCTGTGATGTTGACTTTGAGGAGCATAGGTTGTCTGAAGAAGAAGAAGGAAGTAAGCCTTTATATCCTGTCTTTAACCCCAAAATCATATTTAATCCTAATTTCATCATTGGACAGACTTCAACTCTAAAAAAGATTTTAGAAAGGTTATGCAGTGTCATGCCATTCTTACTAGAAGAAACTTTAAGACTATTAAAATGATGAAATCAGGGTTTATGTTCAGTGTCAAGGATTCAACTGTGAGTGGAAGATGAGACTGGTTAAGTTGGTTGGTGAACAATCTTCGCAGTCAAGAGAATACTAAGATTAGCATGTGTGCCACTAGCTATAATGTTAAAAATCTGAAGTCAACATGGTTGAGTGAGAAATTCATTCAAAGGCTTCAATCTGATAGTAAAGGAATAGTCATTCCATTTAGGGGGGGTTCCATTAATGACATAAAAGTGAATGTGCCAAGGCAACAGACATATAGGGTGAAAACAAAAGGCATTAGAACTGTTCCAAGGCAATCTTGATGTTTTCAAAAACTATGGTCATATGCCAAAAAACTCAAAAAGAAAACCCGAGTCCGCAGTTATTTTAGCACTACAACATAAATATGCTTTATGTAACACCCGAAAAGTGTTACATATATACCGAAAAGTATTACAATAGACTTTTGGTAACACTTTATTGGTGATGCATTTGTGGGTGCTACATAAAGTCTAAAGTAATACTTTGATGATCTTTAGTAACACTTTTGATAAGTGTTACATTAGATTTTAAATTGTAACACTTTAAGGTAACACTAAAATATGTTACTTATAACCCTTTATGTAACACTTTTTTAAAAATATAAAAAATGTTCAATGTTGTCATAGCTAGGTTTTGAACTCAGGTTGCAAGCCTGCAAGATCTTTAATTGTAAAGGCCAAACCACTAGACTGTAATAACTATTTTGTCTGATTTTGTAAGAAACACTATATATACCCAATTTCTTTGTTGTAACATCAATAAACTATTCTCAAAATTAAATTTCCATCAAACTACAACAACTTGATTTTATTTAGCTTATTCTACTATCTAATTTCATACAAAATTTTCATTTATTTTTCTTTTTCCCAATTTCATCCTCTCATATATATATATATGTGTGTGTGTGTGTGTTTGTGTGTATATATACTTATTTTATATACACTAATTTGTTATATCTAATTATTGTATATACATTTTAAGGCACTAACATTTAAATCAATTACAATTTATATTTCTACTTGTTGTAGATTACTTTATGACACATTAAAATCACCTTTAAAATTAAGTAATTAATTGCTTGTGTTGGTTTTTATAGAAAAAATAATTAAATATAAGATAAACTTAAGAACATGAAAGACATGACAAAATGGTTCAAGCCCATGTTTTAACGCTTAAAAATGTATTCAAACTGTTAAGCTACAAAATTCCGTTGTCGTTGTTTAGTAAAATACAATGTGTGTATATCTATATACAAAAAAAAAAATCACTAATAAAATTTATTTTAGATAACTAATATGTAAATCCTTAAGTGTTCTTAAGAATATTTTATTATGATAATTAAGATGTAACACTTCTATAAATCTTTGTCTTAAATAATTATTTTACAAAATATAAGCAATTGAAAGATTCTAGTTCTTCAAAATACACGCAAGAAAATAAATCTAAATATGATTATTAGTTTAGAATAAAATAAATATATAATTTTATTTAAAATATTACCTAAAAAGTGTTACTTATTTATAAGTGTTACATGAAAGTGTACTTATACAAAAGTGTTACCTAAAAAGTGTTACTTATTTGAAAGTGTTACCTAAAAGTGTTACAATATAAAAAGTGTTACATCCAAAGTGTTACATATTCATAAGTGTTACAAAAATGTTACATAGAAGTGTTACATATTCATAAGTGTTACAAAAGTGTATAAAAGTCAAAATTTTAAAAGTGTTACAAACAAAATGTTACATAAAGCCATTTATGTTGTAGTGTAGGTGTTGACAATAACATGAGATTTAATAGGTTTTATGTATGATTTGATGCAATGAGAGAGAAATTTCTAGGTGGATGTACACCACTTTTAGGGATATATGGGCTTTTTAAGGGGTTAACTTGGTGGGGTACTTTTGTCTACAGTTGAGATAGACCCAAACAATAATCTTTTTCCAGTTGCATATGCAGATTGTTTCTTCTGAGACAGCTGAACGTGGTGTGGTTCTTTACCGTACTTAAATAAGACCTTTTCATTTCAAACCCATCTGATTTCACCTTCACCTTTGATAAGAAAAAAAGGTTGAATCCTTGCCTTTGGTGAAGTGTTTCCTGGGTCTAATGATTGCTCCAATTTCTACTATTTATATCGGAAGTGTACGATGTAGTAGTAGTTAATGGCAAGCAAGGCCGTATCCCATAGAGAATAGTCAAAATGACCTAACCATATTACTACAGATGTGTTAACACTAATATATCTAGACATATCGAATACTTGATTTGTTGGTTGTTATCCTAATTACTAATGTCAAGACCCTAAAACAATAGTAAAATAAATATTATTTAACTAATGGAAATTAAATAATAGCTAGACCTGTATCTTAGGATGTTCAATTTCAGAATCAACTAATGTGCGACCATAGACAACCGCATATGCAAACACGTATACCTATCCATAATTCAAAAATTCCTATTTTTATGAGGCTTTGCAATTTAGTATCTCAAACACCCTTCCGAAGCGCTTGAGGTGTCAATCGCAGACAACAATCCAACCTTCTAGAAGATGCATCTTATGACTTCTAAAATCACCCCCACAATATACCCATAGTCTTTCAATTTTTCTCATATATATTATGTTATGTGTTGTTTGGCCATCAATACCCTCACATTTTGGTATCTTAGATATGGGATTCGTAAGTGCTACAATAAGTGATTGGGCTAACCTAACAACAATCATAACTCAACACACCAAGTAACAATACAATGATGCAATGAATAACATATAAACGTTTACGTTGTAATTGAACTTAATTTTCTACACCCTAAGATATAAATTGAATACTTCATATGAAAAATAATAATAATAATAACTAACCATAATTAAAGAAAAAATATGCATAACAATAAACATAGATAAAAAGGAGAAATACTATATTCACCGATTGAAGAAGATAAGATGGATCTCCTTCTCCTTTCTCGGATCTCTAACTCTTGAGTGTAATACTAATGAAAAAATGATGTAAAAGTTTGATGTTTGACAACTACTAAGTCTTGGTATTTATAAGAGTGCACAATAGTTGGTTAAAGTAGGGATCAAATCGGATTAAACCTTAAAACACGCGTCAGCCATCTATTTGGACAACATTTTGCACAACCAAGAAAGGCTTCTGCTCAGTCGAGCAAATGATCTTCTCTAAACACGTATTATACCATGTAACTTCTTCTTTCTCAGTCGAGAAAATGTTGAAGTTGTTTCTTTTCTTTTTTGCTCATCTTTTGAGCTTTTTCAGCTTCATCTTGGGCCTATCCAATGTCTATTTTGAACCCAATTCTTTACTTTATTCCTTCCAAGCCTTTCTTCTACTCTTTTGGCATCGAGATTTCACCATTACTTCAAATAATTTATTTTGTAGTGAAACACTACAAAATCAACAAACAAGTGAAATTCGTCAAACATATGAAAACGAGGATTAGGAAGTATTGTTTCACGTGTTTTTGCACTATTTTAACTCTAAATATATGCTTCAATACTCTTTTCATTAGTTGTAATGTAGGCTCCGGGTAAAGGTGAGATAAAATTTGGGTAAAATGGCTTGTATCTTGAATTAATTGAGTTGGTCACGCTCAACAAACTTACATCTCCTCAACTGTGCATATCTCAATAAAGCTAAACAATTATAGCTTTATCCACCCTTGTATACTACACCCACCGAATATTAGGACTAATGTTTTCTTGTTAGCAAGTTTAATAACTGATTTCAAATTATAAACAACTCTTACTATACTCTTCTGATGCCTTACTACACCTTGTTTACATGCACTGCACAAAAAAGGGCTAAGATAATGGACCAAATAATAGTTAAAAACCAAAGCAGTCAAGATGTGAGCAGAATTAATGTATTTATTTCTTTCTTTTTTGTCAGAAATCATAGGGGAGTGTAGTTGTGATGTTTTATACCCCTACCTATACATCAATTTTCATTTTTTTAAGCAACCAAAATTATTTAGTATATCTATGAACCTTTCCTACCCATCAAGTTTATCTTTTATCAACCATTGCCTCTCTCGCTCACTTTTATTTTTCCCTCTCCTTTACTCAAATTGTCTAAGTTACAAGGAAAAAGCTAAAGTAAGATACAAGCTGGAACTAAAGCTATCAAGAAAAGACTAAGGCTCAAAATGACTAATTAGGGGTAAAGAGAATTATTATGGTATAGAAAATTTGGTTTTAAGTAGGCCAGAATAGTATACAAAGAATGCCTAAGATCATTTTTCAAGCTTATATATACAAGACAATTTAGAAAAGACTCAATATGATAAGATCAACAAAAGAAAAGGCAAGTATCGCTCTAAAAATTTGGAGTATCAATTATGTCTCAAACCTCACAGCTTTTTTCTCATTGCCTAAAGAAATTAGCTTAATTTTGTATCCCTATTCAAATTTTAATAGAAAATTGATTCATCATGAGCTCGTTCCCACGATCCCTTTATTATGCTGGTGGAGTTACTAGTTTTACACCTCTTTGTCTCTCTAATCCTAATAAATAATTAAATGTGCATAACATAAAATAAACCTATAATGCAATCTATATGTAAAATTGCAGTACGAATTAAAATTTTACTAACTATTATAGTCCTTCAAATAACTTGAAAATAATTCAAGTTATTTTCATAAATAACTTGTTTTGTGAACAAGTTTGTAGGGACAAGTGGTAAACTACGGGTGGACTTACAGAAAATAAAAGTTATTGATGTGGAGTGGGAGGCTAATAATGGCAATGTCCCTGAGATATGTGTCATGCCTCAAGATCCTCGAAAATTTCCATCTAAGATTGTATCTCAGTACGGATCTCGGCCCATTGTCCCACGAGACGGTCAAGGGGGCATTGGTAACAATCTCGAAGTTTTCTACCTGGCGTTCCACGCGCTGGTATCTAGTCTTTTCAGGTTGTCGAGAACTCTCTCCTCTTTCACTCGAAGCAACAATGTGCAATTGCGGCTTCAGTAGCTCGTAAGATCATCCACAAATCTCTTTACAAATTATTTGAGACCATTTTAACACTACTTTTAGAGAATTAGTTGTTGCAAAAAATATATGACCAGTTTTGTCGTCACAAATATATTATTTGTGTCTGAGTTATTGAGACGATAATAAAGCTATGACAAACACTCATTATTTTAGACCACTTTTCATAAGTTGTCACAAATACTCATTATTTGAGACAACTAGATCATTTCTTTTGTAGTGATAGAAAAAGTCGGAACCTCTCTAAATTAGTAGATTCGATAAACAATATAACTTTCTCCGTAATTGACTAAATTAGTTTGACAGATTAATATCTCGTTTAGTTACGAAATGGGTGAAGCTAGCTTTAACACCTCAATTTCCTCTAAATTAACCTCAGAAAATGTGTTTGATCACTTTGTCCCAAGAAATATAAGGATGTTCAATTCCATCATTTTCACGTTTTAAAAGTGTTCGATCGATACGAACCGAACACAAGAAAATATATCTTTTTCATAAAGTGCAGTTAAAGGAACTCGTGGTGGTAATGGTAGGTCGTCACTAAATTTTACATTGTAGCAAGATTATTAATGTATAGACATTCAACCATATTATATCCAATATAAATCATTACTTCAAAGTCTGAGATAAGTTCTTCCTGAAATATTCTTACATATTTTATATATATACTTTGATTATTCTACTCATAGGGCATGTTTGGTTGGGGTTGGCCCAACCTCTCATCAGTTTGGCCAACCCCATCTCATGTTTGTTTGGGTTGGTTTGGCCAAGCCACGATATTAGGATTTGGTGGGGGGACATCAATCACAAATCAAAAAATTACTTTAATTATTCTTCCAATCATTAATAACTACCTCTTACCCATATCACATCACATTTTACAATTAATAATTAAATTTCGCACTCCAACCATAACCCCAGCCACCCAACCAAATATCACTCTCTAACATCCCCAGCCATTAACTCCAGCCACTTCCTCCAACCCAGCCACCCCAACCCCAACCAAACATAGCCATAGTTTTCCAAACATCACAAGGTGGACGAGTCGTACTAATTTTGTTTACTCGAAAACTCTTACTTCCGATGTACAGAAATTTAGTCAAATTTTGCATTTTGTATATTTTAAATAAAGGCTGACGTTTTCCACCACAATATTATATTTTTTAGTCAAAATTTTGGAACTAAGAAAAAGGATTAAAAAGAAAAGAAAGGAAAGGAGCATGGAAGGATATATAATTGACTTAAAATCCGCTTATATTAATGGAGTTCAGTTCGAGCTCGAATTTAGAATATTTTACTATCTAGCTCTCAAGTATATTTGGTTATTTACCATCTTATGTTTAAATCAGTCCATTTATAATTAAATTACAACTCAAATCCGGGGCACTTTCGAATCATTGGATTGGATTCATTTTCAATTTCGAATCCTTTTGGATTATATTAAAAATATTAATTTCAAGCCATAATTGAGTTCGTTGTATTTATATTAGTTGGTTTCGGGTTCATTTCTGTGAATTTGAGCCTAGTTGGATTCATGTTTGGCGTTGGGATATTTTTCAACCCTTACTCAAAGCTAATTAAGTTCTAACTATAGAGGAGTTGATCATCTTCAACAATATATGTTCTAGATATTGGAGAAGATAATCGTTGATGATTCAAATGAATTGTTAAGGAAAATAAAAGTGTAAAGAATTTTTATACTTTTGGCCTACTAAAAAGGTTGTTTTGATATAAAGGTTGTCTTAAATGTTATCACGCACAAGTCACGTACCGAATTTATCTCTCAACCTGAAAATAAGTTTGGTGATTTATCTGTCAACCGGAAAATAAGTTTGGTGGTTTATTTGTCGAACCTGTATAATTTGTATGTATTAGTGCAAAAAAAAAAAAAAAAAAATTAATATTTTATGTGCAAAACGCTGATAGTTTAACGAAATTGCTGTAATTAACCCTTAGATTTATTATGAATTCAAACTACATCAAACTTAGTTCTGGGGCAATTTTAACAAAATATATTAGATTTTGTCTTACCTAAAAAATATATTAGATTTTGTCTTTCATGTTATTTGTAATAATTGCGTAAAAAGTTAATTGATATTTTAAATATTTATAATTAAACTAAATATTATAAATTTTAACTAATCGAATTTATTGCATTGACTATACGATAATCTTAATCTTACATAAAGAAAAAGTTGAATGCGAGTTAAAAAAATAAATTATTCCTTTTTAGGTAATATATATATACACACAAAATAATTTTTTTAAAATTTTAATATATTTTTTAGAAAATTACACCAATATTCCGATATCTATCGATATCTCCGCGAATACCGATATTTTTGAATACCGATATTTTCGTCCTCTACACAAAAATAATTAGGGAAAACAGTGAAATAATTGAACTCGCCCCTCAGGTATACGGCTAAAAAAAAAAAAAAAATTATACATGATCCCAGAGGCGAGATCGTGAAATCGCCTCTCGCATAGGCGAGATTAAAAAAAATATATATATATAATCCCAATTGATCTCGCCCCTGGCAGGGGCGAGATCACTGTTCTGGTGTCAGGGAGAAGTGAACTCGCCTGTGGCACAGGCGAGTTCACTTACTTTATCAATTAGCAAAAAAGAGCACCTATATTTTTAATGAGGACGTGAACAGTACCACAGTTTGTTAAAATTGCCTAGTTCTGGAAATGAAGGATACTGCATGACATAAGTTTGGTATGAAAACAATTGACGAAGTTACATGCGCGCATAGCCATGTTAAAATCGATCCGCCCCGTCCCGTCCCGCTTATTTATGTAATATATTTTTTAAATATATATTATGAAATATTATATATATATACACACCGAAATATAATATATATATATATATATATATATTTTTTTATAATATAAATTTTTATATATAATATGTTATATATATGTCATGCTGATATATTAAATTATGACTAGAGTAAATTTAAATAATTAAATTTTAATTTTTAATAATTTAATTTAAAGAAAAATTATAAATGTTAAAACAAAGTTAATGTAAATCTAAAAATTAAAACCCTATTGACTTCAACAAAAAATGAACTTTTTAACACGAAAAAAAATAAGATTTAGAAAAAAAAAAAAAAAAATGGAGGCAGGGCGGGACCAGGGGCAGATCCGTCTTGTGCGAGGCAGATCACGAGGCGCAAATATTGGAACCGTAACGAGGCACGGAGCAAGGCGTGTGCGGGACGGGTCAAAAAATCTCAAAATCCGACATGATCTGCCCCATTGACATACAGGCACACAGATGCATGCATGTTAAACTTATTTGTCGTAGAAATGTATCCCCTCCGTCTCATCCTAATTTGCACACTTTCATTTTTCGGTAGTTCCTCCTATTTTGCATACCTCCCAAATGGAAGAAAATTTTACAATTTTCATCCTTAAAATCTTTGTTAAAGAAGTGTCTCATCAACTCAGCTAGAAGAGGATTAAATTGGTTCAGAAATAGCAGTTGAAAGAAGAGGAAAACAGATTCTGTTCAATTCTGTTAAGAGCTTTGACAACGGTTTCTGATAGCTAAAACCGTTGTCGTTTTGAGACGGTTATTTTGTAACCGTTTTTCTTCAGTTTCTGTTTCTGGTTTCTGTCAGCTATAAAGGAGCAGTTTATTCCGTGTTTGAGTGACTTCTTGAGAGCTCATTTTGTAACCAGATTATACTCCAAGTTGAGAGCTAGATAGGTTATAAAAGGAGTGAGAAACAACTAGAGAAGATGATGTATTTTTCCTTCTTGAAAGTAACTAGTTGAGTGCATGTTCTTGTATGCTAGTGAATGAGGGATTTCTCTGTAATCATTTGTGGATAATGAAGATGAAGCAGCTCCCGTGGATGTAGGCAATTTGCCGAACCACGTAAATCATTTTCTTGTTTTGATTGTTTAATTCTTAAAGGTTTTAAGTTCTTGATTTTTCCATTAGGAACACAAAGTGTGTGTGTTCAATCTTGATTTGTTGTGTGCTATTTTTGGAGAGCTTACGAGAGATTGAGGATCTGATATTCACAATTGGCGCCGTCTATGGGAAGTCGCGCTCACAAAGTATTTGTTCATTGGCCTGGATTCAAAAACAACCACTGAAGGACAAGCAAGGTTCCTTGAGGAGGATATGGCTGCAACCAAGTTTGATGCTGAGAAGTTTTCTGGGAAGAATGACTTTGGATTGTGGAAAATCAAGATGAAAGCTCTTCTAACCCAACAAGGCCTCGCTGCTGCGCTTAGAGGAGAAGAAGCACTGCCAGAAAAACTAGATTCATCACAGAAACAGGACATCATGGAAAGGGCACATAGTACTTTGATCTTGTGTCTTACTGACAAGGTCCTAAGGGAGGTTTCTAAAGAAACAACTGCGGAAGGGCTGTGGAATAAATTGGATAGTCTGTATATGTCAAAATCCCTGGCAAACAGACTTTACACAAAACAAAGATTGTACTCTTTCAGATTCATGGAAGACAAAACTGTTGATGATCAGTTGGATGAGTTCATAAAGCTTCTGGATGATCTTGAAAGCCTGGAAGTCAAATTAGAGGAAGAAGATAAGGCCATACTTCTCCTGAATGCCCTCCCTAAGTCATATGATCACTTAAGAGATACCCTCTTGTATGGCAAGAAGACAGGGCTCACCTTGGAAGAAGTACAAATGGCACTCAGATCAAAGGAATTGCAACAGGAAAATGAATCTAAACTTGGAGCAGCTGGAGAGGGCCTAATGATCACAAAGGGAAAAGGTTCCCAATGGAAGCAGAAACAATCTGACACTCCCAAGAAGGAAGCACAAAACAAATTGAAACAAAATGATGGAAAGGAGACAAGGAAATGTCATCACTGCAAGAAACCAGGGCACCTTAAGAAGAATTGTTTTGAATGGAAAAGAAAACAAGCTGAAAAGAAGAAGAATCAGAGTACAGTGGATCTTGCAACAGCAGAAGATGAAGCTGAGGTCCTGAATGTGGCAGATCAAAAACCAGAAGATCAATAGATCTTGGATAGTGGATGTAGTTTCCACATGTGCCCAAAATTGGACTGGTTTCATGATTTCTGTGAAAAGAACTATGGATCTGTAATGCTGGGGAACAACCAGGTATGTCAAGTGAAAGGAGAAGGAAGCATTCACCTGCAAACTCATGATGGATCTGTTAAGATCTTAACAGAAGTGAGGTACATCCCTGATCTTAAAAGAAACTTAATCAGTTTGGGCACTCTTGAAAACAAAGGGTGTAGTTTTCAATCTAAGGATGGTTTCTTGCTTGTCATGAAGAATGAGAAAATTCTGTTAAGAGGGGTTAGAAAATCAAGTCTGTATTACCTTGATGGATGTGCTATAACAGGAACAGTTAATAACACAACAGATGAGGAATCCATGAAATGGCATTCCAGGTTAGGTCATGTAAGTCAAAATGGCTTAAATGAACTCCTTAAACAGAATATGCTACAACACAAAGAAAAGTTTGTCATTAAAGGATGTGAAACATGCATTCTAGGAAAAAGTAGGAAGCTACCCTATCCTACTGGTAAACACACATCTAAAGCACCTCTAGAGTATGCACATTCAGATCTGTGGGGCCCTGCTAGAACTGTCTCTATGGGAGGAGGAAGATATTTTCTGAGTATAGTAGATGACTATTCCAGAAAATTATGGATATATGTGCTGAAAACCAAATTAGAAGCTTTCCAAAAGTTTCAAGAATGGCACACTGAAGTTGAAAGTGAGGCTGGAAAGACTCTAAAGTGCTTAAGGACTGACAATGGCTTGGAATTCATGTCTGAAGAGTTTAACAACTACTGCAAGGCTAAAGGAATCAAAAGACACAAGACTGTACCTGGGAATCCTCAACAAAATGGAGTCTCAGAAAGGATGAACAGAACAATCCTTGAAAGAGTGAGATGCATGCTGTTAGAGTCAGGATTAGCAAAGAAATTCTGGGCAGAAGCAGCATCAACAGCTGCCTATCTGATAAATAGATGCCCCTGTTCAGCTATTGACTTTAAAACACCAGAAGAAAAATGGTCTGGAAGGAAGCCTGGATACTCACATTTAAGGACATTTGGATGCAAAGCATTTGCTCATGTAAAACAGGATAAACTTGAAGCAAGAGCACTCAAGTGTGTTATGCTGGGATATCCAAAAGGGATTAAAGGATACAGACTATGGTGCATTGAGCCAGGAATGCACAAGATAATTGTCAGCAGAGATGTGGTGTTTTGTGAGCATGAGAAACCTTTCTGCCAGGATAAAATTGAGAGGGTTGTTACTACAGAGCAGACACAAAACAGACTAGCAGAGCTGGGGAAAAGCCTAAAACCTGAAGAAGAAGGAGACACTGATGAGGACTCAGATACCAATGAAGAAGAATTACCTGGAGAAAGTGAGCCTGGGAGTTATCAACTGGTTAGAGACAGAGAAAAAAGGATCTCCAAACCTTCAACAAGATACACAGAAGATTTTCTCATGGCCTATGCATTTACTGCTGGAGAAGACACTGACAACAGTGAGCCTAGAACTTATACAGAAGCTATGTCCAGCTCAGAGAGAGATCAATGGATGATAGCAATGCAGGAAGAAATAGAGTCTCTGGAAAAGAATGGAACCTGGCAATTGGTCAATAGACCTGTACATCAAAAGCTTGTAAGTTGCAAATGGATTTACAAGAAGAAGGTTGAAGTAGCAGAGACAGAAAGGGTAAGGTTCAAGGCTAGATTGGTTGCTAGAGGGTTTACTCAGAGAGAAGGAGTAGACTATAATGAGATCTTCTCTCCTGTGGTAAAGCATTGTTCTATCAGGATTTTATTGGCAATAGTAACTCAGTTTGATCTAATCTTAGAGCAATTAGATGTGAAAACAGCTTTTCTTCATGGGGATCTAAAGGAGATCATATATATGACTCAGCCAGAAGGTTTTGTGGAAACAGGAAAAGAAGAAAAAGTGTGTTTGCTTAAGAAGTCACTGTATGGACTAAAGCAGAGTCCAAGGCAGTGGTATATCAAGTTTGATCATCATATGAAGAGCATTGGGTTTCTCAGGTGCAAATATGACAATTGTGTGTATTTCAAGAAGAATGGGAAAGCTGTGATCATCTATCTACTTTTGTATGTAGATGACATGTTAATAGCCAGCAAAAGCCTGGAAGAAATTAAACTATTGAAGGCAAATCTTCAGTCAGTGTTTGAGATGAAGGTTCTAGGAGCAGCAAAGAGAATTTTGGGAATGGACATTGTTAGAGATTTCAAGACAGGGAGTTTGTGGTTAAGCCAGCAATCATATATTGAAAAGGTCTTGAAGAAATTCAACATGCATGAATGCAGGAAGGTGTCTGTCCCATTGAGTCAGCAATTCAGATTATCAGAATTACAGAAACCTAAGAGTGATATTGAGAGAGCTGAAATGTACAAAGTCCCTTATTCAAATGCAGTGGGCTCAATCATGTATTCTATGATTTGTACCAGGCCAGATATGGCTCATTCCATCAGTGTGGTAAGTAGATATATGTATGATCCTGGTAAAAGTCATTGGGAAGCTTTGAAATGGTTACTGAGGTATTTGAGAGGTACTGCAAATTATGGAATTTTGTACAGAAAACAAGAAGAAGCAGACTCAGTTGATCAGTTGTATGGTTTTGTAGACTCAGATTTTGCTGCAAATCTGGATTCAAGGAAGTCTCAAACAGGTTACATATTTACATTATTCAAGTCTGCCATAAGCTGGAAATCAATGCTCCAATTAGTGGTAGCTTTTGTCCACAACAGAAGCTGAATATTTGGCTGTGACAGAAGCAGTCAAGGAGGCTATTTGGCTCAAAGGGATTCTGGGAGAGTTTGGGATAATGCAGGAAAAAGTATGTATTCTATGTGATTCTCAGAGTGCCTTACATTTGGCCAAACATCAAGTATTTCATGAGAGGTGTAAACACATTGATGTGAGGCATCACTTTGTGAGGGATGTTGTGGATGGAGGTTCTGTGGAATTGAAGAAGGTGGATACCAAGAATAATGCTGCAGATATGTTGACTAAGGCATTGCCTTTGGATAAATTTAGGCACTGTCTGGAGCTGGTGAATGTCTTACCTCAGTAAAGAGGTAAGAATGATTACTCAAGATATGCAGGGCAAGGTGGAGCTGTTTTGTGATGATATTTGAAGTGAATGGTTGGATGTTTGTATTCCTTGGCTTCGTTGATAGCCAAGGTGGAGATTGTTAAAGAAGTGTCTCATCAACTCAGCTAGAAGAGGATTAAATTGCTTCAGAAATAGCAGTTGAAAGAAGAGGAAAACAGATTCTGTTCAATTCTGTTAAGAGCTTTGACAACGGTTTCTGATAGCTAAAACCGTTGTCGTTTTGAGACGGTTATTTTGTAACCGTTTTTCTTCAGTTTCTGTTTCTGGTTTCTGTCAGCTATAAAGGAGCAGTTTATTCCGTGTTTGAGTGACTTCTTGAGAGCTCATTTTGTAACCAGATTATACTCCAAGTTGAGAGCTAGATAGGTTATAAAAGGAGTGAGAAACAACTAGAGAAGATGATGTATTTTTCCTTCTTGAAAGTAACTAGTTGAGTGCATGTTCTTGTATGCTAATGAATGAGGGATTTCTCTGTAATCATTTGTGGATAATGAAGATGAAGCAGCTCCCGTGGATGTAGGCAATTTGCCGAACCACGTAAATCATTTTCTTGTTTTGATTGTTTAATTTTTAAAGGTTTTAAGTTCTTGATTTTTCCATTAGGAACACAAAGTGTGTGTGTTCAATCTTGATTTGTTGTGTGCTGTTTTTGGAGAGCTTACGAGAGATTGAGGATCTGATATTCACAATCTTCACTCTCAATCTTTAATTTTGAAAAAAATAAATAAAAGATAAAAAAAAAATTATATATATGGGGGAGCAGGTGTGCATATTTGGTGGGAACGATTATTACATAATTATTTGGTGGGAAGGAGAATGGCAGCGCACGTGAGAGAATTTGGTCGGGGGGCGGGAGCAATTTGAATAAGTCCAGTCCAGTCGAGTGACTGCATTTGACTCCTATCTTGTCGTTTCTCTCCATTTCAAAATACACACCTTACGTGCCCCAATTGATTATCTTTCACATGGAAATCAGTCTCACTTCTTCCTTCCATTCTCAGTCACGCCCGCCCCTCAACCCTTTTTCTTATTCCAATTATTCATGCTGCCTTGTCTTGCACATATGATACTGTGCTCATGCTGATCCACCATAAACACTCTAAAATACAATTCATGACTAGCTAACCAGCTAATACTTGAAATAAGACATCATAACATATAATCGTTCATGTTTGTATATACAGTCGAAGCAAAAAATAATAATAATCGAATCCAACGCCTTTCTAGTTAACCAAAACAACCAGAATGTACCACTCTTTAATTCATTGTATAAGAATTACCAAAATGTATCACTCTTTCAACCGTATATCATGTAATCAATCCCTACTAATGGCTATCCCTACCATAAACAATTAATCTACCTACACCACACAGATATGGAGTATTAATTACTACAATAAGCTCGATTTTATCTTCCTCAATTTCTTCTTCTGTTGGCTTTTCTTCTCCAAAATCGTATCGAGCTTCGGCTTCCACTGGTACCGCCGCCCTACAAGCAGCTCGTAGTCTCTCTTCAGCTGCGGCGTCGTGCAAACTCCAACATCCTTTTCCGCCTCCGCCGCCGCTGCTGCCTCTACTTTCTGGTACTGCATGATCACTTCTTCCGTCACCTTGATTCTCAGGCCACCGGAGGCAGTCTTCTCTAACTCAAACGGCGCCCGTCCGGCCACGGCGGATCGGCACCGGACTAGCGTGGCGAAGGTCAACGCCGACTGGAAAAAGTTCGCCGGAAGGAGGAAGTAGTTATTTCCAGGGTGGAGGCGGTCGTGATGGGAGAGGGCGGGGGTTATTTGGCCGATGTAGAAACAGTCGGAGCGGCAGACCATGTGCTTGGGAAACTCCTCCATTAGCTCCATAGCTTTGATGGGACGGTCGTAGATCTTGACACCGCCTTCGGATGTTATGAGCTTGATTACTGGGGCGGTGCGGCGGCGGCGGCGGCTGCCCTCTGTGTCGTCATCCGAGGGGAGATGCGCGCAGGACATGCCGTGGAGGCAGCGGGGAAAGGGGGCGGTGAACATCTGGTTAATTTTGCTGCTCTTTCTCATCTTCATTGAATTTGGATTGCAAATCAGAGAAAATTCAGACTGGACAGAGAGAAATAATAATGAGATTGGTAAGATTGTACAACTTAAATATGAAGAAGAAGAAGAAGATTTGTAATGGAAGACTAGCAGCTGGACTACATGGACTATATACATAATAGATTCTATGTAATGACAAATTGTATGTGGTACACAATAGTAGAAGTGTCATGTTGCTCCTTCTAGATATAATTTAGTTGCATTTTGCACACGTGATTTCAGATTTTTTATATTTTCTGCCCTTAAACGAGTCAAGACTATATTATGTCCCAATAAAATTTTGCGGAAATATTGACCTGAATTTTTCATTAAGTCATGTTTGCGTTGATAAATGCGACTAAGTTTTTCAGTTAATAGATTTCATATCTATTCAAAATTAAGTAAATTTTGAATTCCTCAAATCCCTTCAAGATTAATTATAAATGAACGTAAACGTATAAATGGATTTGATACACTAAATTGCGAGTTGTTATGCACATTTGCAGTGTCAAGAGTCAACACCACTTTTTGTTTTGGTTTTTTCTTTTTTCCTGTCAAACAAATAGCTGTTCTTCTTCTAGTAATATAAGGTCATTTAAAAATCTCATTAATTAATCTTAAGTATAAGACCCTCAACTCAATTAGGAAAATTAGAATTCATCCACATAATTGGATCGACTGAAGAGAAAAATATGTGCAAACCTATGAGCAACTACATTAAAGAATCCGAAAAAAGCATACACTGAATATCATCCACAAGAAGCTCAATAGCAGTAAGACATGATTCTTGTCTTGTGACTGCATGCACAGCAAGCAACAAATCGGTAAAAGCACGAACAACAATTTTGACTACGAAACTATAAAACTGGGGACATCTCTCAATTAAGATCATCAATCTCCATCGACCTTCGTCTTCGACGCTTGTCAATCACAACAGTTTTTAAAGCCAAAAGATCGATCTATAGGAAATCGAAGATTGGATAAAGCTTGGAAGATCAGGAAGAACCATCTAGAAGCAAAGATCACAGGCCGCACAGAGGCGCGAAGAAATCTCACAAATGCAAACTAGAGGAGAGAGAAAAAATAAACAAAATTCAAGACAAAACAAAATAAAGTCAAAATAAATAATTAATAACATGCACTATAAGAAAAATGTCTCATAGCAACGCTTATTTTTATTACTTTGTGATGCTAATTAGCGTCACGACAAAAAATACCTATGCTTGCAAAAGCGTAGCGAGTTACGTCGCTAAATTTGAAGTCACGATTTTTTTCACGACGCAAAAGTTATGCATGGCTAAACTTAATTTAGTGACGCTTTTTTCAATGCGGTGTTAATATTCAAATATGGCAACGCTAGCTTCCGTCACCAGTATAAAGATCCGTGGTATATTGTTTAAAATATTGCCATCGCTAATCATTTGTTACGTTATTCAATTACCGATGCTTTCAAGAACAAGTGTCGTTAAATAAGTGACGCTTGTAAATTACACGTCACTAAAATTACCAACAATTGTTTCAATTAGTATCATTAGATTCGCTACACAAATTTTTATTATGCATTGTCTCCAAATTGGTGACACTTTACAATGATTGTCACTAAATTAAAATAAATATAAACAATTAAATAATATTAAATGAAAAGAATACACAAAATTTGAAATGAAATATTAAATATATATTAAATAGTTCGAACAGACATTCAAATCCGATTACACATCATTATAGTTCAAATTTATCCTAATAACAAAGATCTTCAATCAAACAATAAAAAAGAAAAAAATAATTTTCAATACAACCGAATAAACTACTAGCTAATTAAGACAATGACAATCCAAATGCTTCCAATCTTCTTCAATCACATTCCAAGTTCTTGTTTAAAATAAAATACAGATAAAAACTTGTTTAGTTTCTTTTTGAGAAATTTAATGGTCCGTGACAGAAAGAAACAAGAACAAAAAAGCAAAAAAAAAAAAAGGCAAAATATCAAAGAGAGATGTAACATAGTCCATTATTTGATGAAACTGGATATGAAATAAAATCACAAACTTAGAAATCTGAGATGCATCAGCTATATCATTTGCATGTAACTAAAATTATGAACTACAAAAGAATCTGTAAAGAAATCTATAATGAGAATATAAATAAATGATACAACAATTAAAAGTTAATTACGAGAAAATAGGATTCAAATTATTGTTTAATGTACCTATTAACACTATTAACAAGTCGTTGCATGAAAATATTATTGATAATTGGAATGAGTAAATTGTAACATGCTCGCTCTTAAATTAAACTTCCTACTCAAAAGAAGTTCTCTAGTCTGATAAGCTCCAAAAGGGTGGGGTGAGGAAGCAAATATCAATCTTTCATTCTATGATGTGTGTGTGTGTGTTTGAACATATTAATAGATAGATAGAGAGAGAGAGAGAGAGCGCGAGCTCACAAGGAAGGATTTACTGAAATTATTGAGAATTCCTTCTGAATTATAAAATAAAAGAGACGTCCAGCACAAAAACATCTTGAACCAGCAACACCTGACCAAACTAGCACCAACAATAGATCAAAACATATCATAACAAAGATTATCACCTACTAGTTAAAGTAGTTGAGTATACTCAATAAAACTCCTCTGCAGATCAGTCCTTGCTCCCAATAAGCACAGGAATAAGCTGAAAACTGATGCCAAGACACTTAGACACACTTGTAGTATACACACTACAATTGGGTTTACTGCAAAAACATTATTTTTTATTTAACTAAGTTTTGATAACACATAACATATTATATGATGAATCAACTTAGGTACAGAAAGCTTTGGCATTTATATACACAACTTGTTACCAATTTTTTTTTATATTGTTTTTACTTTCTTCATAATACTTCCAATATTAGTATTGTCATGTCAGAAGGCAATATACAAGTTTACAGTATATACTATTTCACAAAAGGTTTAGATGTGAAGTATTTCTCAAACCATA
This sequence comes from Ajuga chamaepitys, assembly GCA_958295605.1. Classification (NCBI taxonomy): domain Eukaryota; kingdom Viridiplantae; phylum Streptophyta; class Magnoliopsida; order Lamiales; family Lamiaceae; genus Ajuga; species Ajuga chamaepitys. The sequence continues at coordinate 20,748,054 of OY282508.1, read as the reverse complement.
TTCTGAATTATGTCCGTGAATATTTTGAATTACATACTCAGTCTCTTAGAAATATTCGGTAGTCAGGTGAATAGTCTATCTGTTATAGTGAATTAATTCCTCTCTTCTGACTGTCTACGTAGCTAACACATAATTTAGTGAACCACGTAAATTGCTATATCGATTTTGTGTGTTTTTTCTCGCACAATTTGGTTTAACATCAATTTTTGAACAAGAAAAACTAATGTAATGATGGTACGCAAGTTTCAACTAGGAATTGTTATTAAGATTTGAATAATCTCCTAACGCCGTAACATATAACACAAATTTACTCATTGTAAATACATGCTATTATAAACATGAGCTGATGCATTACATAAGTATTTTGTACATGTCAAAACTATCTTTTTGTATTGTAGGGGGTAAATTGTGTGAATAATTAAGTTTCAAACTGTTTCGCTGCTATCGAATTTGGTACTAAATTCTAACTTTTTTCAAAATTTGCCCTGGCTGTTTTTATTTCAATAAAATTAATGGCATGTGGCTACAGGAGTTCCATATGGATTACCACTCCATTATCAATTGAGAATAAGATTTAGCACCTAACTTGATACAACTAATAAAGTTTTGCATCTGATTTGATGAATTCCCTCAAGAAAATAAAAAATGTAATTTGATCTAAGTTTTTTTATAAGTCATCAATGAGGTTGCGGTCATTGGGTGGGATATTGAATCGGGGTCATATGTGAAACAATAATAATAATAATAATAGTTCAGTATGAATTTTGATAAAAATAATAATTGGGTATCCAATTTGAAACAAGTGGTTTAATTTGGTAACAATTTATGTTTGTTTCTTGACTTATGTTATCTACCACTACCAGTCATCTTTTAGTTTTTCTCTCTTCTGATGGATCACTCAGTAGTCAGTACTGTTGTGCTGTGTTGTGTAGTTACTGGTAAAATTTATACTCCACTTATTTGCTGCCTTTCTATTATAAACTTATTGCCCGCTTGGTTGTAAATCATCGATGACAATGGTAATGAGTATGAATGAGGGGTCTGATAAAATGACAACCAGAAGCATGGCAGATTGAAATTGAATCATACAGAAAACATTTTGCAACTAACAATTTCAATATGAAGGCACAAAGTAAAAAAATATGACAAGTGTTGGATGAAATAAGATCTGGTTTTTGCAATTTCATAAGCGGCTCATACAAACTTACAGCAAGATAATCACTATATATATAAACACCAAAAACTAAAACCTAGTAGGTGTGCTTATGAGGACAAAAAATAATTATTCCCATTTCAGCCATTCGATGTGCTGCCGAGATTTTCTACGTAATGCTTAAAATGATGCATCTTCCATCTTAACAAGAAAGAAAAGAAAAAAAAAATACTTTTCTCTAAAACTGTATATTTCGTTATAGAAAAACAATTTTTGTATATAACTATGACAAGTGGAACTGTAAGAGACGATTTTCCTTTTCTATTTATTATTTGGAGAAAGAAGAACAATTTTTTAAGGTAGCGATCATTCGCACACCACTAAATTTTTTGACGCAACTCAACTCATTTATATTTAATAAATGGGTACCAATTTTTTGATACAATCCACTTAATACTTTTATTACCCTTTTATTATATTACATTATTTAAAAAAAATTATAAATGAAATAATTAAATATATAAAAAAACAAACAAAGAAAGAAAGAGAGAGAAAATCATCCAAACCTCAGATTCAATAAATATTTAGTTTTTTTAATGATATAATACCATAAGTTTTTGTCTTAATCATATTTAGTTCCACTTCCTTTCTGACTTTGAATCTTGAAAGATAAAACTTCATCGAACAATTCATACTATCTCCGTCCCGACTTAATTTTCCTATTTTAATTGGGCACGGAAGTTAAGAAAAAACAGATTTTGTGAAATTTAAAACAGATTTTGTGAAATCTTTGATCTTTTTAAAGATGAAGATTGAGGGTGGAAATTTTGAAGGTGGAGATTGTGAGAGAAATTTGTCATTTATGGGCTGAAAAGTTAAGTTGGGATAAACCGAAAAGGAAAATATGAAAGTTAGAATGGGACGAAGATAGTAACTAATTTCGCTTTTTTATGATGTTTGAATCTTGAAATTAAAAAAACAACTAATCCTTGAATGCACAGCAGCGGCATTCGTTGTGAGGTTTGAATCTTAAAAACTCAATCCGACGGTGGCGGCAAAAGTGAGAGAATGAAAAATTTACTCTTGAACAATTCCTAGTTTTGATTTGTTGTAGAATTACATTTTTATGTAGAGAAAATAGATAAAACGAGATAATTTTGTTCATATTACTATTTTTCATTATCATTTAGGCCTTCATCGATGAAACATTGTTATGTTGGTCATGATATTGATGGAAATTTGAATAAAATTGAAGAAATTAAGATTTATGCAGTTTTGGAAAGTGATAATGCGCAATCCGGTAATCACACAATTGAACAGTAATCAACAAGAACAAAATGTAAAAACACAGAATTTACGTGGTTCGATCCGGAGATCTACGTCCACGGGGAGAAAACGGCAATCGCCGAGGTGTTTCTTTTTTCTGGAATACTGAGTTTACAAGTCGTAATTCAGAATGCAAAAGTGCGAACCCTCATTCAGAGTTCTTTTCACCTATTTATACTACTAGATCAAAACCCTAACTAAATCCCTATAATCTCGCCCACCAAATCTGCATGGCAGTTGGGAAGAGATCATGGGCCTTGATTTACGGAACAAACCACTCGCTGGGCCGCCGCGCGTTCCTGGGCCTGCTGGACCTACGCGTAGTGGGCCTTTACGCGCTGGGCTTGTGCATGCTGGGCCTTGCTGGGCTCTGGCATGGTGGGCTTTGGTGTTGATCCGGCCCGAGCTGATGGTGTTGATCCGGCCCGAGCTGATCGGGTTGGTGCTAACCCGACCCGAGCTGATCGGGTTATCCCTATCAGATGCCCCCCCCCAGCCGGAGCGAGGTTGGAGCTTCGGTTGTCACCGGGGTGGAACCGTTAGTAAGAAGGACCGGGGTTGCTGGCGAGCCAAAGTGTCTACGAAGGACCGAGCTTATCCACGTCCCTGGGACTCTGCGGAGTGATTGGCGGACGCAGTGCCGAGCTAGGTCGAGGTGCCCGGGGCATATAGTGAGACACCGAACTTCTCAGAAGCGAAAAAAAACGCGACTTGGCAACTTGACCGAGGTGGAGAGTACTCCGGAGTGATGATTCTGACCAAAATGGAAAGAACACCGGAGTGTTGTTGTTTAACCGAGGTGGAGGGTGCACCGGGGTGTAGTATGAATCTTCTTGATGAAGAGTGAGTCTGATGTGATTGGCGGCGCCATTATGAGAGAGAGGGATGTGAAGTGACACGCTCTGCGAGTCCCAAGAAAGCTGTTCCCCACGCGCCTCGGTAACTGTAAAGCGCGTGTGGAACACGCGTGAATCTCCATCACTGAATTTGAATAGGCTGCATCAGAGCCGTCGATTTTTTGCATTTATATAGGTTTTAACTGCACTGTAACTATTCACCTTCTCCATTGCAACTCATCAGTTTAGAAAGCGGGAAAAAGAAGAAATCTGCATTCGTGTTCATCCCTGATCAAAATCTTCTCAAATCAACCTTTACAAATCCTTCCCAAGTAAGTATGTCTAACTCCTCTTCATCTTCATCTTCATCTAAGGTAGGAGAGGTTATCCCAGAAGGAGTACCCGTTAGAGCCCCTCCCATTCGAGTGATTTATCCCATGAACAGTGAGAGTAGGCAGATCCATCGCGGGGATCTTAGTGAGATAAGAGTAGAAGTAGTGGATTTCCCCCGGTGCGAGGAGGAAATAGAAGGACTCGAGGTAGCGGGGGTAAGACCCACAGTGACTGAAAAGCAGATTATGCGATGGGTGCCGAACTTCTTTTTGCCCTTTGATTTAGAATTCATAATCCCCGAGGGTAATGACAAAGCTTGTTGCCCTCCCCAAGGGTTCATATCTGTGTATATAGATCAGCTCGCTGTAGGTCTGAGGTTTCCCCTATGGGAGTTTTTAGTGAAGCTATTGGATTATTATGGAATAGCGCTGGGGCAGTTGGGGCCTAACGCTGTGAGGCAGGTGGTGGGTTTTTTGGTAGAGTGTAGCAAGGGTGGATTAGTGCCTAGCATTAGTTTACTTAGGCATTTTTTCCAATTGAAGACGATGGGGGTAAATAAGGGTTGGTACTACCTTAACCCCAGGCCGGGGAAGAAGTTTAGGGTTAAAAACCCAAGCAAAATCGAAGGATGGAGAGGGAGGTTTATATATGTTAGGCAAAAGGCCATATTACCCAAATGGCAAACATTAGAAGTGGTGGATAGTGCCCCGGGGGGTGAACCTCAGGGTGCAAGCGTTCTGAAAAGAGTCGGTGTGCTGGAGTCCAGATTCCCGGAGGAGGTACTGGACGAAGCTGGGATGAGTCCGTACTACTCCAAGTGGGCCGGTGGAACCTCGGATTCCTCAGAGAGCGATACCCCTACTGGGACTGATTCTGACCGGACACCGAGCTTGTCCGAGGGGGAGAGAACAAAAACCGGGGCAGAAGTAGAGGGTAGGGCTGTTATTCCGTCATAAGTTGCATATAATATACCAATGTCAATCTCTGAATGTGTGTTTGTCATGTGCAGTGGGCAAGTTCAAGAGCGCTGCTAGGAAAAGCACCGAAGCCAGCTCGGGAGGCCGAGGTGATAGCTCGAAGACGCCGGAGCCACAGAGAACAACCACTGGGGGTAGCCACAGGGCGGACCCTGAAGACACCATCCCTCTTTCGGGGCTGACCCCGAGCACAAAGAGAAGGGTCACCTCCCCGTTGACACCACCGCCTCCGAAAAAACTACACATGACCCCGGCTCACGAGGTATAATTGTAAATGACTCCGTTATTTTCTGCACAGACCCATTATAACAGCAAGTCAATGCAGGGGCAAGGAGTAGAGGTGTCGGCCGCCGGAGCCGAACTTGAGAAGCTGTTGGAGCCTATCCGCGGGCTGGTGGGCAGGCTGGAGAAGGAATCCTGCCAAGGCAGGATTGCCAAGCTGGAAGCCGAGGTGGCTAAACTAAGGGCCGGCTTCGGGGAGGCTCAGAGAAGCGTCAAAGCAGCTCGGGACAGAGCGGCGGTTGCCGAGAGAGAGGCGGCCAGACTGCGCGAGCAGGCCGTCGAGGCTGCCAGTTTGAAAGGCGACCTCTATGCAGCCCGGGAAGAGCTGAATAAGGTCGTCACGGGTCAGGGAGCTGTACTGGAAGCGTTTGCCGAGAAGCTGATGCAAACCGGGACATTCCTGCAGTTCCTGAGCACCTTCGTGGCTGCGGGTGATACAGCCACTCGGAGCGAGCTGCTGGAAGCTGTTCACGATAAATACCCGGAGGTCAACGTTTATGACGTGGGCTTCGGGTATGACTACGACGCGGTCGGGAATGAAGATGGCGCATACTTTGAGGCGCTGACGAAGGCCCCGAAGTGGCCATTAATTGAAGCCTTAGCCAAGAAGAATACCATCCTCACTCCCGAAATCATTCAGCGGTGCAACGAGGATCAAGACAAGGATTTCTTGGGCTTCCGCAACGGCTTCTACGTACGGGAGATGAGGGACCGAGCTCCCATCCCCCGCCCAGAGGTGCTAGCTACTCCCCCTGCTCTGACCGAAGGCCCCAGCAAGGCAGCTGAGGATACAAGTAATGTTGTGGAGGCCCCGGGAGGAAATGAAGCCAACCCTACCCCCGGAGAGGTCAGTGACCTCCCAACTCATGAGAAGACTGTAGAGTAGATAAGCATGTAAATAGGATTCCATGTAATCACTTGCTTTGTAATGAAAAAACCCGAGCTGTCTTCTCTAGTAATGAAAAATCTTCTTTGATATGAATAATAAATGCTGTTACTCTCTTTCTACGCAATGTATGAGTATTAATAAAGTTTTGAGAAAACCGAGGTGTCTCCTTTGCCAGGAAAACATTGAAAACCCGTATGAGGTAATAAAGCAACTCAACTCATCAATAGTCTGGCTGCAGAAAGAGCGAGATATGCTGATGTTGCATGAAGTCCCCCGACTATCAAGGAACCTTGCTTTAATGGAGAAAAGATATGCCAAGGTGGAGAGCTCATGGAAAGAGTCCGCACAACAAACGAAGCAGTACAAAGCACACTGTGTTGTAAAAGATCTCGAATTAGAACAGCTTCGTATCAACCAGTAAGAGAGTGAGCATCTTCTCGTGGACAGCGGACGATTATCAGTGAAGGATGTTCAAGCCCGGAGAGCCGAGGTTCGGGAAGACATCCGACAGCGGAGTGAGCGAGGTGATGCAAATGACCCTGAGATCATAAGGGGCCGGCTGGTGCTAGGATTTCTGGTAGATCTTGAAAAGAAAGTCAAGGCCCGGGATGAAGCTTTGGACATTGCCGAGCAAAGCGAACCAGAGCCCAGCCGTAAAAAAGGACGTCGGGGCAAGAACACAAAGCCTGATACCCCTCAAGAACCGGAAAGAACTCACGCCGAAGAGCCAGAGGCTAGTGGTCCGGCAGTTGTGGCACTGGCCAAGGAGATCGACGAAATGCCTGCCGATGAGTGGGATGCTGTAGAAAGGGCCAACACTCGGGAGAGAGAAAGGAGGAAAAGCTCAACTCCGCAGAGATCATCAAATCCTGCTCGGCACAAGACGAGAGAAGGGACAAAGAAAACCCCCGAGGTGATGGATCCTCTGGCGCCACTAGAATGGGGCCATGCAGAATGGGCCAGCATGTCAGGGCCAAGAACAAGAGCTGAGCCCGCTGTAGGTGACCGGGGTCCCCAAGCGATGGGTCATCGTCAGAGCCGAAGTGAAGCCGGGCATCGTCGGAACGTGCAAGGGCCATCCCGGAGGACGGGACATTCTCAACCAGAGACAAGACGACGTGGTTTCGGGTATTGGCTCGGAGAAGGCTCCGGAAAAAAATAGATAATAACGTAGTGAATCTTTAGCAAGATTTTTGTTGTACTAGTTAGGAAAACTGTTTGATGTTGTATTATTTTGGAAATAATAAAACCGTTATAGTGTGTATATACGAGTTGAAAGAAAGCAACAAGTTATTAATAACTTTAATCGGGTGTTCGGGAACACAGTAAGAGCTGTTAAATGTTTAATTGTTAACTATTTAATTGAGTGTTCGGAAACACAGTATGAATAAATTACTCCCCGGACGGATCAGGCAGGAGTAATGTCTCCCCGGACGGATCAGGCGGGAGAAAACACTTCTCCGATTAAACAGACGAGAAAGTGACATGAGTCCGGGGACTAAATGTGAATCTCCTCGGGCGGACCAAGGGAGAGAGGTTTGATTGTCCGGAGACTAATAATGATAGTACGATAGTGTTAGGGCGTCCCCGTAACGTAAAGAATTAACACAGTAAGTTACGCAAGCAAGAAATTTTATTCAATGATAAATGCCGGAGCTAACTCAAAAGTACAAAATGAAATAACAACTATAAAGGGAATTAAAGGAAAGATAGTACTTGCGATGTGGCCCTCACAGATAGAATCGCCTCAAATTTGTGACGTGCCAACTTCGGGGGATCGGGGTCCCGTTGATATGTTCAAGCTAATAGGATCCAGAGTCATGTACAGCAACGACTCGGTAAGGGCCTTCCCAAGAAGCATGTAGTTTGCCCTCAGGGGCAGCTTTGCTGCCGAGTTGAGCCGAAGGACTAAATCCCCGACATTGAACTGTGTACCTCGAACCCGGAGGTTGTAATACTGGGCAGCTCGCTGTTTGTACTTAGCCTGCTGAATGAACGATTGTTCTCGGCGATTCTCGAGCTCATCCAGATTTGCGCGAAGAGCCTCGTCATTATCATCCGGAACTAATGTGAGGAGGCGAGGACTCGGCACACTGATTTCAGCGGGGATAACGGCTTCGGAGCCGTAAGTAAGACTGTAAGGAGTCTCCCCGGTGGAGGTGTGCGGCGTTGTACGAATAGCCCATAAGACTTGTGGAAGGTTCTCATCCCAGAGACCTTTGGCATTATCCAGGCGCTTTTTTATTCCCGTGAGAAGGGTCCGGTTGGTGACCTCAACCTGCCCGTTTGCTTGAGGGTGAGCCACCGAAGTGAAAACCTGTTTGATGTGGAGTTCTTCACACCATGAGCGGAATGGATCGTTGGCAAACTGTTTACCGTTGTCCGAGATGATAGTGCTCGGGATGCCGAAGCGACAAACAATATTGCGCCACACAAACTTTAAAATATTCTGTCCGGTGATAGCCGTAAGTGGTTCGGCTTCGACCCACTTAGTGAAGTAGTCTACGGCGACGACCAGGAATTTCAACCCTCCTGGAGCAACAGGGAAAGGCCCAACAATATCAATGCCCCATTAGATGAACGGCCATGCACCTTGGATTCCGGTGAGCTCGGTTTGTGGCAAATGCTTCACCCTGGAGTGTAGCTGACACTTGCTGCATCTAGTCACTAAGTCGTGAGCATTGTTGAACAGGGTAGGCCAATAGTATCCCCAGCGGAGAACTTTTTTTGCTAAAGTCCGGGAACCGATATGGCTAGCACAGGCCCCTTCATGAACCTCCCGCAGAACTTGAACAGCCTCGGCAGGGGCGAGGCACCGAAGATTCGGTTGTAGGTACGATTGTCGATATAGAACTCCATTATGAAGGGAGTATTTGGGGGCTTTGAGCACAACTTGCCGAGCTCGTAGCTTGTCAGTGGGCAGAATCCCATCTTGGAGATACTGAATGATCGGAGTCATCCAGTTCGGATCACTGTCGGTCAGTACTGAAACTGTAGCCTCATGGACTGCTGGATGGGAGAGGTCTTCAACCTTGATATCCGGAGATATATTAGTTTGGACCGTGGAGGCCAACTTGCTGAGTGCGTCTGCCCTGGAATTTTGAGCACGCGGGATTTTCTGGATAATAACTGTATCAAAAGTTGACATGAGTTTGAGTGCTAGAGCGCGATACCTGACCATTGTTTCTTCCTTGGCGACATAAGTCCCCTGAATTTGCTTCGACACGATCTCGGAGTCCGTGAAGAGCTCCAGGTGACGAACACCTAGAGATTGAGCGAGCCGGAGCCCGGCGAGGACTGCCTCGTACTCAGCTTCGTTGTTGGTCACCTTAAATTTGAATCTGATGACATATTTAACCTCAACCTCTTCGGGGTCGATGAGAAGCAGTCCGGCGCCACTTCCTCGGACCGTGGATGCTCCATCCACGAAAAGTTGCCACTTCCGGGGTGAAGGAGCGAGTGTGACGTGGTGCTGTGTATCTTTGTCTGCGGGGGACTCATGATTGTCTGCCGGGGCTTCGGCCAGGAAGTCGGCAAGTGCTTGACCCTTAATTGCGCGGCGGGGGAGAAACTGGATGTCATATTCGCCCAACTCAATTGCCCATTTGGCGAGGCGCCCAGACACCTCGGGTTTTACAAGGATCTGGCGTATAGGGTGATTGGTCAAGACTCGTATTTCACGTCCCTGGAAGTATGGCCGAAGACGCCGAGCTGCCATAACGAGGGCTAAGGCGGGTTTTTCAAGCTCGGAATATCGCGTCTCGGCCCCATGGAGCACCCGGCTTGCAAAATATACGGGATGTTGAACCCCCTCTACTTCGCGCACAAGAGCGGCGCTGACAGCTTCTTCGGCGGATGCCAGATATAAGTACAGCGGCTCTCCGGGGAGAGGAACTGACAAAGTAGGCAGCTGCTGTATATGACGTTTCAAGGCTTCAAAAGCCTCGGTACACTCTGGAGTCCACTCAAAGGACTTCGCTTGCCTCAGGATCTTGAAAAATGGGAGCTGGCGCTCCGCTGCCTTCGATAAGAATATGTTTAAGGCCGCTAGGCCACCTGTAAGGCGTTGAACATCTCTGAATGTCTTTGGTGGCTGTAGGTCTAATACATCGCGGAGTTTAGCCGGATTGGCCTGCAGGCCGTTTTGTGAAACCATGTACCCGAGGAACTTCCCGGAGCCAACACCGAAAGTGCATTTTGCTGGATTGAGTCGCAAGTTATAGCGCCGCAGGGTGCGCAATGTTTCGGCGATATCCTGCACACATGAAGGATGGGAGGAGCTTTTGATGACCAAGTCATCGACGTAAACCTCAACATTGCGACCTATCTGGTCGTGGAAGACAAAGTCCATTAGACGCTGATAGGTGGCTCCAGCATTCTTGAGCCCGAAGGGCAGTTTCTTGAAAGCGTAGCACCCAAAGGCAGTGATAAACGCCGTTTTGATAGCATCTTGTGGATCCATAAAGATCTGATGATAGCCTTTGTACAGATCTAAGAAACAAAGTGCCATGTACCCCGTAATGGCTTCGGCCTTTTGATCGATGGAGGGCAGAGGATAGCAGTCCTTCGGACAGTGCTTATTGAGATCGGAAAAATCAACACACATCCGCCATGCCCCACTGCTCTTTGTTACCATTACTGGATTGGACAACCAGGAGGGGTAGAATACCTCGAACAAGATGTCCGCATCTAGGAGTTGTTTCACCTCAACTCGAATAGCTTCGTTTCGCTCCGGAGCGAATTTCCTTTGCTTCTGTTAGATTGGCTTGACGCGAGGGTCGATATTCAGCTTATGAGTAATCACCTCGGGAGAGACTCCGGGCATATCCAGAGGAGACCATGCAAAAACATCGGAATATTCTCGCAGGGTTTGAATAATGGCCTGATGTAGCCATGGCACGTCCACGGCCCCTACTGTTACTGTCTGCTCCGGCTTAGACGGATCTAGCGGGATTTGAGCAGTGGCATCCCCCAATGGGGTGCGGTCCCGAGGTTCTAGAACCTGTGATGTTACCTGAAGCTGCTGTTTGGGAGGGACCTTAGCAGTCTTTTTGAGTGCTACGTACATACACTCCTTGGAGACCCTTTGACTTCCGCAGATAGCCACTTCACCATGCGAAGTAGGAAACTTGAGCGCGAGGTGATACGTGGAGCATATGGCCTTTGCCGGGGTGAGCCAATCTCGGCCCAATATCATGTTATATGGTGATGGAGAATTCACCACATAAAAGTCCACGAAGATAGTTTTTATCTTCGGATAAGTCCCCAAAGACGCTGGGAGAGTGATGATACCTTCCGGCCGGACTTCACCCTGAGTGAAAGTCTGTAGTGGCCCGGGGGCCGGTCGAAGTTGGTCTCGGGAAATCCCCATCCTTTCGAAACAGTCCGCAAATATAATGCTTATTGCGGCACCATTGTCCACGAAGACCCGCCGTACTGTTATATTAGCTACAATCATGTCGATGACAATAGCGTCAGTGTGAGGTGTTATCTCTGGAACCGGATCCCTATCCGTGAAGCTGACAGTCTCGGACTGATGGAGGCGTTTGTGACGTGGCTCCTCGGGAGGAGGACGTCGAGCCTCTGCCTTTAAGGCATATCGTGAAGCCCCGGTGGGTAGGGCTCCATATATCACGTTTATCACGTGAGGGGGTGCGTTGTCCCCGGGTCCTCCCGGAGGAGGAGGTGGAAGTGGGAGACGTGGCGGCTGGCGATTGCCAGAATCTTGTCGTGCGTAGTTATTGGGCCCCTGCCGGTTATTCTGCCAATGTGGCCGATTTTGTTGAGTATCTCGGTCATGGTAACCTCCGCGGTTATGAGACGAGCCCTCATTGTGGTTTGCCCGAGGTTGGTCTCCGGTTCGCGCAACGTATTGCCGCAAAAACCCTTTCTTGAGGCATTCCTCAATCTCCTTGCCGAGTTCTCGGCACTCCTCTGTCTCATGTCCGTGATCTCGGTGGTACGCGCACCACTTTCCACGGTTCCTCTTTTCAGGAGGCGCTGTCATCCGCGGACAAGGTCGGAAATCGTTTTTGTGGAGTGAAAGAATTTCAGCCCGCGACTTCGTCAGCGGAGTCAATTGCGGAATTGCACTTCGGGATTCTGAACGCCCCGGTGTCAAGCGTGAAAATGCGCTAGTTCGCGTACTAGGCCCAGTTTGTGCTTTGTCGGCCTGTCGCTTGATTGCGTGCTTCTCACGCTTCTGACGAGTCTGCTCCTCGGCCTTAGCAAATTTGCACACTGTTTTGAACAGTGCTCGAGTTGTGACCGGAGTGTTCCGAGCTAACTCGGTGTGGAGTGCTCCGGGGCGGAGTCCATTCATAAAGGCGTTGATGGCCACATCGTCGGGGCAATTTCCCACCTTGAGGCTTACCGCTGTGAAACGGTCCAGAAATTGGGTAACGGTTTCACCGTCCCGTTGCTCCATATTCATGACGTCGGCCAGAGTGGCCATGGGCTTCGCCCGGGCTTCGAACCGTGCCCAAAAATGCTCGGCGAGTTCTCTGAAAGAGGATATGATGTCTCGCGGGAGAGAATCAAACCAGACCCGAGCTTCATCCTGTAAGTACTCCGGGAAAATCCTGCAGTACTGAAGGGATGTGATGTTATCATGACTAAGCATGCTGTGCCTAAAAGCGCCAAGAAAATTGGCCGGATCTCCAGTGCCGTTGTAAGGTGATATAGCTGGCCGTTTGAACCCTTCGGGAAGGGTGATGGCCATGATTTCTGAGGAGAACGGCGTGATGATCTCTCCATTGGCATCAAGGCCCAGGATTCTATCCAGTTCAACGTTGCGTTGAACTCGCTCATACTCTTGGAGATCCTGAGCATGAGAATCAGCGTAGCGAACTCTTTTAGCCGCATTAAGTGGACGGCGGCGATCCACATCAGTTGGTTCCTCATTGCGAGGTCGTGATCCATTTGAACTCCCAAGGTCCTCGGAAGAACCAGGTCGTTCCCGTCGTCGATCCTGACGCCCGCGGTAGCCCGGTTCCCGTTGTCCGCGCGGGCGGGGTGGAGGCACCCCAGGATTATCATTATGGCTAACAGGTTCTGCGGCAGGCTCCGCTGGGGGTAGGCGATTAACTGCCCAATCTTGTAGGACATGTGCATGCTCTTGTAAGAAATCTTGGAGCAGTTCTGGGGTGATTTGAATGTTCACCGGTGGTTGAGCAGCAGCAATATTAGGGTCTTGCTGATCTTGAGGGGGTGGAGGGTTTTGATTACCCTGATGATTGGACGTACTCCCCACCGGGAATTGCCTCGGCGGCAAAACTTGATCCACGGGTGGATCTTGGTTAGGTTGATCTCCTTGGCGAGATTGATTCTGACGAGTTGTCACCATGATTTCGGAAGGCAATGATATTACAAAATACTACCTTGTCGTTCCCACAGACGGCGCCAATTTGATAATGCGCAATCCGGTAATCACACAATTGAACAGTAATCAACAAGAACAGAATGTAAAAACACAGAATTTACGTGGTTCGATCCGGAGATCTACGTCCACGGGGAGAAAACGGCAATCGCCGAGGTGTTTCTTTTTTCTGGAATACTAAGTTTGCAAGTCGTAATTCAGAATGCAAAAGTGCGAACCCTCATTCAGAGTTCTTTTCACCTATTTATACTACTAGATCAAAACCCTAACTAAATCCCTATAATCTCGCCCACCAAATCTGCATGGCAGTTGGGAAGAGATCATGGGCCTTGATTTACGGAACAAACCACTCGCTGGGCCGCCGCGCGTTCCTGGGCCTGCTGGACCTACGCGTAGTGGGCCTTTACGCGCTGGGCTTGTGCATGCTGGGCCTTGCTGGGCTTTGGTGTTGATCCGGCCCGAGCTGATGGTGTTGATCCGGCCCGAGCTGATCGGGTTGGTGCTAACCCGACCCGAGCTGATCGGGTTATCCCTATCAGAAAGAAACATAGTGTTGGTTTGATGACATGAAAAAAGAAGAATTAGATTTACATTTTTATTACTTATGTTTTTTTTATCATTAAGAGTATTAGTTAAAGTAATTTTATAATAATATTTTAACTTGTAAATTAGTGAACGTTTAGAAATTTAGTGGGTTGTAAATATGGGTCGCTATATTTTATTCCTCATATGATCTTCACCAAAGTAGGAAACTTGCCTACACAGGGTATTAAATGTCAAACTTTTTTGTTATGTAGGGGGCGGTACGCATATAGAGTACAATATAAGGGTGTAAATGTCAACGACTGGTACGAAGTGTTATTATTAAGGCTATGTATAGTCGATCAATAGGTGGTCAATGATAAAGAAATGATGAAGTTTTTCCAGTAATAAGGTCATTTTTGGTTCTAAGTTCAAAAATAGAGGCTTTACTTTGACTAGAATAATATAGTAGTGTTGGGCTTCCATCCAAACAGGGCCCACAATACCAACATCCATTTGCTTCAGGTATACATAGTTTATATACTACTAATTCTTGGGTCTCAAGCAATGTACTGGTACAGTTTGTTCTAGTCCATTTAAATTTATAAATCTATGGGTTCAAATAAGATAATATAAACTATGACTTTGGCGATAAAGTAATAAGGTAATACGTTATGAGAATCAACTACGGAACATATTATGTTCTAAAATATAGTTATATGTCAGACACATTTTATAATTTGAATCAAAAATTGAGGATTTAAATTTGAAGAATAAGTTATATGTGACTGAATCTTACTTAATAAATAATGAAACTTCTATAAGTAACAACTTCTGTATTTTTTAGCCCAAACGCTATTATTAAATCTAGAAATATTAAATTTTGGTAATATTTTTTATATTGAGAGAAAAATCTTCAATCATATATCAACTATATATGTTATGATATTCAGGGCGGACCTAACCATGTCGGGGCCTCAGTCGAACTTTTAAAATGGACCCTGATAGGGTAGGAGTTTTTTCGTTCTTTGATATTTTGAACTTGTCATTTTGCGCAGAACTAACCATAGACCTTATATGCAGTGGGACGCTTCGGAAAGCAACCAGCAGCAGGAAGCCCTGCAGCGTCGGCGGTGGCAAAGAAGAAGGGGAAAGCCACTGAGGTGTCTCCCCGGGGGAAGATTCCACCGAGTGCGCGACCGTCGACGGGGTCGGAGGAGCGGGTGACGCCGGCGGGGTCTCCGATCGTATCAAAGAAGAGGCCGGAGCCGACTGGGACTCCGCAAGCACCATCCAAAAGACCCCGGGTTGGGGCGAGTACGGAGGTAATATTCAAAAACGCTGATCATTAGTTTATCTTACGCGAGGTGTGTAACAGAGGTCTGAGCCATGTGTTTCGTTGTGTTTAACTTATCCAGGAAGAGCAGGCGACCCCCAATAGGCTGGGGTTTGACAGCGCGGATGCCGAGAAGATCCTGCAGCTGGCCAGAGGGATCATAGAGGTCGGCCTGAAGAGCGAGGTAGAGGCCAGGGAAGGGCTAGCTGCGACAGCGCGGGACCTTCGCGCGCGAAACGACAAACTAGCGCATGACTTGACCCAGGCACGCAAGAGGGCTGCCTTGGTCGAGACCGAGGTCGCGCGTCTGCGCGGTGTGGAGACGGAGAACCATGGTCTCCGAGGTGAGCTGATGCAGCTGCGAGCGGAAATGGAGGCGAGGGAAGCGGCCGTGGTTGGAGGGCAGGGAGCCTTGCTGAGGGTGTTCGCCGAGAAATTATTACACTCCAGCACATTCCTTGACTTCCAGACGAAGTTTGTGG
The DNA here is from genome assembly GCA_958295605.1 of Ajuga chamaepitys. Taxonomy (NCBI): domain Eukaryota; kingdom Viridiplantae; phylum Streptophyta; class Magnoliopsida; order Lamiales; family Lamiaceae; genus Ajuga; species Ajuga chamaepitys. The sequence goes on along the minus strand of OY282508.1, from coordinate 20,732,540 downwards.
CAATTGGGGATAAAGCCACACGGGCCCTGGTGTTGGAGGAGGTAAAGGAGGCGTACCCGGATGTGGACATCAATCGTCCAGAATTCGGGTATGACCCTGAGGCGGCGGCCGAGGTGGAGAAGGCCTATTACGCCGCGCTAGCGGAGCTGCCGGAGTGGCCCTTGGTGAATGCGCTCGGGGAGAGGAGGCAGCTTCTGACTGCCGCAGAAGTTGCCAGCTGTGAAGTGGACCAGGATGAAGAATTCCTGGCATTCTGCCGAGGTGAACTGATCACCGCTCCCCCGAGCACCGACCCCCCTCCCCCCCACAGACGGAGGTTGAAACCCCGGCTGCAATCGAGGCCGTCGCAGCAAATGAAGAAGCTGAGGGGTTGCCCGAAGAACCCGAGGCAGTCGAGCGGGAGGTCAGTCGATCCCCGCAGATTTAAAATTGTACACCTTTAGAAATGTTAGGGATGATGTACTGCTCTGAACAATTGTAATTTGCCTTGTGAAATACAATCGTGTTTTTTAGTCTCTTGAACTTTTTGTTTTACTTGCATGATCAATTTAATGTCTGTTGCCGAACTGAATGTAACTCCTTACATACTTGAGAGTAATTGATCTTGTTGTCATCGTTGTCTGTCTAGAACACCGCGGAGCTGCACGAGACAATAAAGAAGTTAATGGAATCACTTGAGTGGTTCCGCGGAGAGAAGAATCGTCTGGAGATGCACGTAGTGCCTAAGCTGAAGAAGCAGATATCCTCGGCGGAGAGGAAGGTGGTTGAGGCCAATGAAAGAGCCAAAGACTTCGAGATGCAGTATCGAACCACAGCTGCCGAGATGAGCCGCGTCCGCGTTCATCATAAGGAGTATGAGCGGATTCTGTCCGAGTTCGGTCTTCTAACTTTTGAAGAAGTAGAAGAGCGGACCGTTGAAATACAGAGTGACATCGCGGCATTGATGTCCAGGAGCTCGGTCGAGTCCGCGGAGCTCGTGAGGAAACGAGAAGTCCTAGAACTGCTGCTCAGTATGTACGAAGGACTGAAGGGCCGAATCAGGCGGAGGCCTTCTGCTGAAGAGTTCATCGCGAGCACGAGTCAGGACCGAAGTACGCAGAAAGCTCCTCGGAAGGACAAGAAGACCAAAGGCAAGAAGAAACCCTCCGAGCAGAGCAAAGGCATAGTCATCCGAGAGCCAGCTCCGGTGACCACAATTGGAGAAGAGCCCCCGATGGTTGCTGAGGAGGTGGTCGAGGAGCTGGCCCGGGAAATCGAAGTGATGCTATCATGGCTAAGCATGCTGTGCCTAAAAGCTCCAAGAAAATTGGCCGGATCTCCTGTGCCATTGTAAGATGGTATGGCTGGCCGTTTAAACCCTTCGGGAAGGGAAGTGGCAATGATTTCCTGGGAGAACGGTGTGATGATCTCTCCATTGGCATCAAGGCCCAGGATTCTATCCAGTTCAACGTTGCGTTGAACTCGCTCATACTATTTGTGAGGAAGTGTTCAATATCATCAAGTGAGCTATATTTTGAAATAGGATGTGTCTAGAATGTGGAACCGGGATCATGAAGTGAAGAACCGGGTGGATAGACCGGGTTTTAGCGTGAAGAAGTGAGTCTGTGCAGAATAAACCGGGTTCAGGGTTGTTGGAGGATAACCGTCAGTTGTGACGAGTTTGTTACAGTTTGTGACGGAATAAACCGTCACATTTGTCCGGTAGCAGCAGTCGTCTTCAATCAGTTAGAACTTCTTGGTTGGTTACATTCGAGCTACAAGACCTATATCATTGAAAAGCTCTCTTCCTGAAGAACAACACTACGTAGAGAGATAGTTTTCTGCCCTAATTTTGTTCCAGAATTGGGCATATTCATTTCTGAGTGTAATTTCTGTAATTGATTGGATATCTTAGTGGATTGAGGTGTGTCTTGCCTCCGTGGATGTAGTTCATCTTGAACGAACCACGTAAAATCGATTGTGTGATTTATTTACTTTCAGTTCTGCGCGAAGCTCACTTCGGCCACAACTCTGGCCGAACAGTTGTGTGTTTTTCAAGCTGATAATCTTCGAACTCATTTCAGATTCTTAGTGTTGTGTGATTAGGAGTTGATTTGTCTAACAAGTGGCGCCGTCTGTGGGAATCAACTCGCACAGCTTGAATAAGAGGAGGAATGGCTGGTATGAAGATGGATTTTGAGAAGTTCACTGGAAGGAATGACTTCACATTGTGGAAGATCAAGATGAACGCAGTCCTGGTTCACAATGGCCTTGATCTTGCACTGATACCTCTGGAATCATGGGAAGAAACAGAGAAACCTAAGTTTGCATCAGTGGATAAGAAGGCCCTAAGTCTTATCTTCTTGTGTTTAGGTGATAAACCGTTGAGGGAGGTTTCAAGATGCAAGAGTTCCTTAGAAGCATGGAGGAGATTGGAAGAACTGTATCAATCAAAGTCAGTATCCAACAAACTGTTCCTGAAGCAGAAGATGTTGGCCTTCAAGATCACAGAAGACAAGGTAATTTCTGATCAACTTGATGAGTTCATTAAGATGATTGAAGAATTGGAAGATCTGGATGTGAAACTGGAGGAGGATGACAAGGCATTGATGGTGTTAAACATTCTTCCAAAATCCATGGAAAGCTTTAAGGATGCCTTGATGTATGGAAGAGATGAGCAGCTGTCCTATGATGGAATAGTGAAGGCTCTGAGGTCGAAATGCTTTCAGACTCAAGGAGACAAAGGCATGGTGCAATCAGGAGAAGGTTTGAATGTCAAATTCAAGAAACCGTGGCAAGGCAAGAAGGGTCAGAATGCTAAGGATCCAAAGTCAGGGGATTCAAATCCTAAGAAGGGGAGTGACTGGGTTGAAAAGAGGAAATGCTTCAAGTGTAAACAGCCAGGTCACCTGAAGAAGGACTGTCCTAAGAAGAATAAGAAAGCTGGAAATCAAGGGGCAGAAGCTGCTGCCATTGATCATCAACAAGACCCTCCAGAAGTATTAAATATTACTGATTCAAGAATGGTGAAAGAATGGGTCCTGGACACAAGGTGTTCTTTTCATATGTGCCCTCATCAGTCTTGGTTTAATGAACTAAAGAAAGAAGATGGTGGAAATGTTCTCCTGGGAAATGACCAATCCTGTAAGGTCAAAGGAGTTGGATCAGTGAGCATAAGAATGTTTGATGGAGTGATCAGAATCATCTCAAATGTTAGGTATGTTCCTGGCCTTAAAAGGAATCTTCTATCTCTTGGCTCATTGGTAACCAGTGGATGTCAGTTTAGCTCAGTAGAGGGATTCTTGCATATCACAAATCATGGAAAAATGGTGATAAAAGGAAGACAGCATAATGGACTATTTATCCTGATTGGTTCACCTATTGTTGGAAGTGTAGATGTGGTCTTGAACAACTCTGAGATTGCTAAATGGCATAAGAGACTTGGACACATAGGAGAAAAAGGACTGAAGGAATTGGCAAGGAGTGGAGTAATTGGAAATCTGGGAAATCAAGAACTGGAGTTCTGTGATCAGTGTGCTCTGGGCAAATCCAGGAAGTTGCCCTATGGAAAGGGAGTTCATACAACTCAAGAACCATTAGATTATGTTCACTCTGACATATGGGGCCCTGCAAGAACAGAATCCCATGGTGGTGCCAGATATTTCATGTCTTTGATTGATGATTACAGCAGAAAGGTATGGATCATGTTGCTGAAGAACAAGAGTGATGCCTTTCATAAGTTCAAAACATGGTTGATCCAACTGGAAAATGTCAAAGGGAAGAAGCTGAAGCATCTGAGGACTGATAATGGACTGGAGTACCTCTCAACAGAGTTTACAAACTTCTGTGAAGAAAGAGGAATCAAGAGACACAGGACTGTGCCCATGAATCCTCAACAGAATGGAGTTGCAGAAAGGTTTAACAGGACTCTCCTTGAAAGAGTAAGGTGTATGCTGTTGGATGTTGGGTTGCCAAAGGTGTTTTGGGGAGAAACCATTGCTACAGCATTCTATCTTATTAACAGATCACCCTCTTCAGTGATTGGGTTCAAAACACCTGAAGAGGTGTGGAGTGGACAGAAACCAAGTTATGAAGGATTAAGGGTGTTTGGGTGTCTTGCTTATGCCCACATCAAGCAAGACAAACTAGATGCAAGGGCTCTCAGATGTGTGTTTCTTGGATATCCGGATGGGATTAAGGGTTACAGATTGTGGTGCCTAGAACAAGGAAATCAGAAGATAATCACAAGTAGAGATGTGAAGTTTAATGAGAATGTGATGGCTTATACTTCTACAGGCTCTAAAGAAGAATTTGATGCTGCTAAAGAGACAGAGGAGATATCAATTCAGGTGGAGCAACCTGCAGAAGATAATCACACACCTCAACCACAAGCAGATGAACAAGACAGTGACTCATCATCTGAAGAAGAAGCACAAACTGGACCTGCACAAAATATCAGGGAATACAGCATTGGAAGAGATAGGCCTAGAAGAACAATCAACAGACCTGATTTCTATGGCCAAGCAGGGAGTGTATATTATGCCTTAAGTGTTGCTGAAGACCTGGAATCACAAGAGCCTAGCAGCTTTCAAGAAGCATTAGATTGTGAAGAAGGTGAACACTGGATACAGGCAATGACTGAAGAAATGGAGTCTCTGGAAAAGAATAAGACCTGGATACTGGTGGAGAAACCAAAAGGTCAGAAACTGGTAAGCTCCAAGTGGATATACAAGAAGAAACTTGAAACTGCAGGGTCCAAACAGGTGAGGTTTAAAGCAAGGTTGGTAGCCAGGGGCTTTACACAAAGAGAAGGAATTGATTACAATGAGGTCTTCTCTCCTGTAGTAAAGCACTGCTCAATCAGGTTGCTTTTATCAAAAGTCACACAGGAGGATATGGAACTACAGCAACTGGATGTAAAGACAGCTTTCTTACATGGAGAACTCAATGAGGAAATATATATGAAACAGCCAGAAGGCTTTGTTGTTCCTGGGAAAGAAGACAAAGTATGTTTACTGAAGAAGTCACTATATGGACTTAAACAAAGTCCTAGACAATGGAACAAGAGGTTCAATGACTTCATGATCAGTGCTGGCTTTGTAAGAAGCCTTTATGACAGTTGTGTTTACTTCAACAAAGTTTCAAAGCAAGATAAAGTTTTTCTTCTATTGTATGTGGATGACATGCTAATTGCCAGCAGAAACAAGGAGAGGGTACAATGGTTGAAGGATAGACTTAATGCTGAGTTTGACATGAAGGACCTGGGAGAAGCAAAGAAGATTTTGGGAATGAACATTCTAAGAGACAGAGAAGCTGGAGTACTTTGGTTATCTCAGAGACAATACCTACAGAAAGTATTGGAGAGGTTTCATATGCATGAAGCCAAACCTCTCTCCACTCCAGTTAATCTACAGAAGAAACTTTCCAAAGAACAATGCCCAAATACTGAAGAGGAGATCATACAGATGAGCAATATTCCCTATGCAAGTGGAGTTGGAAGTCTTATGTATGGAATGATCTGTAGCAGGCCTGACTTGGCATATGCTGTATCTTTGGTAAGCAGGTTCATGTCAAATCCAGGAGTTGAACACTGGGAAGCTTTGAAACATGTGATGAGGTATCTAAAAGGATCAGTGAACATGTCACTGAAATTTGAGAAGAAAGCAGATGGAAGTACTGTTGCATTGGAGGGGTTTGCTGATTCTGATTTTGCAGCAAACGTGGACACAAGGAAGTCAATTTCTGGATTTGTGTTTACCTTATATGGGACAGCCATCAGCTGGAGGAGTGCACAACAATCTGTTGTGGCACTATCAACTACAGCAGCAGAATATATCTCTTTAACTGAAGCTATCAAGGAGTCAATCTGGTTGAAAGGGGTGTTGAGAGATTTGGATATCAAGAAAAAGTGTGTGGTAATCTACTGTGATAATCAAAGTGCTTTACACCTTGTGAAACACCAAGCATTTCATGAAAGGTCAAAACACATTGATGTGAGGTTACATTTTGCTAGAGATGTCATAGATTATGGGTCTGTGGAGGTGAAGAAGGTGCATACTTTGCATAATCCTGCTGATTTTCTTACAAAGGGTGTACCTGGAAACAAAGTGGAGCATTGCTCGAGCTTGCTGCAGCTTGAGCAGTGTCATGAAGAGCAGTGACAGATAAGCAATGAAGAGGCAGGATGAGGCATACTTGATTCATTGAGGTGGAGATTTGTGAGGAAGTGTTCAATATCATCAAGTGAGCTATATTTTGAAATAGGATGTGTCTAGAATGTGGAACCGGGATCATGAAGTGAAGAACCGGGTGGATAGACCGGGTTTTAGCGTGAAGAAGTGAGTCTGTGCAGAATAAACCGGGTTCAGGGTTGTTGGAGGATAACCGTCAGTTGTGACGAGTTTGTTACAGTTTGTGACGGGATAAACCGTCACATTTGTCCGGTAGCAGCAGTCGTCTTCAATCAGTTAGAACTTCTTGGTTGGTTACATTCGAGCTACAAGACCTATATCATTGAAAAGCTCTCTTCCTGAAGAACAACACTACGTCGAGCAATTTCCAGTTTTCATAGATTACAGAGAGAATTTGAGAGAGATAGTTTTCTGCCCTAATTTTGTTCCAGAATTGGGCATATTCATTTCTGAGTGTAATTTCTGTAATTGATTGGATATCTTAGTGGATTGAGGTGTGTCTTGCCTCCGTGGATGTAGTTCATCTTGAACGAACCACGTAAAATCGATTGTGTGATTCATTTACTTTCAGTTCTGCGCGAAGCTCACTTCGGCCACAACTCTGGCCGAACAGTTGTGTGTTTTTCAAGCTGATAATCTTCGAACTCATTTCAGATTCTTAGTGTTGTGTGATTAGGAGTTGATTTGTCTAACACTCTTGAAGATCCAGAGCATGAGGATTTGTATAGCGAACTCTCTTAGCCGCATTAAGTGGACGGCGACGATCCGCATCAGTAGGTTCCTCGTTGCGAGGTCGCGATTCATTAGAACTCCCATGGTCCTCGGAAGAACCAGGTCGTTCCTGTCGTCGCTCATGACGCCTGCGGTGTCCCGGATCCTGTTGATCACGCGAGCGTGGTGGAGGCACCACGGGATTAGCATTATGGCTAGCCGGCCCCGCGGCAGGCCCCGCGGGACGTAGGCGATTAACTGCCCAATCTTGAAGGACATGTGCATGCTCTTGTAAGAAATCTTGGAGCAGTTCTGGGGTAATTTGAATGTTTACCGGTGGTTGAGCAGCAGCAATATTAGGGTTTTGCTGGTTTTGAGGGGGTGGAGGGTTTTGATTACCCTGATGATTGGATGTACTCTCTGCCGGCAATTGCCTCGGCGGCAAGATTTGATCCACGGGTGGATCCTGGTTAGATTGAGCACCGTGGCGGGATTGATTCTGGCGTGTTGTCACCATGACTTCCGAAGGCACTGGTATTGCAAAAAACTACCCTGTCGTTCCCACAGACGGCGCCAATTGATAAAGCGCAATCCGGTAACCACCAAATTCAACCTAAATTAACGCAGAAAATATAAAAACACACAGGATTTACGTGGTTCGATCTGGAGATCTACGTCCACGGGCAGAAAACGGCAATCGCCGGAGTGTTTCTTTTACTAGAATGTTGAGTTTACACGGAGTAATTCAGTATACCAGAGTGCGAACCCTAATTCAGAGTTCTTTTCACCTATTTATACTACTAAATCAAAACCCTAACTAACTCCCTATAATCTTGCCCACCAAATCTGCATGGCAGTTGAGAAAAGATCATGGGCTTTGATTCACGGAACAAACCACTCGCTGGGCCGGCGCGCGTTCCTGGGCCTGCTGGGTCTACGCGTAGTGGGCCTTTACACGCTTGCTGGGCTTGTGCATGCTGGGCCGATCAGCGGGCTCTAGCATAGTGGGCCCTGGACCCGACCCGAGCTGATCGGGTTATCCCTATCAGACCCTTAAATCTCTATTTTTCTACAGTGTACATACTAAAAAAACGAAACATAAAATGAATGTTTAAATATTTATAATTCTCAAAACATTTATATAAACATATTAAATGACAGCCAAATTAAAAATGATTATTTAAATACAACTCGGTTCGCAATTTTTGTGACAAAAGTATTTATCAATCTGCATATATCAAGTTACTCAATAGTATAATTTTTTACTAATTTAAAAGATAGTAATTTAAACAAAAATAATAATAGTACTAGTTGTGCACTAGTATTTGTTCCCAACTATTTTAAAAGATAGTAACTGAAAACGAAACAAGAAAAAAAGTTGTTTAATATTAACCATGCTCAACTGTTTAAAAATGCTAGAATTTTAAGAAGGAAAAGAAAAACACAATTATTTTATGTCCACAATTAAAAAAGAAAAAAGAAGTCTAAACCCAGGCTCACCTAGTTAAGGTTACAGACCCAGCTAAAAAAGATCTGAAAACAATAAATCGCGAGGGGATATCTTAGCCATTAGTCTAGTGGACTTTGTTTGTACAATCATCGTCTAATATATCTATATATATACATATATATTTTTATTTTTAAGTACATAAAATTATTTCAGGGCCCCTAAAGTTTATAATTTTTTTGGGCCCGAGTCGATCGACTCTTTTGCCTAACACAAGGTCCGGTTATGATGATATTCTGCCAAAACACACTCGGCCATAATCTGTCAAGAATGACTCTCATACTTAAGAAAAAATACCCAATCTGCTTAAAGAAAAGTAGAAAGAATACACGAAAGATAGGCGTAGAATTGTGTTCTCTTATTCATCAGAGATCTCTTATATAAGATATCCAATGTAGGGTTACAAGAATATACAAAATATAGTAAATGCCTAAATTGCCCCCTTATCAATTATTTTTGATGAAGGCACAATAATTGTGTTTTTCCTTCAACACTCCCCCTTGTGTCAAATCAAAAGGGTGAATAGTGCATAAATTGTTGCCTCATTAAAAACCTTGTCAAATAACAAAATCTAGTGGGAAAAATAAACCTTAGTCGAAGGGAAAAGGAGTGCAACAGACCTATGATGAAACTCCCCCTGAAGTCTACACACCTTCCCTAATACGTACATCTATTAGGAGAGTTTTGAAACTCTTTACATCCTCGATTTTACATAAATCATGAGGAAAGTTTATGGTGGCTGGTTATAGAAAAACTTTGTGACATATGCTTCGTATAATCATCTCTTACGTAGCATAGTTCTATCTTCTTGCTGCAAACAACATTATCTTCATAAATTCAAGTATGTCTTCTGTAGTAGGACTCAAGCCACCAGTCTCTTGTATATTTGTGATAATGGTCCTTAAATATAGTACTCAAGAACTCCTTCATGTAAGAATGATCATCTTTGCTTTACTCGGTGAGGTAGATAAATGGGATGTGCTTAGTGGATCTTCAAGATTTCATCGCGTTCCTCATGGTAGTACATAACCATTTAGCAATGACCTTTACATGGGCCAATGAGGTCACCAATACCAATAAGAACCAGCTAACATAGTAAGTCGGTGGTCCAGAGTAGGGGGTAGCTTCTCCGAATACTTTCTCAATGAACTTGTTAGTTATATGAGTAAAACATAACCAAGGTTGTCAAACTCGCGATTTTAAGTAGATTCGGTGGATTGTCCATAAATTTGGATCGTAAAATCGGTCCGTAAAATCGTGAGATTCTACAACGTATACAAAATAACCATACATATAAATTATTCTATATATATTTTAATTACAACATGTTCTGAATTGATATCCAAAAGAAAAATGCACATATTATATATACAATTAATTAAAAAAAAATAATTATGGATGATTTAGGCATAATGGTTCATATATACATTTAGTAAGGCATTCCTAAATTATAATTTATATTATATGGTTTTTTTTAATTGTTAAAATAGAATAAAAAATAATATTGTTAAACAACTGTTAAAATTGGCTCACTTTGTGTATAATTTGCTCTAGACAATTTTTAAATCTCAATTTTAAGTTGGTATAAATTTTGTAATTTGTATTATATGATTTTTTTAATTGTTCAAATAGAATAAAAAATAATATTTAAAACAATTGTTGAACTCGTACACAAAATCGTAAGATCGTTAAACTCGTAAAATCGCATGAGCAAACTCTAGATTTTACTTCAATTTTATCGGATCTCGATTTTATCACGAGTTAACTCGTTTAGGGAGAAATAACACGTAAACTCTTAGAATCGTAAGAGTTAACTCGAGATTTTGACAACATTAAACATAACTAACAAGTTCATTGAGAAAGTAATATCTAGTTGAGTGCATTGAACTTTATACAATAATGCGCAAATTTCAATTAAGTAGGGAATTTGATCTCCGAATAGTTCTTTCGTCATTTCCTTTAGAATCAAATGAATCTTTTCTTATGTACACACTTCAACCAATCATAGGAGTCCTAACAGGTTGCACTTTATCCATTTCAAATCGCCAGATAATCCTTTGGATATATGCAAACTAAGGAATTAGTATTCCACAAACTCGGTCTTCTAGTTTAAGTGACAATATCGAGTTTTCCCATGATTCTTTATCTCAAATTCGGATATCAAATATCTCACGGTTTCTCTTATTTCTTTAAGAGTGTGTTTACATTGACAAATTCAATTAGATTGTATCCCGTAATCCGTCTTAGTCCGGTGTTTACTTTCCAGGATTGGTGAAGTCGGGTAATCCCACAAACCAGGTACTGTTCACTACTGTTTGGGATTAAAGGTGGATTCTCGGTCCCTCCCTCCCCCCAAGATTATTTTAGTCCATGGGATTGGGTTAAAAAATATTACAGATCTGCCACTCAAAATTAGATTAGAACTGTACTCTCTCATTTTCTTTCATTCACGTTGGAAAAAGTTTGGGAGCGGCACAATACGGAACTAATGAACATTACCGAGCTACTCTCCTCTCGATTTCAAAAGGTAAATTTTGGCTTCCACATCCTGATCTACGTTTTTGCAAGTCTGCACCCAAGCCCCCTTTTTAGTTTCGGCCAACACCAAAAATCTCTTCTTTGCTCCTCAATCGTGATCAATCGACACTTAGTCGGTGTAGATGAGTTGTGCATGAAACTTTTCCCCATTCCATATGTATGGTCTGTTGGTTTTTAAGATCCTGTAAGATAGTGTGAATATATATATCCTTTCTATTTGAATTGTAGAGATATGAGAAGGTTGGGGAAGAATAGATAGAGGTAGGGGTAAATATGTAAATTGAGTTAGGGAAAGGGTCAAATATATATATGTAATCCCATTGTAATCATCCTTAGTAAACATGTGTACAGATTAATTGGCCAAATGCATTAAAACAAGTAAACATGGGATTTGGACTAAGTTGTCCAATCCCATAGCTGAATCCACAAACTCAGGATATGGTGGGATTGTGATACACCCAAAGTAAACGCACCCTAAGAGTACCGATTATTTCTATAAAATTGACATACATTATTGTAGTTGAGAATTCAGAATTTATTCCCTTTAAATATGCACAAATGCAAAGTTATTTGGTCTTTCCCTTTCCAATCAAGTAGTCACTCAGACGGGTATACCAATTCCGTCCGGATTGTTTAAATCAATGTGAACATTTCCATCTAATATTGTAAATGCACTCCGTGGTTTAGAGTCACTTGAGTTTGGCAATACAAGTCCATCTGACACTTTCACATATCTCAATAACAAGATCTCCAAAGAGATATATTGTAACCACATTAATATGTTGCAATTTCAGTCTTCGGAAACTCATCAATAAGATGTTATAACATCCATTGCAGGTGAATGTCTCCTCATAGTCAATTCTAGGACTTTGTGAGAAAACCTTGTTCTTTAAGGTAAGTTTTGCATATCAGGACTTTCTTCTTCTCGCTATGCTTAATGACAAAATATATTTTATGTTATACAGGCTTTACACTTGGTGAGGCCAGCACTATCAAACCAAATACCTATCATTTTGTCATAGAATCAAGTTCCACCTGGATTAATTCCATATAGGTCAATGTGCTCTTTGTTGGTATCTTACAATAGAGCGTGGTTCGATATTATTGTGCTTTATGATTCATTGAGCAACAATGTATACATCATCAATGCATGTGAAAAATTTTTCACTAACTCACATGCACTCTCATTATCTCTAGAATCATATTAAATTTCGCAGCGTTCTCCAGTGATGATTCATGGACATAATTCATCAGAGATAATTTGAGAGTAATTCTTTTTATTGATGATTCGAACTGTGTCATACCTACCACCTTCCTTGGGCATGTGTTTATCGAACCACATGATATCCTCCATTTCCTTTTGGGAGCCACGATCTCAACCACAGCTCCACTAAGTGTGGTTACAACACCTTTATATGCAGTGTTGTGCCTCTTAATGGGAACATTTAACCTTACAGACACATTTGCTGGTTATATGATCTTGTCACTTTAGAAATTTTAGCAAATCCATCAGCAATCAAATCTTTCATACTTTGAAGATTGATAATTCATTTTACTTCATTTTAAATTATAAAGTGTGGGGATCCTAATGTGATATACTAGAAATACTTCCTGTTGTTCCCTTAGAAAATTCTTTTTCTTATTTCCCCCTAACAACGAGAAGACTGTCTCATCAAAGTGACAATCTATCAATCTCATAGTAAAAAGATATCGTTTGTTAAAGGTTCCAAATAGCGGGTAATAATTGAAAATTCATATCCAACATAAATACTAAATCATCTTTAAAGACCCATTTTTGTGCGTTGTGGGGCTGCAATAAGCACATATACAACATAACCAAATATGTGTAAATATAAAAATATCAGGCAAAATCCAGTTACCAACTGGTATGCATAAATTATTGGTTTGCAGTGGGTCTAAGACAAATAAAGTAAAGTTGGAACGATATTGCATAGCCCCGTATCTAATAGTCATTTAGTGTGTATTTCAATGCCTAATCCTCCATCTATACCCTTTTGATGGTGGCATATGTGAGACATTTTTGTGTATGCACATGGGTTAATTGGTGTTTTACATTGATCCTGATAGATATGCAATAATCATCAAATCCTTTTGATGGAAACTCTCTGGCATTAACAAGTCTTATAGACTTAATGAAGTGAGGGTGATGGGCCCTTATATAATATTTTCTAGGAGTTTTTTAAATGCAACATTTCTTGTGGACAATAATCTAAATGATCAGTTAGTGTGTCAAAGCATTTACCAGAACCATAGATACTTTAATGGCCCGCTTTCTGGTTTGATAGGTCCACATATATGATATTGTGTTCTTTTATACAAATGAATGTCTTGCTTATATATCTGACATAGGAAGGTCTCGATCCTACTTATTGTTAAATAGTAGGCTTGGTAGAATGAGTGATGCGCCCTAAAATAATTAATGAGGCAGAGTGGGTAGCTTTTAGTACTTCAGAAAGCATTGACTGTGTTATAATAAAATAAGCACTGACATTGTAGATCGTATCAGATTTTCATCCATTTTGTATTTCACTCGAATGAAAGAATGTCCATATAATTTCTTAAATATGGATCACCATGTCACGACTTGAATGTCAAAATTCGTTGTACTAAAGCCTATTTGAATCAGTGTCTCAAAGTTCTTTTTGAGTAATAATATATGAATCAGTGTCCCAAAGTTCATTGTTGGTGATAACATATGAGTCTGTGACCCAAAGTTTATTGTGGGTAGTTACATATGATTCTGTGTTCCAAAGTCCATTTTGGTTAAAATACTTGACCCAACAATTTTAGGATAATAGTGGGGTACATGCCACTAAATTGAATCATTGATTTCTCTTAGATGTGCTTCCTTCCACATTCATTTAAGATATCATAGTATACTGAATTCCATTCTCACAATTGGTTTCTAAATAATAATCTTTGACACAAATGTCTTTTCTGAACAAAGTTCAGGTAGCTCTCGGTGCACACAGAGCTTTTGTGACTTTAACCATTACATCATTTAACATATATAATTGGGCATTCCCTCACCCTTTTTGCACTTGTGATGCAATTATAATCTAATCATTGTATTCAGCATATGTGTACGCTCACAACTTTCTTGAAGCACAAAAAAATGTAATTTTACTAACTAAGCAAATTCCTTATTGCCATTTGAAATCACCATCATAATGAGGTAGACATAATGATCTCCATCTTTTATAGCGAGTCTTTGTTCTTTAGACTTCCTATATCTCTTATGTTAACTGCTTTAGCAGTTGTTATACAAATGTGTAGTATTTCTACACTCAAGTAAAGTTCATTACCAGCTTCTTTCTTTTTCTTCATAGGTTTCTAAGGTATCGTCCGCACCTTGGTGTCATGACCACCATATTCATTTAGGGCATACACATTCGAAAGCCTCTATGGCTCCTACATTCCTTGTCTTCTGGTGTATCATTACCATGTTTGTAAGGCTAGACACATCCTATTTCCTTTGCTTGCGGGAGTTATTTTCACTATTAAGTTCAACATATTTAGGCTAGAGAATTTTCTTATCCCAACGCGTTTGATTTTATTTTCATAAAAAACTAATCATGCATCTCAACTACTTGCATCAGTTGATTAGCTTATTGAATACTGCAATTTGTATTATTTTCTTACTCCAACAGATACTGGTTCTCTAGTATAAGTGTTAAAGTGAAAAAATGGAAATATTTTTATGTATCATATCATCTTTAATGATTTTCTTTCCACAGAATGTATGATGTGTTTTTAGGCACAACATGTCCTTACTGAAGTTATTGACCTTTTTTGTAGTCTAGTAAGTGGATTTCATTCCACTAGCTAGTTCATTTTGGAAGTAGAGAGTTTCTATGTTTTCCAAATTTGTTTGTGGAGTCTCACGCTTCATCTTGTACCTCAATTAAAGGATGCTTCCAGAGTAAGTTAGTATGAAATCACAGCCTCAAATTCATTAGAGCATTAACTGTGACTTTTACTTTGTTGGACAATGCTTTGTCATTTGGGGCCACTTGATGATATGATCACGAGTGTAGTTCTTGAAGGACGTAGTTCTTTTTCCATGAAAGTAGTTTCCTATTAGGAATATCGATTGTGGTAACTCAATTTCTTTTGAGTCTAATAATTCAAATTTGGATCGAGCTGCTTTAATAATTTTCTTCTGAATAAAATGTTGATACCATATGCCACATTTCTTTTTGTTGGTACTCTATGGAAATATTTTATCACTCAGCCTATTTGTATGATTAGTAAGCCCATGAATTTTTTTATCATAGAAATTCACATTTTATCATACTTAACAAAAATATAAGCGAATCAATACCCAATTTCCAGAAGTATCAAGCATAAGTTTAATTACAATTTTTCATAACAACGCCCTTAAAGAGCATATATGAATAATTCAAGTC
Source organism: Ajuga chamaepitys (assembly GCA_958295605.1). Lineage (NCBI taxonomy): Eukaryota > Viridiplantae > Streptophyta > Magnoliopsida > Lamiales > Lamiaceae > Ajuga > Ajuga chamaepitys. Next base: position 20,717,184 of record OY282508.1, on the reverse strand, counting down.
ATAACTTTCAATCATGAGAAAGTAATCAAGTATTAAGCAGGCGGATCATGTCCTCACGAAAATCATCTAAGTCATGCAAAATTTCATAATTGCCAAGATTGTACATATTGTGATATACACATATAAATCTATCTCAATTTTCAAAAAACTATAATTGTATGCCGTAGGAGAAACATGTACTCATATATTTTCTCATGCTTGCTTGACAAGAATCTGTATCACATATAGGCAAAGACTCATCATGTCACTGTAAGCAAATACTAATTTATTCATAGTTATTTTACAAAGTAGGATAAGTCAATTTACCTTCCAGGCAAGACACAGGTTCTTTACTATGGTACTTCTCAAATTTTGTGTGGGAATAACTTAACATAGTCTTCCAATTTAACTTCACCAAGATGGGAGATGCTCGCAAAAACCAATAAAATTAATGCATTAATAATTTATCAAGAATAATCTTAGCTCATGGCAATGTTGTTTATTAATTAATAAATAAAGTGCAAAGACAATTGAATTGAATTTCCAAGTGTGACCACTATTATTGACTATTATTAAAGGCATAATATGGTTTCCATATAATTTACAAATAAATAAATAGATTAATTGACATAGCACTCCCATTCAACAACAATAATAATCTTAACCCTCAACACTAAACATGTCGCCGTCATATTAATATTCATGTATATCAAATACGATCATTCTGATACAATGTTTGACCATTATGATTCAAAAACTATTGGTCACTATTCGACAATCTGATTCCAAATAAATCCTGAAGGTCTAATTTTATAAGTTAAATAAGTCCAATGAAATTAATGATATTTAGATATTCATATGAACACGGACAAATTATGTCCAGTGAAAAGAGAGAATGAATTTTCAATTAACAAATATGAACCAACACAGAAGCAAATATAAGTTTGAGGAGGGTACCTTGCAATTGTATCAAGATCGGCAGAATTCAGTTGATTATAGAAATTTAATAAAATTGATGATGGGTAACTTTGATAAAATTGATAATAGGTAATCGAGCTTCGTGCTGATAATGTGTTTAAGGAAAAGTAGAAAAAAAATACACGGAAGATAGGCGTACAATTGTGTTCTCTTATTCATCAGAGATCCCTTATATAAGGTATCCAAAGTAGGGTTACAAGAATATATAAAATATAGTAAACGCCTAAATTGCCCCTCATCAGTTACTTTTGATGGAGTCACGCTAATTGTCTTTTTCCTTCAACATAATCACATATTAGCAATATATGTAATGATATTCTGTCAATAATTATTCGGCCATGTTAAAAAAAAAAATCTCCAATCATATAAAACCAACTCGCCATAATCTGTCAAAATCTACTCTCGTATTGAAGGAACAATCTCCAATCATTATTAAGTAAGATTTGTAAAATATTCTATCAAATTCTAATCGTACATGTTGCTGACATTTATTGTGAGAGAGTTCAGATAATACATGATAATGAAGTTTTATATTTTATTTTTTTCATTTATATACATCTAATCATATATTACCTATAAATGGAAACATCATATTCTGCTATTTATTTTTGGGAAAGTTCAAATCGTGCATAATTGCCTGTTTAGAAAGTTGAGGGAAAAATGGCGATCTTTCCATGTATAAACGTCCGTCATACTCCTCAGCGTCGAGTTTATTAGTCAAACTTTTCCTGTTGTTGACAGTTATCAAATGAGTTAATTAAGCAACCAAGTAAATCGGATGATTATAGTAGATAACTACCATATTTTAACCGATTAAAGCAGATTCTCAAACTATTTATATGTATTAAATCATTAATTTTATTACAAATACAGAGTACCTAGAATTGTTTTATCCTTCCTTGTTTTCGTACAATTTTAAGAGAGAATGATTGGTGGAAATCAATTTCAAATTATTGGGCTAGATTTCATCGGACTCAACAAACAGAACTTTACTTGATTCCCCTTATATTCATAAAGTTAAAAATTGAGATGCGAAAGTACTGCAACATCTCCAAGACAAGATGCACTTGAATTTTTTAACTATTGAAATGATTAGTCATTTTTTCATGTCCTTAGAGCAACAAAAAATGACCATTTTTTTTTTTAATAATTTTTATAATGATGAATAATTCATAATGTATGGATATATCATATATATGTGTGTGTATTATAAGTATTACCAATGTGGAAGGATGAATGAAATACCTATATCTTAGATAAATGAATATAAATATTTCATATTTTTTTAATAATTTTTATTGGTCTTTTCTTTTATTTACAAACATATAATTTTGTCATCACTTGTTATATGTTGACTATAATATTTCACTATATTATAACAATATAAATATATCAACACTTGTTATATATTTATGTTAAATATACAAACCGTGCGTCACACGGGGATGATACTAATAAACTAAATGCATGAACAAATAAAATAAGGCATATAAGTGTGAACTGATGGTGTTTAGAAGGTTGCATGTATCTTCATCTAAAGATGTAAATGGGTCGGATATGGTACGGGTATGTTCCCTGACACACTATCATATTTGACTCAGGTAATGACCGTTCGGTGATCAGTCTATCCAGCGGATAATGGGTAACCTAATTATATATACACAGAGATGGAGCTACTACACTAATACAAAAAAGCTCAATGACAACGCCAAAACAACAATGATTTTTCAAAAAAATAGTTGTCGTTTAGCGCACAACCGTGGTCATTGTAGTGACCATTATCTTTGTGTGAAAGTTTTCGCTAAAACACAACTGTTTTGGTAGACCGTGGTTATTTAACTGTTGTTGAACAATTTTTTTTGCACTTAAAGACAACGGTTATTAATTGTGTTGTTGAATCACCGTTGTCTATGTACTTATATATTTTATAAAATAAATAATTAGTTTTATTTACCTATCGTTGAGTAGGTCTTGTCATTATCCCCCATATTTTTAGTTTTTATAAGGATATGATTATTTTTATTATTCATTATTCATATATATACATATATATATATGTGTGTGTGTGTGTGTGTGTTTTCAAATTGTCGAAGGCATACCTTTCACATTTCTCCAAAGTCCCAACCCCCAACCCACTGAACTGCATAGTTCTCGCAAACTCTCCATCTGAAATTCACGACGTCGATTCTCATCGTTTTGCCCCAAAAGCTATTGGTCAATATTGTCGCACCCTCGTCGATGCTCGACATTGCTTGCAGATGTGTTCCCCTTCGTGCGCGCAGGCGCTGCTTTCCATCTCTCCGCCGTCAATGGCCTCTTCTCTCCACTATCGTATATATTCTCCTCTGGTTGTCGCTGCTATAGTCAGGTCCTTAAACCCTAGGTAAGCGCTAATTTCAGAATTTCATCTTCTTTGGTCAAAGGGATCTATAAAATTAATTGAATACATGTAGTCTTCCTTTTTCTCTATAGATCGTGTTATTTTCTTTTTTTTTTTTTTTTTTTGGATTAATTTTGTAGACAAAGATCACTTAGATCAGTTAGCTTTATTTGGTGTTCTAATTTTTGGGTTAGTGCAAGATTTGATATTCCTCAATTACTTTCGATTATGCTCTTTTTATTGAATAGTCTATACTGCTCTGTAATAATTTTGTCATTTTGTAGACAAAGATCACTTAAGATTACCTAAATGTAGTCTGCTCTTTTTTTCAGGGCTAATGAGTTTATATTGAATTATTAGAGGGCCAATTATCATGTTAAAGACGCCCTCCTCAGCTTATTTAGGTGGCCTAATGAGACACTTAATGACCAGACATAAGTGTGTGTAATTTAGCCATCCGAAACTTGTGACTATTTTATGGTTCTGTAATTTTTTTTTTTTTAATTTCTAAAATAATTAACTAATTAATCTTTTCAGAAATGAAATAATCATCACTTATGAGCTATTTTGTAACCTTGGTAAGAGGATACAATTAGAGAAAGATGTCTGGCATGGTTTTGGTCATGTTTGGCGAGACTAAAGGGGTGTTTTTCATTACTTAAACACCCATGCTTTTAATTTTTCAGCTTTGCAAAAGCTATAAGAAGTGGTTGCTAATTGAAAATTCTACTTAAAAAATAGTTTTGCCTCAAAAGCAACAAGCAACTGTGACGTGCGTTTCCCCACAATCACTTTTATCTCAAACAGGATCTCCTTCTACTTAAAAGTGATTTTCACCACAATCTCTAAATTTAATCACTTTTCTAAAATCAAAAGCAATAAAAAATACCCCTTAAGTATGCTCTAATTCGGTAAATTCAAGATTGGCAGATTAGTAAAAAGCATAGGAGGATAGGCTGTTGAAAACTTGGATGAAAGTGGCTAAGTAAGACATTCCAGATCTTTGTATCAACTTATCATACGTGAGAAGGTAGCGTAGCTTGCACAACGAATATATTGTTAGCCAACCCCGTAGGTTGTAGGAGTTTGAGCAGACGATGTTGATGATGATATGTATTTGATTGTTTACCTTGGACAATGTAATGATTGGCTTCATTGATGGGTTTTCAATGTTCGCAATGCAAATTCTAATTTGGAGAACTAACATCATAAACTTCTTTATTTGTTTTACATATGGTATAGTGATCTACATGTTGCCGGGTAGTGGGGGGACCTTTTTTTTGTACTTGTTAAATTTAAGTAATAAACAGTCTTATCCTGTTTGAGTTGGAAGATTGCTGTGTTTAATGGTTTTCGACTTATTTCAGAAACAAAAAATTAGAACATGTTCATCTTTCTACTTCGGGCTTTTTATAATCTAATTGTCTCATTGTTTGTCGCTATATAACTCGTTCAGGTAAGCCCCTTAATTACTGTTGAAAAATACCTTGTGGTTTTCTTGGTTGCTTAGAGAAAACATTTCAACTTTGTGTTTCTGATATATGTTGTGTTAAGACCTTTTGTTGTATAGATTTATTTAAGATTGTGGAGAAGTGCTTTAGAAAATCAGACGCAAAAACTAACTTAATCCTTGTTATAAATTAGTATCAAGATTATGTTGTTCTGTTTTTTGTTTCTAGTGTCAGTAAACTAAGTCTTACATATTGCGATGTAAAAAGTTACTTTATTTTATTGTTTATTGTTTAGCCCTATTTGTCTTAAATTCTTTTTCCTTGTAATAACACAATTTGCTCTTTCCTACGGACAATTTCTATCAAGTGTAGAAGCTAAAGCCTCCAACAACTTTTCCATTGTGAGCACATTATCCACAAATTAAATAAATTTTCCATTAACTTCCTGAAATGAATCAAAACACTTGTTTTTAACAGGGTAGAACAAAATTACTAGACCTAAATTAAGAACTCAGCCTGAAAACAATGATATCACCCCAGAAACAAGACAACCATTTTAGTATTTGCCTGTTTAATTATTTCTTAAAATTTGAATTTGATTATTGGCATGTCCTGTCCATTATATTCTCTTACTCTTGCAAAGTAGTGTTAAAATTCCAGCATATATACAAACATAAACAGATCATCCTCAGGACAACTTTGTTTCACTTTAATGATCATTCTCTTTACTTGCCCTTAAATTAGTATCCTATCATATCTTAATCTTGTTAAAAAAATAAATACAATTGAATAAGGACTTAGATTGATGATTTTGGCCTTGCACATGTGACAAAAGATGGCTCAATTTTTGTCTAACAATTTGAGCAGTCTATATTAATGAACATGAAAGCTGTAAATGTTATTCTTTTTTACTATTCACATAAAGTACTTACTAGACCATCTTTGATTGAAATGAATGGACTTGGTCCGATCGGGCCGAGTGACCCAAATGGCTACCACTATCTCTCGGAGAAAAATCATGTTCTTCAATGTTCATTTATTAAAATTTCAACAAATATTTTTTCTAAAAGAAGAAAGATAAAAGACTTTAAAAGGCTTTTTTTCTTTCAAGAGCTTCAGTCAAAGAAAAAAAGCAAAATTTCCTCAATGAATGAATAAAAAAAGAAAAATAAAGTGAGAGTCTCTTTGCATTTCACGAAGAGAAAAGGAAAAAATTGAAAGCATGAGTCAGAACTTCCTCTTCAATTATCCCCAGAGTTACCTTTTTCCTCTACTCTTTAATTTAAATGTATAATAATATTATTATTTCTAGACCTCAATTTTCCAATACACTTTTACAACATAAGCGCCAAAAGAATAGTGGGATACCAAATCCCTAACCCACGAAACTAAAGAAAAAAGAGAGAAATAGGGCTCGTTCACGCCACTTTCTGGCTCCCAACAGTTTCCCCGCTTCTCTCTCTATACACGGAACGAATTATTCTTTGTGGTCACATTGATGAGGCTGAAAAATGCTTGTTGAGGGACTGCAGGTACTTTTCTCGATCTTGATCAGGATTCTCACACGAGATTTAATTGCTCATGTTGATTGATACTCATTTAGTATATTAATTTGGATTCCTTGTGCTTTAGTATATTGATTCGCATCAATTCTCTGTGTATAGAACTCAATTGATGGTGAAGTACTAATTTTTGTTCTTGCTTTCTCTAATTTGTGTATTTAGGATGGTGAAGTAATAATTTTCGTCCAAGAGAAGGTTGATCAAGATGAAGAACCGGTTGACAAATTATGTGATTATGTTATTGTCCTCATTTGTTTATTATGATTTTTATTGCATTTGTAGATAGGAACTAGGGTTACTGATTGATTTTTTTTTTAAGCTTATGTTATGTAGGTTTAATCCGAGTGAAATACATATTCAGAAAGTAATCATATTGGAGCTCGTGTTTCTTTATTACTCCCTCTGTAAAAACGATAAAATATAAAATAAATAAATATAAATATAAAATATTTTAAGCTTTTTTCAATTAATAAAGGTATTGTGCAACTTTCTAGGGGACAATTGGACTAGGCTGGTATATTGATTCAGATTCCCTGTGCTTTAGTATAGTGATTCGAATTCACTGTGTATAGAACTCAATTGATGGTGAAGTACTAAGTTTTATTCTACCTTTCTCTAATTTGTGTTTGTAAGATGGTGAAGTACTATTTTTTGTTCTCCCTTTCTTTATTTCATGTCTTTATTAGTTGGTTAGCGCTACTATGTAGCAGAATAGTTTCTTCGTTTCATTCATTTATGTGTTTTATTTGGTTGGTTAACGATGGATCTATTATAGAATAGTCATATAGGTACTTGAAATTTAACTGTTATTGCTTATGTTCTTCCTACATTTATGTGGTAGTGGTGTTCTTTTATGCAGGCATTTATAAAACTTCATCAACAATCCACAAGGTGATTGAGTACGGCCCATTTTGTTTATTTTAATCTGCAATTATTATAGCTTGAATAAGATGTATTAAATAATTAACTAGTCATCCTTGTTCATGCCTCTGTTAAGTATTGTTAATATATGATGATGCCTAATATGTGATTTTATGAGTCTTACTAATTATACTTTACATGTATGTTTTTCTTGTTCTTTTATTCCTTTTCTTCGGCCTCCAGCTCCGTGTTCTTTTGTGTTTTTTTGCACTTTTAAGTGGTTCTTAATTTTAATCTTCGTTTTTTCCTTTGTGCATTTTGTTGTAAGTGGATATATATTTTTAATTTTTTTTGTACTAATGCCTATTTTATCAAATGCTTATGTATCCTGGATATGAGTATCGACTTTTTAAGGGGAGATTATATGTATTCTCGGGTATCCATTCAAGAGACTAATGCAAGACAAAACCAAGTGTAGCCTTAACTTGTAACGTTAAAACTATAGATAGAGGAGCTAATTTAGATCTTCAACGTTGTGTAATACTTCTTTTTGTAGTTTTTTTTTTTTTAACACTTTGTACAATTATACTTCTGTTGATATTGAGAACAAATTTGGAGATATTTTTCTTTATTGTCCATTTGTTTTATATATATGATTTACTAATTTTAAATTATTAACTATGTATATATCAATTATTAAAACATACAGATCATAAAATAAAGGGTTTATTACCAAAACCAACCCGTAGTATGACCATTTTTTCCACTTGCAATCCACCGTTCAAAAAGTTTCCTAATGCAACCCCTAGTAATCGGGATTTTCCGATAACAACCTAATTTTGAATTTATTATTTTTTTCCGGCCACTTAACCACCACGTGACCTGCACGCGTGTTTTGGATGGCAAAATTGTAAATCTCTTGAAGTTTCACGTCTGATACTACTCACTTGAGGGGCACATGTGGAGTTTACCCCAAATTAGGGATAGATATAACCCTAATCAAAACAAATTCATCTCTGCTAGAACACAAAAACACGACGGAGCCATCGTTCTCACCCACAGTTCCCAAAAAATTGAAAGATCGAATTGGGGCTTATCGGAATTTCAGGAGCTTTTATGGGGTGGAGAATTAGGGTTCACGAAGGCGCTCATGAAGCCATTGATGATGGTATTCCCCTTGCTGCGCTTGAAAATTTCTCTTATTGTTTACCCTAGTTTAGTAATACACGATTTTATCTTTCTTCCACAATGACAACGATACTCTATGGCTGCAATGTCCTTCAATTCGTCTGTGTTAGGATAGAAGTGAAAAGAACCGTAATTCTCATTTCTTATTCTCCAATTTTGAAATGTTACCGTTGGCAACCTATTAGCAACAACTGTATCAGAGACTTCAAGAGATTAATTTACAATTTTTCCATCCAAAACACGCGTGCAGGTAACGTGGTTGTTAAGTGGCCGGAAAAAAATAATAAATTCAAAATTAGGTTGTTATTGGAAAATCCCGAATACTAGGGGTTGCATTAGGAAACTTTTTGAACGGTGGGTTGCAAGTGGAAAAAAAGGTCATACTACAGGTTGATTTTGGTAATAAACCCTAAAATAAATAACCGTTGTCAATGAATAACCATAAACCGTAGTCTTTGTTCATTTTTACTACATTTCAAAATGTAGTAAGATATAACCAACAACCGTAGTTATTTCAATGTACGACTGTGCTTGTAGTCGTTAATATATATTATTACGATTCAGACCGTAATCAAAGGAAGTTCCTAACCGTGGTCATATATATCGTCGTGGTAGATATTAAATATACTACTACGGTTGGCAACCGTAGTCAAAGGAAGTTTCGAACCTTGGTCTTATATAGCGTATTCGTATAAGCTATTAGAACTACGATTTCCAACCGTAGTCTTTAGAATTAACCACTACTGTTATGAACCGTAGTTATTGTTAGAGGGTCTACAACTATGGTATCTACTACCACGGTCGCTGAATGTCTTTAACTATAATTTTTTACCGTAGTCTTAAACGTTTTTTTGTAGTATATGGGGTCAGTGTGGTCACTGGCCCCTTGAAATTTTAAAAAAATTAGGGGTAAATATGTAAATCAACATTTTATACACAAAATATATAGATATCTGTATCCACTTCTCACTGAACTGAGGATGTCTTGTGGCTTAGTAGTTTAATGCTTAGCGCCTCAGTTGTTTAAGTCTTAGGATCAATTCAAAATTGTAGCACTTCTTCTTCTGTTTTTTTTTTTTTTTTTTTTTTTTTTTTTTATCATTTTGTGAGCCTATTTCTTACTAAATTTTTTGACCTTTTATTAGTTTGTTTTATGTGTCTATTTCTTATTAATTTATGTAGCACTTTTTTTTTTCTTTTTTCCTATCATTTTGTGTTTTATTTCTTATTAATTCTGCGTTTATTAAATTATTTAATTTTGCTTAGTTACCAAATTGTTCTTCTAGATTTATTTTAAAGTTTTATTATATTATTTTTATTAATGACTAATTCATACTATTTTAATCATATTTGTATATGCAATCTCTTTTCCTTTTTTACATATATACATGCATGATTGTTAGCTATTTTTATATTGTTCTTAGTTGGGCCCCCTAAATATAAATTATGCCTCTGTCATTGTATCTATCATATATATGTGATACAATAAGTCACATATAATATATATATATATATATATATATATATATTATGTAGATGTTATATTATATCTTACTTTATATATACATTACAAGCATATTATATTATGCATATTAGTAATTATATAATATATAGCATACATAATAACACATATTTATGTAATAATTGGTTAATTGGGTAAGGTAAAGTAATGAGTCACTCCAACAAGAATACAAATGTACAAATTGTTGATTTACAATGAATGTTGGTAGCACTGAATAATTGGGAGAAATCATTATTTACTAACCAAACCAACCATCTGATGCAATACTCCAATGTCCATTTACACTAATAAAATAATTTGGGTTGGGAGAAACTAATTATAATCTAAATATGAATAAATCAAAAGAGATCCTAACAAGTTAATGATAAAATAAAAACTTGTCTTATACCAATTAATAAATATAAATTATATACTAATGCATATCTCCATCATTCTGCGCTCCTTGAATACGATTTGCCCTCAAATCGTGCTCTGTTTCATTGCAACAACATCAGTAGGGAGATGAGCAGGAACGTCCTTAATTTGTGCAGCCAAAGAATCATATCATCATCTTTAAATTCATGCATGAAAGGAACAATAACCAAGCAGTAAACAAGCACATTTCCCAAACCACTGTCATTGTTCATAAAGCCACCAATAGAATCTAAACTTGCTGGGGGAGCAAATTTAAGAGGATTCTCATATTCAATAGCCAAGAAGGAATTAGAAACTTCTTTATTAAAAAAAATAGGAGTTTAATATAACCATTGTGAAACCCCAAATCATTAAATTGGGAACGAACTCCCTCTTCAAAATTGGCGGACTCTTCTAATTCCCCAATAAAGAATTCTCAATTTCGTGCATGGACGTATTAGAGGACCTTCATGATCATCACATTGTTCCGTTAAAAATAAATCAATAAAATCCTCATTGAAAAGTAACTTACTATTGCATCCATCTAATATAGCAGATGGAGATTGGGAGTACGTTGTGCCTCTTACGCTACAACTATATCTATATCTACCATATTTCAAATCACCCTTGCATCCTTCCTGTCCGAGAGCATGATGACTAGTCAAGAAGTCCAAGAAAGTGCGTTGTTATCTCTGTATGGTATTAAGTTTCAAGTAGATCCTTTCGTATGCTAGTGCTCCTCATGAGCGGCATAAAAAAGTCACGAAGGCATGGTGAATCTCACAGATTGTAGCCTTGACTCTAACCAACTAACTCAACAAATTGTATAAACGAAAAACAACACAAAAGTAAAAACCATTGATTCACAATGAGTCACGGTAGCACTGATTAATTAGGAGAAAATTCATTTTTAATCAGCCAAATCAACCATTTAGTACCATAATGAGAATTCGTATTTATACTAATAAAATAAATTGATTCCTAAGAAACTAATCTTAATCTAAATAGGAATAAATAAAAATAGATCCTAACAAATTAAAATAAAATTAAAATCATATCCTGTATTAATTAGTAAATGTTAAATTCTATCCCAATCCATACCTCGATCATGTACCCTATCCTCATGATTGCTAAAATATTGAATTTGGATAATAGTCGACTCTATTACCACTTTATCCATGGGGTAACCCTATTTTCGGATAAAATTAATATATCAAGGACTTCATCGAATTTAAAAGAAAATATATATTATGCTTTTGTTAAACAAAACTCTAATTTTAGGAGATGCAGAGTAGGATATTGAATATGGTATACAACTTATAAGGTATTTATACCCCCAATACGACATTTAATTTGAATATTCCTACAATTCAAATTCCTATGGATAATATTTTTTAATTTGGATTTCGAGCTTACTCGAAATGTCAGGTCAAGCAATACTAAGAAAACCACCATTAAGTTGTCGGTTCAACTTTAGTGGTGATAAGGCCAACCAAGTAGAAATGCATATCTCAAATTCCTAATAATGTCTTAATATAGTGGTGATAATAACTTTTACCTGCATAATCTCTTATATGTTTGTCAATAATTCTTTATTTACACTTTAGTATGGGAGGATTATAGTGATACACCACTCTAGCTAGCAAGCCTATTAAGCTTATTTTATAGGTTCAACATCGATAGTCAAGCAATTGGTGTCTAAACATCGTCCTTGAGTCGAGCTCCATTATTAAGATACAAATCATGATGAATATTACATTGTGAACTGTATCTCTGATTAAAGTTATCAAAATTATTTTGCTCAAGAAATTGGAAATCCTTTTGGTTATGGATGCTACAAGTTCTAACGACTGGAGTGTAGTGTGTTACAAAAAAATTATAAATAAAATCAATATTTATCTACTTAATAATCATTTATGACTTTTTTTCAACATTTTTTTATTTTATAATCAGTTATGAATTTAATATGCTCTCCAAAATTGAAATAAAATGTATGTACATTCATTAATCCACCACAATCTTAATCCCTACCCTTGAACTTAATAATAAGTAAGACAAATTAGAATCATATTGAGTGTCTATTTATCTATATTTGAAATTGAACTAAAACTAAAATGTAATTTTCAAGAAACTAAAGAAGAAAATAAGAAGTATAATAGCTAATCACATATTCATCTTAACAATTTCTAAAATTAATTGGGCTAACTTTTTAGTTATTACAGGACCTGCTTTAGTTGACCTTGTTTTTGTAGGTCTGACATGATAGTCAAGCAATTCCAGATATAAAAAATTGATCTAGCCCTTATTAAGATAAATTTAATTGCTAGATGTAGGCAAGTTATTGCTAACACAAGGATGTAAGGTGTGCACGATACGCATAACTTTAAATATTTGAAAATATTTAGTAACAAATCGAACTACATATATTTTCAAAATTGAATATTCATATCATACAGAAAAATTAAAATATCTCGTACCATATAGTACCTAAATTTTAGTATGGATTAATTACCCATTTTTTATGCTAACAGCTTGGATGAAGTAGCGTATGATGTGTGTTATAGATGTCAAATCAATAGGTGAAGTCATTGATGGTTATTTATGTTATTATATTAAATGAAGTGATAAATAATAATAAAAAAGTTGTTGAGATTGAGGAGTTTATATTATTATATTATAAAGTGAGATATAGATAAAGATTAATTGATTAGTTGATAATTGAAATTTGTGGAGGAGGGAAGGGTCTTCGATGGAGAGTGTATAGATCCGAATAGACACATGCTTATACAAACATACCCCTATATGTGCAGCAAGCCACATTTCTTAGTCACAATTCGTGGCATATTTCATTTAGACGCATAAAACTCTTACTAGCAAGGCCATTTTTCATGAGAAAATTTCCTCCTTTACGCTTTTATAAATCCCTTGAAAATACACTATATAATTATTATTATGGATGGCTAACTCAAGTCACTGGGATGACGTGGATAAAACTAATGTTATTTTTATGTGATTACTAAATCATCATAATTTGTTAATCCTAACATTTATGGGAATATGAGCAAAGCTACGACTATTAACAGCCGGTATGAATGGTAAGCTAACTTAAAGCCCATACATAACACTGCAAGATGGTCAAATGTCTGGTGGTTCATCATCTGAGTACCTTGAAAAGTAGCAATAAGGGTTTATCAGTTGATCTCAAACAAAAAAGTTATATAACCCTGGTGACTAATCGTGACCTGGGAAGAGGTATATGACATGAGTTCTATATGTGTTGCCACTATGTAAAGGAGTAATGACGAATAATAAATAGCGCTTAATAGAGTCAAGGCATGCGCGACACTTTTAACGCATGTGCACTTCCACAATCTATAATTGAGCACCAGTTGAGAATGAGTTGTTTAGAATGTATAATGTTGTTTCCCACAAAAGTATGTCTATACATAGTTTAATCTTTAGTTGTGATGGGTTCAAAACTTAGGAAGAAAAAATTGTAAATAAGATAATCATATCAAGATACAGTAAAATTCACACGCTGTGAATGAGCTCGTTTATTTACCACGACGTAGACGAGCTCGTTTATTTACCACTATATTTTATTTCTTTATTTTATCCCATGTCGTTTTTCTAGCTACATAATCACTGCATATATATCATTTTTTTGTTGTGTTTGTTGGTTACACTTTGAGTAAATTCACACAGTCACCGTCTATTTTGGAATTCCATCACATGTACGTTCCATCTACATATACCTCACGTCATTAAATCCTCATTCATGAGGAATGAGTAATGCGAATATAACTTTAATTAGGGATATAAAAATGGTCGGGCCAGGCTAGCCCAGTCCAGTCGGGCTAAAGTTGAAAATTGGATCATGCCGAATTTCTTCGGGCTACTAGAATGCTAACCCAACCCAATCCTCACTCGAGCCACCGAGTTATCCACCGATTTCGGCCCAATGCATTTTATAATTTTTTTTTCTTAAAATGTTATTTAATACCAAAACATACAATCATATAAGCATGAATAAAGCTATTAAAAATCGGGAGAGAGAGAGAGAGAGAGCCAATAATTGCCTTTACTATCCGGAATAAAGACAAAATAATAGAGTAACAAAAAGGTAAGTCTCCCTAACTCTCTAGAAAAGAATATAGTCAATCTAACAAGGAATCCCAAAAGCTAATGTCACAAGCCCAACCAGCAAATGATAAATGTATACAAGTGTTGGTACCAAGTGGTAGAGGTTTTCGAGGAGAGAGGAATAAACCTCTAACTATCGATTTTTCTTTTTGAATACTCAGAGCAGGGATATGCTACTATAAGAAAGTGGTTCTCAAAGAATTAACGAAAAGCTGAAGCAGTAAGAAACCTTAATGAAGTAAGCTTATAGCAAATGATACTTAGGTTAGTTACAACAAGCAATGCTCAAGCAAAGTGTTGTGAAGTGGAATATGCAAATAAGTTTTTCGAAAGCTATGCAGTAAGTAATATAATATGCCAACAACATATATAAAAATAATGTGAAAACAAAAAATAATTTATATGGTTTGAATTTAGGGGTAATCCTTTTACATCCACTCTTGCCTCACACATGGAAAATTCACTAAGTTGTTCACATAGTACAATCTTAGCTACGCCGGTATCTAAGTCCAACTTAGCACCTTACATTAATTTTTGTCTATTCTTGGAAGGCTACTCCACTATACATGTTCCTCAGAACTCCTAGCCTACTTTGAATCCCGGATTAAAACGAAGACTCCTTATTTAAAAAACCGTTCGTGAGAGTTGGTTTAATAAAAGGTTTTTCTTCAACTTCTGGTAGCTGCCTTTGAACTTGAATCTCAATGAGATGTGGGAAGGCTTCCTTGACGAGAAAGATTAGGACCGATACAAAGCTTTCTGAGAACTAGCTGGATTTGACTTGAGACGTTGCTGCCGTTTTGAATCTTCACTTGTAGAATACTGCTACATTCTTGCTATCTTGCTCTCTATTACGAAACACACACCTAAAATGATCTTGTGTGATGAGTGCTTGGAAGCTTTGAAATGAAAGCTCAAAGGTGTTATGCATCGTAATTTCAGTAGATTCAGTAGTCTTTGCTAATCCTCCATCCCCTTCTATTTATAGCAATTAGGTTTCCTTTCGTTAAAGAGTGAGAAGTATTCCCGTTAACAATTAATGTTCTTGGCACAACTTTCTAGTTGTTGTCCTTTTGCAAAGACTAGGTCAGAGTTTGTGCGACTTGATGTCAGTGATGCAGTGTTGCTTTTCCTTTTGTCAGAACACGTGTTTCCAGATAATTGGATAGTTAATACAAGAATTTCTTCTTGTCTCTACTAGCTATATTTTTTAATCTTCGAATCTGCTGACATGATTGTTGCATGCTCGCTGCAAGTTCCTGACTTAGCAATTGATTGGATCTTCCTTACATCAGAAATTTTTATATGCTACTAGGTAGAGACACGTGCGTTGCACATGATCTATAAAATTTACTCAAAATTATTATTATTTACTTTAAATAATTTAAAAAAAAAATTGTATAGTATGTCAAGATAAAAAAATACTCCTTGTTACAAAGGTTTCTAATGATTAAATATATTCTTTAACAAATATGAATCTTGCACTAACGCCTTCTTTAACAAGTATAATCTGATCGAGTACTTTAAATGCTTAATTTTGATACACCAAAAAATAATTATATTAAGTGCAAATTAAAATTTAAAGTGATTTTTTTACAAAGTGGAACAATTATATTGTTCATAATGACCCTATTTGTTCCATAAAAAAATCCCTTTTCCAAATTTTATTGTGTGCCCGAAAAAGAGTCCAGATTCAAGATGCCAATGTGTTATTTGATTAGCCAAAGTAAAAATATTGAGATCTTAATCTTAAATTTATTAATAATTTTATATTATTAAATAAGTCAAATAAGGAAAATTCGAATAAATGAGATAAAAAAACACAGTTATAGAAAGTACCACATTAATCTAATTAATAAAAAAATGTAAAGTTATTTTGTCAAAGATGGTTCTTTGGTTGTTGGGGGGATGGTTCTTTGGTTGTTGATTAGTCAAAGTAAACATATTGAGATCTTAATCTTAAATTTATTAATAAGTTTATATTATTAAATAAGTCAAATAAGGAAAATTCGAATAAATGAGATAAAAAACCCACAGTTATAGAAAGTACCACATGAATCTAATTAATAAAAAAAATGTAAAGTTATTTTGTCAAAGATGGTTCTTTGTTAAAAGGTAAGTTATATATATTGATAAGTATAAGGATAAAATGTTGCAGATATACTTACTTCGTGTATACAGTCCATTATCTCTTCCAATGATTTTGAATAAAAACAAAAATGAAAAAATATATAATTTAGAAGAGGTGTAAGATTTTATATATATTTCAAATTAACTCATTAACAATCATATAAATTGTACTCCATCATAGTGGCGTATACATGTTTTTCAATATGAGGGTACAATGCTTAATTTAAAAAAAAAAAAAAAAAATATATATATATATATATATATATAATATTTAATATTCTTTTTGTTTAAAAAATAAGGTTCTATTAACATGATGTTTTTCTTGTGATGGAGGGAATCATTAAATTCATATACTTTTTTTCCAAAAAATAATATATTGGATTCCCCTTAATAGTTTTTTTCTTTTTTATATAGCAACCTGGTGTTATTCAATCACAATAAAAGAATTTTGAAAATGAATTGACATGGATCCAAAAATATAGGGAAAAAAATTAAAAATCACTCAATTTAACTAAGACTATAAACATGAAAAAGAAAATAGCAAGAACCTATAACAATTTTTATTTATTTAAAAAGTTGGATAATTATAAGCCATTAATTTGCTAGCCCAATTAGTGCCCTTTTAAACTTGCCAAGGCCCAATTACTACCCTGGAAAAAAACGATAACAACCACTGCGTGAGAAATTAAACCCTTATTGTAGAGCCTAAAAGCTCGAGTGCAAACCGTCAGGCCAAAAAAAATTTCATACTAAACATATACTATAAACCAATTATATCTGGACTTAGGGGTACATCTGTACCTCCTTGTTCTTAGCTGGATCCGCTAGTGCTATATCGCTTTTGAACTAAACCTATCTGATGAAGTTATTTGATGTAACTCAAATATTATTTTAATGTTCACTAAAATTGCCTCATTCTTGTAATGAAAAATATTATCAAAAATATACAGGAGAATGTAAATTATTTTTCTTTTTGTTTTCATATATATGTTACTTTAAATTATGAACTACAACCTTTCAAGTAATTATGTATTAATAATTGTAGATAACATTAGCTAACTTTTTGATATTTGAGATGTACTGGAACATATTATTTTAGTCGACATTCTGGTTACGTGATATAATAGTATGGTTGTTACCCTAAAAATCGATTGAGATGTATATTAAATGAAAATATATTTTCAGATTGTCTTTTTAGGAATCAACTAAGAAATTTCTTAAAGATCAAGCTAAATTGCTTTATTTTTTATCATTTCTTCTAATGTTTAAGCTCTTGTAGAAATAAGAAAGTAAGATTGGAGAAGATTTCAAACCTCTAACCTCCTCTCTCTAACCTCCTCTCTTGGTGAAATGTTAGATACTAACTCTTCTAACAAGAGTTAGTAATTTGAATTAACTTTTGTCTACTTTATTGTTAACAATTACCGATTCTTCTGTTAGAAGGAAATAGATAAGTAAAGTTTAGTTCTCAAAATATATTAATTATTATAACAAAATATACATCATGAATATTTTATTTGAATTTGAAATATCATTCTTTAAAATATAAATAAAGATTTGACCCTCAGTATGTAAATAAGTCGTGCATTATTTGCATTGTTATAGAATAGATGTAGATCTAGAGAATATGTTATAATAATTATTTATTAGTAATGAAATATAATACTAAGTAACGTGCTAAAGGGTATTATTATATATATGAAATACAATCTTCTTAATTTGTCTCTTTATGATTATTCAAATTCACATTTTCTTACCGACATTACATATGTGATAAAAAAGATATGTTAAAAATCAAATTATACTAATACTAAAGTTCAATACGACTTCAAAGGTTATTGTACATAATCTTTGTTTGATAAGAATCCAAATTTTAGATAGCAATTTTCATATTCTAATTTTTACACATGTTGCTTATCTTAAATTACACACCAACTTCCAGTTTACCATAAAAAATATAATGCATGCTATTTTTTCTTTGCATGTAATTATATATCTTTTCACTAGAAATATTATATTAGAATCACCTTGTAATTTACACTAAAAGTTATATTTCTAAATTTGGTGTAGTTTTTTCTTAAATTTACTCCGTATTTAATTAAATTCAAGATCCAAATTAAAATATAAATTTATTGCATTTGATTATAAATTTTAGATTTTAAACCAATAAAAATAAAAATATAAAACTTAGTAGGGGATGGAGTTATTAATTCCTAGCAATAAATATATATTAGTAAATTACGTAGTTGTCCTTGCATATTTTCTCATAGATAAGTGTATGCAAAAGGGCATTTTTGACACTATATTATTTTGTAAGAAATCACTCATACTTTTTAAGATAGGGAGATGAAAGCATAAGCTTTCTTGTTGCATGCTCTCTACAGCCTCTCCTTCCTTCTTGTCGCGGACTCCTTGTTGCATTTTTCCTCGATGATTTTGTTGTATGCTTGGTGTGACCTATGCTTAAGTAGAACTAGTCTATCTATTACAAAGATCACAGTGTATGTGGGGCACTAGTTCCTATCTTACAACATGGTTTTGTCATCATTAAAATTATACATAAATTTTCTAACAATTTTCCTTTTTTGATGATTACAAAACTCTAAGAAAATAAAAACCTAAAGGCACAAGACAACAAACTGTTAGTCCAAAACAGTTAATCATCGAAAGGTACTCATAACAATATGATGCAAGATTGAAATAAAAATCATTTGGCAGTAAGTGATAATTGTCTCATTAGATATTTTAATCTATTACAGTTACAGTATGCTCATGCCAAACAAAAACTACCTTACACCAAATAATACAAGAGATAAGAGGGATGTAAATTTTACCCTGCAACAATCCATTTTATCTGTTTTTCCTCCAGTGACGAAATTTGAAATGTTGTTTGGCATTCTTCTTACTTCTTCATATTACTATGTCTTCATCTTTAAGATCCTTCCACCTTCTGGATCTATCAGGATCATTCTCAGTATACCTCCACGAATCTGAGTACATTATTTGTTCAAAGTGTATATACTCATATTGCACTTTAGGAGTTGATCGCAGTATATCCTTCTAGCATTGTTTGTATACCGGTCAATGTCAATTTATTAGCTTCCCTTTCCTTACGCAGTTGGGAGATTATTCCTATAATGACTAAAGTCCTGTCATTTACTCTTTTAGCTTGTGTGCCATTATAGATGCAATTCTTTCAACTTGTCCATTTACAAAACCACAGTACTTGATGAAATTTGTTGCATCCAACCTCTATCAGCTTGGGTTGCGCTCACAATCGGAATCTTCAAGTCCTTCATGCTTGATAGGCCTAATTTCTAACCCTAAATACCGCAAGTATACGGGTGTAGATGAGTATAGGATAACTCAAGGTCAATCCTCAAAGAACAGGTTAACGCAGCTCGATACCCGAATTTTATAGGATTACCCTAACTAGACACTCAAATCGCAAGGTTGATTTTAATAAACTACTTAACTTGTCAAACGAATAAATTCTAATTAACGAGAGTGTATCTTAGGGCTTCGATTTCGTGAATTACTTCATGTTGATTAAGTTCAACTTATAGACTTTTAAATCAAGTTTTAGTATTTATTAGGCGGCACTTAAGTAACTTAGTCCTTCTCTCGAAGCAACTAAGTCATGGATCAATTAGGACAACTACCCTCTCGAGTCAATTAATCCTAACAACTCCTAAAAGACCCTTAACCCTTGCCCACGCAGTCATGGACAACTACGCTATATGTTGTACGTCTATTAACAATTCCCTCCTCTCGAAACGGAATTGCTAAACGGGTAAACTAAGCCTAAGTGATCAAATTATGCTCAGTTATGGAAGAAAACAAACATATAGATAATTATTTAAAACCAGAGTCTATAAATCAAAACCTTAAATCAAACATTATCATAAACACTACTCTCTAACCTTAGGACACAAGTAGTTTAGCTACTCATGCGTAGCATTAAATCTATACAATAATTCCTAGAATAAATCGTAAAGAAATAAAAGCTAGATAAGAAATAATTAAACCCGATGCAGTCGACTAGTCAATCTTCGTATGCTCATTCTTCAAATTGCTCTCAAAATACTCTTCAATGCGTATATGATGTAATGTAGCTGATGATCGAAAAACGAGCATCTCTTGTTCTTTTATAGACTTCAGAACAGTCCTGGGGAGTTTAGGATCTGAAACCTACTTGAAACAGGAAAATCTCAAAACTCGAACTTTTGGACGCAACCACGTTAGTTGGATCTGTTCTTTCCTTTGTAACCTACGACGCGACCGAGTTGGTCAGTGACGCGATCGCGTTACTGAGTTTTGGACTCGCCTGTTTCAACCCTTCGACGCGATTGCATCGATTGCTTCTGTTGTTGGGCCTTGTTTACGGCCCATTTCATCCTTTCTTCAACCCATTTCTTCGTGTCATCTCATAAAATCTTCATTTTAACCTGAAAACTATGAAAATAGTACAAAACGAACCAATACACTTCAAATGGTCCAAATTACATAAATTCATACAATTCTTGACCAACTACGCATGTAAATGCTATAAAATACTATTCTATCTCGACCTAAACACATGCATAATTAACGTGTATCAATGATCTATAGAAGTAAAGGTACCACTTCACAAACCGATCAGAGAGTAGTAAGGACGCTGGAAACGTTGTTGCTCGTTGTAGTGCGTAGCTGCTGTACTGATAGTTGGGTTGCTGAAACAGTACGCTCAAATATTTCAACTACTTCTTGCATCACAACATTGATTTACAGATTTAAGTCCATGTGGGATTGCCTAATTTCCACGAGGGCTTCGTTGTCCTTCTCAAGAGACTTCTCCTCTCATCTCTTTTGTCTATCTCCTGCAATCTACGCTACGGAAGAAAGATGCTTGAGCCACTTCGATGAGTGAAAATCTTTAGGGGAACTGGACTGATTCCTTCCTCTAACTTTAGTGTCTTCTGCCATAGGTTTCTCAACACCAAATGAGAAATGGAGTGGACACCTTCCCAACTACTCAGAATTAAAAGTGTTTGGCTGCCAAATATGCTCACACTAAGCAAGACAAGCTTGAAGCCAGAGAACTAAAGTGTGTCATGCTAGGCTATCAAAAGGGAGTAAAATGATACAGACTGTGATGTTTAGAACCAGGAATGAGCAAGCTAATAATAAGCAGGGATGTAGTTCTCTATGAAGGCAAAATGTCATTTCAAAGTAAATGTTGTGACTGTTGCAAATCTTGACAAATCTCAGGTTAAGGTGGAGCTTGCTGGAACTAAATTAAATCAAAACCTAAATTACTTAGATGAAATGTCAGAGGATGATGATGTTTTGGATGAAGATGAGGATCTTGGAAGCTATCAGTTAGTAAGGGATAGAGAAAATGAATCTAAAAACCATCCACCAAGTACGGAGATGAGTATTTGATAGCATATGCTTTAGTTGTTGCTGAGGAAACTGAGTCCATGAACCAAGGACCTTCACGTAATGAACAACAAAGATACAGATTAGATGGATGTTTGCAATGAGGGAAGAGCTTGATTTGAAAATAATAATATATGGATTCTAGTGGATAAACCATCTCATCAGTAGTTGGTGAGCTGTAAGTAGATTTTCAAAGTAAAGTTCAAGTTGCAGAGACAGAAGTATCAGATTCAAAGCCAGACTAGTTGCAAGGGGTACGTTCACTTAGAAAGAAGGGATATACTACAATGGAGTGACCTCTCCTGTGGTTTAACAATGTTCAATCAGGATACTCCTAGATATGGTAGCACAAATGGATTTAGAATTGGAGCAGTTGGATATTAAGACAACCTTCTTACATGGAGATCTAAAAGAAACCTTATATATTACTCAGCCAGAGGGTTTCATCTAACTAGAAAATGAGGGAAAGGCTTGTTTATTAAAGAAATCATTACATGGGTTAAAATAAAGCTCTAGGCAATGGTATATCAAATTTGATGAATACATAAAGGTTAAACTCAGTTTAGTTTAGTTTAGTTAGTTTAGTTTCAGTTTAGTTTAGTATGTATATCTCAAGAAGAATGGAAGAGTCAATGTATCTTATTTGCTATTTTATGTGGATGACACGCTTGTAGAAGGCAGAAACCATGAATAATAGAGGATTTCAAGAAGGAATTGAAAGATGGTTTTGAAATTAAGGTGTTAGGGAATGCTAGAAGAATTTTAGGGATGGATATCATAAGAGACAGAAACAAGGGTCTTTTGTGGTTACAACAAGAAAATTATGTCAAAAGGATGTCGTAAAAAAGTTCAACATGCATGAAGCAAGAATGGTGCCTATTCATTTTAAACTCTCAGAAATGCAGATACCAACGACTAACTCAGAAGAAGTAATGAGCAAAGTGCATTATGCAAATGTAGTGGGCAGTATCATGTATACATTGGTCTGAACTGAAGCAAAAAGACATCAAACTTAAGCAGATGGATGACAATATAATCATGAAGGACACTACTGGAATGACCGAGAGATAGCTTCAATTCCATATGAAAATGGTTGAAGAAATTACAGAAACACGTGACATACAGATGTAGAAGTGTTGTTCGTCATTTTGATGGTGTCCTATCTATTGTAGTGTTTATTTTTTGTATTTCAAATTTCAAATTATTATGTGTAGCTGTAATGTTTGTGGTTTATTGTTATAATCTATCAGTTATTAGCTAACCATATTTGTGTTACCGTTGTAAATTAGTCTTTGTCAAATAAACATTTTCAAACAAGTCTTTGTAAAATAGTTGTTGGTAAATAGTCATTGCAAACTAGCCATTGTAGACTTTATCTATCAATGCTATCCCTGCGGAATCTCAATTGTATCTACATTCTAGCAAATCTCTCAACTATTTTAAAAATGTCAGATGATCCAAGAGAAGCAATAATTCGTGACTTCTGGATAAATGAGTTTAAAGAAGATGTGAAAGATAATGTTGTCCGCATGATGATAATGATGCTCGAAGAAGAAGAACAGACACATCAAGCAGCCGAGAGTTCTTCAAGAAGAAGCAACACGAGAAGATACATTTTTTGAGAGCGTGAAGATAGTCACGATCGTCTTGTCCGTGATTATTTCGCCGATGATCTGACATATAAAGCTCATACATTTGTTGTCGATTTCGAATGTGAAGAGAATTATTTATTCATATAGTCGGTGCCTTGTAAAATCATTCAACTTATTTCACGTTGAGGCGCGATGCAACTGGAAGGAAGGGTTTATCATCTCTTCAAAAGTGCACGACGACCATTCGGCAATTAGCTTATGCATCTCCCTCTGACTATTTCAATGAGAATATAAGTATGGGTGAGAGAACGGCGTTGGATTATCTCGTTAACTTTTGTAAAGGTGTTGTTAACGTGTCCGAAGACTAGTACTTGAGAAGGCCGAATGTGGCAGATACTCAACGTTTGATTCAAATGCACAACAACATAACTTTCCAGGAATGTTGGGGAGTCTCGATTGCATGCACTGGGAATGGAGGAATTGTCCTGTTACTTGGAATGGCCAATATACTAGAGGCGACCATGGCGTCCCAACAATAGTCCTTGAAGCGGTTGCATCTCAAGACTTGTGGATATGACATGTTTTTTTTTGGGGTTTCGGATCGCGTAATGATATTAACGTCCTTAATGAATCACCATTATTCAATGACGTCCTCCAAGGAAATGTTCCGGAAGTTAATTTCATAGTAAATGAAATTTTGTATACAAAAGGATACTATTTGGCGAATAGAATCTACCTAAAATGAGCTTCGTTCATGAAGATTTTCCCATGCCCTATGGATCCAAAGCGGAGGAAGTTCAAAGAAAGACAAGAAGCTGCAAGAAAAGATATCTAGAGAGTATTCGGAGTGTTACAGTCTTGTTGGGCGATAGTTAGAGGTCCGACCCGATCTTATTACAAGACCGACCTAAGAAATATTATGTACACATGCATTAATTTGCACAACATGATAATTAAAGATGAAGGGCATCAAGCGTCCAAATAGTCAAATGAAGATTCTCTTTCTCCAGCATCAATGCAATTAGGCTCCATCCTTTCAAGCTTACATCCGTAATTACGGAGAACTTATACGTGACAAAGCAACACACCACCAGCTTCGAACCGACTTGGTTGAGCATATTTGGTCACGTTATGGAACTGAAGAGTGAAGTATAAATTATTATTGTTGTTGTCATTATTATTATTATTATTATTATTATTATTGTTGTTGTTGTTGTTGTTGTTATTATTATTATTATTGTCAATTTTTTAGTATTTTTATTATATTTTTCTATTTTGTGATATTGCATCAAAAAACACTGTACATTTTTACAATTTCATAACGCAATATAATAGTACTTTATCGTTGTAAAAATTGTTCAATCTTCGTAATAATATTTTTTAATAATTAAATTAATATCGTTGTTTATATAAAAAGTTGTTTAATTATAAATTAAGTTAATATGGTGTATAGAAATTGCAAATAAAACTAGGATATAAAATATATATAAATGATGGGTAAATTAGTGGGAGCCATGCTAAGTTATTTTTCTAGGTTCATCGTTATAGAGATGAAATAATAAAAAATGTTGATTATTAACTTTTAAGATGACGCTGAAGTTAAAAATTAAACTGGCTTTTGTAGAAGCATTGTTGCAACCACCATGCAACCACCCTAGTGAGTGGTGAAAATTCCCAAATTCCATTAACAGAAATGGCTGCATATCGAAATTTTTCAATATTAAAGGGTTCAAATTGTAATTTCAACCAGTCGCCCGGGGGTACACGACATCGCAGCAGTACACGCACAATGCAGAGTCGCAAACAGTCCTTCAAGTTGGAAAGAAAAGGAAGGAGAAATACGTAAGCGAACAATGGGCAGACGATGGGGGACGGCGGCGGCGATGGTAGTTGCGTTGGCCGGCGTGGTAGTTATGAGGAACCGGATGGGTGAAGACAAGGGAAAGAACTCCGTCGTGATGGAATGGTTGAGAGAGATGTCGGATCATTTGGGGTATTGGGCGATCCCCGTCTACGTCGGCCTACACACACTCACTCTGGCGCTGTGCCTCCCCTACGCCGTGTTTTTGGAGGCTGGGGCTTCTATGCTCTTCGGATTCGTGCCGGCGCTTTTCTGTGTTTTCGCCGCCAAGATCCTCGGCGCTTCTCTCTCCTTCTGGATCGGCAGGCACCTCCTCTTATCTCTTTTTCTCTCTCTCTATCACCAATATAAGTTTCGAGCTTTATTTGATTTTCTTTCTATTGCGCTTAGATCATGATTTATTTTACTTATAGTATTCGGCTGGTAGTTGATTTTTTCTGTGGAATTGAGCTTACTTTGGATTGAGTATGACTACAATTTCTGGCGAAGAAACCTTATCTGAATAGCTGCATTCAGGATACTTTTTGTCTTTGTGCTCTTCTGGTTGATCGACCTTTTTAGGCAGAATCTAAGCTAGAAAAGGGGCATGTCGGGGGTCGGAATTTTGTACTAGCTGTAGCTGGTAACAAGTTAGTTATTTATAAACAAATTTTGCAATGCTCTTGATATCTATTATAATCTCCTATTTTGCCTCTTCTGTCCTGATAGTAATATTCATTTCGGATTTAAGATTTAAGTTCTGGATTTGAGAGTGGTGTGATCATGAAAAGTATATTGCTGTCTCTATATTCAGTCTGTATTGCATTGTCCACATTATCACACAACAATAAACAATATAATTTCACCACTGTATGAGCATTGTTTTATTTTACTCTGAAGACAAGAATATTTACATACAGGGATCATTAAATATTTATAAATAATAAATTGCATGAACTTAGATCATCTGGCCATCTCGCAATTCCTATCAACGGAGTCGTTGAGCATAAATTTGCACCAGACCCTCCCGGCAATGCCCTTCTTTTTCCAGGAGCTGAGAACTTACAAGTTTCACACTAATCTGATGTTTCAGACATCTATGAAGTGTTGCAGAATAGCCAATGGTAATTTGAGAAAATAATGAAGCATTATATAATCAAACGTAATATGTCTCTTTAAACACTGCACTGTTAAAATGGATGATTAGCATTTAGACTCTTCGGAATAGATTATATCTTTTATTTTTACTGAATCTTCTCATAATGTTCTCTTTTCCATTTTTCCATGCAATTGATTTATATGCTGTGTTTTAGCTATTGAGGAAACACATAAAGAAAATATTCAGTTAGTGACAGGGTTGCTAACTTGCTGACAAATGTGTTAATTTAATTTTTACTAACCTTATACATTAAGTTGACCCTCTCTACCGATATCAATATATATTTTTTCAATTAGCTGGTAAACAAATTGATTCTTGCAAACAAATTTAGCAATGTTCTTGAAATATATTATCATCTCCTACTTTGCCTCTTCTGTCCTGATAGGAATATTAATGTTTGGATTTAAAGATTTCAAGTTCTGCATTTGCGAGTGGTATGCTCATGAAAAGTATGCTGCAAACTCTTGTATTTACTCTCTGTATCATATTTTCGGCATTATCTTGTAGCAGATCAACGTATATTACTTCGCCACTGTATAACTATTGTTTCATTTATCTTGAGACAGATTTTTGTATGGTCATATTTAAATTACAAGGATCATTTCAGAAGTCTGTCAGGAATCAATAAAATACATGTTTCACACAAATCTGACATTTAAGACATCTATAAGGTGTTACAGAAAAGCTGGTGGTAATTGAGGAAAATATTGAAGCATCATATCATATATTCAAACTGAACATTTCTTTAAACACTGTACTGATAGAATGAATTGTTAGTTTTTTGGTTCTTTAGATTGTACCTTTTTTATTCTCCCATATCTTCTCATAATCTCCTCTTTCCAAGCATATGCCTTCTACTTTGTCATTACTCATTAAAGAAATATTTGCAGGTATCATTTTGTTAGTGAAAGTTCTCTGACACAATATCTTAATACGATGATGCTAACCTAATCTATTTCAATACATTAAGTGACTCCTCTCTACTTACCAATGTCTATATTTTGGTGCACGGGTGTATCTGAATTTCCATTTATTTCATCTGGGTCCGTAACAGGCTTATCTTCAGAAGTTCAGGCTCTGCATCTCGATGGATCCAACAGAACAAGTACTTTAACATTCTATCAAGGGGAGTCGAACGGGATGGTTGGAAATTTGTTCTTCTTGCTCGATTTTCACCTGTACCGTCCTATGTCATAAATTATGCATTGGCTGCTACCAAGGTTGCGTTTCTGGTCGATTTCTTGCTTCCAACTGTAATTGGCTGCCTTCCGATGATCTTGCAGAACACTTCAATCGGTAGCCTTGCCAGTGCTGCTGTAGCCTCAGCATCTGGTTCCCAGAAATCACAGGTTTGGTCATACGTCTTTCCCCTTCTTGGAATCTCTTCTAGCATTCTTATATCTTTGAGAATCAAGAAGTACTCAACCGATATTACGGTTTCTGATGATTCTTCTGGTGGGTCCACAAAAGACCCTACTGATGCTGAAAAATCTACTCCAAGTTTGGCAGATGGAAAGAGTAAGGGGCTGAAGAAAAAATAGTTGTGTATTTGGTGAATTTTATATGTAATTGTCAGCTATGGTCCATCTCACATAGGCATCTATTCGGGGTTATGATTTTCTGCCTATTTTATAATCTAGGCGTAGTTCGAACATGATGAATACATATCCGGAGCAAGTACTTTACAGGCTTTCTCAGATACATTATTAGGCAATTAGAGAGGAAAGATTGGCAATAACCTCGTATTTAAGTCATACACACTCATACGTGTGATTTTGGTGTGCTCATAGCACCTTCGTTGATAGTGTAATTGTCATTTTTGAAGACATTTTTAGGTTCTGCTTAGACCCTTGTAAAACCCAGAAGGTCACAGTTGGGCAGAGTGGTACATGTACCTTTTCTAAAAGAAATAGAAGATGCACTTTTCAACATTTTTTACCATCCGTCTGTTCATATGCAACTTCTCTCCTGTTGACATCTTTGTATTTTTGTAGTCTGTTCCTGGATTCCCCCCCCCCCCCCCCCACACCCCCAGCAAAAAAAAGGAATACTGCCCCATGTGGCATATCAGTGGAAATCAATGGTCAATCTTTTTCTTGATTTTGGTTAACACATTGAAGCCCCCAGCAAAATATCTACCAGTCAACCTTGGTGCTCTGCAAAATTTTGGTTTGCATGATCATCCGGATCCTCTGTAGTTGAGGAATGTGTATTTCAATGTATTTATTCATATTTTCTCTCTACACAGTGACCCACATTTTAGAAAAAGAATGTGAGTAACTACACTGAAATATACATCCCTCAACTATAGAAGATCCGGGTCCTTTGCTGATACTCTAGCATTATGATGCAGTCTAGTTTTAGCCAGAGAAAAATTTCAAGAAATTACTGCAAAATTTTACCGACATTTTGATTTTTTCAACATCCGAAACAAATTTCATGGTATAATATGTTTTCTTTAAAATTTCACCGATTTTTTTTTTTTTTTAAATTTCGGCGAAATTTGATTTCGGTGAAAATAGTGTGATTTGTCATAATATTGTCGAAATTTCAAGATTTCACCAAAATTTCGTTTTGTTTAGAATTTGAGTAGGCCATTTATTTCACGAGGAAATCGTTGGACTGATCAAAGTTCAGATGATTATCTATACTTGTAAATATCACATGGAGGCCAAAATGTATATATTGACAATGTGATTATTTGGCCAATCCAAACTGTCCGACCATGGTAAAACTGTTGGTAGAGAGAGGGAAATATACGTGAGATCTAAATGACTTTCGTCATAATTACTCTTATGTTCTAAATTGGTACCAATATTGCTTTAATAAATTTGGGTCATCTGTTTTATTTGAACCTCATTAGTCATTATTTTAGTATGTAAGTAGTAATGTTGTATGAAAAAATTACAGAATGTGTATCATATTGTTAGACCACGTATATATAGTTTAATATTTATAAATTAGTAGAAACATGTTAATTTGTATAAAAATTTAAAATAAATATTTGTATTTAAGTTAGTTATAACAATATGTAAAACATCATGTTAACTTTTCATGTTTCAATAGATTTTTTAGTATCTCTTAAAAAAGTTTAACGAATTCTTTTTACCAAAATTGAAGTTTCGATCAATATTTTTTAAAATATAAATAACCAAACTTTTCACTGAAAATAAAATCTTTATCCTTGGTTTTAGCTTTCACTATATGAGAACACTTGGAAAAATTCTCTCCTAGGTTTGACATGATTTTTTCTCCGACCGCCTTCACTGAATTTGCGTCATCCCTTCATGGCAACCGAACATCACAATCCCGCTTCTAAACGAATGTTGGGGATTAGATTTATTTGAATTTACTCGGTGAATAACCTTGGCTTTCCTCACTTGCAGAAACTAGAGTTATAATCCTTCAACATTTCCTAGTCTATTGCCAGCTGCGATTGCTTTCTGTTGTCCTCTTCGAATTTTTCCCAGCATAACCTCTCGCCGGACACTGTTATCTAGCGGACGCAAATTTCTGGGCGAATTCGCGATCTTGCATCTTATTTTTCTGGACAATCAGAACTTTCCATGACGATTCCGAGATCGCCCGACCTCTCGCCGTCCACTCTTACTCATCCATTAGCACAATTTAGTTCCCAAAGGACACATAGATATGGTTAGATGCCCACAACTGCACCTTTTTCTAGTAGCCCATTCTTGCCCTTGGGACTCGCATGACGAAACTTTCTTATCTGGCACAACGCTCGTCCACCGTCGGCTCCTTGTTTACACTGGAATTTCTCAGGATAGAATCTTGCGCTACAAGTTTAGGGTTTTAGATTGGAACATGGCGACGTCGGGTTTCTCTACGTTTTCGACGACTCCCCCGCTTCTGAGGTCGGACCAATCTTCTCAATTGTAGAATGGTTTGGCTATTAACATGGTAGGTTCCAACTCCCCTTCATCAAGTTTCACAGCTTCAACTCATTATCACTCGTCATCAAACATTGCCCTGTCCTGTGACCTACGTTATCGTCTCCTATCGGTTTCGAGGGAGTTACATGGTCAGGGTTTGATTTCGGCGGTTCCTCACACTTTTATCTGGCAGCCTGCGTTCTTGCACGAATCCCTCTTGGTCGGTTGGATGCCACTTTGCTGGTGCTTGGGGGTTTACCTACATACACTCCACACTCCGATTTCAACGGGTTTGATCTCTACGGGCCAGCTTGCCGTTCACTTCTTCGGCAGCACCTTCGCTTCCAAAACCATGCTTACAGTTTGGCTCTTTCCCTACTCCGGCCTCGACAATGTTTTCTAATTCGGTCAGTGCATCAAATGGCAACAAACTCGTCTGCGGTATCCGATCAAGGTAATTTTGGTACCTTAACACACCCATGTTGATCCCGTTTGTATAGGTAATATTATTTCATCAGTGGCTGTTAATGTTGATTGATACAATGGCGCGTGTCTAATTTTTTAGCAACACTCTTATTGATCGAATGATATATGTGGAAAAGGATAAACATTGGTCAACTATGGTTTTAAAAGCTAAATTACAGAAGATGTGGAACATTAACATAATCGGCAGTTGGTTGTCCTTGGTTTAGGTTATATGATTCTGATAAGGCTAAACTTTTTGCCTGCAGTGTTTACAATTTGAATCTAGGCACACTACGTTTGTCGAGATGGGTGCTGGACTCTAATCCTTATAATGTCCAGACATCATTAACACAAGTGTGGATTATATATCACTTGGGCTTCGAATATTGAGATATCCTACTCTTTCTAGGTAGTCCCAAGGCTGTTGGGAATCCTTTACAAGTGAATGAGTATATTATGGAGCGTCGATCATGTCCATGTCGGGAATATTGGTCGAGTGCATCTACAGTTCCTCAACAACAAAAGGTCCATGGTGAGACTTCGTTTACCCCACCCGCTTAGGATGACATTCGGCACACTACTGATACAGTCGCTGCTATTGTTCCTTTATCTAATGTGTTTGCTTCTCTTGCGGACTAAGGAGAGGAGGTCGCTTTTATCGCTATCTCGAATCATGCGAATGATGCTCTGACCAGGATCTCCTCCACGTTTGCTATAGTTTATTCCAAGCTTCGTCGTCTTCGACAAATTCTCCTCACATGCAGAGTCATTTTGATGGTTTGTCACTTTCAGGTTGACAATCAGGTCACTTCGGCATAGGAGGCCTCAACTAATACTTTGGTTCTTTATTAGGAGCACACTCTCTCTCTCTTGATACGTTTCAGCCCCATATGTCAATCACTCAGTTGCCGACTATCATGGCATCTTTCTCCCGAGACCCCTATCATCTTCGGCCTCGTACTTCGTGGACCTCGTTTTCTAGCTCGGGTGTCTCTCAACCTTATGTTGCCTCCACGACTATCTAGGTGCATTCTCATGATTATAGCTCAGACATGCGCATATGTATCTTGTGGCTAATGCGCAGTAGGGGGAAATATCTACAGTGAGGACTCGTTGGCTGAGCACGGCGCCCACAAAGTTATGCCACGAAGATTCTCTGGTGAAATATCAGAATTAGGAAATCTCCTGTCAAGGAATTCCCTATCGAAGCTATGGCTTTAGCATACTCCTGATTGGTTAGTCTTGTTTAACCTAAGGTACATTTTGCTTCTATCCCCTCTCATTTTTGGAGATCTTTACGTATGCATTTTATAGGGCAGAATACTAGGGTCTCTTTGATTCTTAATATCTGGTTATTTTGTCACATGAGTTATGCTCTGGCTATGTCCGTGATTTTTCGCTCTGATCAGTTGCTTGTGATTAAGACGTTGATTAATAACATTTCTGTTTATCTGGGTGTTGTGCATGCCAGTAATTCTTACCTTCGTAGGCGTATATTGTGGACTTATTTACTGGATATCGCTGCTTACTCTTTCTGTGTTTTAGGGGATTTTAACGTTGTTTCGGCTCTCATGAGCGTAATAGCTCCCATGCTTCCCCTTTTATTGCATCTTCTATTTTCAGGCAAGCTATAGAGGAAACGGATCTTTTTGAAATTTCCTTGGTAGATACAAGTTTCACTTGGCGTTCTCGCTAACAGATTGGTTTGATTATTGCTTCGAGTATTGATTGGGATTTTGATAATGCTTCTTTCAATGCCTTATGGAACACTTTGTAGGCAGTTAAGTGGCTCATAACACTTTCGGTCATCACCCTATTATCTTTACTGCATATGCAGTTACTGGGGATCCTTCTAGACCCTTCGGTATCCAACGCATGTGGCTCCGTCACGATGGATTCCTGTCCCTTGTGGGTAGTTCATTGTTGTGCCAATTATTGTGGCGGATCCTCTCACTTTGGTCATTTGAACATTAAAACACCTCAAGGTTGTTCTTAGCAAATTGGAATGCAGACACATTTCGTAATGCTTATAACAATTTAGAGTGTGCTTCAACCGTTCTTCAGGATATACAGCAAGGGTTACTCTCGATTCTTGTTTCACCGTGTGACTTAGGTTGTTAAGCCAAGACAAGGCATTAACAACATGATTATCAATGATCGCCTTTCTGATAGCATTTATGAGATCCCAGATCATGTGATTGACTATTTCTCCACTTTTTTTTTTTAAGCTCATATGTTGAGGACACTCCTGACACCACTTGCCTCCCTGATTTTTTCCCAAAAAAGGGTTTCTAATGCTCAATGTCATCTGCTGAGGAGGTTATGCAGGTAGCCATGGCCCCCGTTATGGATAGTTCTCCCAGACCTGATGGCTACGACGGATCCTTTTATCACAGCTACTGGGACATAATTGGTAGTGATGGTGTGGTTGCAGTACAATACTTTTTATCCATTGGCTTCATCCTAGTTTGCCTGAATACCAACCTTTTCATGCGATTCCAAAGGTTGAGGGTGCTATTCGATTTGAGGATTTTCGTCCCATTATGTTGGGCAATTTTCATTTCAAGCTCTTCACAAAGATTTAGGCATCTCGCTTTGGCTCTTTCATTAGGGTTACATCTCCCCGTTTTAGTACGGTTTCATTTTGGGCATAAGCATTCACCATTGAATTGCCCTTACCTCTGAATGTATATTTGTTTGGATAGACAGCGGGCCACGAGTAATATTTCTCTAAAAGTAGACATCAGAATGACTTTTGATACTTTGAGATGGTATTTTTCTCCGGGTTGTGAAAGCTATGGGTTTCTCTTCCGTCTTTGTGGATCATATCAATTTTATTCTACAGTCTGCTAGGTTATCCATTATGATCCACATGGGTTTTTCACTTGTTTGTGGACAAGGGGACCTGCTCTTTCCACCGCTATTTGGTATGGCGGAGGAGGTTCTTGTGCGTTTGATCACCATGCTCATTTCCACATATTCAGTCGGCTATTGCCGAAGCCAGCCTACATTGACCCTTTTTTCTCTGTTGTGATGATGACGTATTCGTTCTTTTTGTTGCTCGGCCAGCTAGTGTTCGTGGTATTAAGGAGGTTTTAGATCATTATGGAAACTTACTCGGACAATTTTTCAATTTGAATAAGTCACGGGCTTTCTGGAACCGAATGGCCTCACGACATTTGAAGTTTGTGGTCCTGCAGACTTTTGGTTGGTCGGAGGGTTCTCTTCTACACGCTATTTGGGTGTCCCCATTTTCAGAGATTCTCTTAAAAGCCTCTCATTTAGCATATGGATGGGTTTGACTCTTTCTATTGCAGGACGTGTGTGTCTTGTTGATTCGGTCATCTCCAATTCCTTAGTTCACTTTATGATGTATCTTTAGATGGCCACATACTCTTCTCTCGAAAGTAGAGAGTGCTATGCGGAACTTCATTTGAACAGGTAGGATCGACAAGGTAGGCATTTTCAACATCTCTTGGAAAAAGGTCTGCGCCACGAAGGCGGAAGGGGGCTTAAGCTTGTGTTCTTTGCGGCTGGCGAATGAAGCGTTTCTTACGAGGTTCTACTAGGTTGTTCTCACATGCATGGATCCGGGCATGGATTTTATTTTCCATCAATGGCGTCCTCGGGGAGATTATTTAATAAGCACTAACTTTATTTTCTTTATTCAATACGGCCCGCAGTCTCATCCCCTGTCTCTTGGAAGGATCTTGTTGGGTGGTCGGTACTGCTTCTTCGGTTCATTTCTGGCTGGACACCTTGCTTAGTTATGTTATCGCTGATCGGCTTGGAGTCCTAGTGTCGTGCCTTCATGGAGTAGACTATCTCGGATTATTTCTTCCATTGGGGACATGACAGCTGGAAAAGGATTTTGTTAGTCTCACATGTAGATTGTCGATGATATTGTTGCTTTCGTGATTTCTCCACTTATTTTTTATCATAGAGTCTGGACCCATGAGTCTCAGGGTCGGGTTACGTCTGTTGTTGCTTACGATTATCTTCGTCCCACTCTCCCAACACCTTCCGGTTGCACTTGGATTTGGGCTCATTTCATACCGGCTTGTCGATCTATCACTATTTCACAGGCTATTCATGGTAGACTTCTCTCCTTGGAGGTTTTACATAGTCGGAGTTTCCTTATTCCTAGCATATGTGTTTTTTGTCAGCAGATAGGGGAGGATCTTGATCACATATATTCTGTTTGTTCTATTTCGGATACCATCTTCCAAGCCGTTGTCGGTGCATTTAATGTTATGCTTGATTTTGAATCCTAGTTTCACAATATGTTCCTTCAGGCTATGGCCCTCTAGTTCGGCACTCAGGTGCATTCTTTGTGCAGAGTGGTAGTGGTCGCTACAGTCTGGGCCATATGGGCAGCTAGAAATGAAGTTATTTTTAAGGATAGTCAACCTACTACATTGCATGTTATTGCAGATTATGACCTCTATCACGGAAGGGTCTTCCTTTCCTATTGCGCATATGAAGAACAATATGGAGGAGATGTCGTGTCTCCAGTCCATAGGTGTTACTCCTAACCCAAGGTAGCCTTTAACGATTACTTCGATTTTTCAGGTTGCCACTCCTCCAAGTTAGATCAAGGTTAATACAAATGGTAGTGCGGAGGGGTCGCTAGTGCTATTATCGGTGGTGACATTTTTTTGTAATTTCTGAGGGTTTATCCATGGTTTTTTATGCTTTTTAGGCGGAACTAGAATCAACGTTGATTTCCTTAGAGCTTGCTTTTGACAAAGGTTGGACTATGATTTGGTTGGGGGTTCCTTGGCGTCTTAGACCTCATTGGCTTCGACTCAGTCACAATTTGTCTTCCATGCAGTTTATGGTAACTCATATTATTCGTGAAGCAAACCAGCCTGTAGATGTGCTCTCCAAATTGCGTTCCGGGTTTACTTGGTGGCAACCCATTCCTCCGGGGGTTGTTACAATGGCTTATAGAGACATCTATATGGAGTTTTTTTGTGTTCATTGACGGTTTCTGTTGTTGTTTCCACCTTTTCTGGTGGTTCTCCCTTCATTCGTTTGACCATCCCTCCCTCCGTTTATTGTTATAGGCCCGACTTGGCATTGGCTTGGTTGATGGGGTTGTTCATTTTGAAGGACTCTATTCACGTTATGAGTTCACTGTACAACCCTTTGGGTTGTGCTGACGTTTTCTTACCTATCCATTCCCTGTGTTAATGGTGCAAGGTCGTTGGACTTGATGGTCGTCATCACGATGGAAAAAACTAGATGGGATCGTTTGATTTAATGGACATTACTCGCACAATGACCTCACTACACATCCCACACACTGACTTCACTACACAATCTACACACTGACATCACTACATAACCCACACATTGACCTCACGTAAAACACCCCTCACACATTGACCTTACGAGACCATTAGGTGCTTATATGGATAGCTCTCTCCTGGGAACTCTTTGTTTTCACCATGGTTGCTTAGCCCTCGGGACATATTGCTCTGAACCACGACAAGATCTCATGTCGCTTGAGGTTACGACGTCTTTTATGAATGGTGCTCCACCACTCCTCTTGTTAGTTAGCCTTCTTTCTATACGAGCAGCCTTTCAAATTCTATAATGATTTGTAGAACGTACACTTGCTGGGATGTATTTTTTAGATAGGGCTACTTTCTTTGATAAGACTTACTACTGGCTTGTGGTGGTTTTTCTTGATGCTAGCTACCAACTTGTGGTAGCAGCTTTTTGAAAAGGATGGACACTGTTTTATTTTCGATTTTATTTATGTAAGCACCTATTAGCTATATGAGGACACTCAAAAACTTTTTTTTGAAAATTAACATTGGCATTGTGACATGCAGATCAAGGCGTAGTGAAAAAATAAGAGTTTAAAACATCAAGATCATTGTGTTTGATCAATATCTTGAGTAATATTTGTATTTGGACTTTGATAATGGGTACTTCAAGTTTTCTACGTCATGCACCATGTGGTAGGGATGACAAGACAAGATTAGTTATTTTAAACAGATTAGCTTGTGTTTGGACTTTGATAATGGGTACTTCGAGTTTCCAGCATCATGCGCCCTGTGGTAGGGATGGCAAAAAAAGATAGGTTATTGAAGCGATTAGGTCGAGACATCATAATTAGTAATTACATATATTCATTGATTCTAACCAACTTCTTGTTAAAGATATGAACCAGAGGGTAACCTCCATTGTACCATGTCAGAGGTCGTCAAACCTCTTATTTGCCAGTTTTACTTCTTTTCAATAATTGTATCCAGAATGAACAAACTGCCCTTAATGAACCCTTTTTCAATCATGCTTACTGTTTACATGATTTCTATTATTTGAGCGAGCCAAACCATTTCCTTCACCATTAAGTAAGATTTATCAATTAAGTTCGTCCAATTAAAATTTCGTCCCATATATTTTCCTAATTATAAATTGGTCTCGAAATTATATTCCTCATGTAATATTCATATTTAACATAATATGGAAATAGTGCATTACGACTATATCAGAGTCATCATGCTTCCGCTAAATATAACTTCTTGAAACATAAACCAAGATTTATACCTTTTGACCGGATCGGTATCTACCGGATTTTACAAGCTACTCCTCACTGCCCAACCACTTGATCGCAACCGATGGTTCCAGACCAGATTCCTTCAGCAACAACCAACATAGCCTCGTTTTATTTCCTACCTCGAGGCTTACAACGTCCACTTTCTTATGATGAACAAAAGCCTAGCTTTTATTAAGAAATAACCTTATTTATTACATTAGTACATCTCCTTTTGGGAGGAGATTACTTGTTCTACCCATAGTAGCTATACTCTCAGCACACACTCAAAAGAAACTATAATGGAACAAACTTGTAACTATTACAAAGTTTATTTTGTAAGAAAACTGAAGGGAATGGTCGATGCCTTCGACTTCCTATTACCTTGAAATTATAAAGGTTGCATACCCTCTATCATCACATTATTGCATCCAGTTGTCATCCTTTCATTAGTTGCCACATATTTATGGATGCTCTTCTTATCCGAATCACATTGTATACCCCTTCTTTCACATGGTGTAATGATTAAACGGTCCTTCCACACCTTATCCTTAGCCAAGCATGTTTTGTCCTTTTTGGTGGCTAATTTTCTCATGACTCAGCCTATCAAGTCCTGTCGATGAATCCTTTAATATTTTTTTTCAGGTAGTCCCCTTGGCATTTTCTTTTTTTATGGCTCTTTCTCCCTTTTTCTTCCCTTATCATTTATGATAGGGAGCGATTGTACGAAACAGTGTATTTTCCTGTTCAGACATTTAGGATAAGTCTAGCTCGTCCACCGTCTAGTATGTGTCATGTTGCAATATTTTCTGGCGGTTTTCAAACTTGTCGGCAACTCGTTCTTCCATAACATCTCTCTCCTTTGTTTAAAGACATACTCGGCATATGAAGAAGTTTTTTATGTCATGGGATTGATCATAAGTAGTCCATTCACCGTCTTGTAGAAGACATTGAGTCTTCCCTTGACCTTTCTATTCTCCATGAGGCAACTTATATTCTCTAAGCTCTCCTTGTAGTACTATCATCCTCTGTAAAGGTTGATACTATGGCGATCTTGTGATCTGGGCAGACTTATTCTTGTTTTCCAATCTTTTGTCGAATCTTTGTAGCTTTATGAAATAGAAAGCTGGATAAAACCCGTTCTTGTACGATTCTGGGGCTACTGATGTGAACTTCAGCTCAGAGTATCTCCGCGTTTGAGGTAATTATTATTTTCCCACATCTCACTCATGACATTGCGCATCCATAGCAGATGTTTTGAAATTTCTGGGAAACTCAACAACATAATATGAACAGAAGCTAGAGCTCTGAAATGATACTATTCATTCACTTGGGTTGTCTCTTGGGAACATCTATATCCTTGGAGTTTACCAGATTGATCAATCTGGCATTTTTCCTGGATTAACATCAGCTCGTGAAAAATTTCTCCCATGTGATTTGATAATACTGAAAAGGAGAAACTTTAAACTAGTTAGTATTAACCTTAGAGGTTCCGCCCATTGGCCTAAGATTGATCTCTCTCTATTTTACACGAAGGTGGTAGGTTGGCTTGAGGCAGCAGAAGGAGTATCCTTCGTTTTCTCAATTTTTTCGTGGTTTGCTCAATTTTTTCTTCGCCTAGATCTATATAAGGATCCAACTTCGATTGGTGCTCATGGTACTTGCATCTGAGGCGATCGGGTTAGGGTTCGTTCCAAACAATCAACCTTTTTCTTTAATGAAGAAGCTTCCCGTTGGATAGGAACAACCAGGCTATCCCAGAGACATGAACTAGCAAGTCTAGTAGCCTTCAACGCGTTACAGACTTTTGACAAGTCCTATTAAACTTAACTCGTGACTATAACATCGATCTCTAGGCCGTTGATCATCCTATCAAGCTCCTCCAGATTGTCCTGGAGATGTTTGTATCTTGTTAGGATGGAGTTTGCTTCGCAGTACTCCATCTCTCGTCAAGAAGTCTGCAAGAACATTTACATGAGACTTAATAATGACAACCTTAGAATCTAATATTGACAATCATCTTGCCATTTAAGTAATCTAGCTTTCTCTAGTTTAGATTCAATTTTCTTTGTGAGGAAAGTTTTCACGCTCGTGTTATCAATTTTAAGAATGAACTTCTTAGCCAGTAGGAACAAAGGCCATTTTCTGAAAGCCTTTAGGACTGCGACTCATTGATTTGACATCTTGTTGCTTCGTTTTCTGTAAGAGACTGATGCAGTATCGATATGGCCCTTCTCCATTTGGTGTGGTTTTGGTTAACACCGTTGGCCACTGATAGGCTGTAATTGTAACCCAAAAATACGGCAAGTGTACGAGTGTAGATGTATATAGGGGAAGTCAAGGTCGATCCACAGAGAATAGATTAACGTAACTTGATACCCTAATTATCTAGGACTATCCTAACTAGACACTGGAAAATTGTGAAAATTGATTAAGTATTAAACTAAATTGCATGTAACTAATAACCTAAATTAACTAATAAAAGCTGAATTCCAATCAAAGAGAGTGTACCCGAGGATTTCGATTTCATGAATTACGCTAATAATAATTAATCTCTAATTTATAAACTTTTAAACCAATTTATCTATCTATTAGGCAGCACTTAATTAACTTAATCCTTCTCTCGAAGCGGCTAAGTCGTAGATTAATTAAGATAATTACTCTCTCGAGTCAATTGATCCTAACAACTCTTAACAGCCCCTTAACCTTTGCCTACACGATCATAGAACAATCGCGTTATGTGTTATCTTCAATTAACAATTCCTTTCTCTCGAAGGGAATCGTTAAACAAGTAAATTAAACCTAATTGGCCAGATTAAATTCAATTATAGGACTAAACCAAACACATAGATAGATATTAAAACTAGAGTCTATAAATTAAACGACTAAATCAACATTGTTATAAAAACCCTACTTTCGAATCCTAAGACACGAGTAGTTTAGCTACTCATGCCTACTACCAACTCAAAACAAGAATCTAATGAGAACATTGTCAAGAATTTGAAAGTAAACAAGGAATAATTAAACTCGAAAAGTCGGCCCTTCGATCTTCATCTTGCTCGATCTCGCACCTTCTACTCCAAGGAAAAAGTATAAGTTCCTCTGATGTGATGATGATTTCTCGATGATTTCTCTGATTATTTCACTAAAATTGACTCTCTATGTCTTTTTATAGGCTTCGGAACGAGTCTTGAGGTCTCTAGGCTTCGGAACGAGTCTTGAGGTCTCTAGGCTTCGATTTCCACTTAGAACAGAAACCTCTTCAAAATTGACTTTTTGTCGCGACTGTGCAAAACAACTCTCGCGGTTGTGATGTTATGGCTAAAAACTTCCTTAAACGTGGCTTTTGTCGTGGTCGTGATGCATGTGTGTCGCGGTCGCGATGCTCTTACAGTGCCACTTTACTTTCTTGCCATATTCTATCGTGGCCGCGCGCCTTCCTTTGTCGCGGTCGCGTCAGATTAACTTCATACCGGTTCCATACCGGTTCAGGCCTGTTTAGATCGATTTTTCCTTTCCTTTGACTTGTTCTTTCATCCGATAGTCGTAAAATACGACTTTTGACCCTGAAATACTCAAAATACCTTCAAAACAAGTCAAACACTTTAAATGGTCCAAATATAACAAATCTACGCAACTCTCGACCAAATATGTATGTAAATGCTATCAAATACAATCCTAAATCGATCTAAATACATGCATAATTAACGTGTATCAAAACCCCCCAAATACAATCCTAGCCTCTCCTCAAAATTATGAACAAATTATATGCAACAAACCTTTTTTTTTCTTTTCTTTTCGAACTAAGAGAGACTATTCTTCTCAGATTTTCACCTATCTTTTTGTTCTTCCCTTTATCTTATGAATATCCACTAATTTTTCCTTTTCTTACTAAAATTTTTACCAACTACCTTCCAATCCTCCTCCCTCTTACTTGATTAATACAGTAAAGGTCAAAGGCTTAAATCGAAAGGTTTTCGACTTGTAATGTCGGGTTATGAAAGAATAGGCTATTAAGCTCAAATAGGCAAACTAGGGATAACTTATGAACTTTTGGTGCAAATGGCAACTTTTCAAGGCTAAAAAATAGGCTTAAAACAAAAACTACCTAAGGTCACTTCCTAAGTCACAACACATACTTGACACGTTCATAGTAAAGACTCGAGGCAAAATCTAGAGACTAATACACATATCCAATCAAAATTCACACCAAAAGAAGTCATATTACTCCGAAAATAGGAGTACAATTAGGCTCAAATTCTCACGAGGTTAGTTTTGATCAAATATTCTAAGTTCAAGCTCAATTTCGTCTCAAATTACCTCTGATGCTCTATTGTGTGCCAATTTTGCAACAAATTCTCAAAATCTTTTCATCATCTATATTTCCCTATTGTTTCTTTCTTCTTTTTAATCACTTGTTACCACCAGCGACTTGGGTTTTTCTTATTCTTATAGACTCCACTTAACAATTAAAAACACAAAACCTAAAACTAAACTACTAAGACACTCAAAACAAAACAATTAAACTCAAGACCACTACGACCCAACATGGTAAATAATTAACACAAATGGGCTCACAGACCCAACAGCTCCAATAAAACAATTGAATGGGCACACAGACCCAATACTCCAACTAAAGCAGCAAAAATAAGCAAGTAAGTGGGCACACAGACCCACAATCAACCCAAAAATAAGACCAAACTGCAGCCAGCAAATAGCAAAGCAAATGAACAAGCAATCAAAAAACTAAAAGGCAAAAATAGCAATAAATATAAATAGCGACCAAGACGTCCCACGTTACACCCCCTCCCCCAAACTTGGTTGAAAGTCAATGTTTGGAGTAAAAGAGTGATATGCCTTGGTGCTAACTTACAATCAGTGTGGTGGCGGTGGTAGTTGGAAACCATGTTGGCTCCAAAACTGAGCCAATGCATCCCACCGAAGATCGTGCTGCTACATCCACGTGTGTTCCTCGTTGCTTCGGTCGAGGAGGGTATTCAAAATAGCTCTCTAATCATGCAATTTTATGTTGATGGTTTGCAG
The DNA here is from genome assembly GCA_958295605.1 of Ajuga chamaepitys. NCBI lineage: Eukaryota > Viridiplantae > Streptophyta > Magnoliopsida > Lamiales > Lamiaceae > Ajuga > Ajuga chamaepitys. The sequence continues at coordinate 20,674,637 of OY282508.1, read as the reverse complement.
AACCCCTCGAACCTCTGTTCGGTGCCTCTCAATATGGGTGTCAATCGACTGCACCTCTCGGTGATTAAGTTGGACATCGTCCCGGAGAGATGCTATGAGTCCTTCCACGTCCTCAATCGGCTCAGACGCAGATGCAACTGCTATTGCTGACCTCTTCTTCCTCGACTGTATAGGAGCTCTGTTGCTGTCTTTGGCTGCTTGCCCTGATCGAAAGACATCGGAGTCCGGCATTTGGGAGAGCTCAAGATGTTCGGCAGTGGGTAGGGCATCAGTGACACTTTTTATGGCCGTTCCTATCTCGAAGGGGAGTCGAGGGTAGGGTCCCACATTTTGGTAAACATACAGGACCTTTCTGTCTTCTCCCATTACCACCACTTGCATATTTTCTAGCAACTCTCATGTAAACTGGACTCACCCTTAACCGGTATCAAGTCATCTAAATGAATATCATCAAAAGTTGCGGCTATGGGTGTGACCAATCCTCCGATCATGATGTTGTCTTTCTGCTTCCAGATTACATTCTCGAAAGGCTCCATCAGTAGCTTGGCAATATCAACTTTATGCCCATGAAGCATATTCCAGATCATCTGCAACTCGGCCTATCTCATAGCCCCTGTTTCTCTTCATGCAAACAAAGTGTGGGCATCTTCTGGATGTACTGGATTATAGGATTGCGAATCCAAGAAGGTTTAGCAGCATCACCAAAATATATTTGGGGTTCTACAAGAGGTGGAGCGGCTGTCAATAGACCCCAAAACTCTTGCATATTGAACAGCTCCAGTGGGTCCTGTCTGGTGGCCTTAGGGAAGCCATAGATTTGATTTAGCTGGGCATAGGTTAGTGAACGTTGTTTGCCCATCAGCTGGAACGTGATGCCGTCCGATCGGCGAAAATGCAATGCACTTGCCACTGTGATGGCAAATGTACTCGGAAACTCCAGTGTGAGTCTCGTGTAGGTACGCGATGCTTGCATGAATTTGAGCAAGCCTCCCTGGGCCAGTACAGCTCTGACATTATCATGAATGACCATCGAACGAGTCAATTCGTCATTGTTGAACCTTGTTAGCATAACCTGGTGGTGCCGAAGCTGATCAAACTGTGCCTTGTGCTCAGCTCTTTCTAGTGTGAACCCAAACAAAGTTTGGCTATCATTTGGATTTTGCTCTGTCGGTTCTTCAACCATTGGCTGCTTGCCTTTGCTACTGCTAGAGCTTGCCTTTTTATGAGTCATCTTAGTGAACCTACACACACAAAATCCAACAAACTAACAATCAACAATCGATAAAGTTCAATAAGTCAAAACTTCCTTCTAGGAATCGATAACTTCTGGTTAAACAAAAAGTTTTTCCTAGTCCTAATTGATTCTCAAAGTAGTTTTTTTATCCTATTACGAACTTAATGGCATTCTAGCAACAACTTAGCCAATTTCTCACTCTGTACCCCCTATTTTGTGCTTTACCTCTAAAGTTATCAATTTAACCTGACTTATGGTGAAATTTGAATCATACGAACATAACTTATGCAAACTTGATTCATCAATGTATCACACATAAAAACACAAAGGGAATACAAAATAAAGCAAAAAGCTAATTTTAATTTACGCCCATAAGATGCTCGATAAAAGTCCTCAATGAACAAACCATGTTAAATTCGATATTTTTGCTATTCAACCATTCCAAACACAATGAATAACACAAATTCAACTATAATTAGCACCAGTTCTATCTACATTTCATGACCCAATCGATTTTTCAACAAGATATGCACTATAAGTGCCAATACTACTCAACTATGAACAAGCACCTCTTCAAACTCGAAATTTTCAAAATTCAACAATAATTAAGCATAAACAATAGATTAGAGCGAAAAAAAATCTTGGGTTAGCTTCACTTACCGAAGAAATTTAGTTGAAAATCGAAGATTTGGGCGTGCCTTAGTTTCCTCTGAATTGGTCTAGCAATCCATAAATTTTGTGGTGCAAATGGTGAATTTTTGTGTGGGCATGTTTGAGTGTGATTTGTTGGTGTTTCAAAATAAGAATTTTGTGATGTGTGTGAGCGTGTTTTGTTCGTGTACAAGAGAAAGCGAAAGAAAGTGAGCCAAACATAGTGTGTTCGCGATTTTAACCTGTTGTGAACCCGTCGCGGCCCCGTGTGTCTTACTTGTCGCAGTTGCGACATCTTCAACCCAGAAGTGGGTGCTAGGCGTCGAATTCGTCGCGGTCGCGATTGAACGTCATTATTGGATTTACTCTCCAGGCCAGTTTTGGCGCGGTAGCGAGGAGGGTCTCTCACGGTTGCGTTGCTCCAACGGAATGCTTTCTTCATTAAGTCTCTTTTGTCGCGGCCGCGAGAGATGTTTCTCGTGGTCGCGGCTTCTCTGTTTTGCCCCAGCTCGATTTTCTCCGTCTTTCGACCCTCGTTTCTTGTTACGCTCGTCCATGTTGGTTCCTAAAACATCAAAACACTAAAAATACACATAAAACATAAAATAAATAAAAATAATAGAAATAACAAAATTTGCGGAAAACAATAAACATCGGGTTGCCTCCCGACAAGCGCTAAATTTTACATCTTCAGCCCGACGACCCTCATTTCTTTATTAACCAAAGCCCGACTATCTTTTCTTGCTCTTAGATTAATTAAGACAGTATAAACGATACAACATTTGTCTTTTTCTTTTAGGCTCGCCCTATTATAAATGGGGAATGTGATTACTTCGTTTTGAATACGAAACAGTAACTTCCCTTTAGGCATGTCTATCACAACTTGACTTGTTGCCAAGAATGGTCGACCTAAATTGACAGGGACATCCACATTCCCTTGCATGTCAACAACTAGAAAGTTGCTAGGGAATTCAAAATGTTCAACTCGAATACGCACGTCATCGACTACCCCCTATGGCATTAGTGCTGATCCATCCTAATTGTGTATAAAATTTGAGAGGCATTAGATTGACACTTGATCCTAAATCACACAACACATTTTTGAATACTTGACTACTAGTAGAACAAGATATGAAAAAACTCCCTGGATCTTTCTTTTTGGTTGCCCTTTTTATGTTAGAGTTTGTGTTCTTTAGGGGGCACGTGTCTTCCTTCTTTGTTGCCTCTTTCTCAACGTGCATCATCTTTGAGTCATGTAGCACACAATCAACTTCAATGACACTTCTAACCTGGGACTCTTTCATGACCTCCTTATTCTCAATTTCTTCCTCGAGTTTGTCCTGCACTACAGAAAACGTATTAGAACATTCTAAAGGAAATTGGTTAGCAAAGATATTATCATGAAAATCAAATTCAGATGAATCTTTAAAAGAAGAAAGTAGTATTTTCTTATCTTTGTCGTCGTTGTTTTCTTTCTTTTGATGTTTCGCTTTCTCTTTTGCTAATATCTTCCTCTCTGCCCCTTTCCTCCTTTGCCAACTTCTTCTTAGCTTCACGTTCTTCCAAAAGCTTAGCATGTTCGATGCGGAGTTTCTCACTCCTCTTTTTAACGGGTGCTAGAGGAAATCAAATGGGAGGTATTTATTCGGGGACTTCTTTTCTTTTCGGTGGTGCAAACTCAGATTCGACCACCTCCTCTTGGGTTTGTTCAATCCCCTTTTCAGCTTCCTTCGGCTCTTCACTCTCTTGTTCAGTCTCGCCCCTTGAGTAGACAACATTACACTTCTCTCTCGAGTTGATAACGGTGTCGCTGGGAAACTGTCCATGCTTGTGTTGAGCCCCAAAAATCTTTATCAATTGACTTAGGTTGCTGGATATTTCTTTCATATTCTCTCCTAATTGTTTGATCTCCGCTCCTTGACTAGTCACTTGCTTGTTTAGCTCAATAAATCTTCCATCCATCTGTCTCTCCAGTTGAGCTAATTTTTCATCGTACTTTGCAAATTGTGACTGTACTATCTCTTCTTGTGTCGGCTTTTGGCCTCATAAATCATACCATTTGTGACAGCAGAACTTGGCGGCGGATTAGGTGAATTTTTCGTGTTGCCATAGGAAAAGTTTTGGTGATTCCGGTTAGGTGGATATTGATTGTGCCTCGATTGGTTATTCTGGAAGTTATTGAAGTTTCTCTGATTTACGAAGTTAACCTCTTCAACATCTTCCTGTCCCGATGACTGTTGTGCTAAAGTATCAATGTGTTGTGCTAATCTTAGACTAGTTAGCAGACTTACTTGGTTTGTCAAGGCAGACAGCTGAGAGGCAATAGTATCGTTTGGCTCTGCTTCTACAACACTAGCCACTTTTCTTGGCTGATTCCTCTTACTCGGCCACTAATAGATGGTTCTGACCATTGCATCCAAGACTAAGAACGCATCCCTAACGTTATTTCCATCAGGCTACCCCCTGCTGCTGCATTTACCTTGTTTCGTGTTGGAGCAAGCAATCCATTGTAGAACTTACACACCTGCTGCTTCTTAGAAAACCCATGTTGGGGACAACTCCGGATAAGATCTCGAAATTGCTCCCAAGCTTCGCCGAATGGTTCTTGATCCATCTGCCTAAACTGATTGATTTTATTCTGCAAATCTAACATCTTACTCAGCGGAAAGTAAATAGAAATCGTGTGCTTAAATCTTCCCATTTTGTTACATCATCTAGCGAGTTAAACCACTGAAGTGCTTTGTCTTTTAATGAGAACGAGAACAACATCATCTTTACTTGCTCGTGTGGCACATGATTTATCTTGATCGTTTTAGCCAACCTGCAGAACTTATTCTGATGCACATTCAGGTCTTCTAGCGCGCTCCCGCCAAACTGATTCTGATTCGATGTTGGGGGTCGCACCCCTACAAACTGTTGAATTAGCATAGGGCGAAGACAATCACTTACGGGTATGATGTCTTCATCTGCGTCATCTTGCACGACCTGCGCACGTCTCTGCTGCTGTGGTGGAGGTTGTTGTTGCTGCAGATTCGTTACTCTATCATCCAGATAGGCTAAGGCCCCCAATATCCGATTCAGTATCTCATCTTGGTTCGGATTCTGTGGAGCATTCTCCATCTCGACTGTAGAATTTTTTCTCGTTCGGTGTCGGCGGGTAGTTGCCTCAATCTCAGGACCGAAAGGAACAAGATGCTCTTTCCCTTTTGACCTAGTTTGCATGCAAAATCTGAAAACACCAACAAAGAAAATACCACATAACACTAAAATAAATAACTAAAAATTAAATAAAAAAAATTAAATTGCCGAAAAATTAAAAAAAAAAAAATCTAGTCTAGTATCATCCTGTTACTCATGATAAAAACTAAGTTGTTATACCCATTCCCTGGTAACGACGTCAAAAATTTGACAGACTCTAATTCTAACCCGAAAATACTGCAAGTGTACGTGTGTAGATGGATATAGAAGTTGGTTGATCCACAGAGAATAGGTTATCATAGCTTGATACCCTAATTATCTAGGACTATCCTAACTAAACATTGGAAAGTTGTGAAATTGATTAAATAATAAACTAAATTGCATGAAACTAATAACCCAAATTAATTAATGAAAGCTGAATTCCAATCAAAGAGAGTGCATCCTAGGATTTCGATTTCAGAAATTACGCTAATGATGATTAATCTTTAATTTATAAACTTTTAAACCAATTTATTTATCTATTAGGCGGCACTTAATTAAACTAACCCTTGTCTCGAAGTGACTAAGTCCTAGATTGATTAAGATAATTATTCTCTCGAGTCAATTGATCCTAACAACTCCTAACAGCCCCTTAACCTTTGCCTACACGATTATACACAATCGCGCTATGTGTTATCGTCTATTAACAATTTTCTTCTCTCAAAGCGGAATCGTTAAACAAGTAAACTAAACCTAACTGGCCATATTAAATTCAATTATAGGGATTAAACCAAACACATAGATAGATAATAAAAACTGGAGTCTATAAATTAAACGACTAAATCAACATTGTTATAGAAACCCCTACTTTCTATTCCTAGAAAACGACTAGTTTAGATACTTATGCCTACTACTAACTCAAAACAAGAATCTAACAAAAACATTGTCAAGAATTTGAAAGTAAACAAGGCATAATTAAACCCGAAAAGTCATCCCTTCAATCTTCATCTTGCTCGATCTCGCACCTTCTACTCCAAGGTGAAAGTATGAGTTCCTTTGATTTGATGATGATTTCTCTGATTATTTCACTAAAAATCAAGACTTGGGGTCGCTAGGCTTCGGTTCCCACTCGGAACAGAAAACCTCTTCAAAATCGACTTTTTTTCATGATCAGCAAAACAACTCTCGCGGTCGCGATGCTTTATGCTAAAAACTTCCATAAAACGTCGCTTTTTGTCGCGGCCGTGATGCATGTGAGTCGCAATGCTCTTATAGTGCCACTTCACTTTCTAGCCACATTCCGTCACGGTCACGCGCCTTCCCATGTCGCGGTCTCGTCGGTTCAACTCCAGACCGGTTCGGACCAGTTCAGGCCGGTTTAGACTGGTTTTCCTTTCCTTGGACTTGTTCTTTCATTCGATAGTCGTAAAATACGACTTTTGACCCTAAAATACTCAAAATACCTTCAAAATAAGTCAAACACGTTAAATGGTCAAAATATAATAAATCTACGCAACTCTCGACCAAATATGCATGTAAATGCTATCAAATATAATCCTAAATCGACCTAAATACATGCGTAATTAACGTGTATCAGCCACCAATTATTACCGGTATCCATATAAAGAACAGTTCATCCTCATCATTAGGTATCACTAGCTTCGGAAGTTCCTTACAAATTTCTTTAAGCTTCAATACAATCTTTCTTATGTAATGGGCTAAACGCCTTTCTGTATTTTGCTAGATTCATTATGAACGTTCCTGCAAAAATAACAACTCCAAGAAAACTCTGAGGTTGCTTATTGTCTTTAAGGTTCTTTGTAAATCCTTGTACCTTCTCCAAAAGATATGTCTGAATGATAGGTTCGTCGATCTCGATCCTAAGGAAATCGATCTATCTTGTAACAATTACTTCTTTCTTCTCTGATAACACTTCTTTATGACAAACTTCTGAAAAGATCTCCAGATGTTTGATATGATCCTTCATATTCTTCGAGGTAATAAGTATATCCTCGATATGGCCGGACACAAATTTGAAATAATCTTTAAAAAGGTTATGCATCTTTCTCTTATCTGCCTAGGGTGCATTTGCTAATCCCACTGGTATCACGTTCTAGAAATAATGTCCTCTTGATATCCTCACGACCCTCTCGATTCATAAGGATTAACTTGTATCGAACAAACTCATTTTCTCTTCCGAATTTCACATTTAAATATGCATTGGGTTCATTCTTGTCTCACCATGTTAGAGGATCCTCATTGAAATTCCTCTGCATCTTCTTTTTTACATCTTCCAAAAAGAATTGTTCTCCAATGGTCACATCAAGTTGTGGGCAAAAATCCATATAAACCTTGAGGAATTGGATTGTCTTATTAGACATTCTTTTATCAGCCTTTTCTCCTTGGGTTTCAGTTTGATATTGAAGGAATGTCTCTCTATATCTATGATGATCCTTCATTTTTGGGTGACTCGGTTTTCCTTCATCACCATGCTTGTTGCCAAGATTAATGGGAATTTTTTTTATGAAATACTTCCCTTAATCTCTTAACAATGATCTTATGATCACACATGGTTGTGAAGATAAGTTGTTGGTCCCAAGTGGTAGAGGTTTAGGGTGGGTCAATAAACCTCTAACCATATTGAGTTTTCATTTTAAATATTTAGAGCAAATGTTGTTGCTTGTTGTAGGAAACTAGTTCTTACAGCAAAGCTAAAGCAGTAAGTAACCTTAGAGCGGTATGCTTGCAACAAACTGTTCTTAGGGTATTTACAACAAGCAATGATCATGTAGAGTTTTGGGCAGCGGAATATGTAAATACGTTTTCCAAAAGCTATGTAGTAAGTAATATGTATTATGCCACAACAATTATAAAAATGAATAAGAAAATACACAACAAATTATAGTGATTCAGAGGTGGGGGTAATCCTCCTATGTCCACTCTTCTCTCACACAGGGAAACTTCACCAAGTTATTCACATAGTATAATCTTCGCTACGCCGGTGTCCAAGTCCAACCTGGCAGCTTACATTAGTTTTTGCTTGTACTGGGAAGCCTACTCCTCCAGTATACATGTTCATCAGAATAATCATAGTCTACTTTTAATCCCTGATTCAAACGAAGACTCCTTGTTAAAAGCCACTTGTTAGAGAAGGTTTAGTGAAGGTCTTCTAAAACTTTTGGAAGCTACATCTAAGCTTGAATATCAGTTGAGATATAGGCAAACATTCTTGATGAGAAGGATTAGGACTGTGACAAAGCTTTCTGAGAGCTAGTTGGATTTGAGTCAAGAAGTTGTTGCAGCTTTGAATCTTCACTTGTGTAGAATGTTGTTGTGTGTTGTTATTTGCTCTCTGTTACTAAACACACATACTTAAAATGATCTCGAGTGATGAGTGCTTGGAAGCTAATCTGAAAGACCGAAGCTGATAGTGTTCAATTGTATAAGTTTCAGTTTCAGTAATCTTTGATCGTCTTCCATCTCCTTCTATATATAGCATTTGGGATTCCTTCTCATTGAAGAGTGAGAAGTATCCCGTGAAAATTAATGCTCTTCGTACGACTTTCTAGCCGTTGTCCTTTGGTATAAAGTAGGTCGGAGTTGGTGCGGCTTGATGTCAGTGATGCAGAGTTTCTTTTCCTTTTGTTCGAACACGTGTCTTCACGTAATTGAATAGTCAGTAAAAGATTACATCTCGTATCCACTACTTGTTGATATGGTTGTTGCGTGCTTGCTGCAAGATCTTAAATTATCAAATTGTTGGACCTTCCTTATAGTAGAATTATTGTATGCTACAAAAGCATAAGCCCCTTGTTGCATGATCTTTGTAGCCTTTGTTTCTTACTTCTTATTGCGGACTTCTTGCTGTATACTTCCTCGATGATCTTGATGCATGTTTGATATGACTTTTGCCTAAGCGAACTAACCCTATCTATTACAAAGATTATTGAGTATTTAGGGGTACTAGTTCCTGCCTTATAGCATGGTTTTGCCAGCATCAAAACTATATATAAATTTCCTAACATAAGCCTTCGTATTTCGTTCTCTTGGGTGAATTCCTCAATTGTTTGTAGCAAATTATTTCCTAACAGGATATCTGCACCGGTATCATGGAAATAAATTACTAGAGTCTTGACTTTATACCATGGGGTATCTCCTGCTCCTCCAAGCATTATTTCTGCCTATTTGATTCCTCTTTTGAGAATAAGAATCATCTTCGAGAAATTTTTTCCTGCAATAGCCAATAAATCTTCTCCAACTTTTTTAGAAAGACTTCTGGCTTCGTTATGCATATTCATGCGCTTGAATCAATATAGGTTGTGAAATATTCTGCTCGATACACTTCATATAAAAACCAAAAAGAGATGTACATAGTGAATGGACTTGTTGTTATCAGATCTTGTAAAGGGCTCAGAGTACATCATCAAGTCTGATTGCGCCAAGCTCCAATCATCGAACCCAAAATCCACTATCACATCACAACCATCGCTCCGACAACCACCGCACCTTAGCATTTTCCGGCATTCCTAAAAATGACATTCACGAGGAAAATTTTGACTTCTTGGCATACTTTTCGGAGATGAAGTCACCTCCGAGGGTATCTTAGATTGACTCACACAACTTCCATGATCGACCAACTCAAATCTGTGACAGGTATACATGTCTTTGTGTGTGTATATATATATATATTGTCCCTGATTTGTAGTTTCTATGGATATTTAAAATGACACTTGATAGATAATATACTCAAGGTTCAGAGTTGAATGGTTTAGGATCTTTGAGTATGTATCAGGATTTCAACAAAATTCAGGAATAATATGAACTTGGGATGAAAAGTTTAAACAGAAATGGTTGGATTATTACTTTAGATTTTCTTCTATTGATGGGCTTTCATGTTAATATTTGATATAGGACCATATGTAATTTTGTTTGTTTGCTTGACCATTTTACAAACTAGTTGGTTGGCCAATTCGTTTCTTGTGGAAAATATTTTATTTGAGATCATATAGTTTATGTGTGTGAGTGTGTGCGTGTGTGTGTGTGTGAGTGTGTGTGTGAGTGTGTATATATGTATGTATGTGTGTGTGTGTGCGCGCGTGTATGTATGTATAATTATAAAACTTCATATGATTGCAATATTATCACTTTAGCTTTTGAGCCTTCTGCAATTCGAGAACTGATGTATATGTGCATATATCGTTATATATAATTTTAGGCAATTATGGAATTAGACATGACTTAAGATATTCATGGAGCTCATTTGTGTTTAGCATGATCCGATCTGGTACCTTCTTATGTTATTGAAAGTCACCAATTGTTACTTATGCTCTTTTACTTATGCTTAATTCTGGAACTTGAGAATTGATTAGCTGTATTTTAGTTCCTATGATATGGTATAAACTGTAATATTTCCATGAATAAAATTTCATCGACGATATCAAATTAATACATACCAACTCTATGATAACGTAATTTCACAAAGCCTTTCACAAAACCCCAAAATATTTGATATATGGCATTTAAGTATAGTCCTCAAGATAATAACCAAACCAACTTACCGGACTCAGAAAAAATTGAGTACCACCATGTGAAACGATTACAATTCACATCCATCAACCCACAGACAAAGAATCGTCTAACAAGGTAGAAATAAATGCTACATGAATTTAAGGTGGCACGTCTATCCTAACTTATGCTGGGAGTATTCTTTTGTTAGAATGCGCCCAAAGAATAGTTGGATGTTATGAGGGACATTTTGAGAATATATGACTCTTTAATTCCATCATTACTATTTAGTGAAATGAAATCCACTTACTACACTACGAGAGGGTCGTTGACTTTAATAAAGATATAGTGCTCTTAAAAATTCTTACATTTTGTGGAAAGAAAATCACAAAACATGATATGATATCGAAGAATCTCTCAATATTTCCTACTTTTCATACTCCAATACTTATCTAGCGAACCAATATAGGTATTAGGTAAGTTAGAGAATGGAAACAAAAGAACTAAAGCACTCACTAAATTGTGTTGAGATAAAGAAAATTCTCAAGCCTAACTATGATAAACTAAATAATGGAAATAACCCTAATGCAAAGGAAACTGAGTGTATCTATCTGTACAAACGTCGTTATGATGTACACCACAAGGTAAGGGGCGTAGTGATACACCTCATGCATGCATGCTTTTATGCTCATTTAGACGATCATTTTGATAGAATTTGCATGCATTTTTTTTATTATTTTATGTTTAAATTTGTTATCTACATCCGGATGACATGTTTGCTTGTTTTCGTAGTACAACAGCTTTATCTTAGGATAAAACTTCGTTGGGACGCAGTCTGGAGTACAAACGAGCGAAAACGGGGTAAAAATGGAGCACCAAGGCAGTGCATCCGGCCCGGCCGAGCGAGCCAAGGTGGCCCGACAGGGCCATGTGCCGTCAAAAGTAATGAATTGGAGCAGACCGTTAGGCCGAGCGAGCGAGCATCCAACCCGGCCGAGCAGGTTGTTGAGTCAGGGATTGATTTGACTGAGTTGAGACCGAATTGGACCGAGCTCAAAAGGACTTTTTACCCGACGTGGGGGTTCTTCATCCGGCCCGGCCAGGCAGTGAACATGAGCCTGCGTGTTTTTATAATTTTGAGCCAATTTTGGCATGTTCCACCTAAATTCATCCAATACTAAAAAAAGGGTTCCTAGATGCGAAATTATTTGTTTTTCTATTCTACAAGGTTGAGCCCTTAGAGTAGAGAGCAAGAAACATACAGAGGAGAAGATCAGAGCAAGAGCTAGAGTTGATTCGATACAATTCTAGGTCTTATTAGTTCTTTATTTTCATAGATTTAGACTTAGTGTTTGTATATGAGTATTTGGCTTTATTGTTTAATAATATGATTGCTAATTTCTCTACAGTATTCTAGAGTTAGAAAATAGGTTATAACAACTCCACGTTTTGATTGTTTTTTATTATTTAGACTTTGCTCCAAGTTTTTATTTGTGTGTTTATTTTAATTCATAAATTTGGTAACCTGATCAACTGTTAGACTCTACTAGCTTGATATTTTATCACCTGAGATGGGAGGATTATTAATAGGCTTACGACACATAGCATAGATATTCAATATCGATCAAGAGGTGTGACATATATGTAGTCATTGTACCTCTTGATCTTTTAGGAGTTACATATACAATAGTTAGTTGGAGATGATAACTTTTCATACGTAATCTGTACGTTAACATCATCTAAGAGGAGGGTTCACTGTATAAGTGATCGCTAACAAAATTGAAATCCAGTTCTAGATAATTATGATAATCTAGAATAGGGAAGTCGTAACTGAAATCAAACCTTAGGATATGTCTTTTAATCTGATTTATTCTCTAAAGCTCTTTTTTTTATATATATATTTCAAGCATTTTAAGTATTTGTTTTACAATTTTAGTTTATAAACCAAACCCATCCAGCTCGAGAGTCTAGATAGAGTTGAACTGTTAAGCTTAGGGTATTAAATTGACATAGTGATACAATCTATGCGGGGTCGTTCTTGCCCACTGCTATCTATAGCTACACTGTAAACTTGTGGCCGTACTAGAGTTTAGTTTAGTGTGGCAAGTTTTTTGCACCTTTGTCGGGGACTAGTAATTTTATCAATTTCTATCGTGATAAATAGTTCAACATTAGGCTAGACATTGTATTTTGTTTAATCTTTTTCTCTTAGATTATGATCTCGGGTAGTGCATGAAAACATGGTCTAAGGGAAATAGTGATCTTGTCCTTTTGAACCTAAGATTGAAGCTACTTCCCCTAAATGCAGGACTTAGAGAAATATAGACAATGAAATGGCTAACCTACCTAGAGATTTGACTTCGGAGGAGATGCTTGGCAATTGTTTGGATTGGTAAGGCAACATCAAGACCACATGGCTGACCTACATAATCACGTATACGAAATCAACTGATTTTGTAGATATATAAGCCGCAACAGCCACAACTATAGGTTGACCCTGAAGAGCATTAGACGCATATAGGGGACTGTCTTCGTCTCGTAGCTAACAGGAATTATGGAGGAGTCGTGCTAGCATCGGAAAATGCCAACAATTTTGAACTCAAGACGACGTTGATCTCAATCATACAATAGAATCAGTTTGGTGGGGGCCACTGGAAGACCCCAACGCACACTTATTGACTTTGATCGGGGTTTCTGAAACTTACAAGGTTAATTGGGTGCCTCGTGATCAAGTCAAGCTCAGGTTGTTTGCATTCTCTCTCAAAGACAAGGCGAGATTGTGGTACAATTTGTTGTCATCAAACAACATTACTACGTGAGAAGAGCTAAGCACGAAATTCTTAATCAAATATTTGCCACTGAGTAAGACACTCGGACCGAAGAGTGAGATCACCTAATTCAAGTAGTTGGACTCCAACTCATTGGGTAAAGCTTGGGAACATTTCGAAGACTTTCTCCGAAAGTGCCCTCAACATGGTTTTACTGAGAATGAGCAAATTTGCTAGTTCTATGATAGGCTACTTTAGCCTATGAGAGTGCTCATAGATGCAGCTTCAGGTGGTTCATTATTAGCGAGGAATGCATGAGATGCATTTAATATTCTAGATAAGATGGCTACTGCTAGTTTTCAATGGCCGAATGAAAGAAATCAGTCTACATGAGGCGCTAGTAATATTGATACAGAGCTGACAGAACCACTTTCAGCTCAAATGGTAGCACTTTCCAAGAAGCTGAGTTTGTTGACTAGTGCTAGTACTTCTCTTCAATCCGAGCAAAGTTCAAAGAAGCCAGTTAATGCAAATTTTTTTGAAGATCTGATTGCATGAATCAAAGAAACTTCAACAACTTCAAAGGTAACTAGCCGCATCATAATCAGTATCAGGTATGAAGAGTCATCCTAACTTCTTGTACGAAAATCCAAATAGTGCTCTCTAATTGCCACCAGGCTTCTCTATTTCACATGGGATGATAAATGATGGGAGAAAGCCAACTTAAGAGGATATTCTGGTGTCCTATATGTAAAAAACTGATGAGAAATTTGCTTGGATTGATAAGAACTTCGATACACTACAAGTAGATATGAACAAAACTCTCATTAGTTATAGGGCGGATATGAAGGCACGCAAAACTCCAATTAGCCAGATTGCACAACCATTGGGTCTCAACGCCAAAAAGGGCAATTTCCAAGTGATACTCTGGTCAACCCGAAGGAATAGCACAACACCATGTGCTCTATGAATGATGCCATGTGTGAGCCCAAAGCTGCCAGTGGACAAGGATTGGGTAGTAGAAAAGAAATAAGTGGAAGAGGAAAACAATGTTAAAGAGGATGATCACGAGTCGGCGAAAACAAGCGCTGAGAAGTCAAAATCTGATTCTAACTCTAACATTCTTCAATACATTCCTCCACCTAAATACATTCCCCCTCTTCCTTTCCATCAAATGTTTAATAAAAAGAAAATTGCTCTTAACAATTCTTCGGTTGAATCTTTTTAGGATGTGTTTAACTGTGCTAAGTGTAAAGGAAGAGCTTGAAGGAAAGAAGAAGTTGAAGGAGCATGAAACGATTAAGTTAATGGAGGAATACAGTGTTGTGGGCAAGCACAACATGTTGCTAAAACCAACTAGCTAGATCCACCTGATGAAACAACTAGTAGTGACGGAAGGAGAAGGTGAAAGTGCACGAAAAGAACCGGGCAAAGGTGAAAAAGGAGCAAGTCCTAAAAGTAGGATCTATTCAACCAAGAAGATCACAAAAAGTGAATGATCTAGGGAGATTTTCTATACCTTGCTCTATTGGTAGTTTTATTTTTGGCAATGTGCTATGTGATTTAGGATCAAACATAAAGTTGATACCTCTGAGAACATATAGGCAAGTATAACTAGGGACTATAAAAGAAGCCTTTACTGCTATTAAGTTGGCTGACAGATCTTTACTGAGATCAATGGACTAGTCGAGGACTTGTTGGTAAAGGTATCTAGATTTGAATTTCCTATTGATTTCTTAGTTGTCGATGTGCAAGGGAATATTGATGTCCCTTTCTTCTTAGGCTGGCCATTCTTGGCGACTAGCCAAGCGTTCATAGATGTTCATAAGGGGAGTTAACTCTTCCTATTTACGATGAGAAGGTAATTTTCCTTATGCATATAAGGTTTGGACTAAGTAGTATAAATAAATGTTGCGTCGTCTATATGGTGGGAAATAATGTCAAAGTTGTGGTGAAAAATGAGCAAAAAAGGTCTAAGGTTTTAAAGAAGGATAATTTTTCTAACTTTAATTGTTTAGACGTAGGTTGAAGACATTAAAATGCATAAGATACCAGGTTTGATACTCTTGATGGATGTAGAGTGAACAAAGATCCCACTGGTAGAATTCAAAAAAATTATCCTCTAACTCAGGTCATAGGTAATGTTTCCGGTAAACTGAGAACTTGAGAAAATAAAAGATGTGATTACTCTAAAATGGTAAAACTTGCACGTTATTCCTTAGCTTTTTCTATCATTAATGATAGTTGCTTTACCAAAATCTATTGATGAAGGTCTTAGTGATGAATTTCGGATTAATGTTATGCACGAAGAACTTCATCAATTTTTGAGAAATAATGTTTGGATTTTAGTGTTGAGACCTCTTAATGCGAATGTCAATGGTGCTAAACGGATTTTCAAAAAAAAAAAACAAATGAGGTAGGTAATGTGGCACATAATAAAGCTAGACTTGTGGCTCAAGGATATAATCAAAATAAATGTGATATGTAATAAAGAAGTTATTAATCTCTCATATTGTTTAATACATTTTAGTAGTTACAAGCATCACATATAAGTGGACCGTCTGTGCGAGGCCCACAAGCGCATGCTCGCGCCCGCTTAGCTTCCCCTCGCATGGACGTGGGCGTTTGTTTCAGCCTATCTTTGGTCAGGATCGACTTGGCTCAGCGAAGTCCATTTTTTGTGGAATCAATCTTATTCGACCTGATTTAGCTTGTGACTATTTGGTTCCAATATGAATCCAAATAACTTTGTATCCAAATTCATTATTTGTTTTAAATCTTGGAAGAAGGCATTTAAAAGTGTCTTAACACCTAGAAAGTGGTCATCAAGTGAGAGACCATTACTTAAGTGGGGTGGTACTTGGAAGTTACACACCTCATAAAGTTCCCATTAACTATGGTGTTAATTTCCTACAAGTGTGGAGATCTATAAATAGGTCTTAGGAGCCCTATCTTTGAAATAACATAAGTCAAGAGTATTTCTACATACATAATACTCATACTCACTCAAAGTCGTAGGTATCCAGTTCGTCGAAGTTTCGAGATTTAGAAGTGCTACTATCTCAAAGACGTAGCCGTTGTATCCTGGTAAATATTATGTCGGCATCGTGAGTACTAATACATGCTTGTTTATCTTGTGGAGAGAGTTCTATTCATCTTGGATATCCACATTCAGTTTAATTTCCAATCTAGTTCGAGTCAAATTGTAATAGCTTAGTTTGATTCGGATCTATTTATATTTGGTTCGTTGTTGGACCGTATCATTGTACTAACAATATCTACTTTGAAAAGTTGTCTTGAACAATGGAAGTGTTTTTTTTAAGGATGGAGGTGCTTGAGAAGCTACACACATATATCGTGCATAGAATGTTTTTTAACTATATATTCACACCTCCAACATATTGTTAAGCATGTGGATGTGTGGTTAAAAATACTTGGGTTCACAGTACATCGGGTTTAGTATCATGTTGAGATTTGGATCTCGTATAGTTACTGCACCGGATACAATGTGTGTGTGTGTGAGAGAGAGAGAGAGAGAGATAAATAGTTGCTATTATAAACGAACTAAAAAAAAAATAAGAAGTAGCGAGTTACCCTACCTCTCTAGACAAGAAAAGCTAAAGTAAGCTAAAGTAAATCCCAGCAACCAGGACGAAAGTAGCTTCCACAAGTCGGTAGAGGAATAAATAAAAACATCAAAAGGGAAATAATACATCGAAAACGGGAGTAACTCATGAGATGTCTGGAGCTAAAGCCCGAAGAAAGTAGGGCCTGAAGAGCATCCGACTCTGGTAGATAAAAGATAGGGTCACGCTCAGTGGGGATAGTCAAATCCGTTACTATAAATAGCGGACTAAAGTGAGTAGTGTTGTCGGACATTCAACACATGAATGCATGGCAAGAGGAACAAAGTCCCTGATGCTTCGCAAAACAAGTTGGGACCATCCAAGTATAGGAGTAATCTCGCTGGTCTCGTTAAAACCCACTATTGGAAAAATCCTATGGGAAAAAGTCAATAATGGGAACAAAGTACCAACTGTAAAATCATCAATTGCCAAAAACCGTCAATGCAACTCAACAAACACCAAATGACCACCAAAGGGAAGGCTTGCAAGACAAGTAGATGGGGAGGGGTAGGGGTTAGGTAAAACGTGACTATGTGGGAAGCAAAAGGCCTCCAAGGACGTTGAGTGGTGGTTGGCCCGAACGCGAGTCCTGAAATCACAGAAAAGCAATAGCCACCAAAATAAAGCGTGATATTAAAAAACTCAGCATAAAAATCACGACAGATGAAATAAAAGACCCAAGGGGAGGCTGGTCTCACCAAGTGAAAGGTGTGTACAAATTCGAGAGGGTCAGCTAGTTGATTACCCATTCAAAATATTTGAGTTACCCTGAAGTGAGGCGTAGAAGTGAGATGTAAGATATGGAGCTAACGAGGTTGGAACCGCCAATAAACTTCAGAAGCACGGGATCGAAACAGCTCAACCACATAACTAGAGTCATTCCAGCCAAATCTTGTTCCAGCCTTTGGAAAAGGCGATTTTTGCAGCAGTAATGACGGTTTCGAGCTCTGCCTCAAAGGCGAAACCCCTCCCAAAGGACGTGGAGAAGCAGCCTTGTGGAAAGCCACGAGAAGTTTGAAATAGTGCACCCCCGAAGATCATGCCAAGAGAACTCGTGGCGCTACCATTCGTGTTGATCTTAATCCATCCAGGAGGGGGAGACGAGCAATGGACCGAGGTATAGCGGGTGGAGGGTTCGGCCGAGATCGGAGCCCGAGGCGACACAATCGAAGAAGACGGTGCGTAGTGTTACTCATCTCGCCAAGAGGAAGGAAATCAACCTCACGCAGTGAAAACCAGATGCGAGAAGCCACACAGTTAACCAAAGAGTTGTGTCCTTGAAGATGACCTAGTTGCGCATCAACCAAATGGCCCAAACTAAGGAAACAATAGTGACTCACCAAAGTGAGTGAATATGTGGGCTGAAAGAGATATCCATAGCTTGTAGTAAAAGCATGTGAAGACCTGCATCAAAATCCAGACGAATCTCAAATGTCCAACAAACAAATTTCCAGATACGTAAAGTAAAACTATACAAGAAGAGAAAATGTGGTCAAGAGACTCCTCTGATTGATTGCAAATGACGCAAATAGAGGCTTCCTAGAACCCCAAAGAGTGCATCATCTCCCAAGTAGGCAACTTAGTCATGGATAGCTAGCTACATGATAGTAGAAGAGGAAGAGAGGAGAGAGAGAGAGAGAGAGAGAGAGAGAGAGAGAGAGAGAGAGAGAGAGAGAGAGATCATGTGCTATAAGTTGTACGAAACTGGTGTTTTCCTCTGGAAAAATATGTAAAGTACGCGTACAATAATTAATTACATAAGGCAGATAGAGTTTTAAGGGAAATTAAACTCTTCATGGGCTTTTTTAATAATAACTCTTTCATATCCAAGTCTATCTTTTTTTCTTTTTCTCTTAGGTCCTATAATCTCATCTCTTTATAATTCGACGAAAAGTTGCACCTTTTAGCTCGTTTACTTAAATCCAAAATAATCTACAATAAAAGATAATTAATTTTGTTAAATATTTGAAATAACAAGAAAAAAATAAGACGAATACAATAAAAAAGATAAACAAATAAATACATATCAATATCTTTGTTTTAGGAATTTGGGAGGTTGAGAAAATGTGAATTTTGAAATTCTTATATTTTGTCATCTGATAATATTTTAACTACATGATTGTTTTAGGATTTTGTAGTTGTAGAAATATCAAATCAATATAATGTAGTGAAGAGAATCTTAAAATGTTTTATGTATATGTTTGCTTGAAATTCTGTAGAGCAAGATGTGTATAGAGTGGTCATATTAATAGGTTGTAGTAAGTACGGATGTATTAATATAACATGTAAAGAGAGAGGAATAAGTTAATAGAAAGTAAAAAGGGAAAGGATTAGTTGGTGGGATATTGAGAAATGAAAAATTAAATATGAAATAATAATATATGTATAGCAGTAAAAAGAGAAATAGGTATTTAGAAATCCAACAATCTTGAATTTAGAAATTTGAAGATTGAAGTTCAAAATGGGTTCGTAAGGCAAATTAGGTGATAGCGTAGCATGTGGAGTAATTTAATAATTGTTTAGAAGGTGCAATGCAAAGTCTAAATATAAAACCAAAAATCACGTGCATGTGTGCATCATCAAGAAGCCTCTGTCTATGATCTGTTTCTCTTAAATTAATTTCTGGCAAAGTGCCATTATTTGTAACAAATTGAGCTGTCTTTCATAAATGCTGATATCATCATCATAACAAAATCCAATACAACCCTGCACCACTGCTATTTATCTTTCAACCCACCATCCCAACACTCCGGAAAATCTCCAGCCACAATCGATTTTCCCTAAAATAATATGACTCCCGTAGCGGTTACACAACTCTCATTATGTGTGGTAAGATTTCATTTACTTAAATCAAAGAAAAAATGCAGAGCTTCACTTACCCATTATCCTTTTTACTATACGAAAATAAAATTCGTGTGACAATTACATACAAATTTTTCTCTTGAATCATTCGTTAATTAAGAAAAATTGATGTACACAGAAAGTCGTCTCCAATCATTCACACATAATTGGTACACCAAAGAAATCTTCGCTGAATATGCTTTTCTATTATATCAATATTATTTGTTAAATAATAATTAAATAATATAAATGTATTTACATTTGGTTTTAAAATAACTACAAATAATCAAACACAATATACATTTACATCTTATTTATTTTTAGAGGAAACAATTATATGAAGTTGAATTAAATTAATTTTATTTTTAAACTATATTAAAAGTCAATTATAAATTATAAAAGAAAACATATACATATTTAAGAAAGAACGACTATGTAGAATGATAAAAACTTGGGTGCATATGATACACAATAGTGCTTAATGTACAACCAGATTCAAATTTACGTGCCCGCATGAATTTTTTTGTGTTCTTACCGTAGACTTATTGTGTTCTTAAAGTAGATTTATTGTGTTCTTACAGTAGACTTATTGTGTTCTTGCAGTAGATTTTTTTTAAAAAAAAAGGGGCAGCCCGCGCGCTGACCCAGTTCGCGGACGCGAATTTTTTATAAATTATATTTTAGTAAGTTTTTGGAGTCCATGTGTTAAATTGTAGTGATGTACAATAAGCTTATTGTACATCACATGCACGCAAGTGTTACTCATGTAGAATAAACATAAATTCAATTGTTGAAAGAGTAACACTTGTGTGCCTGTGATGTACAATAGGCTTATTGTACATCACTACAATTTAACACATGGACTCCAAAAAATCGCTGAAATATGATTTATAGAAAAATCGGGTCCGGGGACCAGGTCCACGCGCGGGTCGCGCCCTTTTTTAAAAAAAAAACTACTGCAAGAACAAAATAAGTCTACTGTAAGAACAAAATAAGTCTACTGTAAGAACAAAATAAGTCTACTCTAAACACAAAATAATTATACTGCAAGAACACGATAAGTCTACTGTAATAACAATAAGTCTACTCTAAACACAAAATTACTATACTACAAGAACATAATAAGCCTACTGTAAGAACACAATAAGTCTACTGTAAGAACACAAAATAAAAAAATGTTGCGGGTCCCGCTATTTTGGACCCGGATGTACATTAAACATTATTTGTGCATCATATGCACCCAAGTTTTTGCCTTGTTGAAAAGAGTAATACTCCCTCCGTTTCAAAAAGAATACTCCCTCCGTCCTGACTTATCTTGCACAGAAGGGTTGGCACGGATACTGAGAAAATTTATTTTTTGGTTGTTTGTTGACTTTTCAAAGGTGGATTGAGGGTGGAGATTATGTTATAACTTTCATTTTTTAGGTTGTGCAAGATAAAGTGGTACGGCCGTTTAAGGAAAATGTGCAAGATAAGGTGGGACGGGGGGAGTATCACTTTAGCTATTTTTAGAGAAATTAAGGATTGGAATTTAATTGGTATGTTTTGTGAAATAAGAAAATAATCAATTAAGTTAAGAAGATTGTTTAAGATAATATTGAAAGAATTATAATTTTTTTTGTTAAGCCACACTTATTGTGAAATTTTTTAAAATGTCTAAAAGGACATTTATTTCAAAACGGAGGGAGTAAGATTTAAAATCTGGACAAACAAATGATATAGAAGAAAAGATAGCATTCAATAAATAGTGTTGCAAATCTGTTGATGCACTACTGCAATTAAGCAAGCTGGTGCTTGATGAAAAATAAATTTCATCACCAAACTATTGTTGGGCAGTAATTTGTTGCTCTCTTTGGAATGCTATAAATATTTTATAGATTTACTCAAACATTTGAAGGATAATTTTACAAATCTACATATATTTTTAGTATAAGATGTTGTACTAATTAAGCTACGACTAATTTCCGACATCTCTACTTGATGGTTGTTGTAACGTGAGAGGGCTTAAACCTATCATATGGGTTGTCCAAATAGGAAAATTGACATCTCACAGAAGGAAGGAGTATATACTGTAGCAAAGTAGGCATTCAATCTGTTTGTTTTATGGCTTCAAGAAAAATAATTGGGGTGCATATGTGGCTTTATCTTAGCCCTACTTTGACCGGATGGAACCTATCTCAACTAGCTGTAGCTGACACTGCTCCTGTAATGTAATTTGGACTTCCGATTTACTTTTGTGCAACTTTCTTCTTCAACATAAATACAAGTTTGTGAATTAAATGGGTTATGGATTATACAATAAATATATATGTTCTTTTTTTTTTTTTGGGGGGGGGAGGGAGGGTATGCCCACTTTTAGGTTTGATATTTGTAATAAGCTAAATTTTATTAAAATAGACCCAATGTGTTTAGTATTGTTTTATAAAGGTCCATAAGCTCAGATTCTTAAATAGATTAGGAAAGGATTGGTTAGGATATTTTAGGGGCTATAAGCTAGTATTAAACCAACTAGTTGTACCTGTAAATACCTTTCATCTAATTCTTAATTTCCGATTTAAGATAATAATATACAATTTTCTCTGGAAATATTTTGTTTATTATTTTATTCTTAGTGATACAACATCATTTTCGAGAATTTTCGGAATTTTTTCAGAACCTTTTCGTTTCAAATTTTTTTTAAGAAGGATGAATTGTAAATTTTTGTGGCTCACGTGTCATCAAATTAATTGAGGAATCTATCGATAGAAGCAAACAAGGAGGGACAACGAGACCCCCCAGCGAGAAATCCAAAGGAACAAGCAGCCCCCTCCCCCCGAACCCTCAGCAAAAGAATCGAGAGGACAACCATCAAGAATGTCTCCCTCCAGAGACTCCTCTCCAGAAAGTAGTCATTCGAGTCCAAGAGGCTCTTCTCCCGCTGCATTACCTTCACACAAAGGAGACATCCCTTCAGTAGGGCACTCCTAGCATCCAGGACGCTCGACTCCAGTAGTTTACTCCCAACGCTTAGGTGACTCCTCTCCAGCAGGTTGCTACTGACATTCAAGATGCTCTCCAACTATTTCCACCACACCTAGGAAACTCCTCTCCAGCAAGTTGCTCCCAATGCTCAGGACACTCGTTACCAGCGGCTACCACTTGGCGTTCAGAGAACCCATCACACACATGTTGCTCCTAGCTTCCAAGATACACGCTCTCAGCAGCTACCACCCTAGAGGCAGGAAGCTCATCTTCAGCAGTTAGCTCCTGACACCTAGTAGGCTCGCTTCCAGTAGCGCCCCCCCTCCCTCCCCCTCCCCAACCACCGACCCTTCCACTACTGCATGATCAACTTAATCAGCAAGAGTAGAATCCTCAAGTACTGCAGCTGACCCTGGAAGTTTTACAATCCTTAATCAATAACGCAAGGACGAAGGTTGTTTGCGCAATACATCGCAACCCCCGGGTCAGCAGAACCTACCTCATGTCCTTCTGCAACAACCCGACGCACACGAGAATGTTGGGGAGTCAAATCATGTTAACATTGGAAATCAAGCAACACGGAATTAGAAGTCACAAATGTGGCACATTATCGTGACCCTTTGAGAATGAGCCATCTCAATTTGACCATTCTAGCAGTTACAGTCCCTTCAGTATTGAAGTTCACAAACTGGATATATTGGATGGAATAGGTGACATGCAAGAACACCTCGACGAGTTTTATGCAAAGGCAGATCTCTACAACCTTAGTGAAGCAACCCTTCGCAAGGTCTTCCGAACAACATTCTCCAAGAAAGCCTTAACTTGGTTCAACCAACTACCCTTTGCA
Organism: Ajuga chamaepitys; assembly: GCA_958295605.1. Lineage (NCBI taxonomy): Eukaryota > Viridiplantae > Streptophyta > Magnoliopsida > Lamiales > Lamiaceae > Ajuga > Ajuga chamaepitys. The sequence goes on along the minus strand of OY282508.1, from coordinate 20,651,027 downwards.
TCCATCCACTCATTCATGGACTTTTCGCAAAAGCCCCTGGATCAGTTCTCGATCAATAAGAGGTATGAAAAGATAGCATCATAACTATTTTCTGTCGCACAAAGGGAAGATGAATCCCTCCGGACCTATATGTAGCATTTCGTGCAGGCGGTCCATGAAGTCCCACATGTGAACTATGAATTACTAGCGCAAATGGTCCAACAGAACATGAGGCACGGGGCATTTTAACGAATTAATCACAGGACGTCCTCCAACTACTTTAGAAAAATTATTCAACAGAACATAAAAGTATGTCAAGATAAAAGAAACAACTGGCCCCACAGCAAAAAAAAGACAAAGTCGTAGTAAGATATTACCCACCAAGATCGGAACGTAAGAATGAAGCTCAGGGCACATCGAGATAGTCAAGCATGTTTGGTACACCCTAGTGAACTCATGCCTCACGAAAGTGCTAATAATCGTGGAAGAGCAAGGATTCGTCAAGCCACACCACCTCCTAAGGAACGACCTCAAGTGGCATAAGCTCGAAAAGTAATGTTGATCCCATAAGGACCGAGGTTACACCACTAATGAGTGTTACCACTAAAGACAAAATAGAGAAGCTAATTCAGCAATTGATACTTCTCTGAATTCATTGAAGGAAGCTCAAGCACCATGGAGCACCAAAAGAAAGAGCGTCTTCGCCAACAGATGCAATGAAACCTTCAAGAAGAGAAGAAAGATCCAGAGCAGAAAACTTGCCCATAGCAGGAATCATCAACCTGGTTCATGGAGGAATATCAAATGGAGACTCCCGTAAAGCCAGGCGAGCAAGGATATGAGAAGCAACTCGTTATTGCCTATACCCTCCTGCCGAGGTGCTACATGTTCAAGAGCAAAAGGAAGACATAACCTTCACAAAGGAAAAGTATGACATGACATGTCATATGAAGATCAATGCTATAGGTAATATTGGTGGTAGTCTCCAACTACACTATGAAGAGAGTCTTAGTAGACACAAGATGCTCGGCAGACATCATTCATTACAATGCCTTCAAAGAACTAGTAATCAGCAATGTAAAAGGCTCCAACTCAAGCCATTCTGGTTGGATTTAGCAAACACATCATCCTCACAATGGGTGGAAGTCGACCTCCACTATCCATGGGAATCTTCTCGGCCTACACGAAGGCCACAAGTCGCCTACACCATGATACTCGGATGCCCTGGCCCCAACCTTTTCATGGTCATAGCATCAACATGCCACATGAAGATAAAATCCCTAACATCATTCGGAGTTGGCAAAGAGAACGGTGATAAATGACTTTCTAAAGAATGTTGCGCTGGTATGCTGGAGCGAACTGTCCCCAACTCATTCATTAAGTGACCAGATTGGAAGGTGCAAAGGTAAATAGAAAGTAACCATGATAGTAGAGCATGTAGTAGAGAAACTGGAGAATAACACTAAGAATCCTCCTCAACGCCCGGAGCTTCAATCAACAACTTCAGACTCAACATTTGTAAATAATCATGTAAGAATTCGCTACATCCAATATTTGGAAAGGTCAGTCAACAACATTTTGGTCCCCAAACCTGGAGGAAGATGGAAAGTTTGTAGATTTCACATAGTAAAGCATGACCTACACCAGAATGAGTTAATTTATTTTCTAAAGTAAGTAAGTAGTATTTATTTTAATATTACATTTCGTAAGCCCAAGAGGGCGTGTTATTTTATATTCATTTCATTGCAATAATAATTTTCTCCACATTTATTATTACAACAATTATATTTGCATTCAGCTCGCTATCTGAAAAAAAGTGTGTCTCGATCAATTTTTATGGTTAAATATGTCAAGAAATCTAGCCTGGCCAGTTTGATTTCGCTAACGACATTAAAACTCTACAAAAGGAGTCCCACGATCACATTAATCTGAAAAACGGGTGACTTCCAAAATCTCACCTTAACAAGGTGATCACCAAGTTCTCACCTAAGTCGGATGATCCCCAAGATCTCATCCTCCTTTAAAACAAGGTGATCCTCAAGATCACACCCTAAAAGATGATATCCAAGGTCTCATCTCACAATCATAGGTGATGCCCGAGACTCACCTAGGAAAAAATGATTCCCAAGGTCCCATCCTACCAAAAAACTTTAAGTGACTTCAAAGATCTCACAAAAGAAAGAAAGACCCGGAAGGTCCAATTCTGCCAAAAAATGGACAATGATTTGGTTAAGAAAGTCTCTCAGAATGACGAATTTTACTGAGTCTCACTAGTAGGATGATCTCCAACCTTCTGATACTGAGAAGGACAGCTTCCAACCTCTTGGAAACCCAAGATGCAAGCTTCCAGGCTCCTGGAAATAAGAGGCAAGCTCCCAGCTTCTTGAAAAACATAAATGACTTATAGTATTCTAGAAAATCTAAAATCATAATGTTCATTCATTTTTGAATGGTTGCGGAAGAATAATTATAAGCAAGTGAAAATTCAACATCAAACAAGATCCCCAAGTTCTCACCACTAAAGGTTAATCCATGAGACCTCATCCCGCTAAACAACCAAAGTTTCTCGAAATCGTACGAAGTCCCACTCAGCTTCCAGAAAAGCCCTGGAAGCTGAATCCAAGACTATGGAGCTAGATTATGGAAAATCTAGAAGACTAGCTTCAACTTTCAAGCAAGTATCGAAAGCCAGTCACAAACTCAAGAGATTAAATTCTGAATAATCGAGGAAATCAACTTCACCTCCAAAGAATCTGGAAGTTGACCCCTACACAAGGAAGCTACCTCCTAAATAGATTTCGAGATTAGTTTTCATTCCTAATGGGGTGAAGGCAGGTGAACATGCAAAAGTCCTTAAAAAAATCGAGTCAAACATCGACGAAATAAATAATAGAGCAAAAGCACTACGAATGCGTAAAAATTTCATAGAGACGAAAAAGCATTGAAATCTTAAAAAAAGTTAATGAGTGCAGGACAAGCACACAAGCATAGGTGCAACAACTAAAGTTCCCTATCAAAAAAGACTAACTAGAAAGAAGTTAAGATATACTAAGAGGTTAGTAAAACCCTAACGGAGGCTGGGCACCAAGATCTATCATCTCCTCATTATTTGTGGCACCCTATTCTTCCTGGGAAGGATCAAGAAGATGAATAATGTCTTTTGCAACACATCTAGAGGCCCATATGGTCTCAAAGTCGTGGTAGAAGCTAGTAGCTTGTTTCATCACTGATTCACCATAAGCTTCACTCCTCTTGAAAGCTTCAACAACATCACTCTTCAACTTAGTCTTGTAGGCACGCCAGTTGTTGCTCTAAACGAACCAGACTCTTCTGTGACATTCTCTCTCATAGAACTCATCAAGCTGAGCCATGTTTTGGGCCATCTTGGCCTCCTCCTTGTCAGCTTCTACTATCTACATCTCCAGTTTCTACACAGTGACCTGAAAAGCCTTGTTGCTTTTGTTCTTAGAGATAATCTTTTCCTTAAACTCATAGAAGTGCTCATTTAATATTTTTCATGGCATGCAAAGTCTACAAAAATATGAGCGGAGAATATAATTCCACAGAAAAAAAAAAAAAAAAAAAAAAAAAAAAAAGAAAAAGAAAAAGAAAATAAGGAATGACAATCAACTAGTATAATTAAGCAACATATGAATCTGCATCGCCAAAGCATAAGGGGCGTCGAAGAGAAGTCGGACGGGCCGATCACAACCCCTTCCAAGGTCCACTGAGTTAAGCAGCTTCTCACACTTATGAGAAGCCAATATGGAATCATCTACATTCCAGTAGAACTCAACATCATCGTACAAATCCCCAGTTGAGACATACAAGCCTTCTAGCTGGATTCCGCGGGTTGCGAAGTATCTTCTCTTACTCGAGGAGTCACAAGTCGGCTTAACAGACCCAGGAACCAAATCTAGTGGAATCTTCTCCTTGCCTTAACCTACTCCAAGGTTGTGAGACACCCACCAACATCTGTCACTCAGATAAATAAAATTTAGGTACCAAGTATGATTAACTTTTGGTAAATTAGAGAAGAATCGAAACCTAGTTCGGTTGGCAAAATAAAATATGGGCAAACCAGACACTTGCCGAGTAAAAATAAAGCTTGAAGCAACCTGAGCTGTAAGAGAGATTTAAGCTCATCATATGGCTCACGAAATCCACTACAAAGGAAAAATCATAAGAAGAAAGTTGGCTAAGAAAATCTCATACAAAGCTCGAGTAGCAGCTTACAAGACGGCAGAGTTAGACCATTTGCAAGCTGATCCAAAAACACGGTGAATTACCCTCTAGGAGTTTAGTAATGTTACTCTCGGGTGAAAGGATCTTCATCTCAATTTTAAAATCATACGAACCTAGAAGGAAAAGAGCCCGTTTAACTTCAGACTCAGTAACAAAGGAGCGAGCCTGATTGAATCCCCGAAGTCAGTAGGGAACTCTTTAGCTTATAGGGGCCCTTCAGCTTCTGGGAACTCTTAAGCTTCTGGGAGCTCTTTAGTTTCTAAGAATTCTTCGACTTCTTCTAGTTCCTCCTCTACTCTAGATTCGGAGTCACCAGAAGAATCCTCCCCTTCAGTCTCCTCGACTAGGATATTTATTTCCCTTTCAACACGTCTGGCAGTAGTAAAATTCCCGTCCCTCGGATGATCAGAACATACTCCCCAAGTACAATAATATTCAGAAAGAATCTTAGTTTGGAGGGATAAAAATCCTTGGGGCCGAAGTGTGTGAAGAACTCTGTAAAATGTGAGATTTCACACTAACACCTCGTTGATGTGTGCCTCACCCAGAGAAACACCTTTTGCATAAGGCATATCTGGGCTTACCAAAATCAGCCCCCTATTATAATTTTTTTAAAACAGGAGAAACTTATAAGTATCCTGAAGGGAACCCTCAACGGTTCGTATTCCATGAAGTGTAGGATGAAGCTAGTCGAACAGTAGTAAAAGTATCGATAATTTACCGAGCTTTAGAGATATTCGGTAGATCGGTGGGAAGTCCGATTGGATATAAGCTTCGAATGAAAGAGGGCAGCGAGCCATGACCCAGCGACGCGCGCGGGCCTGAGCACTGTGAAGTCGTTCCAGTACATGGGTTAGAGTCCCTTGCTCTCATTGCATGCGTGCTTGCACAAGCAGCGTTGACCTCAGCGCGTTGTGTGATGTTGTTTCCCTCCACTTCACGAACTAAAGCGTGTTGGCTGTCGTTCCCTGCACGTTTTCCATGTGCATGCTCGCACATCGCTTAAAAGCCTCTGCATGCTACGCACTCCTACCACCCGTGACGCATGGGTCGCTGCCTCCTTCCACAAGTGTATGCGCACTCGAGGGAGAGTAGAATCCCCCTGGGCTTTGTGTGCTCTTGCCCCTTCCGCTGTTTGTAGGCTCACGTCCTGAATCTCGTGCACAGCAACACACTTGGCAGATCTGGATAAGTGTGTTGATTCCTTGCTTCACTGCATCGTGGGTCTGCAAGGTCTGGGTCGTGGGCACGTTGGGCGTCTGGATCTTTGAGCCACAGATGAAGGTGGATTTAAAATTGAAGAAAGGGCATGATTGTTGAATGAGTGGTACCGAAATTTAGATTTTTAGGATCACTGGGTTAGAGTGTAGAGACGAACTGAGAAAGATTGGAGGAGGAAGATAGAGTTTCAAAAGGAATGAGCCCCCAAATGGCCCAGACGCCATTTGAATAGATAAATCACTTCGTTCTCCTACCAGGCATAATTTATCTTTTTGCCAAGAGTGGGAGGGGGAGGTCCACAAAGGGAACTTACTAAACCTCGATTTTCAGGGGTTCTAAGGGGACCATCAGTAGATTGCCTGATTATTTCACAACGATTAGTTTGAGGTGCATCATCGGACATTACACTTGCAGGAGGAAGGAGGAAGAGTACCAAGAACTAATATCAAACACACAACTAGTGACACATGTACAAGAAATGGAACAAGAACATTATATTAATGGAGAGAAAATTATACAAAGGCAATGCAAGAAGCTAAATGAAGTGTAGGCAGAAGGAAGAACAAGACTTACTTGGAGATGAATGAATGCCCAGATAAGGATGCCAAAGGGGCGAGTCAGGTCGAGTATCTAATTGCCCCGCACCGCGCTCCTGAAACCCTCCCCCGTGCCCCGCCTCGGGTGAATAATTTTTCCCCATGACCTATCCCGTGTGGGCCGGGTATGCCCACCCGACTAATTTATTTTAGAAAAATATATTTTTTTGCAGACAAATGTAAAATTGCAACAATGTTTAAATTAAAGTAGAACAATAAATAAAAAGAGTAGGGTTTAATTTAGTTTAAGATTTTTTTAGTTAATAGAAACTACAAAGCTAGATTATATTTTTATCTAATGTAATTAAAAATTAGGATGACATATATATAATAATATATATTTTTATATGTCTATATATATGTGTATATATATAATATTTACATAATATATATATATATATATATATATTTATAAAATTTAATTAATTATTATATACGGGACACGGCGGCTCATGCAACCCATGCCCGACAGACCCGTGGATGAGGCGGGGCTGACCTGCCCTGTTTTAGCGGGTTGGGGTTTAACCTGCCCCAAACGTCTTGGAGCAGGGCAGGTCGAGGTAAAATTGACAAACCTATAAGCAGAAGATGTTATCTGCGTCGTGCTGACTCACTGCTCCTCTCAGCTCGATTTATTAATTCTACTCTCAAGATTCTATTATTAGAGTATCTTGAGGGGGGGGGGATAAAGATGTATACCCACTTTTGGGTTTGGTCTTTGTCATGGATCCACTTTTATTAAAATAGACTCAATGTGTACAGTATTGTATTATAGGGGCTCATGAGCCTGGATTCCCAAATATATTAGGATAAGGGTTGATCAGGATATTTATGCACTATACGATGGTATAAAGTCTACCAATTGAACCTATAAATACCCTTCATTTAGATTCATAATTTCCGCCGAAAGATAATAACATACAACTTTTGTCCGAAATTTCTGTGTTTATTATCTTATTCTTAGGGATACAACTTCATGTTTGAAACGTAAAAAATTAATTTGGAATCACTAGCTCAAGATAACAAGTCTTATTTTAATTATTTAAATTAAATAAGTTTGAAAAATATGCTTCGGTATTGATCATGGATGCAAAAGGTGGTCTAGGCAGCTGTCTAGGCGCTAGGCACCGCCAATCCGTTTCGCTTTTACTCAAATTGCCCTCCTTAGGCCTTTTTGGGACTAGGCAAGGCTAGGCGGTCCTATTTTTTTTAAAAAAAATTTTATTGTAGTATTTTTTATTGAAAACATCGTTTTTTTTTTTTTTTTACTTGAAATAATTTATTAAATTAAAAAGATAAAACTTAAAAGTTAAAACGTCCACTCTCCTCATTCCAATGACAGAAAAAATGAAACAAAAGTTAAAACCCTCTTTCCCACAATTCGAGTTATACAGTCGCCTTTCTTTTCATTTCATCTTGCATAATTAATTAATTATATGAATCTTTGTAGTAAAATTTGGTCTATTTAAGTATAAACCTTTAAATTAGATACGTAAAAATTAAATTTGAAAAAGAAGGAGGAATTCTCTAAGTGCCGTCTTGGAGCCGTCTAGGCGGTGCCTAAACGGTTTAGGCGCTAGACGGCTCTAAACCGCTTCACCTCCAATTTTTCGCCTTCTATAATCATGGTATTGATTAATCGAAATAAGAGCGCGAGAGGCTAAATTCACTCTAAAAAAAAAAAAAAAAAAAAAAAAAAAAAAAGGAATCGTCTAACTCGAAATAAGTAGGCCAAGTTTTTAATGATGCCAAACGCTCAATTTTTGTTTTATAAATAGACTTGTACAGATTTTATTATTATGTTTTTTTTAATTAATTCTTAAAAGAACAATGCCAGAAACTAGAATATTGTAGCAATACGAGTGGTGAATAAAGGTGAAATATGTTTGTTTATGATTTTTCGGAGTAAATTTAAGGAACTAAATTCTAATAAAGTACACTCATTAATTCTCTGAGTTGGATTTGATTCAGCACTAAGCATGTTAACGGGGCGGGTTTCTGAAATTATTTTACCTGCCCCGTCCCGCGGCAAAAATATGCACCCCGTGATCTGTCCCGCCCCGCTCCGCCTTCATCTTTTTCATTTTTTTTTTCTTAAAAAAATAAAAAAACTATTTTTTTTTAACTAAGAACCTTATTTTTTTTTTATAATTAAAGTCAATAGAGTTTTAATTTTTAGGTTACATTAGTTTTGTTTTAACATTTTTATATTTTGTAAAATTAATTATTAGAAAATAAAATTTGATTATTTAAATTTACTCTAATCATAATTTAATGTATTAGGATGACATATGTATAACATATCATATATAAAATTTGATATTATAATTACATATATACACATATTTAATATTTATGTGTGTGTATATATATCATTGTTCTAAAAAAGGGGCTAGGCGGCTGCCTAGGCACCAGGCTGCCCAAGCCCGACCCGTTTTCCTCTTATTCGGCTGTTTTTTGCGCTAGTCAATTTCGGCGCCGCCGAACCCGATTAGGAGGTGCCTAGCCTGCCTAACCCGCCTTGTTTTAAAAAAAAAATATTTTGTTTATTTTTTTCGCTTAATGACCTGAAATTTATTTGGATGACATATTTTGATCTTTGAATTATATAATGTGTTAATGTTCCCCTATTGCTTTATTTAGTATCGACTATTGAGTTTTGTCTTTCAGGTTTTACGGCATTTTTATTTCTTTGTAGTTTGTACATGTAAATTAAATATTGCATTATTCTTGACTATGTTGGCTAAAAGACAAAATATATTTTGTTTAGGATAGGTTTTTTAATTTTTTTATATATTATTTACTTATTAAATATTTATAAATAATTAAATTATTCGTCTAAGGTGGTGCCGTCTAGGCGCTAGGCCCCAGTGGACCGACCGACTAGCGACTAGCGATTTTTAGAACACTGATATATATATATTTATATAATATTACATAATATATATTTAAAAACAAATTATATATATATAGGGGAGGGAGCGGGGCAGGGGGATGACCCGAACCCAACCCGTTCCATGGACAGAACGGGGCGGGGGGACATATTTTGCCCCGCCTCAAAGACCTCGAATCAGAATAAATCGTGACGGAACGAATTGATTTTGACATGTCTTATTCATCACTCTCCAACTTTAGACAAACACACCCGTATATTTGAAGCAGCAAAGAATATATAATAGTGACATGGATGCAAATTGTGGAGAAGTAAATGGAATCTTGATGATAATTAAGGAAAAGACGAGGTCATGTGCAGGAGCACATGCCCATCACATCTTTTTAAACTTCCGCTCCATTCTTCAATATCCCTTTTCTGTTTTTTCTCCAGAAATAGAAACCAACACTCTGCTGCTGCGCCCTATTTTTTACAGCATCCCATAAAAAATTCGAAACTGGTCCTGTATGTTAGGGCCTGTCCGAAACTAGTCCTCTATGTTTCACAATATCAATTTTGGTCTTGTATCTTCCATGTGTTGTTCAATTTAAGGACAAAATCTAATTCCGGTCACTTAAGTCGCCGGAAACTAGCACGTGCATGTCACGTGATTAATAAAATTAGGGGAATTTCGCCATGTGTCTAGCCATGCTGATTAGGATTTCGTGTTGCCCTTCTTCGCCAGCTGGAACTTCTCCACCGCCGCTGATCCCTACTCCTCCTTTGCGGGCGTCACCTGCTCCTCCTCCCGCATCACCATCCTTTCCTTAGATACCGGCCTCTCCGACTCCCCCGCCTCGTCGGCACTCTCTCTTCCGCCATTGCAGACCTCACCGAGCTCACGCAACTCATCCTCTTCGCTGGCATTATCACCGGCCCAATTCCACCGGCAATCGCCTCCCTCTGCAACCTCAAAGTCATCTCCTTCACCAACAACCGTCTCACCGGAGAAATTTCAGCTCGATGTTTCACCTTGCCGAATCTCCATACCCTAGACCTCCGCCGTAATCATCTCTCCGACGGAATTCCGCCGTCGTTAACCGCTATGAATCAACTCAAGTCTTAATCCTTGCCTCCAACAAACTCTCCGGTGAAATATCCCCAATCCTCCCGCAGTAGCTCCTCCATCACTTATATTCTCCTTTTGAAACGCGACTTCTGTTGTGATGGAATTATGAATTTTCAATTCTTTTTTTATCTAATGACATGGAAATCCTAATCAGCATGGCTAGACACGTGGCGAAATTCCCCTAATTTTATTAATCATGTGACATGCACATGCTAGTCTCCGACGACTTAAGTGATCGGAATTATATTTTGTCCTTAAATTGGACAACACATGGAAGATACAAGACCAAAATTGATATTATGAAACACAGAGGACCAGTTTCGGATAGGCCCTAACATACAAGACCAATTTCGAAAATTTCCCTATCCAAAATATATACAACTACCATTCTTTCAAGTTTTCTTCTTCTTTTTTTAATTGGTTCAATAAAAAAATTAAAAGAGGGAAAAAATAGATAAATTGTACACCATTTAAATTTGATTTCTAATATCAAATTTCTTAATTATCCTTTTATTTCCTTTATTATATGAATAATATAGAAAAAAATGTGGGAAGAAAGCTGAATGTTCAACTATCTAAAATTAGAACGCAAATGTAAATGAATAACTAAAAAAAAATCCATTGGAAACAACGTCATTCACTTCCTAAGATATACTTGATTTGTGAATTATCTTCATAAGACATTTTCAAATAAAACAATAGGTCTGATCGATTACACCAAATCACTAAACTACTAATTTGCGGCCACTTTCCAATTAAACTATTCTTTCTATTTCAATATAAGAATTTCATTGTAAAAACATTTTCTTTTAAAAAAAATAGAAATAAAGTTGTGTTTAAAGGTAGGAATGTGCATGGAGCTCGAATTTTATCGAATTGTATAAAAAAACGAACTAAAAGCACACCGAATAAAAAAAAAACCGTTGACTTTTAACTTTTTCCGAACCAAAGTGTACTGAAAAAATTTATGGTGTGATTCTGGATATTTATTAAATATCCATACCGAAGTGGTACCAAATTGCAAAGAACTGGAACTGTCCCATGCCGAAAAACCGAATACATAAACATATTAATAATTTCATAAGGATCATTTACTAGTTAACATAGTTAATATAAATTATAGTTAAAAGATTAATATATGCCCTAGTTTATAAATATCTCCCCCTCCCATACTTTTATCTTAGTTCTCGTTTGACCAACTAAGGAGGTCATCGTTTTCAACTTTCTTCCTTTTACTCAGAGGAAATAGGAATCACTGCTTCTATGATTCAACGCACGTCTTCAACTTTCATATTTTTTCTAGTTTTGACGTTTTTATTGCATTGACGTAACATTTTGGGGAGTCGATAGAAACATATGTTACTAATTTTGATGTGTTGGATTGGTGAAAACCTCATGCGGCTCAATATCCGAAATTAAGTTGTGTTGATAGGAATGTTTAGTCATTCAGTCATCAATTGTAGCTTCTGAATCAAAATTTAGCACAAGTGGTCGAACTTTGGATCACTTTAGGAGTTCTTTAACTCCTACTACAACTAAAGTACTTATTTGTTGCCAAAAGTGGTTGAGAAGTTCTAAAAAACCTCTCATAGTTGAAAAAATATTAGAAGATCTTGAAAAATAGGAATCGGGTTATCAATTTTTGCATGTATATAAAATTAGCTTTCTTATATATTTTATATAAAGCTTGTGTCTTATTTTTATGTATTTTTTACATAATTAACTCAAAACCCCAAATCAGAGGCATCATTTGCCTAGTATTTCATTGGATTGTTAATTTCAAGATTGTCATTTTTATAACTTCTACTTTTAAATTTTCCTAGAAGAAGTATGACTTTCTATTTTTCGGTACTTAGTTGAATAATACATTGTGCTAAGGTAACTATTGACTTGACGTTTATGCCAACATTAATTTTAATCAGTTGCAACTTTGATATGATCATATTGATAAAAAGAAATAAATAAAAAAAAAGAATTATATTAGATATTAAAAACCTAAAATAATATCCGAATAACTGAGTATTTCGTAATGAACTAAACCGTTTCACTAGATCCGTTAGATCTGAAAATTGTATCGAAGAACTGTCCCAATTTTTGGGATGGTTCAGTTCAGATCTCTATATGTTTTAGATAGGTTCTGGATCTCAGATTTTGGGAATCTTTTAAATTCTTGAACAATATTGTTCCGTGCACATTCTTATTTAAAAGTTCATATGTTGGTTGTTTTAAATTTTAATTTCATGAATGAATAATATATGCGTGAATAAATTAAAGTAATAACTTAGAAAGACGAAATTAGATAAAGTTGAGCTGAAATGGGAAATTTGTATATTTGTGATACAAGAAATTAGTGAGAACAATTACAGTAACAATATAGGTAAATAGGAAATTAATGAATAACCAACTAAACCGTCGTGGTAAACGAATATGTAGCGTTCACGTGACATCCTTAATAAGAATTTAATGTTTTATCTGCAAAGTGTAATAAAGTAACAATATGCATACATTGATAATACAACCGAAGTGGTGATTACATTTACAGATGGGAAGCATCTAATGGTCAATTACTAAAATAACAATATTGATAGTAACTTTTATATTATTGAGACCAGAAATACCGCTTCAGAATAAATGACTGACGCTGCGATTATTGGAAATGCACGCCCCTTTTCTTGTATATCATATTTGAATCTTCTGTCCTCCGTCACCTCTTGCGCATAAAACTTCGTCGTTTTAATAACTTGTAAAAATTATGACTATTAACGAAAATCTATCTGTATTATTCGCGTTGTGATACTTTAAAATTTAATTTTTTTTTGTTTTTACCGATTGTAATTTATATTTTACGCTTTTCAACTTTCGGCAATATTTTTCGGCTAGAAAATTAAAAAATATTTAAACATCAGAAAATTATTTAAAAAAATCTAAAATTATTTCTAAAACTATAAAAATTCATTTAGAATATCTTAACATTAATTTGAATTGGTGGGATTATTTTTTAACAATTTTAATTTTATTTAAAAAATTAAAAATAATTTATAAAAAAATACAAAAATAATTTAACTTTCCGACTAGAAAATTAAAAAAAAAAATTCTGTTAAGGGTCAGATTAATTAATATGTGGAACTGGTGGAGATAATATTATTGGAAAATAGCATTCGAGCAGGTAATACTGAGCTAATTCTATACTATTTTAGGTGGATAAATGTATAAAAATTAAATGGGTAGAGTTTGTAAATGTGTATTGCAGCATAGAATTGTAAATATAGAGGATTAGATTGGTGAATAGAGGAATTAGCGGAAGAGGTTAGATCCGGTGGTGTGTGTGGTCCCTGGAAGGCGACAACGGAGGCATGGAATTGGGTGGTGCGACTGCAGTAGGGGGCCCATCGGCCCGTTTCTCAATGCGTTTTTTCACTTCGATGCCTGCCAAAATTCTGTTTTTTTATTCACCAATATATATATATTTGAATTGAAATGTCTTCCTAATAGGGACCAGTGTTGTGCATTATGCTCATGTACTTTCAAATTAATACTACTTGTGCTTGTGGATAAATTTATTGTCCTCATTAAATCACCCATTTTGTCACTACGAGGATCAATTCAAATCTGTCCAACTCCAAATTCTACGCTCAACATGTTCAGTTTTATTGGCATGTTTCATTAAACGGAAACTTGGGGGCCTAATCTATAAACGCTCTATTTTACAAGATAATATTTCTTGCTCAATTACAATGTAAAAAGAGTTTTACTCATATTTGCTATTTTCGAATTTATTGTGTTTATTACCTCCGCTGTTTCTTCTTAATTGATTTTTTAGCTTCTTAATTATTTTTCGAATTAATTGACTTTTAGTTATTTTTCGTCATTGCTCTCAATTTTGCCCACATGTCAATCATTAAATATCTCTTATTTTTCAATCTAGATTTCATCAGATCTTATCACTTGGGGGTATATTTGGAAAAACATTTAAATTATTAATTCTTGCACTTTTTTTCTAAAAATCAATTAAATTGAAACAGAGGGTATATAGTTTGTTTCTAAAACTTATGTTGCAGTCTTTTAAAGAAGTATATTTATTGAATGAGTAGAAACATTAAAGCAAAACTATAATTTTCATGCATGTTTGAATCAAAGAAAATATATTTTACATGTTGAGAACTTGAAAATTAAATATAATTTAACTTGAACACAAAATTGTTCTTCAAGATTTATTTTATATATTTTTGGTTGTATACATTCTAATGAAACGACTACTTTGTATAATTTAATCATATTTTTTACGCCTGTTTTTAATATCATAAATATACTTTTCAGCTGCTTCTATATCGTTGATAGTTGGGGCCACCTGAGTACAATTTCTGGCTCCGTCACTGCTTACAACATTGATTGTATCTTTTATGTATAGTTATATTGACACCACAATCATTAGATGTCTTGATTAGACATTTATTTACCCTCTATCAATTTCACAATTCGTCATTTTCAACGCCGTTAATTAGGAGTGGAAGACGTGACATAATAACTTCAATCACCGATTCACTACTATTATAGTAACGAGTGACGTAATTATAGACATATGGATGTAGACGTAGGACAATCCCATCACGACGTAGCTAATGGTAGTGGTGGTGACACAATTAGATGGCAAAAGTACGGTCGATATTGTAATTAAAAAAATATATATATAGTTGATGACTGATATTGCTATGGTTTGGGTTTAAAAAAAAAAAATATATATATATATATATATATATATATATATATATATATATATATATATATTGCCACGCTTTGAAGATGATGTTGCAATAAAAAATTGAACCAAAGATTGTGATTTGTTTGGTAGTCAGTTAACCTTTAAAAAACCAAGCACTCTAGTAAGGAAATAAGATGTTACTGAAAGTGTTTCAACACCTTCTGTAACACATTATTTCTGCATTTTATTTTTTATTTTGTCTTACTGATTCTTTTCGTATTTTATTGTTTAAGTCCATAATTTTATAATTATATATATACATATACATATACATATATATATATATATATATATATATATTTTGTCAGTCTTCATTAATTTTTTATTATCCAGAGTTGTGGGGAAGTTATTTTTCTTAAGTAACTTCCAAGCGAAGTTTCTATTCAAAAATACTTCGAAGGAAAGTTTCTATCCAAAAATACTTCCAAGGGATGTTTTTTATCCAAATATAATTTCATATCCATGATCTTATATCTACAAATTTGTCTCTCTCTCCCTCTCCATGTTTTTCTCTCTCTCCTAAGGTTTTTCACTCCTTGTAACTGTTTTGCAGGTGTGGATCTCTATAAATATAAGTTCCCACAAAGTTAGAAGTTGAGCTCTTTCGTCAAGGTTCCTGCGTCCCACAAGGGTTACAACACCTGCAATAACACCTTAACTGCGCGTGCACACACACTCACTTCTACTTGTGTGTTGTGAGATCCTTTCGCCGAAATCTTTTGTGTATGTGGTTCATGAAGTTTTAGAGAGATGCCGATTTTGATTAATGCTCCAAAGACCACGTATATTTGCACACAAACACTTCTCGCTTTTCATTCTGAGGTTGTCAGTCGGATCCTTGTGATGGGATCTTTTGTGTGTGTACATTTGTTTAGAGATTAGGTCAATGATGTTTTGTCCTCATCTTAATCTATGTTATTTTGGGATGTAAACGTCGTTGGTTGAGTAATAAAGGTTGGCTCAAGCTTTTGATTTGCTTGAGATTAAACTTATTTTGTTTGTTCTGTGTTTTTCGCTTTTTGTTGTGTTTGCTCAATTTTGTTATTGTTTGTTTGCTCTGCTGTTTTCTACACAAACGAACCCAAAGGTGTTGCAGTACTTGCAGCAATACCTTGTGCAACACTTCGTGTTCTACCCGGGATTAGATTCTGACACACTCTTGTCATACAGCCAACTATCGGCCAACCTAAACTTGGTAACAGTATTTCTAAAATTAAGTTTCAATAAGTTTTTTTACTCCAGGTCATGTATGTTTAACTTTAGAGTTTTCACACAACTGAGTATTATAAAATGAAGATACATCTTAAGATTTCTTCAACTATACAGTGTCATACCTGCATATTCTCGAAGTACCACTCAAACTCAACTACATGGTCTCGAAGTGCCCCTAAAACTCAACTATATGACCTCATACCCGCACAATCTCAAAATACCATATTTCAACAATATGGGCTCAGAGTGCCCCTCAAAGTTCAACTATATATAGGGCCCCATACATCAATTGTAATGACCCGTTTTTCCAGATTTAACGGAGTGTACTAGGAGAGGTCCTGCTTTAATACCAACTGCTGGTTGATATAATTAATAATAACTATTTAATTGATTAATTATTAATTAATGGGCGGGCCATTGGAGTGTATCTAGATACAATTGAGAAAGTCCAATTGGAGTATACCCAAATACAAATGGAAAAATCCATTGAAGTGTGTCCAAATACAGTTTGGAGAGTCAAAGAAGTTATGAAGGAAGTGAGAGAGAAAAGAAAGTATATGTTGTCCCTATGCGGAGTCGAAGATATAAATATCTTCTTCTCACTTCTTTAGTTGTCAGACTAGTAGAATAGAATTCTCTCTCCCACAATACACTCTGCACTACGCATATGCATACGGAACTTAGGTTGTGGAACACAGACAATGCACTCTGCACGTACACACGAAACATGGGTTGTGGAACACATAAAAAGTCTTAATGACCGAGTCTAGATTGTAAAGTATCATAGTGCGTCCTGTTCCACTTCGCTCAATGTAAGGGGGTGTTTGCATACTGTTTTTAAAAACTTAAAATAAACTTTTGTTTGATACAGAAGTGATTTTGAAGTGTTTGTAAACACTTAAAACTGATTATGAGAATCACTTCAAATCAGATTCTGGGAAGCTGTTATCACCCAACTTCAAACAGATTCTTGGTCAAAATCACTTTAATACCAACTGCTAGCTGTAATGGCCCGCTTTTGCATATTTGACGGACTGTCCTCCCAAACAAATACAACTGTTTTCCAGCGCGCTATGTACTTATTATGAAATTGCTCCAGCATAACACGCCTAACCCCAAAGTTTTTCTCACAATGAGCGACGTCAATAAATTACACTATGTTGGTATTAGTTGCAGTGGTAAATTCCTTTAAGATTTCAACTAGGCAGTATTATGCATACAAAGTTTTAGAGCTCAACTATACGATCCCATACCCGCACAATCTAAGATACTCTAGTTTTCTGATATATGATATATTCGTTCATGTCTCCCTTAACCTAGAAGTCTTCCAGAAGATTGTCTTGCCTGTGCCTTCATGCATCGACGATCACTCCACATCCTCGTCAGCTCTGAGAGATCTTGCTCTTATGCTAATTGTGACGGACCATTTTTCCAGATTTGATGGACCCCCTTAGAAACCAACACGAGTTTCTTCCATCGTGCTTTGTCCTTAGTCGCTCGCACTATAAGAAACTTCCCAAGGAAGAACCCCACCTGAAATTGTTTCAGGCCAAACACGCTTAACCTTAGATCTTTTTCTCGCAATGAATGCCAGAGAAAAAGATATTGGTATGAGTAACACTAATCAATTCTTTAAGATATCTTCAACTGTACAATCAAATACATGCACAGTCTCGAAATGTCCCTCAAATATCGATTTTACAGTTTTGTACCCGTACTGTCAAGATACTATGCTATTTTTCTAGTACTAAAAAAACCGCAAGACACGCACGAGAAACACTATATTTAATAAAACAATTCGAATAATTTCATAATCTAATTATTCTCTTAAATAATTTAAGAACAATTGTGTTTTTTAAAATTATATTGACCAACCAATCAATTAGGTATTTTAAGATGTGATTTTTCATTTATATGAAGAATAAAGTTAATTAATATATTATTACTACTTTGTACTATAAGTATGTAACAAATTATATGTTTATAACTTTGAATCTTAATAATTTCTTCTAAGAATTTTTAATTATGCCTGGCTGTAATTTAATATAATATTTCATAATACATAATCAAAGCATTTTCTAAGCACACACTTGACCAAATTTAGTAACTTTAAATTAAAGATAACTTTTAAATTACATAGAGCTATATTAATAGAAAATGTTCAATGTTAACCTTATTGAAACTCAATATTTTGATGCTATATCAATTAACAATAAAATAAACTTAATATTATTTGATACACTTGTTTTTCTCTCCTCAATTCCTTATTATAACCATATAGAATATAGATAATACGTTTGCAATATCCATATAATTCTTCCACTTAATTAATTGTCGACCTTAGACTTTTTATTGAAACTCTTGGCAACTCAGCGACAATCATAATTATAACTATTTTTATTGTAATTTTGTAAGTTATTTCTTCGCTCTTTTTACGTTGAAATCCAAAGCACATACTCTCTAACACACACATTCATATATTTAAATATAAAATTAAATTACATTTGTCGTTCGTACTTCGACACATTTCTTATATTGCTTCATTATTCTTTATAACCTAGATTTCATTTATTTGCACTTTACTATCTAATAGATTCAGTAGAATATTTTGTTTGGAATACATTATTTGCACAATATATGATGTTATTGTGTATTTATTGTGACATATTGTCTCTTAATCAAAATTTTTAATGTTTACGTTTTTTCAATCGGAGATGATAAAATGTATAATCTTATAATCCAGAAGACAGAATTTAATTAGCATTAAGAGTTCAACAACTAATTAATGTATAAAAATTTGTACAGGTTGAATGGTTAAATGTAGTTACCTCTAACTAAAGCCTCTAATGTAGTTAAACAAATACGGAATTTGAACTACATTTTCCGATATAAAATGATTTGATTGTTAATATGACAAAAAAACTTGTATTCTGAAGATTAATTCAATTATAGTTGTATTCAGTTTATTTTATTAAAAACTTGATTATTTTTTTGTTTTTGCTTTTGAAGCCTTGGTAAAAGCTTTATCATCTAACAATTTCCCTTTTTTTCTTACAAGCACATTACTTGATGAATTAATCTAAAATAAATAAATGAATTATTATGGGTTAACCCATCCACAAAAGAGAAAACATTCAAATAAAATTACAATCTCCTAAGAAACATATATATATATATATATATATATATATTGTGTAAGCTGGAGCGAAGTTGTAGTATGCCCAAACCATCTCTCACTATTTCCAGCTTGCTTGTGTCAATCTTAAAATTATAATTCATAACTTAGTTTTGTTGAAGAAAAACTTGAATATTAATTTGTCCATGAAAAATATAGTTGGTGAAATATTGAATGACGTAATATTATTAGATAAGAGAACAAATATGTATGAAAAAAATATTATTTGGTCAATTCACCATATTAATTAACAATATAATAATTATTAAGTAAGGATAAAATAGACATTTCAAAAAATATGTAACAACATTAGAAAAGAGAATAAAAAATTGTTTGGTCGATTTTACCATGTCAATTAACAATATATTATTTATTAAGTAAGGATAAAATGAACACTTCAAGAAAAGAACAATAAAAATATAAGAATAACCCTTTAATATTATATATTAAAAAGATAGAATAGGCAAAACAAGAATTATTTGAAACTTAAGACACTGGTATATTAGTATAAAGATAAGACTGGTTTGTTTATACCTCCCTTAACTTAAAAGCATGCTAAGCACGGGCGGACCTATGTCCCCCCAATTCCAACCTACCACCAGTACCCCATCCCACCCCCATGCTCCTCTACCCCTGGCCCCCCCCTTTCCCCTACCTTTTATTTTCTTTGCTTTTTTTTTTTTTTCCTTTTTTTCGATAAAATTAGTAGTTGCGTGTATTGAATAATAAATATTAATATTATTTTTATTCAAGAAAAAAAAATTAAACCTAATAAAATAATATTTTCTATGGACCCTCTTTCTACTTGATCTTGGATCTGTCTCTGATGCTAAGAGTCTCTCATTGTTCTGTGTGTTTATGCATCCACACTCACTACTTACCTTCATCGATCACGGGTGCACAATATTTTAACATATGCTCCATCTTTCGAGAAAAAAAAATGTTTAATGCAATTCAATTGTATTCATGTTATTCCACTCACCGTCAGCTAACTATGACATATGTTCCTCAAGGTTTAACAGGGAAATTGGGAAAAGAAGTTAACGACGTCGCGTACTCGAATAAAGTATGTATTAAATTATATATGTCATGCAAGGTATAAGAGCAAAATTGGGAAAAGAAGTTAACAGAGTTTTCGTTCTCGAAAAAGAAATATATGTTTAATTATTATTCCCTCAGTTCATAGATAACTATCCTTCTTGAAAAAATATATTTTCATAAATAAGTGTCATTTTAGTAGAAATGTACACACTACATTGTGAATCTAATATTTAAAAATATTCAGATTTATATCAAAGTTTGATTATTTAAAAATGAGTATCTAATACTAACCCAAAAAAATGGGGATGATACAGTACGGTTATTTTTTTGGGAACAGTTCGGTTCAAAATTTTAGAACTAACAGAATAGTGCGGATAACTGGAGATTTTTCATCTTTTGAATAACCTTTATCAATTTGAACAAAACATATTGAGGTCTAACTAATATACATAATTTTATTACATCAAATTTGTTTCCGACTCACTAACTTGGGTTTTGAAATACAATAAATAGATATAAGGTTATTTAATTATTTATGTTAAATATAACTAAATTCAAAATTATGAATAATTTAATTTCTAATTCTTCTTTGAATTTTATAATTTTTCATTTTATTCGGTTCTTCGATTCAATACAACTCAGTATGATTCGGTATGGTTTTGTACGATTTTCGGTTTCGAAATTTAAAAAAATATCCAAATCCGTACCAAAGAAATAATCGGTCAGTTTGGTTTAGATAAAAAGTCAAATGGTAAACGTATTTTTTTTTGTTCAGAACTTATTCGGTTTTGGTTTCAGTCCGCTCGGTAATCTCCAAGTTTCATGCACAGCCCTACATTCTAGCACTTCTCGCCTATTTCTTCAACATTATCCTTATCTAAATTTATAAGGAAATCTCATTTAAATCTTAAATAATACCATTTTTACATAAATTATTTGATCTCCTAATTGATAAATTAATAAGGTATGGAGAAAATATGGAAAAAATTATAATAATAAAGACTGATGGAGAGAAAAGTGAATGTTAAGATTTTAAGCATATTTTATAGGGGTGTTGGACTGTTGTTCATTTCATAATCTCATAAGTTACACTCAAAAGTCTAAAATAACACTTATTTGTGAACGAAGAGAGTATCATATTGTGAGAATTTTGTACAATTCTAAAATTACATGGGACATGGAGAAAATTATATATAAAAAAAAGGGATGCAAGCGGTGTACACAGACAATTCTAGTGGTAGTTTAGAGAAAATTTGGATGCACTTATAAGCATTGAAAGCTCTTATTTATAGTGGAGAAACTTACTCTTAACTCGCTCAAGTAGACCTTAAGGGTGATGATACACCTATCGCCCATTTTTCACTCTATCTGGGTTACAACATCCTTGAATTTATAAGTTTCTTGACCGATGGCGTATTGAGAGGATTTCATGAGATCTGGTAGTTTACGTCATTTCTGTACGATTTGATTTGATCTTTTGAGTTGATCCCGCCTAGAGTATATCTGAGTTGATTCCATATTTAATACCTGAATATTGAGTCAGGCATAACCGAACTCTTCAATCTCCCCTTGCCTTATCAAACGGGAGTAAAAGTCTTGGGTTGGTTATATCCGGGTCAAGTTTTGATATAGTCAGGTTGGCTTGCTCCCGAGAGGTCATCATCTCTGCACTATTTCTGATAAAAAATCAGTTCGGACTATCCAAGTTTGAAATCTTCCTAGCGTCGATATGATAGGGAAAAACAAACGTGTCGTTGAACCGTTTGCCCTACCAAATTAGAATATTAATTGATTTTCGAACTTTCCCGACTTTACTAGGAAAAGTGGTAAGTCCGAGTCGATCCCACGGAGAACGATTGAGTAGTGTTGATTCTAATATTTCAAGCAATTAATGATTTAAGTTGGAATAAAAGCAATAAACATAAACAAGTAAATGGGGGGGGGGGGGGGGGGGGGAGGTTTGATTGAGTATAACAACTAAATTCTACCAAGTAACCAACTACCAATCTAGAGAAGCAATAAATGTTTTTGGTGTTTTATATTAATCAAAGGATCAAAGAAAGACAACAAGCAAATATTTTCGGTTTTTGAATATATTAAAAAGGCCTACCCTCGATCTAGTATCCCCTTGAATCCGACTACCTATGGATTATTGTTGATGCCCTAATTTAGTGCAATTTAAACCCTTATCCCACAATCTACAAGGTCCGCTTATGTAAATTGTGTTGTTCCTTAATTGTGGATAAATCGAAGGTCCGCTTATCGATTTATCTCTACCCAAATCAATTAGTGATCCAACCAAGCTCTTTTCAAACTAATTGATATTGGATGATCACGAACTAGAACAACGGGATAAATAAGGCATAAACCTCGAATCGATCGGGTTTAGAGGCCAAACTCTATAATGCCACCAATGATATCAAGCATTATTCACTACTAACGGAGATTGAAGCTTAAACAATCACGGAAAGTGAATTCCAATCTCTAGAAACATACAATAAATGCTTCCTAAAGGGTGATCAATTCCTAAAACAAACATCTAGGCATGAGACAATTCAAACAAGCATTATAGAACATTTAAATTGCATAAAAAGGGTAACACCAAAAGCCAATAGTCACATATTCATCTTCAATCAAGGTTCAACATGATCAAGAGTAGAAAATGGGGTGCTACTCATCCATTCTACCCAAAACTAACAGAAATTTAAAGGAAATACAAGAAATCATAAAAATAGAATGATAGAACCCAAGGGTGATCGATGGGGAAGATGAGATGACTCATTCTTGCCCTTCTCTCCTCCTTGGAAGTGATGGTGGCTGAAAAGTGCTCCAAATTCGTGCCAAAGATAGGGTGAATTCGAATGATATATATATATAGTGCTGGTAAAAAATAGACAAAATCCCATTCAGAAATTTAAAACAGGGCAAAGAATCTCTTGAAAAAGGGGTTTTTTTTCAGCTTGTGCGTCGAGGGATGATCTCGGCCGAGAAGCAATTGTGTCTCGGCCGAGACGTGAAAAAGAGAATTTAGGGCTTTTTAGGGTTTGGATTATCTCGGCCGAGATAGGGTTTCATCTCGGCCGAGATCTTGATCTCTTGAATTTCTAATTTTTCCCTAGAGAGTCATCTCGGCCGAGATGCAATACCTGTCTCGGCCGATATCTTCTGTTTCTCAGAATTTTAGGATTTCCGTGAGGAGTCATCTCGACCGAGATTTGCATCCTGTCTCGGCCGAGATCAAACTTTCAGCCCTTTCCTTTGTTGCCTCGATCGATCCACCGACTCCGCGATCATTTGATGCTCTTTTTCGATCTTTTTGCACCCGTTTTAACACATAAACAACACATACACATTATTTTTCCCATGAGAGTACAAAAGCACTAAATACATGTGATTATGCACATTAATGACATTAAAATGGCACTAAAAGCGCCCTAAAGTGCGTGCACGGGACACGTGTACCAAATCTCTCCAAACTTAGAACTTGTTCGTCCCGAACAATAAAGAGAAAGACAAAAGGACACGTGTTTAGGGCAAATTTTAGTGGCATTTGATTTCAGAGAGTTTCCATGAAAAAGATGAAGCGAGCATGATAATAGTGAGCATATGTGATAGACTAGATCCACTACTCTCAAGACATAACACTCTTAACTTAAGATCCTCACCGGGTGAGTGTATCTCTCTCTCTCGAGTGCATTAAAAAGGGTAGTGTTTACACTCATTGAAATCCATACAACGCCTATCATAGGCTTGCCAATCATCTAAACCCAAAAAAGTACTTGACATGCGTGACAATGAATCAATTAGGTCTTTATTTGTGTTGTAATGTTGGCTTGGGGTAAGGTGGGACAATTTAGGTAAAAGTGACTATAAAACGGACCACATGAGTCGTGCACTACCCGTCTACCCCTCAAACAATGGTCACTCAACCTCACTCTTTTGATTCCCAATCGAGTCGACCTTAAGATTCAACTTCTTCACCTTATTCCTGCCTACATCTCCCATATTTATCAATCCTCACATGAAATGTGTTTCTTAAGACTTTTCTAACCAAGGGATTGTGATCACAAAATGATGTGATTTTCACTAACCTCTCCAATTCTAAAAGAAAATTCTAAAAATGGTATATACACTTCCTCTTTCTTTTGTTTTTCTGGTTTTTTTTTACTTTTTCTTGTTTTTTTTATATATATAACATGACTTATTACAAATTATGGAGAGGTTAATGTTCTCGATTCTAGCCTATTTCATGTGTATCCTTCCACCCTTCTTTGTTTTCCACTAATTTACCCAAATTTGATCCCAATTTCCAAACCCACTACCTTCCAACCACCTCCCTCATACTCAATAGTCCATTTGGGTTCAAAGGCTAATGAAAGGGAAATTAGCTTGTAGTGTTGGGTATCAAACAAAAAGGCTTAAGCTCAAAGGGCTAACTAGGGGCAATTTGTATATTTTTTGTCAAAAGAAATTGTTTTCAAGCTTTTGAAAAGGGCTTAAATTAAGAAATGCCTAAAATCATTTTCATTGTCACCACACATACCAACTTATTCAAAGGTAGAGAATTAGGGCAAGTTCTAGAGGAAATTGCATACATTCAAAGAATTTTCGCACCAAAAGAAAATTTGATTTTACTCCTGATAGGTATGGCCCAATCACTTCGGATCGGGTTAACGCTTCAGCCCACTAACCGGCCCAGACGGCCCAGGAGTATACGTCCCAGATAATGTATATGAGCCCAACTGCGGCGTGTTCCGCGATCCAAGGCCCACGATCCGCTTTCAACTGCCATGCAACGGAAAATAGGCGCAATGATAGGGAATTAGTTAGGGTTTAGTAGGGAACAGTATAAATACGAGAACAGAACTCGGAATTAGGGTTCGCTCTTTTGTACTCTGAAACAGTAGTGTGTAATTTGAAAAACGATAGTGAAGAAAACACCTCGGCAGGTGTCATTTTCAGCCCGTGGACGTAGATCTCCGGATCGAACCACGTATATCTTGCTTGTTTTCATATTTCCTGCACTGATTTCTAACTGAATTGATCGGATACCGGATTGCGCTTTAGGCTCAAAGACTCACTTGGTTGCAATTTTTTTGATCAAAAGTTTTGAGTGTATGCTCAATTTGGTTTCAAAAATCCTATCATGCTCTACCATGTGCTTATTTCCAAAAATATTTGTTCGAATTTTTTTTCCATCATTAATCAACGCCACAATTTCCCTTCCTAAACTAGTCCAATCGCTTTCTCGAGCTGCCAACTTGTACAAATCCCACCCCCTCCCCAAACTTAGTTGCAAACTAAGTTTGTTGAAAAGAGGAGTACAAGTTGGTGCTCGTCGAATTTAACCATATTATTCAATATTATCCAACCCAATTCTACTAAAAAAAAAAAAAACATTATTCCTAAATGTGCAAAATAGCAAATCAAAATACCAACAATAGTGCTTGATAGGGATGACCCGGTTACTTCGGGCCGGGTTAACCCTGAGCCCATTTACCAGCTCAGCGAACGCGCCAGCAAGCGCGAAGGCCCAGGCCCAACAGGCCCAGCAACGCGTATTCGATTCAGCGAATCAAATCGGTTCCGTGAATCAAGGCCCATGATCTTTTCCCAACTGCCATGCAGATTTGGGGGGCAAGATTATAGGGATTTAGTTAGGGTTTGAGTTTAGTAGTATAAATAGATGAAAAGAACTCTGAATTAGGGTTCGGACTTTGTTTTCTGTAACACGCACTGTAAACTCAACATTCGAGTGAAAGTGGTGCGCGTACCACCGAGATCACGGACATGAGACAGAGGAGTGCCGAGAACTCGGCAAGGAGATTGAGGAATGCCTCAAGAAAGGGTTTTTGCGGCAATACGTTGCGCGAACCGGAGACCAACCTCGGGCAAACCACAATGGGGGCTCGTCTCATCACCGCGGAGGTTACCATGATCGAGATACTCAACAAAATCGGCCACATTGGCAGAATAACTGGCAGGGGCCCCATAACTACGCACGACAAGATTCTGGCAATCGCCAGCCGCCACGTCTCCCACTTCCACCTCCTCCTCCGGGAGGACCCGGGGACAACGCACCCCCTCACGTGATAAACGTGATATATGGAGCCCTACCCACCGGGGCTTCGCGACATGCCTTAAAGGCAGAGGCTCGACGTCCTCCTCCCGAGGAGCCACGTCACAAACGCCTCCATCAGTCCGAGACTGTCAGCTTCACGGATAGGGATCCGGTTCCAGAGATAACACCCCACACTGACGCTATTGTCAACGACATGACTGTAGCTAATATAACAGTACGGCGGGTCTTCGTGGACAATGGTGCTGCAGTAAGCATTATATTTGAGGACTGTTTCGAGAGGATGGGGATCTCCCGAGACCAACTTCGACCGGCCCCCGGGCCACTACAAACTTTCACTCAGGGTGAAGTCCGGCCGGAAGGTATCATCACTCTCCCGGCTTCTTTGGGGACTTATCCGAAGATAAAAACTATCTTAGTGGACTTTTATGTGGTGAATTCTCCATCACCATATAACATGATATTGGGCCGAGATTGGCTCACCCCGGCAAAGGCCATATGCTCCACGTATCACCTCGCGCTCAAGTTTCCTACTTCGCATGGTGAGATGACTATCCGCGAAAGTCAAAGGGTCTCAAAGGAGTGTATGTACGTAGCACTCAAAAAGACTGCTAAGGTCCCTCCCAAACAGCAGCTTCAGGTAACATCACAGGTTCTAGAACCTCGGGACCGTACCCCATTGGGGGATGCCACCGCTCAAATCTCGCTAGATCCGTCTAAGCCGGAGCAGACAGTAACAGTAGGGGCCGTGGACGTGCCATGGCTACATCAGGCCATTATTCAGACCCTGCGAGAATATTCCGATGTTTTTGCATGGTCTCCTCTGGACATGCCCGGGGTCTCTCCCGAGGTGATTACCCACAAGCTGAACATCGATCCTAGTGTCAAGCCAATCCAACAGAAGCAGAGGAAATTCGCTCCGGAGCGAAACGAAGCCATTCGAGTTGAGGTGAAACAACTCCTAGATGCGGACATCTTGTTCGAGGTATTCTACCCCTCCTGGTTATCCAATCCAGTAATGGTAACAAAAAGCAGTGGGGCTTGGCGGATGTGTGTTGACTTTTCCGATCTCAATAAGCACTGTCCGAAGGACTGCTATCCTTTGCCCTCCATCGATCAAAAGGCCGAAGCCATTACGGGGTACGTGGCACTTTGTTTCTTAGATCTGTACAAGGGCTATCATCAGATCTTTATGGATCCACAGGATGCTATCAAAACGGCGTTTATCACTGCCTTTGGGTGCTACGCTTTCAAGAAATTGCCCTTCGGGCTCAAGCATGCTGGAGCCACCTATCAGCGTCTAATGGACTTTGTCTTCCACGACCAGATAGGTCGCAATGTTGAGGTTTACGTCGATGACTTGGTCATCAAAAGCTCCTCCCATCCTTCATGTGTGCAGGATATCGCCGAAACATTGCGCACCCTGCGGCGCTATAACCTGCGACTCAATCCGGCAAAATGCACCTTCGGTTGTTGGCTCCGGGAAGTTCCTCGGATACATGGTTTCACAAAACGGCTTGCAAGCCAATCCAGCTAAACTCCGCGATGTATTAGATTTGCAGCCCCCAAAAACATTCAGGGAAGTTCAACGCCTTACAGGTGGCCTAGCGGCCTTAAACAGATTCTTATCGAAGGCAGCGGAGCGCCAGCTCCCATTTTTCAAGATCCTGAGGCAAGCGAAGTCCTTTGAGTGGACTCCAGAGTGTACCGAGGCTTTTGAAGCCTTGAAACGTCATATACAGCAGCTGCCTACTTTGTCAGTTCCTCTCCCCGGAGAGCCGCTATACTTATATCTGGCTTCCGCCGAGGAGGCTGTTAGCGCAGCTCTTGTGCGAGAAGTGGAAGGGGTTCAGCATCCCGTGTATTTTGCAAGCCGGGTGCTTCATGGAGCGGAGACGCGATATTCTGAACTTGAGAAAACCGCTCTGGCCCTTGTTATGGCAGCTCGGCGCCTTCGGCCATACTTCCAGGGACGTGAAATACGAGTCCTGACCAATCACCCTATACGCCAGATCCTTGTGAAACCTGAGGTGTCCGGGCGCCTCGCCAAGTGGGCAATTGAGTTAGGCGAGTATGATATTCAGTTCCTCCCCCGCCGAGCAATTAAAGGTCAAGCACTTGCCGATTTCCTGGCCGAAACCCCGGCGGACAATCATAAGTCCACCGCAGACAATGATACAACGCACCACGTCACACTCGCACCCTCACCACGGATGTGGCGACTATTTGTGGATGGAGCATCCACAGTCCGAGGAAGTGGTGCCGGGCTGCTTCTCGTCAACCCCGAGGAGGTCGAGGTCAAGTATGTCATCCGATTCAAATTTAAGGTGACTAACAATGTAGCGGAATACGAGGCAGTCCTCGCCGGGCTCCGGCTCGCTCAATCTTTAGGTGTTCGTCACCTAGAGCTCTTCACGGACTCCGAGATCGTGTCTAAACAAATTCAGGGGATTTATGTCGCCAAAGAAGAAACAATGGTCAGGTATCATGCTCTAGCGCTCAAACTCATGTCTGCTTTTGATGCAGTTATTATCCAGAGGATCCCACGTGCTCAGAATTCCAAAGCCGACGCACTCAGCAAGCTGGCCTCCGCAGCCCAAACTAATATATCTCCGGATATCATGGTCGAAGACCTCTCCCATCCAGCAATTCACGAGGCTACAGTTTCAGTACTGACCGACAGTGATCCGAACTGGATGACTCCGATCATTCAGTATCTCCAAAATGGAATTCTGCCCACTGACAAGCTACGAGCTCGGCAAGTTGTGCTCAAAGCTCCCAAATACTCCCTTCATAATGGAGTTCTATACCGACAATCGTACCTACAACCGAGTCTTCGGTGCCTTGCCCCTGCCGAGGCCATTCAAGTACTACGGGAGGTTCATGAGGGGGCCTGTGCAAGCCATATCGGTTCCCGGACTTTAGCAAAAAAAGTTCTCCGTTGGGGATACTATTGGCCTACCCTGTTCAACGATGCTCATGACTTAGTGACTAGATGCAGCAAGTGTCAGCTACACTCCAGGGTGAAGCATTTGCCACAAACCGAGCTCACCGGAATCCAAGGTGCCTGGCCGTTCATCCAATGGGGCATTGACATTGTTGGGCCTTTCCCTGTCGCTCCGGGAGGGTTGAAATTCCTGGTAGTCGCCGTTGACTACTTCACTAAGTGGGTCGAGGCCGAACCACTTACGGCTATCACCGGACAGAACATTTTGAAGTTTGTGTGGCGCAATATTGTTTGTCGCTTCGGCATCCCGAGCACTATCATCTCGGACAACGGTAAACAGTTTGCCAACGATCCATTCCGCTCATGGTGTGGAGAACTTCACATCAAACAGATTTTCACTTCGGTGGCTCACCCTCAAGCAAACGGGCAGGTTGAGGTCACCAACCGGACCCTTCTCACGGGAATAAAAAAGCGCCTGGATAATGCCAAAGGTCTCTGGGCTGAGAACCTCCCACAAGTCTTATGGGCTATTCGTACAACGCCGCACTCCTCCACCGGGAAGACTCCTTACAGCCTTACTTACGGCTCCGAAGCCGTTATCCCCGCTGAGATCAGTGTGCCGAGTCCTCGCCTCCTCACATTAGTTCCGGATGATAATGACGAGGCTCTTCGCGCAAATCTGGATGAGCTCGAGAATCGCCGAGAACAATCGTTCATTCAGCAGGCTAAGTACAAACAGAGAGCTGCTCAGTATTACAACCTCCGGGTTCGAGGTACACAGTTCAATGTCGGGGACTTAGTTCTTCGACTTAACTCGGCCAGCAACGCTTCTTGGGAAGGCCCCTATCGAGTCGTTGCTGTACATGACTCTGGATCCTATCAGCTTGAACAAATCAACGGGACCCCGATCCCCCGAAGTTGGCACGTCACAAATTTGAGGCGTTTCTATTTGTGAAGGCTACATTGCAAGTACTATCTTTCCTTTAATTTCCTTTATGGTTGTTATTTCGCTTTGTACTTTCGAGTTTGCTCCGGCACTTATCATTGAATAAAAATTCTTTGCTTGCATAACTTACTGCGTTATTCTTTATGTTACGGGGACGCCCTAACACAATCATACTATCATTATTAGTCTCCGGACAATTAAATCTCTCTCTCGGTCCGTCCGAGGAGGTTTGCATATCAGTCCCCGGACTTACATCACTTTCTCGTCTGTTTAATCGGAGAAATGTTTTACTCCCGCCTGATCCGTCCGGGGAGGTATTTTACTCCCGCCTGATCCGTCCGGGGAGGTATTTTACTCCCGCCTGATCCGTCCGGGGAGTTTTTACTCCCGCCTGATCCGTCCGGGGAGATTGGATTTATCCATACCGTGTTCCCGAACACCTATGTAAAACAGTTAACAAGTTTTCTATTATGTTCCCGAACACCCGATTAAAATGATTTGTAACAAGTTATTTTCATTACTAACAGTTATCATCTTTTGAATATTACACATCAAATGGTTTCTTACATAAGATTTCAACCATAAAAAAAAAAAAAAAAAAAAAGGCAAAACAACAAAAACAACAAGTATATAAGCTAATGTCTACGGCCCCCTAGCCAATATTCAGCGCTCCGGTGCTGGGACCCACTTCTCGGTCTGTGTTGGGTACTCCGGGATCTTGAAGATCCTCGACCTCGGGCCCCGGCTCTGTTACCCCCTCGGGCTCCGGCTCGGCCATCCCTTTGAGTCTCCCTCCGCCGAGGACTATCTCTAGGCACTGGCCTATGGGCTTCATCTCTGGACTGTGCTCGGTTACCGGACTGTGGGGCCGACCTCGATGTTTGAGCCCACTGCTCAGGATCCCACTCCTCCGGAGCCATTATTTCTATTTCCCGGGCCAACTCCTCGACTATCTCCTCGGCAACCACCGGGGGTTCTTCTTCAATTGTAGTAACCGGAGCTGGCTCTCGGATGACTATGCCCCTGCTCTGCTCAGAAGGCTTCCTCTTGCCTTTGGTCTTCTTGTCCTTCCGAGGAGCTTTCTGTGTGCTTCGGTCCTGACTTGAGCTAGCAATGAACTCTTCAGCAGAAGGCCTCCGCCTGATTCGGCCCTTCAGTCCTTCATACATACTAAGCAGCAGTTCCAGGACTTCTCTTTTCCTCATGAGTTCCGCGGATTCGACCGAGCTCCTCGACATCAACGCCGCGATGTCACTCTGGATTTCAACAGTCCGCTCTTCTACTTCTTCAAAAGTTAGAAGACCGAACTCGGACAGAATTCGCTCATATTCCTTATGGTGAACGCGGACGCGGCTCATCTCGGCAGCTGTGGTTCGATACTTCATCTCGAAGTCCTTGGCTCTTTCATTGGCCTCGACCACCTTCTCCTCTGCCGAGGCTATCTGCTTCTTCAGCTTATGCACTACGTGCATTTCCAGACGGTTCTTCTCTCCGCGGAACCACTCAAGTGATTTCATTAACTTCTTTATTGTCTCGTGCAGCTCCGCGGTGTTCTAGACAAATGATAAGAGTCAACCAGAACGATTACTCTCAAACATATTATAGTTGAATACAGTTCGGCAACAACATAATGGATGGCGTAAAATAAACAGATGACAAGAGTCCAAGAAGAGGAAATTGTATTTCAAATTGCAAAAGTACAATGGTTCAATTACATCATCCCTAACATTTCTACAAATTTACAAGTTTAAATTTGCGGGGATCTACTGACCTCCCGCTGAATAGCCTCAGTCTCTTCGGGCAACTCTTCTTGCTGGCCCGCAGACACTTCAGCATTTCCCTCTTCGGCTGCTACGACGGCCGCGATTTCAGCAGGGACTTCGGCTTCCATCGAGGGGAGGGGCTCGGTGTTTTGGGGGGCTGGGACCAGTTCACCCCTGCAGTAGGCCAGGAATTCAGCGTCCTGGTCCACTTCGCAGCTCGCAACTTCTGCGGCAGTTAGGAGCTGCTTCTTCTCCCCGAGTGCATTTACCAACGGCCACTCCGGCAGCTCCGTTAGAGAAGCGTAGTAGGCCTTTTCCACCTCGGCCGCTGCCTCAGGGTCGTACCCGAATTCTGGACGAGTAATGTCCACATCCGGGTACGCCTCCTTCACCTCCTCCAGCACCATGGCTCGGGTGGCTTTGTCCCCTATTGCCACGAACTTCGTCTGAAAGTCGAGAAAGGTCGTGGTTTTGAACAGCTTCTCAGCGAAGGTCTTCAGCAAAGCTCCCTGCCCTCCAACCACGGCTGCTTCCCTCGCCTCCATCTCCGCTCGCAGCTGCATCAGCTCACCCCGGAGACCATGGTTTTCCGTCTCCACGCCGCGCAGACACGCGATCTCGGACTCAACCAAGGCAGCCCTCTTGCGTGCCTGGGTCAAGTCGTATGACAGTTTATCATTTCGCGCGCGAAGGTCCCGCGCCTTCGCGGCTAGCTCTTCCCTGGCCTCCACTTCGCTCTTCAGGCCGACCTCTATAATCCCTCTGGCTAGCCGAAGAATCTTCTCGGCATCCGTGCCGTTAAACCCCAGCATATTGGGGATCGCCTGCTCTCCCTGGACGAATTAAACACCACACAATACATGGCTCAGGCCTCTGTTACACACCTCGTGTAAATTAAACTAACGCTCCGCGTTTTTAATATTACCTCGGTACTTGCCCCAACCCGGGGTCTTTTGGATGGTGCTTGCGGAGTCCCAGTAGGCTCCGGCCTCTTCTTTGATAACGCCGGAGACCCCGCCGGCGTCGCCCTCTCCTCCGACCCCGTCGACGGCCGTGCCTTCTGTGGCATCTTCTCTCGGGGAGACACCTCGGCGGCTTTCCCCTTCTTCTTGGCCGCTGCCGACGCTGCGGGGCTTCCTGATGCTGGCTGCTTTCCGAAGCGTCCCACTGCAAATATATATCTAAGGTCAGTTCTGCGCAAAACGGCAAAATTAAAAAGCAGGACGAAAGAACTCCTACCCTCTTCGGCATCTCCGTTTCCTGAATAATATGGGCTAAGCCCAGCCTTCTCCAGTTCCTCCTCGGAACAGAGGGTTTGGAAAGTCCCCACTTGCAGGAATATGTGCCTCACTTCGGCCCCCGGATTCTCCACAGGGGCGGAATCCTGCACCTCGTCACTCCTCCACTTCGGGAGAGCTATTTTATTCCTGACAAATATGAACCTCTCCTTCCACCCCTCTACTTTGCTCGGGTTTTGGACCTTAAACCCTCCTCGGGCTCGGGGACTAAAAGAATACCACCCCTTGGACTTCCCGAAGTTCTTCAGCTGGTAGAAAAACCTAAAAAGCTCTACAGTTGGCTCTATCCCGGCCTGCTTACTAACTACTGTGAATCCTACCAACTGCCTCACCGCGTTCGGCGCTAACTGGCAGAGGGCAATGCCGTAGTATCTTAACAACTCTACAACTATGCCCCACAGCGGCAGTCTCAACCCTACTCTGAGGGGGTCAATATATACGGTCATAAACCCCTGCGGTGGGCAACAGGCCCTATCCTCAAGGGTAGGAATTATGTAATCAAGGTCGAAAGGAAGATAAAATGATGGGAGTTCCCTCTCAAGTTGCCCCCGCGACATCCGTAAACCTATGGAGGATACCTCAAGATCAACCGCCGGACATTCGTAAAACGATACCATCATGATATTACACTCTAAACCATCGACTCTGTCTATGGTTCTAATCACATCCTTCTCCGGAAGGATATATGATAGGGGGGGAACATCTAACGGTTTATCCGAACCTCCTACTACTTTGATCGAGACCGAAGATGGGGCAGAAGATGAAGAAGATGAAGAGGATGACATACTTACTTGATTTGAATTCGAAAGGACGGATTTGAGAAATTTTTGATCTCTGATGAATCACAAACGCAAAGTTCCTCTTTTTCCCGCTTTCTATAACAGATGAATCACAATGGAGAAGATGAAAAGTTACTGTGCAGTTATTCCTAATATAAATGCAAAAAACCGACGGCTCAGATGCAGCCTATTCAAATTCAGTGATGGAGATTCATGCGTGCTCCTCACGCGCTTTACAGTTACCGAGGCGCGTGGGGAACAGCTGTCTTGGAACTCGCAGAGCGTGTCACTTCACGTCTCTCTCTCTCATTATGGCGCCGCCAATCACATCAGCCTTACTCTTCGCCAGGAAGATTAAAATCACACTCCGGTGTTCCTTTCATTTTGGCCAGCTTACCGCACTCCGGTGTCCTCTTTACCTCGGTCATAATCCTATACTCCGGTGTATTCTCCACCTCGGTTATACTGCCACACTCCGGTGATCCCTCCATTTTGGCCAAACAACTCGCTCCGGCGTACCTTCACCTCGGCCAGGTTGTTATAAACTCCCAACGCGTTTCTTGCTTCTGGGAAACTCGATCTCTCGACAAATGCCCCGTGCACTTCGGCTCAGCTCGACTCCGAGTCTACAGACTGCTCCGCGGAGTGCCCAGGGACGCGGATAGACTTAGTCCTCCATGAACACTTCGGCCCGCCAGCGACCACGGTTCCTCCTACTTACGATTCCACCCCGGTGACAACCGAAGCTCCCTCCTCACTTCGGCTGGGGGGGGGCATCTGATAGGGATGACCCGGTTACTTCGGGCCGGGTTAACCCTGAGCCCATTTACCAGCTCAGCGAACGCGCCAGCAAGCGCGAAGGCCCAGGCCCAACAGGCCCAGCAACGCGCATTCGATTCAGCGAATCAAATCGGTTCCGTGAATCAAGGCCCATGATCTTTTCCCAACTGCCATGCAGATTTGGGGGGCAAGATTATAGGGATTTAGTTAGGGTTTGAGTTTAGTAGTATAAATAGATGAAAAGAACTCTGAATTAGGGTTCGGACTTTGTTTTCTGTAACACGCACTGTAAACTCAACATTCGAGTGAAAGAAACACCTCGGCGATTGCCGTTTTCTCCCCGTGGACGTAGATCTCCGGATCGAACCACGTAAATTCTGTATTTTTATATTTTGTTCTTGTTGATTACTGTTCGATTGGGTGATTACCGGATTGCGCATTATCAGTGCTCATAAACCAACAAAAGATAAGCAAAGGCTCACAGGCCCACCAAAGTCAACTACAATTAAATAGAAACATCCAAGAAAGCTACCAAAGGCAATCATTCAAATCTAATCGGCACACAGGCCGCCAAACCAAAATGAGCAAGTTTCAGAAAAGAGGCACACGGGCCAATAATACAATCCAAAATAGTCAACAGTCATAAGGAATCAGAAAAGAGGCAGAAGGGGGGTTCGAGAATTCGGGAGGCCAAGAGTGTCTCACTCCTTATTCTTTCCCCAAACTTAGTTTGCAACTAAGTTTGTGAAGAAACGGGCAAGGCATTCTCGGTGCTCTACTCACAGTGACTTGGAAGGCCTGATGTCTCGAGGGCTCGAGCCAGTAAAACATCCTTGGATGCTTTTGAACACAGCTAGTAACTTGTCCTAACTCTCTTTGATTTCCTTCATTTCCTCCCTCATTTGATGGACATCTCCCCTCATTGCACTGATATCAGCTTTGATGTCCTACACTCCCGACTCTAAACTGCTCAACCGGTCTCTTCCTGCTTGGCTGACTGCTCCATTCTGCATGCCCCGTACTCATCTCCCTTGCCACAGTCCGTGGCTTCTTCCCCCTCTGGTAGTGTGTTAACTCGGGCTGGTCGGATCCTTTGATTCTCTTAAATGATCTTCTTAGCTCAATGCTAAGTTTGCCGTGCTGTTCTCCAAGCGCTCGATGTAGGTCAGACTGGGGTTTGGGAGACGAAGGTACGGTCCCATATTCTGGAGGACATAGGGGACAGCCGGACCCGAGGTTCCCTCTTGGTACCCGAGCATAACAATTCTCATATTTTCCATCTCCTCCCAATCTAAATAATAGTCAGTGCTGATGGGTGTGTACTCTGGGAGGGGTACATCGTAATGCTCAAGGATGGGGGTAATCAGAGCCCCACAGTAGATCGGGTCTGGAATCTTTGTCTCTCTCTTTCGTTCTGTCCTCAATTCCTTGACTATCTTCTGAAAGCTCAATATCATGTCGCACTAAAATTCCCTCAACCTTCTGTCCACAATAGCCCATAAAATCTCCATCTCGTATGGAATTCAATCTGGAGCTCCTTGGGTCGTAAGCCTGGGGTGCAACTATTCCAGGGGCAGCAGTGATTTGCCCCCAGAATTGTTGCACGTCAAACTCTCTCAAAACATTTTCATTGTTAATACTTGGCCTTTTGAAGCCATATATATCTCTCAGATTGTCATGGCTCAGTGTCTTTGCCTCATTCAGAAGTTGGAACTTGATGTTGTGGATCTTTGTCGAGCAGGAAAGAGACTCCTCCTCGATTTCGAGAGTGCTGAAGAACTCCTGCACAAACTTGAGGAATGTAGGTCGGGGTGTAGGCATTTGGCGAGACCTGCTGTGTCTAAAAGATCATTAACATTCTGCCTTATTCCCATGGCATCCAGAATCTTGGGATCACCATAATGGGTTGCTGACACCCATCTCCTAATCAGTTTGTCAAACCTCTTCCTCTGTTCTTCTGTGCTCAGAACTATACCAAAATCGATTGGCTTTGTGGATTTATCAGTGGTGGTTGTTGGAATGTCCGGCATGGGAGCCTCTAAAGTGGGCTCAACGGCTTTCTCTTTTCCTTTGGCTTGACTTTGCGGATTTTTTATGTTACCCGCCTACCGGAAGTGCCTTCTTGAATGGTGTTCTTAGGGTTTTTAGGCGGTGCCATTGTGTGCCTACATTCAATCACAAATACACACATCAAAATTCCCAAATTGAACAACTTCATCACCTATTTACGCATCAAGTTCAATCGGATAGAAGGTCAAGTTCAGTACATCAATCACCCATATTCAATCAACATGGAACATCACAAGTGAACTTACAAATTAGATGATTCAATTGACTTGATACAATTTGCATATATGACAAACATTTCCAATTATTATCCTATTGCAACTAAAATCGATCAATGCTCAACAAAAAGGTCAATTTCTTTTCATTATAAACAAAAGTCTAAAATTGCCTAATCTTCACCACAACTTCAATTAATCAACCTAATAATCGAGCATGACAATCAAATCAAACTGCAAAAGGATAACAATAAAGAATGCATGCCATGTGTTCGGTGATATGCCACAATTTCAACTTCAAATTTAAAGATTCTCAACCTAATCCTCATCCCACATTAACCAATCATGCAAATACAAGAGCTAACACAACAAATTAAGTTTTAGAATGCATAAAACAAGTCAACATTGGCAAAAAAATCACAACAACAAGCTTGTATATAACCAATATCAATGTAGTAGTTATTCTAATACAAAATTCGCCCCTAATCTAACAATAAAGTTCATAATAATCAATAAAAGACTAAGGGAAAGGGATAGCCATACTTACCGGTCGGATTTGATCAAAAAATTTTGAAGTGAACTTTTTCGCGCCCTTTTCGACCCGACTCCGAATTCGCTCCAAATTCGAAAGTTTTCGGATAGAAGTGTGTGTGGTGATGTGGCTGAGGTGCGGTATGAATTTGAGAGGAAGAAATTGAGTGAAGATGGTGATTTTGAGTGTGTGGGTGTGCGCAAATCGCGTTTGGGAGGGGGGGGGGAGGGGAAGGGAATGACCTGCTGTTGCACGCAGGGGTATTTATACCTACGCAGAATCTCGGCCGAGATGCAATTCTGAGCTTGATGTCTCGGCCGAGATCCGTTCTTTGATCTCAGGCGTGTTTGGCTTAGTAGTGAATCTCGACCGAGATGCGTGTGTGTCTCGACCGAGATTTCTTTTCAGCAATTTTGCCCTCATTCTGGATAAGTTGGTCTCGACCAAGATGACTTGGTGTCTTGGCTGAGATAGGTCTCCAGTAATTTTGCCCCCATTCTGGACAAGTTGATCTCGGCCGAGATGACGTGGTGTCTCGGCCGAGATAGGCCTCCAACAATTTTGCCAATTTGAGGTCTCTTAGATCTCGACCAAGATGCGTGTGTGTCTCGACCGAGATATCTTTCCAGTGAATTGCCCTGTTTGTCCTGCGTGACGTCTCGGCCAAGATTCCTTCTGTGTCTCGGTCGAGATGGTTTCCCCTGCACTTTTTCCTTCATTTTGGTCCCCTTCACCCCCATTTCATGCTATCTTTCGATTATTTTGATTTGTACCTGCACATTTCTAAACAAAAAAATAAAAAGCACAAAATAACACTAAACTACTTTTAACTACGAATTTAAATGTGAGAATTTAAAGATTACCGTCGGGTTGCCTCCCGACAAGCGCCTTTGTTTAATGTCGTTGGCTCGACAGGGTCCCGTTTATGCTATGTGTTGATCTTCCAAGTCTTCCACTTGTTCTCCCTCATGCGGTCTCCTTGTGAGTTCTCAAGATAGGGCTTGAGAAGATGCCCATTAACCTTGAAACTCTTTCCGGTCTTTCCACTTTCTATCTCCACCGCTCCGTGTGGTGATATTCCTTTAACCACAAAGGGTCCAACCCAACGAGACCTCAGCTTACGCGGAAACAGTTTAATTCGGGAGTGGTACATGAGTACCTTGTCTCCCACCACAAATTCCTTTCTTGAGATTCTTGCATCGTGAAATTGCTTCGTCTTTTCCTTGTACAACAAAGCATTTTCGAATGCTTAGTTTCTTATATCCTGGAGCTCTTGTAACTGCAACTTCCTATGCACTCCAGCCTCATCCAAGTTCAGATTGCATTTCCGGATTGCCCAATAGGCTTTATGTGCAAGTTCCATGGGCAAGTGGCATGGTTTTCCATAAACGATGCGATATGGAGACATCCCTATTGGCGTTTGGTACGCCATCCTATAGGCCCACAAAGCATCTTCTAGACGCAAGCTCCAGTCTTTCCGGTTTGGTTGGACTGTTTTCTCCAAGATCTGCTTAATCTCTCGATTTGATGTCTCTGCCATACCGTTCATTTGAGGGTGGTAGGGTGTGGAGACTTTGTGAACAACCCCATACCTCTTCAACAATTATTCAAATGTTCGATTGCAAAAGTGGGTTCCTCGGTTGCTGATGATGGCCTTTGGAATTCCAAATCTTGCAAATACGTTGGATTTCACAAAGTCCACAACCACCCTTGAACCGTTGGTCCGGGTGGCCTTGGCTTCCACCCACTTTGACACGTAGTCAACCGCAAGAAGAATATAGACATTGCCATAGGATGTAGGAAATGGCCCTATAAAGTCTGTACCCCACACGTCGAAGATCTCACAAACAACAATTGGTTGCTGGGGCATCTCGTTCCTCTGTGACACATTTCCGGTCCTTTGACATCTCTCCCAGGTTTCGCAAAACAAGAGGGCATCCTTGAAAATGGTTGGCCAATATAGACCGCTTTCAAGTACTATGAGTGGCAAAAATTAAGCATTGACTGTACTTCGTCTTCGGGGATGCATCTCCTAATTACTTTATCTGAACCATATTCCAAAGGTAGGGATCATCCCAAACAAAATGCTTCGACTCACTCTTCAATCTATCTCTCCGAGGTTTTCTCATCCCAATAGGAAACCACTTGGACACCAAGTAATTCACCATATTGGCATACCAAGGAACCTTCGCATCTGTCATTGCAAGTAGTTGTTCGCCCGGAAAGCTTTCCCTGAGAGGCAGGTTCGTCTCCTCTTGGGTTATCCTGCTGAGATGATCTGCAACACCATTTCCTGCTCCTTTCTTATCTTTGATCTCTAGGTCAAATTCCTGGAGAAGTCATATACAGCGAATAAGTCTAGGCTTCACCTCCTTTTTAGCCATGAGATGCCTCAATGCTGCATGGTCGGTATATACGATGATCCTTGTCCCAACAAGGTAGGACCAAAACTTCTCTAACGCAAACACAACAGCTAGCAGCTCCTTTTCTGTGGTAGTGTAGTTCATCTGAGCTGGATTCAAAGTACGTGAGGCATAATAGATGACATGGGCCACTTTCCCTCGTCTCTGTCCCAAAACTGCCCCCAAGGCTTGTTCACTAGCATCGCACATTAGTTCAAAAGGTAATTCCCAATCTGGCGGTTGAATAATCGGAGGAGTGACCAATCTCTTTTTCAACTCATCATATGCCAACTTGCATTCCTTTCTCATATCAAACTCCACATCTTTTTGTAGCAACCGGCACAACAGAGCAGCAATCTTTGAGAAATATTTGATAAACCTCCTGTAAAATCCTGCATGACCAAGAAAGGAACGCACTTCCCGCATATTTGCGGGGTAAGGGAGAGAAGAAATAATATCAATTTTCGCCCTATCTACTTCTATTCTCTTACTAGAAACTACATGGCCAAGCACAATTCCTTGCTCCACCATGAAGTGGCATTTCTCCCAATTTAACAAAAGATTTTTCTCAATGCATCGTTGTAATATTTTTACCAAGTTATCAAGACAATTTTCAAAAGATGTACCGTGAACACTAAAGTCGCCCATGAAGACCTCTATGAAATGACCATAAACACTAACCATGCATCTTTGAAATGTTGCAGGGGCGTTGCATAGTCCAAAGGGCATGCGCCTCCATGCGAATGTTCCGAACGGGCATGTGAAAGTTATCTTTTCTTGATCTTCGGGCGCGATTAGTACTTGAAAGTACCCCGAGAATCCATCCAAGAAGTAATAGAAAGGATGCCTTGCTAGCCTCTCAAGCATTTGATCGATGAAGGGTAGAGGAAAATGATCTTTCCTTGTTACTGTGTTCAACTTCCTATAGTCTATGCAAACCCTCCAACCTGTCTGTAGATGCGTAGGCACCATTTCACCATCCTTCCCTTCTATCACTGTCACTCCAGACTTCTTCGGAACCACCTGGGTCGGGCTCACAAACTTACTGTCGGATATGGGGTAAATGATCCTCACATCCAACAGTTTGATCACTTCTTTCTTGACGACCTCCATCATTGGCGGGTTGAGTCGTCGTTGAGGCTCCCGACTAGGCTTGGCGTCATCCTCAAGAAGTATTCGATGCATGCATAGGGCTGGACTAATGCCTTTGATATCGGCAATGGTCCGCCCTATAGCTTCCTTGTTCACCTGGAGGACCCCGATCAATGCTTGCTCTTGAGTGGGTGTGAGCTTTGATGAGATAATCACCGGTAAAATTTCTTCCTCCCCAAGATATGTGTATTTGAGATGGGAGGGGAGAGTCTTGAGCTCAAGAGTTGGTGCTTTGATGGTAGAGAGTAGCACTTTTTCTTGAGATTCCGATAATGGTATGAATTTAGGAATGGACTTGGTTCGGAATAACTTTGAGGATTGTGATTGTTCCACTGTCCCCACCAACTCTTCCTTGATGTCCATTGGCTCTATCTCCTCTAGATCATTCGCCAATTCAATTGTCTCTTGGTCTCTATAATAATACTCAAGCACTTCCTCTACAAATGGGTCAATAGAATCAATAACATCAATAGAATACACACTATGCAAATCTTCGGGATACTTCATCAATTCGAAAATGTTAAATTGCACCACTTGGCCATCAAATTTGATGCTAAGAGTTCCCTCTCGCACATCAATCTTTGTTTGGGAGGTGTTCAAGAACGGCCTCCCAAGCAAGATTGGAGTGGAATTTGATGAATCTCCATGCGTATTCAGCACATAGAAATCCGCTGGAAATATGAGGTTATCCACCTCAACTAACACGTCCTCAATCACCCCGTCCGAAAACGAGGTGCTTCGGTCGGCTAATTGGATGACCACCCTCGTATTCTTCAGTGGCCCCAAGTTTAAGCTTTTGAAAATAGAAAGGGGCATCACATTGATGGATGCCCATAGATCCAACATGGCTTTCTCTATTCTAGTGTTACCAATTTTACACGGGATGACGAACATTCCCGAATCTTTGCATTTCTGTGGCATCTTTTTTCTGGAAAACCACCGAAACAGTTTCTCCCATAAGGACCTTCTCGTTTCCTTGTAGCCGCTTTTTGTTTGTGCACAAGTCTTTTAGAAACTTTGCATATCGAGGAATCTGTTTTACGGCTTTCACCAAGGGAATATTGATTTCAACCTTCCTGAATATCTCCATTATCTACTTGTCTCTATTTCTGTCTAGAATCCTCTTCATTTGACTCGGAAACGGAAGTGGAGGGGTTGGGAAATTCGGTCTTGAACTTCCAGGTGCCGCGGTAGATGTTGAACTAGGGGCCGTGGTTGTGGAAAATGGGTTAGAATGACCCCTGTTTCTTGTTGTTTTCCTCCCAGAGTCGTGGTGTACTCTACGTTGCCTTCTGTTCATC
This sequence comes from Ajuga chamaepitys, assembly GCA_958295605.1. Taxonomy (NCBI): domain Eukaryota; kingdom Viridiplantae; phylum Streptophyta; class Magnoliopsida; order Lamiales; family Lamiaceae; genus Ajuga; species Ajuga chamaepitys. Next base: position 20,608,537 of record OY282508.1, on the reverse strand, counting down.
TCTTATCTTCCCCTTTTCAAGTACCTTCCCGTTTCTCAAGACTCCCACGCTGACATTTTCAATTTCGTTCTATGAAGAGTATCTCTTGGTAGGAAAAGGCAGTAGGTGATCAGGAAAGCATGCAGCTAATGCCTCATTTTGTCTTCTCAACTCCTTAGCAATCTTCCACTTCGGTGTCCGAACTTGAACCTCGGCCACTTGGGGAGTTGGTATCTCTTCTATCCTCGAATTTTCATGCAATTCTTCAGTCTTTGCCTGTGAAGTATACCCGGGCTTTTTAGGCTCTCCAAGTAACTCTTCATTAACAACAACAATGTCACTCACATTTTTCGGATTGACTTCCCGTTGAGCCGGTAAATTTTCCCCTTGTGTGTTTTCTAGCATTGACACGGCAGAGGCGATTTGGCTCATTTGAGTTTCGAGATTGGTGAATCTCGAATTGTTGTCCTTCTGCAGCTGGATTGTACTATTCACGAGGCTCTTAACAATATCTGAAAGGGATGGATCCGAAGGATTTGAGTCGACCGGTGCTTTCTGTTGATAAATTCCCTTTGGGAAGGGAGGCCTATTTTGATGGCTCTGTTCTCCCGGTTTCTAAACATTTAGATTCTGTGGACCGTAGTTGAAATTCGGATGATTCCGCCATCCCGGATTGTAGCTATTCGAATACGGGTCATTTTTCCTTCTTTTCGGAGGTGACCTTGGCCTGTCGTACCAATTGTGACAAGAATTTGCATGGGCCTCAATATCCTCTCCTAGAACAGGGCAATTGTCGGTATTGTGATCTGTGACATGGCACACTCTGCCTGGTTTAGGGCTAGGCATACTTCCAGCCGCTACTTTTCTCACAAGGGTCGTCAACTGATCCAACCGGTCTTCTATATCGGATCCTTGGGTTCCCTGACTTGACCTGACACTCTCTTTAGTCCCAAATTGTTGTGTGTTTGTAGCCATTTTTGTGATTAGGGCCCAAGCCTCAGTGGGAGTTTTGTCAGATAATGCCTCTCCACTCGCACTGTCAATCATGATTCTGTTAACTATACACAAGCCCTCATAAAAATATTGTATCAGCAGCTGCTCGGTTATTTGATGTTGAGGATAACTCGACACGAGCTTCTTAAATCTTTCCCAGTACTCATATAGCGTCTCCCCTTGCATCTGCAAGATATCTCTTATCCCCTTTCGAATGTTTGTGGCCATTGATGCTGGGAAGTACTTTTCCAAAAAGAGAGATTCCATCTGATCCCACGTGGTAACCGAGCCGGCCGGAAGATAGTAAAGCCAATCACGAGCCAAATCTTTGAGAGAAAATGGGAAGGCTCGAAGCTTAATCTGTTCATCAGTGACTCGTGCCGGTTTCATGGAAGAGCATACCACGTGAAATTCTTTTAGATGCTTATGTGGATCATCCCCAGCCATGCCATGAAAGGAGGGTAGTAAGTTCACTACCCCTGTCTTCAGTTCGAATTGTGTATCAGCTCCAATCTCGGGGAAAGTAATACACAAGGGTTCTTGGTTGACCCTTGTGTTGGCCAGTTCTTTCAGTGTCTTTTCAGATGCTCGTTCCGCTGCCATTGCTTCAGGTTCGCTTGATTCTCCGCTCTCAATGTCGAGGCTTTCAAAAGGCTTCCAGATCTCGTCAAGCAATCGAGCTAGTCTTCTCAGTATTCTTTCTTTCTCAACGATATTCGGTTCAAACCAAAACCCTTTGTCTCCTTGGGAGCGGGTGAACATGCACAACACAACAAAAATCACACAAAATAGTAAGTGTCAATTACTAGTTAAGAAATACAATATATAATTAATATGCTAAAGATGGGGCTTGAAAAGGAAAATTACACTACACACATCGTTCCCCGACAACGGCGCCAAAATTTGATAGGGAAAAACAAACGTGTTGTTGAACCATTTGCCCTACCAAATTAGAATATTAATTGATTTCCAAACTTTTTCGACTTTACTAGGTAAAGTGGTAAGTCCGAGTCGATCCCACGGAGAACGATTGAGTAGTGTTGATTCAAATATTTCAAGCAATTAATGATTTAAATTAGAATAAAAGCAATAAGCATAAACAAGTAAATTGGGAGGGGGGGGGGGGGTTGATTGAGTATAACAATTAAATTCTACCAAGTAACCAACTACCAATCTAGAAAAGCAATAGATGTGTTTGATGTTTTATATTAATCAAATGATCAAAAAAAGACAACAAGCAAATATATTCGGTTTTTGAATATATTATAAAGGCCTACCCTCGATCTAGTATCCCCTTGAATTCCGACTACCTATGGATTATTGTTGATGCTCCAAATTAGTGCAATTTAAACTCTTATCCCATAATCTACAAGGTGATGGTGGCTGAAAAGTGCTCCAAATTAGTGCTAAAGATAGGGTAACTTCGAATGGGAGGATATATATATATATAAGAGAGAAAAGTGCTGGTAAAAAATAGACAAAATCGCATTCAGAAATTTAAAACAGGGCAAAGAATCTTTTGAAAAAGGGGTTTTTTTAAGCTTGTGCGTCGAGGGATGATCTCGGCCGAGATGCACGTGAAAAAGAGAATTTAGGGCTTTTTATGGTTTGGATTATCTCGACCGAGATTGGGTTTCATCTCGGCCTAGATCTTGATCTTTTGAATTTCTGATTTTTCCCTAGAGAGTCATCTCGGCCGAGATGCAATACCTGTCTCGGCCGAGATGCAATACCTGTCTCGACCGAGATCTTCAGTTTCTTAGAATTTCAGGATTTTCCTGGGGAGTCATCTCATGTTAGTTGGTTATGCATCGACTTTATGATGTGTGCATCTAAACTGGCGAAGATACTCCATGTCAATTATGGGCACCACATAAATTCTAATTAAAAACTACTAAAAGATACCGTAAAAACAAAGAAAAAAAATTTGTACTAGGTATTTTATTGATTTAGTTTTATATAATATTCCTTCATCACTACTTTTGGGCGATTGTACTTAATATATTTGTTTATAGATTGATACATCATTCATTTTTATTTCGGCTTCAACTTTGATTTAAGTAGGTATCTTGAATTTTTGTTTCAGTTTTGGCACCAATACTAAAAAAATGTCTAAATAATTGAGTATATGGTATCGAATCAAACCGCCAACTAGACCTGTTACCAAACTATGCCGAGTTTTGATACGATTTGGTACAATTATTTATAAGTTTTCGTTCGTCTGAGGTTTAGACATTTTAGAGCATTTTAGAGGTACGAAATTTCATACGGCTCTAAAATTTTCAAATATCCAAAAAGTAGTGTCTCTAGTTAGAGGTTCATGGTAATTCTGGAGGCACGGTTCAGTTGGGTCTAGTTTGTCGGGTCAGGCGAAAATTTGATCGGGTCTAAAATTAGTCGGTCCGATTCAACCTATCCTCCCTAAGATTATCGGATCGGCCGCATTCTGCTGGGCTTTTGATCCATCTAGTCGAGCCTATCGGGTCAAAATTTCTATGACTTAGCCTATCCAAAATATTGGACTAACTAAGTTGAATTTGCCAACTCCACCTAATATTAGAGTACCCGGTGTGACGAGGCAACTTATAATTGCTATTTAGTGCTCTCCTAATAAGAAAGAAAAAAAATCTGGGGTTGGTTTTAAGATAAGTTGAAGACATGTTATAAATGTTATTTAGGAGTTTGAATGTTAGTGATAGTGATTAGTAGAATTAAGTTGGACAGCTGTTTCCACATGGAAAGTTTTAGCATCGGAAGTATTAATTGTTGGTCCAGAACAGCCCATGATCCCAAATCTTCTTCTCATTAATTAATTAAGCTTCATATTTATGATGGTGGGGGTTAACTGGGCCGATCAAAAATCAACATTTTCAATTCTTACAAAAATCAATCAATGGCTATGGAAGTAAAACTGTAAGAATGTCTGCCTCTCTCGCTTATCTTCACAAAGAATATACATACGAATTTTAAATTAGGTTGGGGGATGTTTGGGCTGATTCATACGAAACTAGCTACTCCATTTTCTATAAATGTTTGCTTTAAGTTGTAGATGTGGGATTCATTTATCCACTCCATCCAACAAATTATCCTAACCAAATTGTTGATTTAATATTCACTTGATATCAAAACTACTTATTATACTTTACTTTATCCTAATATAAGTATTACCTTTTCCTATTCAAATTATATTATAACAAACATCACTTTTCATTATGCACATGATCGTACACATCCTAGATGTGCCAAGTCAAATGTACTTCAAATATCTACAACCCAATTCAAATATCTACCACCCAATTCAAATATTTCCTCAAACTTTGACCCTTGGCACATCCCGTATTAGTATTTCTTTTTGAATCGACATCGCATATTAAATAGCAGGATAAGATGCCAAACAAATAATATGATAAGTGATCTAACATAATGTCTATATAATGTTTCCCCAATACATTGGAGGAAGACCGAACCTACATTTTCACCACTTTATTTATTTTAATCAACAGTACTTCAACACTTTTCAACCTTCAAAAACACATCCTAAGTAAAAGTATAACTAAGAGAGAATGATCTTATTGAGCTTATCCAAACATATTCTTAAAAAACACAACCCTCTTTTTTTTTTTTTAAGCAAGCAAAAAACCCTAACATCCATCAAATTTATTTTCTCCTGTTTTCCTTTTGATAAGTATCATAGTGGACCTCACAATTTTGGAAGTTTATGTCCTTCCTTCTAGTTAATTGGTGAAAGACTGACTAAAGGCATATTCACAATTAACTTCATATGATTCTTCTTATTTGTCAAGTCATGAGTCATTAATTCTTTCTAATTAGTTGTCTCTTTAAAAAAACCACCCTTCCTTATGAAGATCAAGCAACTTTTCTCTCGTTTTCATGTCCGTAAACTGTTTTGGATTAGTTGTACTGAGAATTATATAACTCATAATTTTGCTTCTTATGCTAAATCTTGTGATTTAAGTTGTTTGATTTGGGACTCTACTCAGTTGTTTTTTTGTTAATTAGGACTGATAGATTCCAGCACAAGTTAATAAAATAATTTTCCACCTTAAAAAAGAGAATTTCCCGAAAACCTGTTAGTTTTTAAATTATCTTTTAAGTAATTGATTGTTTCTCATTCTCTTAATTTTCACATCACCTTAATTGCTTAATTCTCTATCGAATCATCTCATTTTTTTAAAGAGTCACTACAACAAAAGAAGTCTTTTGCATAAGACTTTTTGACACCACAATTGTGGTCACTAATAATAAGTTATTTGTGACCACTTGTTGTCACAAATCTCTCTACAAATTATTTGAGACAACTTTAAGACTACTTTTAGAGACAACTAGTTGTTGCAAAAAATATTTGAGACGCATTTGAGACCACTTTTGTGGTCACAAATATATTATTTGCGACCGAGTTATTGAGACGACAACAAGTTGTGACAAATACTCATAAGTTGTGACAAATACTCATTATTTGAGACCACTTTGCTTGAGTTGTGGCAAATACTCATTAAAAAGTGGTCTCAAAAGACCCTTTTCCTTGTAGTGAGTGTATTCGTTAATTCATATTGATTCTTAATTTTTTTCAAACAACAAATTGAAAGGATCGAGAACACTATTAAATTACTCTTCCCTCATCCGCCAATTACAAGAAAATGAGGGAATACTTCTAACTCTAACTTATTATCGATTATTATTTTGATCTTGTTTTGTTTTGTCTATTTTTTTCTCTACTCAAGTTAGTCTTTGATATTTCTCTGTCTTTGTGTATTTATTCACACCTTGTGCTGCATTAGATCTCTGTTTTTAGACTGGTCTTCTCCGATTTCCTATGAATTTTTCGACTATGAATATGAGCAGCTTTACAAATTCCTTCCTTATTGTGCATGCAGTCACAGAACAAGGGGGTTCCTTGAAATATTGTGGAGTTATTATTGATGTGATTTAGAGGCTTACAGGGGAGGTATTATGGATGAGATATAGAGGTTAGTGTATGCACGTAAATTTTACATAATTTTTCATATGTCTAGAGCATGTTCGGATCTCCCATTAGTCGAGAGAGTCCGTCGCCTCGGGTCCAAAAAAATTATAATACTTTAGGGCCCGAATTTATTTAGATACCTATATGCAAGATTAGTTGATATAATCCAATGGGAAAAATCCATTTTAAGTCCTGAATGTTAGTGATTGTCTCTAAAAAATCATGATGTTCTAAAATTTCAATTTTAATCCACTATGTTTCGAAAAAAATTCAATTCAAAGACACTAGACGCCGGCGGTCAGTAATTGTGTCGCATGTGACCCAACAAATTGGGAGTTTTCGGCCAAATAGCTAACGTAGTAGTTATGAATCCAGGTGTACATGCAATTAATTAAATAAGCCCAAACGATAAATTTCCCTCCAGGAAGTCTAACACTGATGAGGATTAGACTTCATATTTTTTAATTGGTGTATTGATTTAATTGGGTTTATTACCAAAAGCAACCCGAGGTATACCCGTTTTTACCACTTGCAACCTATTTTAAAATTCGTCGCCGATTGCAACCTGAATTACTCGCGTTTTACCGATTACAACCTATTTTATAAATTTCGGCCAAAATTAAGAGCGTGCCACACACGCACAATTTTGAGCAAGTGGTAAAAACGGGTATACTTCAGGCTGCTTTCGGTAATAAACTCTTTTCTTTTTTTTTTTTTTTTTTCTTTTCTTCCCTCCATCATTTTCAACAGGAGAATTTGATGAAATGATCGAGTATAGATACAAATACATACAAATTAGAACAACTTCTACCTAGATTTTCGTCTGAGAAATAAATTGAAGAAAATTGAACTATCCTCAACAGGAGAATTTGAAGAAATGAATGAGTATAGATACAGAAACATACAAATTAGAATAACTCCAAGCTAGATTTTCTACTGAGAAATAAATCGAAGAGAATTGAACTCTTATCCAACAGTAGCATAGAATCTTCCAGTAGCTTTATCAGTTATAACCATAACTTCTAAAATTTCACCGAACTATTCAAAGTACTTCTTCTGGATAATGATCGAATTTTTGATGATTCAGAGTTAGTTTCTTCTGGATCTGTAAATCAGAAATGAAGAAGAGGATTCGTGTTGAAGAAACTTACGGAGATTAGTGGAGAGATGAGGGAGGGATAGGGACGTACACGAACCAATTTGCTCGTAAACTATTCAGATCTCGATTCGTGAAAAGCTCAATCGGGCTAGTCTAATGTAGCTCGTTAAAATAAACGAAGCAAACTCAAGATTGATGATATTCGATTCGTTAGCTCACAAGCAACTTCATCTGTTGCCTCGAGAGCTAGTTCGTAAATATTAAGTTAATGTACTTATAATTAATTTCTAATTTTATAGTTATACTTATAAAAAATATAGAATTATATAATTAAAATCATGCATTTGTATATATGTAATTAATTAATTTTAGTAGCTATTTTAATCTTAATTAAAATCATGCATTTTAAGAATTTATGGCTTATTTTTAATTATATGTTCGTAAATATTAAGCTAATGTACTTATAATTAATTTCTAATTTTATAGTTATACTTATAAAAAATATAGAAATATATAATTAAAATCATGCATTTGTATATATGTAATTAATTAATCTTAGTAGGTATTTTAATCTTAATTAAAATCATGCATTTTAAGAATTTATGGCTTATTTTTAATTATATAATGATTAGTATATTTGTAATTTATACTTATTGAATTCATTTGGGCTCGATCAGACTCGCTAGAGGCTCGAGTAAGTTCACGAGCCGTCCATATATTTGATAAATTAAGCTCGAGTTCGGCTCGATAATTAATGAACTAAACTCAAACTCTTACATATTCGATTCAACTCTGTTTGTGTACATCCCTAGGGAGGGAAAAAAAAAGGAGGATGAGAGAGAAAATGATGGAGGGAAGAAAAGAAAAAATAAAAAAGAAAATGATTTATTACCAAAAGCAACCCGAAGTATACTCATTTTTACCACTTGCTCAAAATTACGCGCGTGTGGCACACGCTCTTAATTTTGGCCGGAATTTATAAAATAGGTTGTAGTCGGTAAAACGAGAATAAGTCAGGTTGCAATCGGCGACGACTTTTAAAATAGGTTGCAAGTGGTAAAAACGGGTATACATTAGGTTGCTTTTGGTAATAAACCTGATTTAATTATTTGGCATGTAACCTAAATTTATAACTATCACGTTAGCTTTTTTACATGAAATTTCCAGTTTATTGGGTCACGTGCACATATTTCGGCACAAGTAGTGGCCGCCGATGTTAGGTGTCCTTAAATTGGATATTATTCAAAATATAGTGGACTAAAATTGAAATTTCGAAACACACAGGTTTTTTCTGGACAAACTCTAACATACATAACTAAAAATAATTTTTTTCCATAATCCAATGATTAGTGTATTTTTTTTATCAACCTACAGGGTTTTGAATCCTCCCCCTGGCTTAACTTTGTGCTTCTACTAAGGGTGAGCACGGGTCTCGGAGATAATCCGCTCCGCATCGAACCCCGGACCGAAAGCACTCCGAACCGATAATATCCGTTGACTATTTGACTTTATCCGAACCAAACCAAACCGAATTTTTTTGTTGTAAATCCGAACCGACCCAAACCGAAAAACCGAAATAGAACCGAGTAGAATCGATTCTAAGTAATCAACTATGGAATTTTTTTATATCATTTAATTAATTTCTTTTATACTATAATATTGAACCATTATGAATTTTAGTAAATTTTAACAATGATATAACTACTGTTTTAGTATTTTATAAAAGATTTAGTAATTAATAATAGAATACAATATTTATAATAAATCATTTTCATAATAAACATATATCTATTAATTATAAATATATGAACAGGGAATATGTTTATAGTTTATATAAAGAAATACATTACTATGATATGTTTCAATTCAATCTACATTTCTTTAATCCAATCACTAAAATTTATTATTATATCTAATATTTAATTATTTTCACATATAAAAGTCAAAATTCTAGACCTGAACTCACTGCACATAGTTACTATCCTACGCCTGAATTTCAAGTAGTGGCTCGTTTCTTGTTCCCTTCTTCTTTGATTCTCCATCTTTCTCGTGCACACACCTTTTTCTCTTGAAGTCAACTTTAATTTTACTGTAGTTAGTCATATTAAGTTTACATTTACTTATTGACAATGTATACGACTAGAGCTTTATCAATGAAAAATAATCGGTAAATGTCCAAAGAGGTTATCGATAGCCAATAACTTTATAATTTAGTGCTATTCTTCTTTTGACGAGATAATTACTTCAGTAACCTGTAATTATTTTTTATAAGTTATGATTTTGAAACTTGTCTTAATATATAACTTATAAGTTGTTTAATTACACTTTTTCTTTAACAATATGATATTATTGTAAAGACAACACTATAATTCTTTTGTGCATTTTGCTAAAAATATTAAAGGAAAAACTCCGAACAGCTCCGAATAACCGGACCGAAAGAACCGATCTTCGGAAGGAACTGAACCGATCAACGGAGCGGTTCTGGAGATTTAATTTTGGAAATCTCCGAATATCTCCGAGGTTTGGTTCGGTTCTGAAGATTTCCATATCTCCGAACCACTCCGGACCGTGCTCACCCCTAGCTTCTACATATAATAATTTTTGGACCCATTTGAGAAACTCTTTGTTTTTTTTTTATTTCTTATGATAAAATAAATATATATAGAGTGTTGCAAATGTTTCAACTTTCTTAGTCATTTAATAAACTCGACTCAAGCCCAAATATTTATAAGTACGACTCTGGTTTAGAGATTGTAACAGTGTTGCACATTGTTTGACGTATTTTTTCTTTTGCTTATGTCAATTCGAGTGTTTGAATTGGACCAAATATCCCTTTTGAGTTGGGAATCTTGTAAGTTAAGATGAGTAATTAAATTCCCTTGTTCAAAAAACATTCTGAATTCACACTCCAACTTTTTTAATATCCCACTTAAAAATAAAAGCCTATAATATAATCCCTCAACCACGAATCCTTAATAGGTGGAACTGTTACACTGGTTAACACCTATCTTGTCCTCAACCAAGCAGCATGCAATAAGAAAGATAAAATTCACACAGCATGAAATTAAGTAGAACAAGATTTACGTGGTTCAGCCAGTTATGGCTTACATCCACGGGAGAAGAAGAACTGACCCACTAAACAACCACAAGAAGTACAAGAATTAACAGATCACCTTCCAGTCTTGATGATCAAACCAGTAGATTAACTTCTGTTATTCACAGCTAGCAGTTCTATGACCTATCTACTATGTTTCCGAGCTATATGACAATAGGAACAAGTACTCTCTCTAGCTGAAACTCTCTCTAATGGTAAACAAGAAGAAAAATTATAAAGAATTAATGAAATGCAGAACTTATAACAACAAGAAAATGAAAATTGCTTCTTGTTAAGTTTCCTTCTCTCTCTTCATTCGGTTTTAACTGTTTTTTCTGTTATAACTGCATAGCTTTCCTCAAGGAACTCAACTAAGCTGATGTGTTCAAATCCTGTTGAATAGACTGCCAAATCATCAACTATACTCACAGGAACAATAAATCTTGAATCCTTAATTGCAAAGAAAAACTATATCATAGTCCCTGTAATCCAAATTCTAGACCACAAATCTTAATAGGATGAACTATGAATCACGAGTCTAGATCATCAAATTTTGAACTAGTTCATCTTGAAAACTAAGTTGGATTATTAAAATTTTGAAATTGAATACAGAGTGTTGCAAAGAAAAATGTGGGATAGAAAATTTAGACATGGACACGGTTCGAGTTCGAAATTGGAACCCACATTTCTGAAACATGATCTATGGTTCAATGTAATAATTGACAAGACTTTGAACCTTTGACCCAGTTTCGATTATTAACTAGCGGTTCCCCTAAAAAAATTGTTTAATTCTTGTTTTATTATTGTTATTGCTATATGTTTGTATTATTTTGTTTTCTTATTTTTATAAAATGTATTTTTTCCGAAAGTTATCAATAAAAAACAATTTGTACAAGTTGAATATTTTGTTGTTTGATTATAAATCTAATGAAATTAAATTAAAAATAATACAATGAACAAAAGAACTTGCAGTTTCCTTGTTCCAAACCAAAACTGTAACCATTTAGATGATGGTACATTTTCAATTCCATCCTCGTGCTTTAAGGAACTCGAGGTTTTCGGAACCGTGCCTACAATAGGATCCATTTTTTTAATTCATAATTTTGCTTTAGTTGCAATTCCATGTATTCATAGCATCATTTTTGAAATATAAATGTGAGAATGGTACACAGATACACAAATAGAAGAACAAAAACTGATTCTAACTAATAACTTTTAGAGGTACATAAGGCAGTCTTCTATAATATGCGACTCATTTTTATTATAAAATGTATGATATTTTACTTAAAAATTGTTATTTTTATCATAAAAATGTCATCACCTTTTAAAAAGGTTGTTTTCATATAAAAGTTAAGACTCAAAATTACACTTTTACATTTAAAATAATATTTTTATAATGAGATAATTTTCATAATTTATATAGAGTGGAAGTGAATTTTCATCTTGTTTCTTGTTTATTATGATATTTAATTGGGTGGTGGGGGGTTGGTGTGGGGGCATAGCTTTTGTTGCACAGGCCTTATATTTTAAAGAATGGAGATTTCTTATATTTACAAAAAAAGGTTACTTCATTAATTAGAGCTCCTAAGGGCCTATATAAAGAGGGTTACCCTTGTTCTACTACTCCTCAGTCCTCTTCCTCCCTTCTCTTTAGCCAATGCTACAACCTTGAAAACAATACTCATTCATTTCTCTGTCTAACTTTGGCACATTTGCAGAGAAAAATGGCTTCTCATTACTACCTGTGTTTCGGTGTGTTGATGCTGCTCTCAGGTGCTGCATTTGCTGCTCCGCCTAGGAAACCAGTTGATGTTCCCTTTGGCAGAAACTATGTCCCTACTTGGGCTTTTGACCACATAAGATACAACAATGGCGGCTCTGAGATCCAGCTTGTTCTTGACAAGAACACTGGTAATTAAACTTTGCTCTAACTCTCTCTCTCTTTATGTATATATATATGTATGTGGAGTGTCTTGATTTTGTTTATGATACTATAAAATAGGTACTGGATTCCAATCTAAGGGTTCATACCTATTTGGGCACTTCAGTATGCACATTAAGATGGTTGGAGGAGATTCAGCTGGAACAGTTACAGCATTCTATCTATCTTCACAAAACTCAGAGCATGATGAAATTGATTTTGAGTTTTTGGGGAACAGAACAGGGCAGCCATACATTCTCCAGACAAATGTATACACAGGTGGTAGAGGAGACAAAGAACAGAGGATTTTCCTCTGGTTTGATCCAACTAAAGACTTCCACACTTACTCTGTCTTGTGGAATCTCTACCAGATTGTGTAAGTCAACTTCATCTAAATAACATTTATTCAATCTTTATGCCTCACCCAAGAAATTTGCACTGAAATTACTCCTTTTTTTACTCATAAAAAACTAAAAACGTATTTTCCTAGTTATTACGTGTTGCTGTAATTCTTTTTTTTCTATGTGTTGATTGGATTTAGTTTTCTCGCTAAGCACAACGTGTGCTGTTATCATCCGGACTCCCTTCTAGATTCTACATATATTATCAAATTTGTTTATCATTATACGTGGAAATATATGTTAAAGACTATAAATGGTAATTTCAATAAATCATGTTAATTAGGACGGATAAAAAAAGCATTTTAATAGAGTCCTACTACTATAGAAAGGACTATCTTTGCTTCTATTATGGTAATTAATTCTGAGTATTTGTGGCTTTTGCTCATTGAGGAATCTAATATGAATTTAACAGTGGATACCAATAATGTTTCCTTTGACTGTCATTTTCATCTCATCTAGTAACCTAACCTTTATAATGAGTTGAGTTGGCACTATTTTGTTTGTTATTGTTTAATTAAAATCAACTTGGCTGTTTTTCTACCACAGCTCAATTCTTGTTGTTTGAATTTGCTGCCGCTGATTGCTGCTATAACATATCTCACTTAAATCAACATCTTTTTGACTTGAATGTGAAATTAATGGGCCCAACAAGATTCTGTTTGTCCATTTAATCTAAAATAATGCCCCATTAATACATTGGTTTGCACCTGTATCTACCTCAATCAGGACCATGTGCACTTTTTTTTTTAATCACAAGTTAATTTTTGTAGAGGGACCCGCTGGTAAAATGTTAAAAAAGTAGCTGAAAAAGTATGAATTATGATTATTGAAAAGTGTTTTGAAATGGTGCATGTGTTAAGACATGAATGATTTGTGTGGGACCCATACAGATTCTTCGTGGACGATGTGCCGATCCGTGTGTTCAAGAACAGCAAGGACTTGGGGGTGAAATTCCCATTCAACCAGCCCATGAAGCTGTACTCGAGCCTGTGGAACGCCGACGATTGGGCCACCAGGGGTGGGCTCGAGAAGACCGACTGGTCCAAGGCCCCATTCGTAGCCACCTACAGGGGATTCCACATCGACGGCTGTGAGGCGTCGGTTAATGCCAAGTTCTGCGACACTCAGGGGAAGCGCTGGTGGGACCAGAAGGAGTTCCAGGACCTTGACGCCTTCCAATACCGTCGCCTCCGTTGGGTCCGTAGCAAGTACACCATTTACAACTACTGCAACGACCGGACCAGGTTCCCGACTATGCCTGCCGAGTGCAAGCGGGACCGTGATGTATGAACGTCATGTGGTTTGGGTGCTATTGCAGCTATATATATATATATTGTAGTGTTCGTTTTCGAGTTGCCACATGAATTTATAAAGCCCTATCATAGTATATTTGGGGGGAGACAGAGAGAGACGGCCTCAGCATGTGAAGATCAACATCAGATTCCCTACCCTTTTCAGATTCTCTCTCTTTCTCTTCCAAATTTGTTATGTGTTTGAATATCAGGCAGCATTATCTTGATGCTGATTTGAACTTGTTGAAGCTTGGGCCCATCATTCTATGGGTTTCTTGCTAACGTTGTATCACTTTCATTTCATATAACTAATCAAAAAGTACATTTGTTTAATGGAGTTCTTTACTTATACTACATATTTCCCCTTATTGCAAGCCATGCACATTCACTTCATTTTATTGCAAACTATTGTTTCTTTCTTACAACAACCAAGCCAAATGAAATCACATATTTCAAATGATGTTTCATCTCTTATTCTAACTTCATCAATATGTGACACGTATTATTTTGTGATATAACTATGATATCATTTTGCATGCATGACATGCATTGATGGAGCTGGAATAATAGATAAACACCATTTGAAATAAGCAATCACATTCACAATCAAACTGTTGTGTAAATAGTATTACCTCCGTCCCGTTCTCACTTTCCTACTTTACTTTTTGGTTTGTCCCAACTTAATTTTTCAGCCCACATAAATGACAAACTTCTCTTACAATCTCCACCCTCAAAATCTCCACCTTTAAAAAAGTCAAAGATTCCACAAAATATATTTTTTCTTAATCTCCGTGCCCAGTCAAAGTAGGAAAGTTAAGCCGGAACGGAGATAGTAATTTGTAACCGCATGTGTAATTCATATAGTAATGCGCAAATAGTTCCTTACTAGTTACTTTCGATGAATACACATTAATTTGTATTTTTTCTTTAACACTACCCGTAGTGCCAAATAAAAGGGTGAATGATGGAAGAATTATTTTCTCGTTAACCTTGCCAAGTAACGAAACCTGGTGGACAAAAATAAACCTTGGTCAAAAGCCAAAAGAGTGCATCACACCTATGTTGACACTCCCCCTAAAGTCTACACATCTCACTTGATACGTACGTTTATCAAGAGAGCTTTGTAAATTTTCATGTCTCCAATTTTACATAACTCATGAGAAAAATGTGTACTTGCTAGTTGTAAAAAACTTCAATGGTGCATGTTGTTTATTATGACCATTAATGTAACGTAGTTTCATCTATTTGTTGCAAATTACATTATCTTCATATACTCTTCAGTGGTAAAATTCAAGCCACTAGCTAGCATCTTTCGCCATAGACACCACGAACTTCTTCATGTAGGATTATCATCTCCGAATGATTTGACATAATAGCTAGAGTAGATGTGTTTGGTTGATCTTTGTGTCATGTTTCCCCATGGTGACCATTCCATTTTCAGAAAGAAGAAATTTCGGGAAAAGGGACGCTACAAACTTTGTTTGAGGATATATTTTTTAATTTGTTTTTGCAAATAATAAATTTTAAATAAAATTTAGAGTTATAAAAATAACTTCAACTTGTAAGATAAGCAAAACATACTTTAGTGTGCAGAAAACCTTTTATTAAGAAACACAAGTTCACATTGAAACTTTAGAGGACAATCCTCAAGTATTTTTACATCAACAAAAAATATATCTTTCGTTCAAATAAATAAACAGTTAAAATATCACCTTGAAGAAACTATTATGAATGAAAATTAAGTTTTACTTTGAAATTTCCTAAGTTGGAGTGGTGCAGGGCCATGCTATCCGTGTCAGTCCTCCACATCAGCTTTGGTACCTGAAATCTTAGAGGGTGACTGCTCGAGAAAAACACTCTGTGGGTTCACTCGGTTGCCCACTTAGATGTCATACAAAAAATTGCAATAACGGACAGTTACATAAATAATGCATATACCATCAACACATAAAACATATCCGAAAACATGTTGGAATCTAAACTAAAATAAATATACATATATATACATACTATATAGATATGCATAGGAGCACATAGGTGGGGCACGTGCTGCCCCGCTCGAGCAACATAGCATATTCGGGAGCGACCCGAGGGTGATCTTTCGATCCATAACATGTACGGTGTTACCCATAGAGCATAATCATATACGGTTTTACCCGTAAGCATAATCATATACGATTTTACCCGTAAGCATAATCGTGCACGGTTTTTTCCTGTAAAGCATAGCATATACGGTTTTACCCGTAGGTTTTTTTTTTTTTAGAAAAAACATAGCATGTACGGTTTTACCCGTAAGCATAATCATGTACGGTTTTACCCGTAAAGCATAACATATATGGTTTTACCTGTAAGGTTTTTGAAAATCGCAGCATGTATGGTTTTACCCATAAGGTTTTTGAAAAGCATAGCATGTACGATTTTACCCGTAAGCATAATCGTGTACAATTTTACCCGTAAAGCATAGCATATACGATTTTACCTGTAAGGTTTTTAGAAAAGCATAGCATATATAGTTTTACCTGTAATGTTTTTTGAAAAGCATAGCATATACGGTTTTACCCGTAAGGTTTTTGAAAAGCGTAGTATCTATGATTTTATCCATAAGGTTTTTGAAAAGCATAGCATGTACGGTTTTACCTGTAAGGTTTTTGAAAAGCATAGCATAGTCGGGAGCGACCCCAGGATTTGTACGGTGTTACCCGCAGTCCTAACATAGCTAGTACGGTATTACCCGTATACAATACACATAATATGATTTTACCCATAACTTCACATAAATTTCACATAATTTTCACATAAATTTCACATACTCGTCACATAGACATAGGCGCAAGCAACATTCATATAAAAACTATTATAATAATAAATTGCATGAAAAATAAGTAGACAACATAAAATAGTCACAGAGAGTTACCCCACCTAGAAGTGTGTACGGCTAGTTCGTCGTATAGTCCTCTTCTACTTCCACTTTAGTCCTTCAATAGAGAATATTTGTCTTAGAATTGGTGGGTACTAGGTTTTAAATATAAATTGAAGATTTGGGGCAAGATTTGTAACTTCATAAAAGTTAAATGACCTTTTTGAAATTTTATAAAATATTTCAGATTCATATTTCTATGTAAAACTGTAAATTTGGAATTTGGGGTTCTTTGACAATTGGTTTGAGCGGAATCAGGTTAAAATTAGCATTTTATGACACTTTAAAAGTCTAGTGGAATTATTGTAATTTCTAGAAAAAAGAGTGACAATTTTGTAAAAAGGGAATTTTTGTAAATACATAGATTGGTTGACTTTAAAAACGGATGACTTTGACTAGGGGCAGAATTGAAAAACTCGATAATTGTATTTTAGCCCCTAAAGAATATATAATTTTCAAAAGATGGTACATGAACTTCTGCAGCAACTTTGACCAAACTTTTCCGGTGACTCGATCGTCAGAATTTCAATTAGGACATGGCTACAGAAAGCTCTCGTTTAGAGCTTCCTAGAATGACCAACCCCAATAGAATTAGAGTTTGGAACAGAAAGTTATGGTTCCTTGAAGGTGGTTCGGTCATATGAATTTTGCCTAAACTTTAACTGGCCATAACCGGAGTTCTAGAGCTCCGATTGTGATTCCAAAAACTGTTCCAGAATTCTCTCGCCGAGCCCTAACATATCGTACAAGAAAATATGGATTTTTATAAGGGATGAAAATAAAAATGGGGCAGTAGCTGATCCGACGAGCCTAAAAAGTTGTTGGGTCAGTTTTTCGGCGACTTCGCCGGATTTCGGTAGCTGGGAATGGAACATTTGAGAAGGACAGAGAGAAGAATTACTAGCTATGCTTTGTAGGAGAAGAAAGGAAGACTTCAAGCCACGTTTTGGTGGGAGGAGGTGATAGAATGAAGGCTTCCTCACACCTCTATTTATAGTCATACCAAGCACAAAACCGTGGGAATAAAATCGTGGTATCAGCTGTTAGTTCTGGGCAATATTGTGGGCATAAAATCATGAAATTTAGCCATTAATTTTAAGCAATATTGTGAGCATAGAACCATGGGATTTAGCCATTGATTTTGGGCAATACTGTGGGCATAAAACCATGGAATGTAGCCATTGGTTTTGTGTTAGTAATCCTATGGAGTGGGCTTTCCATAAAAATGTAGGATTATCCTATATCATTGGATAATATTGCGTCTAAGTGTTGTCTAACTAAACTCTCGTTCTCCCGACCCATTCATACCATTAATTATGAAAAATGATAATTTATGCAAGTGTAAGAAAGTAACTAAAACAAGTAAAAATGCGCACAAAATAATGTAACTCATATAATTTTGCATAAATCAAATAAGATGATGCAACTAGAAATTCGGGTCGTTATAATTTTAGTAATGACATGTACGTGGACCGGTGCAGTATAACCAGTATTAAACCAACCAAAGTAGTATTTGATATTTCTGAGTAAATGATAACTTCAATATCTCCTTTAGCAGTTACAAATCCATATGTAGTCCTTTCTTTATCTAGGTATGAGAGCGTTTGACATTTTATTTAGAGGTTAAAATTTCATCCATAATATCTCATGTCTCCAATATGGGAAGAACAAAAATATAGTTTCTTTCAGGTATCAAAATACACTTTGATGTCATCACATAGGTATTGCTCTATCCTGAGTATAAGTCTAACTATCAAGTTCTTTAAGAAAGTAATATATGGTTGCATGAATTGAGCTTAGTAAAATAATGTATATCATGCACTTAATTAGGGTTTCTGCTCCTAATAGCTCTTTGTCATTTCTTTAAGCAAATGGGTATCTCCTTATGTCCACACTTCAAATCATTAATATGAGAGCTAACATATTGGACTTTATCTATATTAAATTGCCTTATCAACTTTTGGATATATGCAAACTGAGAATTAGTATTTGCAAACTCGGTCTTCTAATTCAAGAAAATATCGAAAAATTTCATAATTCTTTATCTCAAACTCGGATTTCAAATAGCTCACGATTTCTCTCATTTTATCAAGAACACCTGTTATGATCTCATCATTGACTTAAGTTGTTATGATTGCAAATCCAAAACCTATCTTTTTTAGGAATATGCGGTGACAAAGCTAATTGTCCTTTTATCGCTTCCCAATCAAGTTGTCCCTCAGATGGGAAAACAATTTCTTCTAGATTGTTCGATCAAGTATTTTAATTTAATATTCTAAATGCACTACGTGATTCAGAGTCTCTTGAATTAGGCATTAAAAAACCATCAGACTTTTTCATATATCTCTAGAATAAGATCCTCAAAGATGTATGTTGTAAACACATTATTATGTTGCATTCCTATACGTCTAAAAAATTTATTAGTAAGATGTCATACGTCTTTTACGACATGGTATATCTTGCCTTAGTCAATTTTAGGGTATTGTGAGAAACCTTGTACTCCAAGCTGAGCTTTGTATCTCTAAACTTTAATTTTCTCACCGTGCTTACTAATAAAACTAAATTGATGTCATACATGCTTTACACTTGGTGATGCTAGCTCCGTATTTTATGTGATTATTAGACATTTATTCATAGCTCAAATAGGGAAAAAAATTGCGTGAAATATGACTTACAAACCTCATTTTCATATGTTTGGTGGATTTTATTTGTTTGTTGCCTTTGTAGTGTTTTCAGTAAAAATAGCATATATTTGGAATAATTGTGAAATCCCGATGCCAATCGAGTAAAAGGAAGGGTTGAATGGAAGCAAATAATCAATTGTGCTTAAAAGAGATATTGGATTAGCCCTAAATGGAGTTGGATTTGTCCAGAAGGAAGAACAGGAAAAAGCGCTTAACCGCTTGAATGGAAAAAAATATGCTTGTCATGGAGCGTTTTCTCGACTGAGCAGAAATTTTTCCTGCTCGTGAAAAATGTTGTCGTCCCTAAAAAATACGTGCGAAAACGGAGTTTACCCTATTTAATCCCTACTTTAACCTAATGTTGTGTACTTCTATATATAGGTAAACCTAGTTATTCGACATAGACATTATCATAGGGAATTTTCAGTTTCAATGTCAGTTTTTAGTTAAGAGTTTTTCTAGAGTATAGTTAAGAAGTCGAGGAAGAAGAATGAAGATTCATCATGTTGTCTTCATCCGTGAATTGTAACATCTTCTACTCTATTCTTGCTTATTATTTATGATAATTGTCTTAATTAAATCTGCTATGGAGTAGTCGTTTTATATCTCAGGCTTTGGAAAATAGATTTCAGTTACAATGTAAATCTTATTTTTAATTTGTATGCATTCTATTGTTATTCGATGTATTGCGTTACGATTGATGTAAGGTTAGCCTGATCACCTAGTCTAGCTCTTCCGAATCATATATCCATTTACTAATCGGTGAGGATAGTGGCGGTCAAACAACACACAATATAATATGTCTGAGGAACTGACAAGGTAAGGATATATTATGGGGGTTATTCTTAGGCACTATTAGGAGTCATATACATTTTTTATGGAGATCGGCCTTTTGTGTGTGATCAACACCTCGATCACCGCTGATGGGGGAATTGAGATACCAAATTGTGAAGCCTCATAATAGTAGGTACATACAAATTAGGGATAGATATACGAGTTTGCATGCGCGATTGTCTATGGTTCCACAGTAATTGATTTTGAAATTGAATATACCAAATAACTATTATATTATTGAATCTCGATATTTAGTTATTAGCAATCAGTTATTAATCTTTATTATGTTACTATAGTCTCAGGGTCTTAACTTTAGCAATTAGGATAATAATCCAACAAATCATTATATGATCCACCTAGATATTTTTGTACTAATAGCACTGTAGTAATCCAATTAGGTTGTCTTCACTAGTCTCTGAGGGCTACGACCTTTCTTTCCACTAGACTGTTACTACACCGTACTCTTGCGGTTTGGCTGGTAGAAAATAGAGTGATCAAACTTTTGGCATCGTTGTCGGAGACTAGTTTTTAGGTGCTAGATAGATATTAAGGTGTGTTAGTCATGGGTAATCTAGGTATTTATTTGTTTGAAAAGAAAAAAAAAATTGAGAAAAAAATTTAATTTTTTTTTTTATATTGCTCAGCAGTTGACAATTTAGATTTTAACGGTATCTGGTCTTTTGTTCTTAGAATTTTTGTGTGCAGTGCTGGAAAACAAAATCTATGGTAGGAGAAATCGTACCCATAGATCTCGAGATAGAAGCCACATGTCGGAAGAAGAATTCCAATCAAATTAGATTGTAGCTGCTTTCAATGGAGGAAAATCAGAACATACAAGATGAGCATGGTCTCACCAAAGATAAGTCCAACCACTTATCTAAGATTTATTCAGGCATGTGGTTAACACAAAACATCGGTGGAATAAACTGACCAATGGTTCAAACTCACACATTTTAGTTAAAGCCATGTTGATTTCGATGGTTTAGTAAAACCAACTTGGAGGATGAGCTGCGAAGGATCCTAATAGGCACTTAAGCCATTTTCGTGAAATTGTGATACCATAAAGATTAAGGAAGCCTATGATGATGCTATTTGCATACACATTTAATTTCCCATTCCCACTAAGGGATAATGCAAAGACTTGTCTTAGTATTCAAAATATAAGCAACATATCTGATCTATGTTAGAAGTTCTTGTTCAATTACTTTTCGTCGAGTAAAACATTGAAGTTGGAGAGCAAAATCATACAATTTCTCCAGCAAGTTGGAGAGCCACTTTATGAAGTATGGAAAATATTTAGGAACTTCTCTGGATGTCCTCAACATGGTTTCCCAGAAGATCAACATGTATGTTACTTTTACAATGGACTCTCTAGACACACTAAAGCAGTGGTAGATGCCTCATTAGGTGGTGCGCTGTTACCCAAATCTACAAATGATGCCATCGTTATTTTGGAGGAGATGGCTACAAATAGTTTCTAATGGCCAGTGGAACGATCAATGTTAAGAAGAGTAGCTGACGTCCCTGAACAGGAAAAAATTACAATTTTTACTGAGAAGTTGTTCAATTGACAGAGCAAGAAACCCTACAATCGAAGCCTGCTCAAGAGGTGATGGTTAGTCTAGGAATGTATGGCAGGTCTAGAAGAAGCATATTATATGAATAACATGGGAAGAAAAAACTCAATCCTAACTTTCGACTGAACCAAATGGGAAACAGATAAGATCCAGGGATTAGAAATCATCCAATTTATCTTATGCATGCCCTAACAATGCATTGCAACCACCGTCAACTTTCAAACTCAACAAATGGAGTAATAGAGGAGATAAAGAAGCCTAGGCTAGAGGAGTTGGTAACTTCGTTGGTAAAGGAGACACAAGCACAAAATGGGAAAATCGAGTCTCATATGAATAAGCTCCAATGACGAATAGTGCATTTGACACTAGCGAAATTTGGGAGCCCAAGAAAATACATTGGACACACACATTGATCAGTTAGCTAAGAGAATTAGCGACACTCATTAGCAAGGAAAATTTTCAAGTGACACTAAAAATCCCAAGGACCAATGCAACATGATCATGTAAGAAGGTCGTGATGTGGAGAAAAAAGTGGAAGTGGATGAAAGGATAGATGAAATTCCTAAGAGAATAAATATGGGGATTACATTTTATGAAGAAGATCTTCCTCCTTACAAATCACAATTGCCTTTTCCTATGGCTTTAAAAACTAATGGAAATCCTAAAGTGTGCATTGCAGTTATATGGAAAGAAAATCCTCGCTGGGAAGGAAAAATAAAGAAACCTGGAATGAGGAGAAAAAAGAAAAATAAGAAGTTAAAGGCAAGAAGACCGAGAGCTATGCTGAAGTCGTATAAACACAGCTACCCCAAAAATTTAAAGATCCAGGGTGTTTTTAAATTACATGTTTCATAGGGAAATCCAGACTTGGAAATATGCTTTGTGACTTAGGTCCAAGTGTAAATTTGATGCCTTTAACTACATATAATAAATTGAGCTTAGAAGAGTATAAGCCGGCCTCTACTACTATAAAAATTGTTGATAGATCACTATTAAGCATAACTAGAGTAGTGGAGGATGTTTTTTTACAAGACGGCCCACTGATATTTCCAGCAGACTTTACTATAGTAGATATTAGAGAGGACAAAAAAATACCATTGTTAGTAGGACGTCCATTCTTGGATACAACTCAAGCTCTCTTTTACATGAGAAATAAAAAAGTAACTTTTAGTGCTCATAATGGAAATGTTACTTTTACCACAACGTATAGTCCTAATAAAATGGGACTATGTAAAAAACAATCCATTGATCTGGAATAAAATCTGATAAAGAAAATGAAGTTAGCATTCTTAAACCGCTTATAAAGACCATAAAGAATCAGAAATCGACAATGAGTTTATGAGCAGGTATGATGAAGAGGAAGCTAAAAAAGGTGTTATAAAAAAGAGAGAACTGACGGCAAAAGAAGTTCTTCAATGGGTCAGCCTAAAGTCAATTGAACATAGACAGAATTGGGATAGACTCATGGAGTTAGAGCACCATCCTACTCAGTATACCGATGACAAAGCAATAAGAAAGATGGGTATATATGACGATGTATGGGTAATTTTCAATAAATGTGGATGTGATACTGATATGCAAGGAAGATGGTCCACGTATCCAAGGATCTTGATGAGGATCGTGAGTGCCTTGGAAATTTAGTGTCCTGAAGTCACAAAATACCCATAAAGATCCAGTTCCAACTCAGCACATCAATTACGAGCTGACTCACACCAACTTCAATGAAATACATGGAGTCAAGTGTTCGAGGGCATATACCGAGCCACCCGAATATGAGAAGCAAAAGTTTTTAGAATAGGTTGATGAACATGTCAGGTGATGTGATGGACCATGACAAAAGAGAAGATATTTACTTCAAAATTTAGAATCCAGTGATACGATACATACAAAGAGTTATGGCCCATACGATTTGTGCTCGAGACCCAAACATCAAAGTCAGCGAAAATAAACTGTTGATGATGTGGTGTAGGACACGAGCTGAACCATGCAATCTGATAGCAGACCTGATAGATCAGTTAAAGGTAGTTGTGGAGAAAGAAAGAGGTAAGATAAGGATAGAGGGAATGTTGACCCTAATTGCTATTTGGTTAGGGATCAATATATCCGAACAGGAAGAGTGGAAACCAATAAAGCTCAACATTGCATCATTAATAGGTAATTACTTCTGGAAGGTTGATAGGACTTGTTTTTAACTCAACGGGCGAACAAACTTTATTTTCTAATGTCGAACACGTTGTTGACCAAATGCAACAAATAATGCGACCAACTGATTGATGAATGAGCGGCCACATATGTATGTCTCGAAGACCGAACTGCCGAAGAAACCATTTATAGGTTCTTGACAACATTTTTTCTGACCTAGTATTACCGCAAGTATACGGTGCAACTGTAGATAGTAGTAAGCAAGGTCGATCCTACAGAGACCGTTTACCTATGTTAATTTTGTACCCTAATTGTAATAATCCAACCTATTTAGACTCTCGAATTAAGGTGATTGTGATAATTAACCTAAAACTGAAGTGCAGAAAATAATAAAAGAAAAAGTAAATATGACGCTTAATAGAAGCAACCAAGCAATCGCAAAGGAACAAGTCAGATGAAGAAATGTATTATTGGGTTCGATTTCAATTACAATCTCCTACATATAATAATCCTATTATTCTAGAACTTAAAACCGAATTCAAATGTTTATTAGGCGGCACTGCTCTAGTTAGCCCTCCTTTCGGACAACGCTAACATGTTGATCACGTACTAATAATTATCCTCTCGGGCTAACTATCATATATGCAACTCCAAAGAGACTAGAAAATCAATGCCTACACAGATATCTCACTCCTCTCGGACGACTACTGATACATATGATATACGTCGTATACCTATTAAGAATCCTCCCTCTCAGGCGTCGAATTATTAAGCAAGTATGTTATAATCAACTGGAAAAACAATTCATTCATAATATAAGACAAACGCATAAGATAAACACATATAACGAAGTCTAGAATGAAATAAAATAATCAAAACATAGTCAATTGCAACCTACTTTCTAGCCCTAGAACAAATTTTAGTTGTTCATGTTCATAATCAAAACCAAAGAATATTTATAGACAAACATTCTCAAGCAATAAATAAAAATAGTTACGACTAAACCCGGAGTCTTTAATCTCGATATTCTTTGCTTCACGCTTCTTAATCTTCGATTCAAGCCTCCAAGATGATTACTATGATGTTTGATGATTATTTTTTTACTTGGGAACCTTAGTTATAAGTTAAGAAGAACTGAGGTTGAAACAGGCAAAAAACTAGCCTAAAACACATGAAGATGCGTGAACCGACAGTGCAAAAGTGACCGTCGTTCTGTTGGGCGCCCGAGTTTGGCCTTGTAGACTATCATGTTCGTCTTCCAAGTTGTTTTTAGGGTCTTCCTGTCATAATTTGTTCTCGGCTATTTCTGGCAAAGTTGTAGCCCTTTGAATTAGCTTTCTAACGCCACTAATTTCACCTTATTTTGACATGTAGATATCATGATATGAGCAAAATACTAGAGGTGTGTCAAGCTGACAGACAAATTTCACTTTCGGAGCCACTTTTTGCGCAACCTTTTTGGCTTGCACAACGAGTTATCGGCGCGGCCGCCTTGGGTAGGCCACTTTTTGCGCGGCCATTTTGAGTAGAACGAC
Source organism: Ajuga chamaepitys (assembly GCA_958295605.1). Classification (NCBI taxonomy): domain Eukaryota; kingdom Viridiplantae; phylum Streptophyta; class Magnoliopsida; order Lamiales; family Lamiaceae; genus Ajuga; species Ajuga chamaepitys. The sequence continues at coordinate 20,583,085 of OY282508.1, read as the reverse complement.
TGAGTTTAGCCTTTTTCCTCTTCAAGGCTAGGTTTGAGCTATTTTAGCTCGCCCGGTCCATCTTCTAATCTTCTCATGCCATTTTTTACCCTAATTGTCAGTCTTTTCTCCGGAACCTCATTCTAATGGATCTTGGTCTAAAATATACAATTTTTATTACAAAATAAGTAAACATGTTGTTCGGTTCAAGATAATCAAATATATTGCTAAACCTCTGAATTTATATGCAATCATTACCAAAATATACGTATAAATCGGCTTAAATGCATGCATACACCACGTGTATCAATTCTGGCAATTACGTGGTTAACGAAAGAAAGAGAAAAGAAAATGGAGAAAAACCAAAAGAAAAGACACCGCTAAAAAGAGCGGATGTTGGAATATGGGGTCGAACATCAGACGTCCAACGCCAGCTATATTAGAGAAACCAGTAAAGCGTCTAGCTATAGACATAAAACATAGCGCTAAGAGGGAGGCAATCCATTAGTTTTAAATTTTTGCATATAATTAATGTTTATTTACATTATTGATGTTTTTATTTAGTTTTGTAGTTAATTGAAGCGTAGGTGCGATGTAGGTCGTTAAATATCACAATACTTACTATTGTTGATCCATGTGGATGTGATGCTCTTGCTTGCCACTAGCTATTAACTACACCATTGACTTGCAGTTTAGTTGATAGATGCGGGCAGCGTAAACAGTGATTAAACCGACTTGGATAAACACACTTTAATGAGGTTTCATGAGGTGCTCGTTCATTACATCTGACACTTTAGACTTGACATTATCTAACACCACTTCCATCTTTACGACGCGTCTTTTCCTTTGGTTAAAACTTTCTATATGTAAGAAGTACGAAAATTAGAAATCCAATCTTATACCAAACTAAACAAAAATAATTGGCCTTATTCAAAATTTCCATCTATCTTGATAGATACAGAAAAATTCAGAGCAAGTAGAAAAGAGGAAAACAAGATAAAATATTGGTTGTTTCTACAGACCCGTCAACCCCAACTGCCAACAACCACAGTTGAAATCCATCCTTTTATTTAAATAAATTACCGCCAAAAATCATTTTTCAAACCTTGCTAATGTGATCTCCAAACTATCAATAACTAAGCAACACTCGTCTAAAAGGGGAAAATGGACAGGAAAGAGAGGGATTTTTGGGTCAGCAGGCACAACGTTGTCTGCAACTGCCGCTGTATTGTCTGCCGTTGACGTTGCTGCTGTCTTGTACAACTTAAATTTCCGCCGACAAACCGGGCAAATAGTTGTGTGTAGTGTGTGGTTAGAGGAACGAAATTAGAAGGCAAAAAAAAAATAATAGTTTAGTGTTGATTGTATGTGATAGCATTTACATGCATATTTGGTCGAGATTACATAGTTTTATTACATTTGGACCATTTAACATGTTTGACTTATTTTGAAGGTATTTTAAGTATTTCAGGGTCAAAATTCGTATTTTACGACTATCGGATGAAAGAACAAGTCAAAGGAAAGGAAAAACCGGTGAAAACCGGCCTGAACCAGTCCGAACCGGTCTGGAGTTGAATCGATGAGACCGCGATGGAATGTGGCCAAAAAGTGAAGTAGTTGCTGACTGAGCAATGCAACCGCGTCACATATGGAATGCGGACGCGACAAAAAGACTTGTTTTAAGCCTATTTTAGGTTACATGCAACGCGACCGCGAGAGGCAAGCGGAGCGGTCATGACAAAAGGCCGCGTTTGAAAAGATTTCCTGTTCAAAGTAGGAATTAAAGCCTAGAGACTCCAGGACTCGTCCTGAAGCTTATAAAAAGACAAAGAAGCTCATTTTTTAAGGGGGACACAGAGAACAACACACTTTCTCATACTTTTACATTGGAGTAGAAGTCGTGAGAGCGAGAAGACGAAGATCGACGAGCCGAACAATCGAGTTTAATTGTTCTTTGTTTACTCTCAATTTCTTGAAAATATTTTCATTAGATTCTAGTTTTAATTTGATAGTAGGCATGAGTAGCTAAACTACTCGTATCCTAAGATTAGAAAGTAGGGTTCTTACAAGAATGTTGATTTAGTCGTTTGATTTATAGACACCAGTTTTTATATCTATCTATGAGTTTGGTTTAAAATCTATAGTTGAATTTAATCTGGTCAATTAGGTTTAATTTACTTGTTTAACGATTTCGCTTCGAGAAAAGAGAATTGTTAATAAACGATAACTCATAGTGTGATTGTCTATGATCGTGTAGGCAAAGATTAAGGGGCTATTAGGAGTTGTTATGATTAATTGACTCAAGAGAGTAATTATTCTAATCAATCCACGACTTAGTTGCTTCGAGAGAAGGGTTGGGTTAATTAAGTGCCGCCTAATAGATAATTAACTAGTTTAAAAGTTTATAAATTAGAGATTAATCATCATTAGCGTAATTCCTGAAATTGAAATCCTAGGATATACTCTTTTTGATTGGACCTTAGCTTTGATTAATTAATTTAGTTTTTCAATTTATATGCACTAACAGTTAAATAGTTAATCAATCATTCATCCATTTTAGTGGCTAGTTAGGATAATCCTAGATAATTAGGGTATCAAGCAACGTTAACCTATTCTCTGTGGATCGACCTTGACTTTTCTATACACATCTACGCCCGTATACTTGTAGTATTTTCGGGTTAGAATTAGAGCCTGTCAAGTTTTTGGCGCCGTTGCCGAGGAATATGTTGAGCGTCTTAGTTTTTATCCTAAGTAATAGGAGGATACTAGACTAGATTTTTTTTTCTGCAATTTAATTTTTTTATTTAATTTCATTTTATTTTATTTATTTATTTTAGTATTACATGATATTTCGTTTTGGTGGTGTTTTCAGGTTTCGCATGCAAACTAGGTCAAAAAGAGAAGAGGGTCTTGTTCCTTTCGATCCTGAGATTGAGTCAACTTCCCGCCGACACTGAACAAGAAGAAATTCCACAGTCGAGATGGAGAATGCTCCACAGAATCCAAACCAAGAGGAGGTACTGAATCGAATGTTGGGGCCCTTAGCCTATCTAGATGATAGAGTTATAAATTTGCAGCAACAACAACCTCCAACACATCAGCAAAGACGTGCTCAGGTCGTGCAAGATGACGCACATAAGGACATCACGCCCATAAGTTGTTGTCTTCGCCCTATGCCAAATCAGCAGTTTGGAGGAGTGCAACCACCACAAATGAATGCCAATAGCTTCGAGTTGGAGCTTGCTCTGATAAACATTGTTCAACAAAACCAGTTTGGCTGGAGGGCACTAGAAGACCCGAATGTGCATCTGAATAAGTTCCGCAGGTTGGCTGAAATGATTAAGATAAATCATGTGTCACACGAGCAAGTAAAGATGAGGTTATTCCCGTTCCCATTGAAAGATAAATCACTTCAGTGGTTTAACTCGCTAGATGATGTAATAGAATGGAAAGATTTAAGCACATGATTTCAATTGAAGTACTTTCAGCCGAGCAAGATGTTAGATTTGCAGAATAAGATCAATCTGTTTAGGCTGATGGATCAATTGTTGAAATTCACCTCACATACAATCACCAAGAAGATGTCCGGATACTCTAATCAATGAAATGAATGAACAAATGATAAACATTCGTATGCAAAAACCCAGAATGGCCGAACGAGTAAGAAACGCAGAAATGAAGAACAAAAACACTCCAAAACGTTTTACGTGGTTCAATCCAAAAGGATCTACATCCACTGAGGCTCTACACACCTCAATCCACTATATAGAGGTAGAAATTACAAGAATTATCTAACAACTAGAAAAACCCCAATTCTGGAACCGAATTGAGCTTAAGAACCCTAGCAATCTAATTCTCTTTCTACAGTGATGTATCCAAAGGGAAAATGTGTAAATCGTGTTCTCCTCTTCAAGATCTTCAAATATATACCAGGATTGTATCTCGAATCTTCGCCAGTTGAGAGCCCTATTAGCTGCAAGTTGCGAGCTCAAGTTGGTTACAAAACAGTTATTCTGCAACAGTTTTCTGCAACGGTTTTCAGCTGCCAAAACCGTTGTATTTGGCAGTTTTAACCACCTGTCCACTTAACCCCCTCAAACTCGGTTCAGGATGCACTCTCTTCTTTTCTTGATAAAACTCGATTCTTCTAGCCCGGTTCTTGAACTCTTGAACCCGATTATGAACTTACAACATATCCTATTACATATAAATGCTATCTTGATGATATTGAATTTATTCCACAATTCTCCACCTCAATGAAATCAAGGGAGTATCATTGCCTCTTATTCTGTCACATTACCTCATGCTTTAGTTACATTGTTCAAGCCTGATTAGACTCGAGCAATGTCTCAACTTATTCACTGGTACAACTTTAGTAAAAAAATATGCTGCATTGTCATCAGTGTGTACTTTCTTCACCTCCACAGCCCCTGAATCAATCACATCTCTTACAAAGTGCATTCTAACATCAATATGCTTTGACCTTTCATGAAATGCTTGATGTTTTACCAAGTGGAGTGCACTTTGATTGTCATAAAGTATTGTTACACACTTCTGAACAATTCCCAGATCTCCCAGAATTCCCTTAAGCCATACAGCTTCCTTGTTTGCATCAGTAATGGCCATGTATTCAACTTATGTAGTAGATAGAGCTACTACAGATTATTGTATACTCCTCCAGCTTATTGCAGTCCCATACAGTGTAAACACATATCCAGACATTGATCTTCTACCATGTTTCCTGCAAAATCAGCATCAACAAAACCCTGTAATGGAACAGTATCCAGAGCTTGTTTTTCAAACTTTAACCCTAAAGCCACTAATCCTTTCAGATATCTCAAAACCTGTTTCAGAGCTTCCCAATGAGTTCTTCCTGGATTTGACATGAATCTGCTTACCAAAGATACACAATATGCTAAGTCAGGTCTACTGCAAATCATTCCATACATCAAACTACCAACACCACTTGCATATGGTACATGTCTCATGTGTCTTTCTTCTTCAGTGGTCTTGGGACATTGATCCTTGGACAACTTTGTCTGCTGACTCATTGGCACACTCAGACTCTTAGACTCATGCATGTTGAACCTCTCAACCACCTTCAGAAGATAGTTTCTCTGAGATAAGAACAGTACTCCAGATTTCCTGTTTATGTTGATATCCATTCCAAGAATCTTTCTTGCATCTCCCAGGTCTTTCATGTCAAATTCTGAGCTTAATTTCTTCTTGAGCTGTTGGATTTTATGTTTGCTCTTACTAGCTATAAGCATATCATCAACATAAAGTAGAAGATGCACATGATCATCCTTAGACTTCTTATCAAAATAGACACAACTGTCATATAAACTTCTGCTGAAACCTGCACTTACCATGAACTCATTAAATTTCATGTTCCACTGCCTTGGACTCTGTTTTAACCCATATAGTGACTTTTTGAGAAAGCACACCTTCTCTTCTTTTCCTGGAATTACAAAGCGTTCAGGCTGTTTCATGTATATGTTCTCAACCAGGTCACCATGTAGAAATGCACTATTAACATCTAGTTGCTGTAGCTCCATGTCTTCTTGTGTTACCTTAGATAATAGTAGCCTAATAGAACAGTGCTTTACCATAGGAGAGAAGACCTCATTAAAATCAATGCCTACACTTAGAGTGAAACCCCTTGCAACAAGCCTTGCCTTGTATCTTACCCTATCTACTTCTCCAACTTCAATCTTCTTCTTATAAATCCATTTAGAACTCACCAGTTCATGCTCCTTAGGTTTATCTACTAGTTTCCAATCTCTCCAGTGCCCATCATTGCACTTATCCAGTGCTCAATTTCACTGCCACTGACTGCCTCTTTGAAATTTTGTGGTTCCTGGTGTTCGATATCTTCAGCAATGTTCAGTGCATAGTATACACTCCTTGCTTGCCCATCGAAATCTGGCCTTTGAATTTGCCTCCTTGGTCTGTCTCTGGCAATGCTATAGGTTCTCAAATTTGTGTTGTCTGTTTGCACATCTTCTTCTTCTTCTGAAGAACTGTCACTTGAGTGTTGATCCAGATACTCATTCCTTTGAGGATTTTCATTCATCTGAGGCTCCACCTGAACTGATATTTTTTCTGTTTCAATAGCACCATCAAACTCTTCCTGATTTCCAGCAGAGTGATATCCCATGACAAACTCATTGAACTTAACATCCCTGCTTATCATAAGCTTCTGATTCCTAGGTTCCAAATACCATAGCTTGTATCCTTTGATTCCTTCTGGATATCCTAAGAACACACATCTTTGTGCTCTGGGATCAAGTTTATCTTGCTTAATATGAGTATAAGCAAGACATCCAAACACCTTTAAGTTTGTATAGCTTGGAACTCTGCCACTCCATACTTCCTCTGGAGTTTTGAATCCTAATGATGATGAAGGTGACCTGTTGATTAAGTAACTTGTTGTATTGATTGTTTCTCCCTAGAAAACCTATGGCAAACCAGCATCAATCAACATACACCTCACTCTTTCAAGTATTGTTCTGTTGAATCTTTCTGCAACACCATTCTGTTGAGGATTCATTGGGACTGTTCTGTGTCTAGTGATTTCTCTTGCTTCACAGAATTCAGTAAACTCAGTAGATAGATACTCTAATCCATTATTTGTTCTTAAGTGTTTGAGTTTCTTACCCTTTAGATTTTCCATCTGAATCAACCATGTTTTGAACTTGGTGAATGCATCACTCTTGTTCTTTAATACAAACACCCATACTTTCCTACTAAAATCATCAATTACAGACATGAAGTATCTCCCTCCCCCATGTGTTCCAGTTCTAGATGGCCCCCAGATATCTGAGTGTACATAGTCCAATGGTTCTTGAGTAGTGTGAATCCCTTTAGCATAAGGCAGTTTCTGTGATTTTCCTAATGCACATTTATCACAGAACTCAAGGGTTTGACTTCCAATTTCTCTAATTAAGCCTTTCTTGGATAATTCCTTCAGACCTTTTTCCCCAATATGCCCTAACCTCTTATGCCACAGTATTACTTCATTCTTCTCAAGAATACTCCCCACACAACCAACAACAGGCTTTCCAATCAAAACAAACAGATCATTATGTTGTTTTCCTTTGATTACCAGTTTATTTTCCTTGGTTATGTGTAAGTGACCATCAACAGACTTGAATTCACATCCAGTGGCAATAAGAGATCCTAAGGAGAGTAAATTCCTTTTTAGACCAGGTACATACCTTACATTTGTGATGGTTTTGATAATTCCATCAAACATGGTGATGTTTACTGAGCCACTGCCTTGTACTCTGCAGGACTGATCATTTCCCAGCAAAACACACCCTCCATCTTCTTTCTTTAGATTCTGAAACCAGTCTTCATGAGGACACATATGGAAGGAGCATCCAGTGTCAAGAACCCATTCCTTCTCCATATTTGACTCAGTAATATTCAGAACTTGTGGTGTGTTTTCTTCCTGTTCAACAGCAGCAGCTTCAGCACTTGATCCTTCATTCTTCTTCTTCCTCTGAGGACAATTCTTCTTCAAGTGTCCAACTTGTTTACAGTTGAAATACTTCCTTTTCTCTATCCATTCTCCAGATTTCTTGAAGCTGTCATTTCCCTCCTTGGAGTCTTTGAACCATTGGCCCTTCTTCTTTGGATTGTTTCTTTTGAACTTTATGTTCAAACCTTCACCAGGTTGGTTCACTTTCTTGTCTCCATGATTCTGTAGACATTGGGTCTTCAAAGCAGTAATAATTGAGTCATAACTCAACTTATCTTGCCTTCCAAACATAAGAGTGTCTTTGAAACTTTCCAGAGATCTTGGTAGAGCATTCAGCACCATCAAAGCCTTGTCATCATCTTCAATCTTAACCCCAAGATCCTCCAATTCATCCAGAAGTTTTGTAAACTCATCTAATTGATCAGAGATTACCTTTTCGTCCACCATTTTGAAGGCCAGTAATTTCTGCTTGAGGAATAGTTTGTTTGAAACTGACTTGGACTGGTATAGCTCTTCCAGTTTTTCCCAAGTCTCTATTGTTGTTTTACACTTGGAAATCTCCCTAAGTGGTTTATCACCAAGACACAAGATAATCATACTCAAGGCCTTCTGATCTAACTCCCCAAACTTGGGTTTCTCAGCCTCTACCCATTCATACATAGATTTCAGAGCGTTTAAAAGCCCATTCTAGATCAAGATGGCATTCATCTTGATTTTCCACAAAGCAAAGTCATTCTTACCAGAGAATTTATCCAAATTCATCTTCAATCCTGCCATAACTCCTCCAGGTGTGAGTGTGGTTTCCCACAGACGGCATCACTTGTTGAAATTCACCTCACATACAATCACCAAGAAAATGTTCGGACACTCTAATCAATGAAATGAACGAACAAATGATAAACGTTCGTATGCAAAAACCCAGAATGGCCGAACGAGTAAGAAACGCAGAAATGAAGAACAAAAACACTCCAAAACGTTTTACGTGGTTCAATCCAAAATGATCTACATCCACGGAGGCTCTACAAACCTCAATCCACTATATCAAGGTAGAAATTACAAGAATTATCTAACAACTAGAAAAACCCCAATTATGGAACCGAATTGAGCTTAAGAACCCTAGCTATCTAATTCTCTTTCTACAGTGATGTATCCAAAGGGAAAATGTGTAAATCGTGTTCTCCTCTTCAAGATCTTCAAATATATACCAGGATTGTATCTCGAATCTTCGCCAGTTGAGAGCTCTATTAGCTACAAGTTGCGAGCTCAAGTTGGTTACAAAACAGTTATTCTGCATCAGTTTTCTGCAATGGTTTTCAGCTGCCAAAACCGTTGTATTTGGTAGTTTTAACCACCTGTCCACTTAACCCCCTTAAACCCGGTTCAGGATGCACTATCTTCTTATCTTGATAAAACCCAATTCTTCCAGCCTGGTTCTTGAACTCTTGAACCCGGTTCTGAACTTAAAACATATCCTATTACATATAAATACTATCTTGGTGATATAGAATTTATTCCACAGATAAAAAACTATTTGGCGAAGCTTGGGATCGATTCCGGGATCTTATCCGGAGTTGCCCTCAGCATGGATTTTCAAATAAGAAGCAAGTGTGTAAGTTCTACAATGGACTACTTGCTTCAGCATAGAACCAGGTAGATGCAACAGCAGGGGGTAGCTTGATGAAAAACAATGTCAAGGATGCGATCTCAGTCCTAGATGTAATATCCAAAATCAGCTATCAGTGGCCGAATTAGAGAAATCGACCAAGAAAAGTGACTAGTTTCGTAGAAGCAGAGCCTATGAAGAATGAGCCGATTGATGCTCTTACATCTCAGTTGACCAAGTAAGTATGCTAAGTAGTCTGACATTAGCACAACACACTAATACTTTAGCACAACAGTCATCGGAATAGAAAGATGTTGAAGAGGTTAACCTCATAAATTAGAGAAACTTCAATAACTTCCAGAATAATCAACTGAGGTGCAATCAGAATCCACCTAACCGGAATCACCAAAACTTCTCTTATGGCAACACGAAGAATTCGCTAAATCCACCGCTAGGTTTTGTAGTCACAAATGGTATAATCCACGAAGGCCAAAAGCCGATACAAGATGAGATAGTAAAGTCACAATTTGCAAAGTACAATAAAAAATTAGCTCAATTGGAGAGAAAGATGGATGGAAGATTTATTGAGCTAAACAAGCAAGTGACTAGTCAAGGAGCGAAGATCAAGCAATTGGGAGAGAATATGAAAGAAATATATCCAGCAACTTAAGTCAATTGATAAAAATTATTGGGGCTCAACACAAGCAGGGACAATTTCCCAGCAACACCGTCATCAACCCGAGGGAGAAGTGTAATTCTGTCTACTCAAGGAGAAAGATAGAAAAAGAGAGTCAAAAGCCGAAGGAAGCTGAAAAGGGGATTGAACAAAACCAAGAGAAGATGGTCGAATCTGAGTTTGCACCGCCTAAAAGAAAAGAAGTCCCCGAATATATACCTCCCATTCCATTTACTCCAGCAAAAAGAGGGATGAGCAACTCTGCATCGAACATGCTAAGCTTTTGGAAGAACGTGAAGCTAAGAAGAAGTTCGCAAAGGAGGAACGGGCAGAAAGGAAGATATTAGCAAGAGAGGAAGCGGAACATCAAAAGAAAGAAAGCAACGACGACAAAGATAATAAAATACTACTTTCTTCTTTTAATGATTCATCTGAATATGAATTACATGATAATATCTCGGCTAATCAAGTTCCTTTAGAATGTTCTAGGACATTTTCTGTAGTTCAGGACAAACCCGAGGAAGAAATTGAGAATAAGGGGGTCATGAAAGAGTCCCTGGTTAGAAGTGTCACGAAAGTTGATTGTGTGCTAAAGGACTCAAAGACGGTGCACACAGAGAGATAGGCAACGATGAAGGAGGACACGAGTTCCCCAAAGAACACAACTGCTCGCACAAAAAGGGCAACCAAAAAGAAAGATCCGGAGAGTTTTTTCATATCTTGTTCTATTGGTAGTCAAGTGTTCAAAAATGTGTTGTGTGATTTAGAATTGAGTGTCAATTTAATGCCTCTTAAGATGTATGCACAATTAGGAATAAGGTAGTAAAGCAATCCTTTACTACTATCCAACTGGCGGATGGATCAGTACTAACGCCATTGGGGGGTAGTCAAGGATGTTCTTATTCGAGTTGAACATTTTGAATTCCCTAACGACGTTCTAGTTGTTGACATGCAAGGGAATATGGATGTCCCTTTCATTTTAGGTCGACCATTCTTGGAAACAAGTGAAGTTGTGATCGACATGCCTAAAGGGAAGTTGATGTTTCGTATCCAAAACGAAGTGGTCACATTTCCTATTTACGATAGGTCGAGCCTAAAAGAAAAGGACAAATGTTGTGTCGTTTATACTGCTGTGAAGAGTCCTGAGTTGCTAAATAAAATCTTAATTAATCCAAGGGCAAGTAAAGATAGTTGGTTGGGCTTTGGATAATAAAGAAACCAAGAGGGTTGTCAAGCTGAAGATGTAAAATTTAGCGCTTGTCGGAAGACATTCCGATGTTTACTGTTTTCCGTAATTTTTGTTATTTTTAATATTTTTATTTATTTTATATTTTTACCTGTGTTTTTAGTATTTTTGATGTCTTAGGAACCAACAGGTACGAGCGTAGCAAGAAACGGGGGTCGAAGGACTGAGAAAATCGAGCTGGGCCAAAGTAGAGGAGTCGAGACCACGAGGCACACCTCTCGCGGCCGCGAAAAAAGAGGCGTAATGAAGAAAACATTATGTTAAAGCAACGCAACCACAATGGACATTCTTCGCGGCCACGACAGAACTTGCTTTGGTAATGAATTTGAAACTGGGGGCGCATCGCGACCGCGAGCAACTAGTCTCACGGCCACGACAAAAAGTGCCTAGAAAACCCAAGTTTGGGTTCAAAGCATCGAGACTGCGACGCAAACTTTGCGCGGCCGCGACAACTTAATACTACTAGGTTTAAATTCACGAACACTACATGTTTGCTCACTTTTCCCTCTCCTCCTCACTTGCACTACTCATACACATCACAAATTCGTGCTAAACACAAGTTCAAGTTTGGAAAAGTGCTTGTTCATAGTTGAGTAGGGTTGGCACTTGTAGTGCATATTTGAAGAAAAAATAGATTGGCTCATGAATCGTGGATAGAATTGGTGCTAATTGTAGATGAATTTATGTTGTTCATTGTGTTTGAAATGGTTGAATAGAAACGATATCGAATTTAACATGTTTTGTTCATTGAGGACTTTTATCGAGCATGTTATAGGCATGATTTGGAATTAGTTTTTTGCTTGATTATGTATTCCCTTTATGTTCGTATGTGTGATACCTTGATGAATTGAGTTTAGTTGCAGGAATTATGTTCTGATGATTCAAATTTAACCATAGGTCGGCTTAAATTGATGAACTTAGAGATTAAGCACAAAATAAGGGGTGCAAATTAAGAAATTTGGCTAAGTTGTTGCTATAATGGAATTAAGTTTGTAAATACGATTGAATTATACTTTGAGAATCAATTAAGACTAGGAAAAATGTGTTGTTTAACTAGAAGTAATTGAGTGCTAGAAGGTAGTTCTCACTTATTGAACTTTGTTGATTGAGTTGGATTGAGCGTGTGTAGGTTCACTAAGATGACTCCTAAAAAGGCAAGCTCTAGTCGCAGCAAAGACAAGCAAGTTATGGTTGAAGAACTAGCAGAACTGAACCCAAACGATAGACAAAGCTTATATGGGTTCACATTAGAGAGGCACGAGCACAAGGCTCGGTTTGATCAGCTCCGCCACTATCCGGTTATGGTAACAAGGTTCAGCAATGACGAATTGACTCGGGCGATGGGCATACATGATAATGTCAGGGCTCTACTGGCTCAGGGGGGCTTGCTCAAATTTATGCAAGCACAACGTACCTACACGAGACTCACATTGGAGTTTCTGAGTACATTTGCCATCACAGTGGCAAGTGCATTACATTCTCGCCGACCAGACGGCATTACATTCCAACTAATGGGCAAGCACCGTTCACTGACTTATGCCCAGCTGGATCAGATTTATGGCTTCCCTAAGGCCACCAGAGAGGACCCACCGGAGCTGTTCAATGTGCAAGAGTTTTGGGGTCTATTGACAGCCGCTCCACCAGTTGTAGAACCCCAAAGGTATGTTCCCAATGCTGCTAAAGCTTCTTGGATTCGCAATCCTGTCATCCGGTACATCAAGAAGATATTGGCCCATACTTTGTTTGCACGAAGAGAAACAGGGGCCATGAGACAGGCCGAGTTGCAGATGATCTGGAAATATGCTTCATGGGCATAAAGTAGATATAGCTAAGCTACTGATGGAGCATTTCGAGAATGTAATCCGGAAGAAGAAAGACAACATCATGATCGGAGGCCTGATCACACCTATAGCCGTAGCTTTTGATGATATTGATTTAGATGACTTGATACCGATTAAGGGTGAGGTTCAGTTCACATGGGAGTTGCTAGAAAATAGGCAAGTGATGGTGATGGGAGAAGATGAGAAGGTCCCGTATGTTTACCAAATTGTGGGACCCTACCTTCGACTCCCTTTCAAGATAGGAACGGCCATAACAAGTGTCAATGATGTAGACAACTTTGCCCTATCCACTACCGAACATCTTGAGCTCTCCCAAAGGTCGGACTCCGATGTCTTTTGATCAGGGCAAGCAGCCTAAGACAGCAACAGAGTTTCTAGACCGTCTAGGAAGAAGAGGGCAGCAGCAGCAGTTGCATCCGCGTCCAAGCTAACTGAGGACGTGGAAGGACTTATAGCATCTCTCTGGGATGATGCTCAGCTCTATTACAAAGAGGTGCAGTTGATTGGCACCCATATGGAGAGGCACCGAACAAAGGTTCGAGGGGCTGTGCAAACCATCAGCACAAAATTGTATGACCAGAGAGCTATTCTGAATATCCTCCTCGACCGAAGCAACGAGGAACGCACGTGGAGGCAGCAACAGGATCTTCGGTGAGATGCATTAGCTCAGTTTTGGAGCCAACATGGGTTCCAATCACCCCCGCCGCCACAACGATTGTAAGTTAGCTCCAAGTCATACCACTCTTTTCCCTCCAAACAGTGGCTTTCAGTCAAGTTTGGGGGAGGGGGTGTACCGTGGAACGTCTTGGCCGCTATTTATATTTTTTGCTATTTTTTTCTTTTTAGTTTCTTATTGCTTGTTCGTTTGTTGTGCTATTTGCTGCTTGCGGCTGTTTGTTCGTCTTTTGGGGTTGATTGTAGGTCCGCGCTCCCACTTACTTGTTTATTTTTGTTGCTTTAGTTGGAGTATTGGGTCTATGAGCCCATTTTATTGTTTTATTGGAGTTGTTGGGTCTGTGAGACCATTTGTGTTATTTATTTGCCATGTTGGGTCGTAGTAGAGTTTGGTTTAATTGTTTTGTTTTGAGTGTCTTAGTATTTTAGTTCTAGGTTTATATTTTTATTTGTTAAGTGGAGTCTATAAGAATAAGAAAAACCCGAGTCGCTAGTGGTAACAAGTGAAAAAAAAATTAAAAAAATAGGAAAAGATGGATGATGAAAAGTTAATGATGAAAAGATTTTGGGAAATTGTTGCAAAATTAGCACATAATAGAGCACGAGAGTTAATTTAAGACGAAATTGAGCTTGAACTTAGAACATTTTATCAAAACTAACCTTGTGAGAATTTGAGCCTAATTGCACTCCTATTTTCGGAGTAATATGACTTATTTCGGTGTGAAATTTGATTGGATATGTGTATTAGTCTCTAGAACTTGCCTTGAGTCTTTACTATGAATGTGTCGAGTATGTGTTGTGACTTAGGAAGTGATCTTAGGCATTTTTGTTTTTAGCCTATTTTTTAGCCTTGAAAAGTTGCCCTTGTACCAAAAGTTCATAATTTATCCCTAGTTAGCTCATGTGAGCTGAATAGCCTATTCTTTCATAACCAGATATTACAAGCCGAAAACCTTTGGCCTTAATTGGAATAATCAAGTAAGAGGTAGGAGGATTGGAAGGTTGGTTGGGAAAAAAAAAAAAAAAATTGGGAAGGAAAGGAAAAACTAGTGGATATTCAAAAGATGAAGGAAAGAGTCAGATGATAGGTGAAAAGCTAAGAAGAAGAGCCTCTTCTATGCGGGGAAGAAAAAAACAAGAAAAAATTTGAAAAAGAAAAGAAAAAGTTTGTTGCATATAAGTTGTTTAGTACTTTTGAGGAGATGCTTGCAAATAAAGTGCTTAGTTGTTGAGTTGAATAAAAAAGTCGGGTAGTCTCAAGATGTGGGGTACTTTGCGGGGTGATTTACTGAAATTCGAGAGTGAGAATGAGTGATTTTATTGAGCGGTAGTCGGGTTAGGAGTAACTTGATTAGTCCAAAAGTAGTCACTTTTACCCAGATGCATCCCACCTTTCCTAAAGCCCACATTACAACCAAAAGAAAGACTTTTCTTATCCTTTGTCACACATGGCGAGTACGAGGTCTAGTTTAGACGATTGATAAGCATATAGTAGGCTTTGCATGTAGTTCAATTTGAGTGGAAATATGTTTTAAGCCTAAACACTTGAGAGATGAGTGAAACACTTACCTAGTGAGGATCGAATAAATTCAAAAGTTCAAAGTCTCGAAAGTAGTTGATTATTGATTATCACATTTGTTCATTTGTATTATATTGCCTAGTTTTCTTTAAGAAAAAACAGTCTGAAAGTGAATTCATTATCCAATCGCCCTAAACAATTGCATAATCACTTGTATTCTTTATATCTTTTGTTTTGATGTTCGGGAATAACAATTTTTTAAGTTTGGGGGATTTTAATACACGTTAAATTATGCATATATTTTAGGTTGATTTAGGATTGCATTTGATAGCATTACATGCATATTTGGTCGAGAGTTGCGTAGTTTTATTACATTTAGACCATTTATCGTATGACTTGTTTTGAAGGTATTTTAACTATTTCGGGGTCAAAAGTCGTATTTACGACTATCTGATGAAAGAATAAGTCAAAGGAAAGGAAAAACTCGTAAAAACCGGCCTGAACCGATCCGAACAGGTCTAGAGTTGAACCGACGCGACCACGACGCAGGAAGGCGCGCGGCCGCGACAAAATGTGGCCAGAAAGTGAAATAGTTGCTGACTGAGCAACGCGACCGCGTCATATATGGAACGCGGCCGTGACAAAGGGCTTGTTTTAAGCCTGTTTTGGGTTACATGCCTCTCACGGTCGCGACAAAAGGCCGCATTGGAAAAGATTTCCTGCTCAAAGTAGGAATCGAAGCCTAGAGACTCCAGGACTCGTTCTGAAACTTATAAAAAGAAAAGAAGCTCTTTTTTCAAGGGGGACACAGAGAACAACACACTTTCTCATACTTTTACATCAGAGTAGAAGCCGTAAGAGCTAGAAGACGAAGATCAACGAGCCGAACAATCGAGTTTAATTATCCCTTGTTTACTCTCAATTTCTTGATAATGTTTTCATTAGATTCTTGCTTTGATTTGATAGTAGGCATGTGTAACACCCCACATTTTTCTGCATATTATTTATTTACAATTATATTATATATTTAATAAAAATATTATTTATTTAATTTATTTTCTTGTTACACATCCGTAAAGTGTCGTAGATTACCGTGTTTCTTGATCAGATCCCGATATATACAAGAATTAACATTCCTAATCTTTTAAGATATACACTTAGATATTGATCCCCTAATCCTCATCTTATCAGAATATAGCCTTATCTAATAAGATATGAAACCCTAATAGGTGACCTATTAATCCCTAACTATAAATACACCATTATATTCACGCCTAACACACGCCATCTTTATACGCGAAAAAAAAGAAAGAAAGAATAGATATAGCGAAAAAAAAAAAAGAAAGAAAGAATAGACAGCGGCTCCTCCTTATTTTTCTTCTGCGACAACTGGGTTCTCTGATCAAGTACATGGCGATTAGACCGAGATTGTTTTTCTAAGGTGGGGGTTTCTTACTTGTTTGTCATTATTAATTATGTTTGTATGATATGTGTACATGTTTAACTTTTATTATATGATTTGTGCCTTGAACCCCTAAGTATGATTGGTTCAATCCCTCAAGTTTTGCATGCTACTTTGCTACATGCCCCTAAGTTATAAGTTATGTGGATACTCGTTACCCACCCTCAAGTTATAAGTCATGTAAGCATTTATTACTTACCCTTAAGTTTTATGTCATGATTATAATTGTTATTACATGTTATACTATCAAGGGTGTAATTAGTTTTGACAAGCACGAGCTGGATGTAGCTCACCCCCCACTACTTTAAATATTTTCAGGTCAAGGGGCTGGACGTAGAAGAGATGGTGGTACGGTGAAAGCATATGCTCCAAATATAAATTGATTTTTTTTTTCCTATTTTTTTGGTATTTGCAAGTTAGTCGGAGACATTATTTTCTTAAAAGTTAGATTTTGCTAATTGTTATGAGTTGGAAACAATATATATATATATATTTTTTATTTAAATGATTCAAGTTCTTTCTTAGATTGTGGTACTTATAAAATTTAGTTAAAGTTTGTGAATTATTTTGGTTGTGAATGCTATTAGAGTCTGATTAAGTAGGAACTGATTTGCATTTTATATAGGCTTGTACATTAGGTATGCTTGTACATTCACACACACAAACACCTATACTTAATAGGATAAATTAAAGTACACTCGTATGGGTCTCTTTCCATACGGTCAATGTAAGTGCGCTCGTATGGGTCTTTTTCCATACGATCAATATTATATTATGTATTGCTAGTTAATTATATTAAAAGCATGTCAATGTATGATACTAAATAATCCCTTATTTAAGATAATTGTGTTCGCAAATAGATTTAGATGCATTTTTCATTTGGTTCCTTAAAAAAAAAAACAATTACTTATCTCTATTTGAAAAGGCTTTAAAATATTTTTAGGAAAATCGGGTCGTTACAGCATGAGTAGTTAAACTACTCGTGTCCTAGAATTAGAAAGTGGGGTTTTTACAACAATGTTGATTTAATAGTTTGATTTATAGACTCCAGTTTTTATATCTACCTATGTGTTTGGTTTAATCTCTTTAATTGAATTTAATCTGGCCAATTAGGTTTAATTTACTTGTTAAATGATTCCGCTTCGAGAGAAGGAAATTGTTCATAGACGATAACACATAGTGTGATTGTCTATGATCGTGTAGGCAAAGGTTAAGGGGCTGTTAGGAGTTGTTAGGATTAATTGACTCGAGAGATTAATTATTCTAATCAATCCACGACTTAGTCGCTTCGAGAGAAGGGTAAAGTTAATTATGCCGCCTAATAGATAATTAACTGGTTTAAAAGTTTATAAATTAGAGATTAATCATCATTAGCGTAATTCCTGAAATCGAAATCCTAGGATACACTCTCTTTGATTGGACCTTAGCCTTTATTAATTAATTTTGTTTTTTTTTTTTAATTTATATGCACTAATAGTTAAATAGTTAATCAATCATTCATTAATTTTAGTGTCTAGTTAGGATAATCCTAGATAATTAGGGTATCAAGCTACGTTAACCTATTCTCTGTGGATCGACCTTTACTTTCCCTATACACATCTACACCCGTAAGTTTGCAGTATTTTCAAGTTAGAATTAGAGCCTGTTAAGTACTTGAGGAGAAGGGGATGGGTCACAGACGCGAGAAGTAGGAGAGAAAATCGGTGTTTAATTTAATTTATAAGTTATTGCTGATGACAATACTAGTTCTATTCTTGTGCTATGCACATATTTATTCATAAAGTATTAATTTAACTAAGCCAAATATTATATAAGTTAATATTAAAACTGTAACCCACACTCCTAATAGAAAACATATAGTTAAACATAGAAAAATTATTAGTAATGTAAATATCAGTTTCTCCCACGTGACATATAGATTTAAAATAACTTACTTTTTTCAAATATATTATTTTATAGATTAATATTAAGATAAATATTAATTAAAAAATAAAATGTATATAGTTTAATGATCGCTGGTACACGTGATCATGCATGCATTTTAGGTCGCTTTAAGTGTCATTTTAAAGACATTTGCATGCATATTCGACCGTGTATTGTTCATATTTGTATTCTTGGACCAGTTAATGTGTTTTAGCTCGTTTCAGGATAATACATGTAATATAAGACCAAGATCATGTCTCGAAGAAGTCCAAAAAAAAGAACCGAGCCAAGGATGAAAAAGGGTGAACATGCTTCGAACAAACTGTCCCGACCGCGACTTATGGTCGCAGCCGCGACCAATCCACCGAAATCCAGCCAAAGAGCCGAGTCATGGTTCACGCCCATGTACCTCTGTTCGCGGCTGCGATCAAGTTCTAGCTGAATAAAGGGCTTGCTATCGCTACCCGGTACCCTGTTTTTAATCCTGAAACACGTTTTTGACCATTTTTCAGCCCAACACTTTGTCCTCTATATATATAAGGTCAATTTCGAATTTGACCTAGTCAAGCACCCATTTCTCACACATATTCAACCACCATTCACCTTTGGAAGCAAGGAATTAGAAGAGGGTTGAAAATTAAGATCATTGAAACGCCCCGTAAATTATTTAATTATTATTATATTTCAATGAGAAATATTTATTTTTCATAAACTATGGAAATTATTTTAAGCTATGGCTAAAATTATATTTCATGTTATTAGATTTTTAAATATTTAATTTAGACATAAGCCCAATGCATTAGTCAAGCCCAAGATAGCCCATGGTTTTTTACTTAGGGAGCAAGAAATAGGAGTTCTAAACCTAGAAATATAATCTATAAATAAGGGATTCATGTCATATTATTTTTCGATGAATTTTTAGTATGTTATTCCATGACATGTTCTAAAATTCCAGTAAAAATTTTAACCCCATATGAGTTGTATTTTATTTTATATTAATTTTCTATCTTCGCCGATCCAGATTTTAAATATTCAGGTTCTTCAGTTAGAAAATTCGTAATATATAGTAAAAGGTTCTAACAACTTATGATTTTTGAATATGTTGTTCCCCAGTATGTTATCTATTTCATATAAAAGTTTCAAATCCATCCAACTTATATTTTATTTTATATAATCTTTCTATTACGTCTGCACATGATCTGAAATATTCTGCTTTCTGATTTGAGAAATTCGAAAAACATATTTAAACATGTTGAAAAATTATTATTTTTGGATATATACTACATATATATGTCTTCTATTATTCTGTAAATTTTCAAAGTGATCCCTTTAGTAGTGTTCGAGTTATTAAGGTTTTTCCACTGCTGTGCAGAATTTACAGTTTCAACTTATTCGGTTTCAAAAATCCAAAACCCATAGTTAAACTTCTTTTAAAATCATGAAATTTTAGTATGATACTTTTAAGAAAGTTTGTTTTCTTCTGTAAAATTTTCAAAGTTTTATCTCTTACCGTTTATGAAAAATAAATTATTTATCTGCTGCTGCGCAGCAAATCCATTCCTAGAAGTTCTCTATTTCTTTCAAATCCATTTTCAAAATTTCCTAAATCATCAACCAAACCCTAAATTCCAAATCCCATATATTTAATTGGAGATCAAGATAGAGTCATGCATCCTTAAGTAGGAAGGAGACGAGACTACTGAGTGCTACAAACAATAGAGTAATTGCATCTACATTCCGAGTTGCATCACAATTCAGGTGGGGGTTTACTATTTATTGCAATTATATGCTTATTTAATTGTGTAGTTTATAACTGTTATATTTACAATTTTCAAGTGTATGTTCAGTTTATTTGGATATGCAAATTCCATGAGTACATGGATTACAAGTTACAAGGTTATATTCGATTTATTGAATATAATATTCAAGTTGCAAGTTACAAGTTACAAGGTATGACTGTTTATATTTTATGCTCTTAATTTTGTATATGATTGTTATGAATTGTGATCCTCCAGGAGCTGAAGGAAGCTCACCCCAACCCTTTATTGAGCCAGGTTAGCTTGGAGCGAGCGGGTGGAGTACGAGGGGAGCCGAAGCATATGACAACATGACTACTTTGGTGCAATTTTATACAAGATGACTATTTAATTGATAACATGTTATTACTTGTTTATGTTATTTGACTAATTAATTTTTAAGGAGTGTTGTTGTTAAGTTATAAATCAAATGAAATCTTTGATATGGATTCGAAATCATTTTCTATGTTGTGAGTTTAATGAGAAAGCCTACTTCACTAGTTGCATGATTAGAAGGAGTTTTATATATTTATCTCGAAGCATCGAATAATACTTAAGCTTGTTATATAAAAAGTTATTTATAAGTTGATCATTGAAGTATCTCGTGGATTATTAATTTCTTAGGATATTAGCCTTGAGGAGATTAAACTACTGTGTCGTAAGTGTTCAGTAAGTTCTGCTGCTATGCATGATTTATTCTTTATAATCTTAAGGTTGATATGAAACTATAATATGGAAGTTGTTAGTTTTACATTAGAAGCATGTCTAGAAATAATTTTTTTCTATTTGATTATATATAAGTAATATTTCATGATAATTTATTAGTTAATAAACGTTTGAGTTGTTGTTGGAGGATGCTAGTGTTATTCCGCTCCTACATGTGATAGGAAGATTAGTATTTGTGTGTTTATGCGGTTCCCTTAACGGCCCGACTAAGAATTGGCTTTTATATATATGTGTGTGTATATATATAGAAAAAAAAGGTTCCATGATTTGATTTATTGAAATTTAATTAAGATTAAATTATTTTATGAAAATCGGGTCGTTACAATCATCAACTCAATCTTTTGGTTCATTCTATCTTATTTGCATGTCTTCTTTGATTTTCACTTGTTTTATCATTGTATTAGGTATAATGGGTGGCTAGCACCCTTTTATTCACCCTTGATCAATGTGGAACTTTAAGTCGAAGATATTTATGTGATTATTGCGGTTAATGTTACCTAATTAATTGTGTATTCAAGTGTTTTATGTTATTTGATGTTATTCATTCACATTTATGAGTTGATTATTGGATTGATCACCCTTTAGGATATTTATGAATGTGTTGCTAGTAGTCGGGATTGCTATCCATAATTGTAGTGCTTTCGACTCATTAGTAGCAAACAATGAATGTTCATTGGTGATAACATAAAGTTCGACCACTAAAACCGAGCTTATGAGTTTTATGTCGTATTTATCTCGTTGTCTTGGTCCCTAATGCATTTGATTATTGAATCTAAGAGAGCTTGTTCGAGGAATTGGTTAAATCGAATAGGGTTAGTCTAAGAGCTTATTTTGATTAACTAAAATTAAGAGACAACAAGCTATTAGAACTTGTTAATAGTCTTGAGATAAGGGCTTGAATCACAATTAATTGGGCTTTAACAATAGTTGCATAAATTATCTAGACCAAAGGGAAGCACGATCATGGGTGTTTCGTTTTTAATACTTGAAAAATAAAAATCGAAAAATCTATTCGGTTGTCTTTGATCATTTACTTACTTGAATTCTAGTATTAATTGCTTTCAATCTCGTTTAACTATTTTTTTTTTTATTGCTACTAGTAGGTTGTTAGTTGATCATTAAAAATCCCTCCAACCTTTATTGCTTTCTTAAGTTATTTATTTCCTACATATTTAATTTTAATTGCTTGGTATTAAAATTGAAAATAATCGATCATTCCATGTGGGATCGACCTTTGCTTGTCACTCTACTTAGTTGGGTAATTTGTAAGGTTAGTATTGTTTTACAATACGATATTAATTTGGTAGCGTATTCGACGCGCGTACCAAATTTTGGCGCTGTTCCCAGGGAACGGTTTTGTTTTTAGTGTTAAGCACTATTTTTATCATTTTAGCTAATTCTTTTTGTTACTTTTGTTATTTTGATAATCATTTGCTATTATTTTTGCCTTGATACAATGGACGTTCGCACGTGCTCAAAGGCACAAGGAGGTATTGTTTGAACCCGGTATGGTTCTTCGAGAACGAGTTTTGAGGAGGCAATCAAGAGAAATTGAGCAATTTTGTGGAGAATTCGAAGGATTAAGTCTTGAACCCGAAGAAGAACCGAGAGAAGAAATGGAGAATGAAAGGGCACCCGAGAGGATTATGAAGGAGCTAGCAAACACGGGGGTCACATACCAACCCCTGTGGATTACCTTCCCCGAGTTTGAAGAGGACATAATTTTTAAATTGAAGTCGGGTCTTATACACTTGCTACCATCTTTCCACGGTCTTTCGGGAGAAGACCCACATAAGCATCTCAAGGAGTTTCATGTTGTATGTTCAAGTATGAAGCTTACAAAGGTGACGGAGGAGCAAATAAAGTTAAGGGCATTCCCCTTTTTCTTTGAATGATCTAGCTAAAGATTGGCTATACTACCTCCCACTGGCTTCTATTACAACGTGGGAACAAATGGAGAGACAATTCATTGAGAAGTATTTTCCGGCCTCTCGGGCCACAAATATTCGAAAGCAAATCAGCGGTATTCGACAATGCTAAGGAGAGACATTATATGAATATTGGGAAAGGTTTAATGAGTTAGTTGCTAGTTGCCCACAGCACCAAATCACTGTTCGGCTTCTTATACAGTACTTTTATGAAGGCCTGTCCTTGATCGATCGGAACATGATCGACTCGGCAAGTGGAGGAGCATTGGTTGACAAGACTCCAACAACCACTCGTTTGTTAATTTCCAAGATGGCTGCAAATACCCAACAATTTGGGTGTCGTGAGCCAACAAGGACGGTTAGGGAGGCACATGATTCGACCATTAATGACAAATTGGATCAGCTCACTAATTTGGTCAAAAGGGTAGCCTCGGGCAACACTCAAGCCCCTAGGCCATGTAGGATTTGTCAAAACACCACGCATAATACCGACACATGCCCAATCTTGGATAAAGAGATCGAAGCTCACGCAAACGCCATTGGCAACTTCAACGTAGGAAGGAGGTATGACCCTTATTCTCAAAGTTACAACCCCAGGTGGAGAGATCACCCAAACTTTCGGTATGGTAACCATGGTGGCCAACAAAGTGACCAAGGTCAAGGTCGAGCACCTCAACCGCGAGAGATGTACCAACAACAACAATCGACTGAATCATCACTTGGACCATCATTAGAAGACATTGTGAAGAGCTTAGCAACCAACACAGTCCTGTTTCAGAAGAAAACTCAATCGAGGATCAAGAATCTTGAAACACAAGTGAGCCAACTTGTAGCCTCAATGTCTCGACTCGAAAGTGCAAACAATGGCAAACTGCCGGCTCGACCGAAAATCAACCCTAAAAACGTCAGTGTCATCACCCTCAGAAGCGGAGTGATGCTTAGAGAGCTTAACAAGCCCGGGCATCCTTTGGAGGATGGAATTCAGGGGGAAATTGAAGGACAAAGTGAGAATGAGGGTTATTTCAAGGAGAAGGTCGCACCCACGAACCCCAGTCCCGGTCGCGACCAGGTCAGCGACACACACCCTCCAGGTGTTGTTGACTCGTCGTAGCGGGCGCGACCCCTGCTGCCTAGAAATTTGAAGTTTCACCTCCTATTCTGACTCAACCACTTCCGTTTCAAAGCCGAGTCGCAAGAGTAGTGGATAAGAACAAAGGTAAGGAGATGCTAGAAGTGTTTCGGAAGGTGGAGATAAACATCCCCTTGATTGATGTCGTGAAGCAAATATCGAGGTATGCTAAGTTCTTCGAGGACTTGTGCACTAACAAGAGGAATCTTAAGGGCAATGAAAAGGTAACCATGGGAGAGAATTTCTCTGCAATCTTCCAAAAGAAGATTCCACCGAAATGCAAGGATCCCTGAATATTCGCAATCCCTTGCAAGATAGGTAACTATAAGATTGAACATGCAATGCTCGACTTAGGAGCTTCAATTAATGTTATGCCAGGCTCAATTTTTCATTCTTTGAATAAGGTTCCACTCAAAAAAACACGAGTCGTCATTCAACTAGCCGATCGAAGCACTTCATACCCTTATGGAGTGATTGAAGACGTGCTAGTTGAAGTTCATAACTTAGTATTTCCGGCTGATTTCTATGTTTTGGAGATGCAAGGCGATTCATCAATCCCATGCCTATCTTATTGGGGATGTCATTTCTAAACATCTCCCGGACTAAGGGAAACGTTCGCGAAGGCACACTTAATGTTTTTGGTAAACAGTCGCCCGGGCCTGGTCACTTCGACCCCCTTTGTGAGGAGCCTCTGCCCCTACCATACTCCACCTTGGTAGTTTTCCAGTAACTCCTCAACCCGAAGTTCCACCTGAAGAAGGAGTTTGATGGAAGAACTGTGCAATTTAATATTTTTGATGCCCAGCAGTGTCCCGAAGATTTCCATCTTGTGTTCCCCTCATGATGTTATGGTGCAAGAATAACTTAAACACCTCCACATCTTTGAAGCATCGTAAAGAGGAAGGTGAGAAGCTGCTTGAAGTAAAGTGCTTGAACTGGTCGGGGCCAATATGGAAACCACCTTGGAACAAGCGCTAAAGAGAAAGAGTTTTCGTCGAGCAGACGAAGTTAAACAAAGGCGCTTGTCGGGAGATAGCCGGATATTTACTATTTTCGTGTGTTCAATTCCGTAGTTTAGATTGTTTACATATATATTTAGATATTTTCTTATGGTTTTCATTTAGTGTGCAGGGACTATGATGATGAGAAACCGACCAAGCCATGAAATTCAAAGAGATAGCACCAAATAGGGTTGACGAAGCCCAAAAGCCACTGTGAGTTGGAGCACCAATTCGTACCATTTCTTTCCCACAAACTTTAATTTTCAACCAAGTTTGGGGGAGGGGGTGGTAGGTGTACCTATCGGCCGCCCGCGAGCTTAATTTTTGTATGCTACTCTATTGCCTTTGAGATTGATTAGACTTGGATTAAATTTGGTATCTTTGTATGGATTACTCTTTTGCGCTGTTAATTTGAGTCAATAAGAACCACTTGATAGTGTTGATTGATTGATTGCCTTTTGTAGAGCACCAATTTGTACCCCTTACTTTCCCACAAACATTGATTTTTCAACCAAATTTGGGGGAGGGGTGGTAGATGCACGTATTGCCCGCTCTCGATCTTGTTTTAGATGGATAAGTGATGGGGATTGATAATTGGTGAATAGTTAATGATGGAGATTGATTGCTTTTTGTAGAACACCAATTCATACCCCTTACTTTCCCACAAACCTTGATTTTTCAACCAAGTTTGGGGGAGGGGGTGGTAGATGTACGTATTGACCGCTCTTGATCTTATTTTAGATGGATAAGTGATGGGGATTGATAATTGGCGAATAATTAATGATGAAAAATGACACATGATAGAGCATGACAAACAAATGAGATGAAATTGAGCTTGTACTCAAAACTTTTGATCAAAAAAAAATTTGCCTTATGAGTTTTTGAGCTTCAATTGTACTCCCAATTTTGGAGTTACTTATACTTTCTTTCGGTGTGCATTTCATTGATTACATGTGATTATCTCTAGAACTTACCTTGATTCTCTGTTTTAAATAAGTCGATACATTGTGTGACTTAGAAAATGATCTTAGGCAATTCTTGACTTTTAGCCTATTCGTAAACTTGAAAATGTCACACCTTTCACCAAAAATTGGAAAATTGCCCCTAGTTAGCCCCTTGAGCTTTTAGTTTTCATTTGATAGCCCAACTATACGAGCCAAGTACCTTTCGATTTAGCCTTTAACCCTAATTGGACTATTTGAGTATGAGGGATGCGGTTGGAAGGTAGTTGGGTAAAATTTGGAATTAAAAGGTTAACTATTGGGAATATTGAAGGATAAAGAGAATTGAAACAATAGGGAAAGAATTGGGAAAACTAGTCTTCTTTAGTTTGTAAATGATTAAAAAAAAAAATCGAAAAATCAGGAAAGGGAAGAAAAAGTCGGATGCATATATTTAGTTCATTGTTTTTTATTGGGAGAGACTAGTAACATAAATTTTTTTTTTACCAATGTTCTCAAAGTTGAAAATTCAAAAGAAAACACATCCAAGGGAAAATTGAAAAAGAAACATTTAGGTTGTGAGTTTGTAGTAGGGTGAAGAAATCAATTAGGGATTGGTTTACTAGAGAAGTGAAAGAGTGAGGAAGAGTGAATGTTGTTTGAGGGGTAATTGAGAGTAGCTAACTCAGTTAGTCCAAGAATTAGTCACTTGTGCCCATATCTATCCCACCTTACCTCAAACCAACATTACAACAAAAGATAAGACCTTTTTTTTCTTTGTCACACGTGTCGAGTACAAATTCAAATTTAGAAGATTGGCAAGCATATGGTAGTCATTGCATGCATTTCAATGTGAGCGAAAAACACTACCCACTTGATACACTTGAGAGTCGAGAGATACACTCACTCGGTGAGGATCTTTGATTGAGGGTTTTCAAGTCTCAGAAGTAGTTGAAGTTGTTATATCATGTATGCTCATCTTATCATGATTGCCTTGCTTTTGAAAACTTCGTCTGAAACTGAATTCACCACTTAAATCTCCCTAACACGTGCCCTTTTCTTCTATTTCTTTGCTTCAATCTGTTCGGAACGAACAGAGATTTAAGTTTCGGGAGATTTGGTACACGTGATCATGCATGCATTTTAGGTCGCTCTAAGTATCGTTTTAATGACATTTGCATGCATATTCGACCGTGTATTGTTCATATTTGTATTGTTGGACCATTTAATGTGTTTGAGCTCGTTTCAGGACAATACAAGTAATATAGGACCAAGATCATGTCTCGAAGAAGTCCGAAAAGAAGAACCGAGCCAAGGATGAAAAGGGTGAACATGCTTCGAACGAACTGTCGCGACCGCGACTTATGGTCACGGCCACGACCAATCCACCGATATCCAGCCAAAGAGTCAAGTCATGGTTCGTGCCCGTGACCTCTGTTCGTGGACGCAACCAAGTCCTAGCTGAATAAAGGGTTCGCAGCCGCGACCCGGTACCCTGTTTTTAATCATGAAATACGTTTTGGTTATTTTACAACCCAACAATTTCTCTTCTATATATATATAAGGTCAATTTCGAATTTGACCTAACTAAGCACCCATTTCTCACACATATTCAGCCACCATTCACCTTTGGAAGCAATATTGGAAGAGGGTTGAAGATCAAGATCATCAACTCAATCTTTTGGTTCATTCTATCTTATTTTCATGTCTTCTTTGAGTTTCACTTGTTTTATCATTGTATTGGGTGTAATAGGTGGCTAGCACCCTTTTATTCACCCTTGATCAATGTGGAACTTTGAGTCGAAGATATTTATGTGATTATTGTGGTTAATGTTACCGAATGGATTATGTATTCAAGTGTTTTATGTTATTTGTTGTTATTGATTCACATTTATGAGTTGATCATTGGATTGATCACCTTTAGGAGATTTATGAATGTGTTGCTAGTAGTCGGGATTGTTGTCCGTAATTGTAGTGCTTTCGACTGATTTGTAGCAAACAATGAATGTTCATTGGTGATAACATAAAGTTCGACCACTAAAACCGAGCTTATGAGTTTTAAGTAGTATTTATCTCGTTGTCTTGGTGGCTAATGCATTTGATTATTGAATCTAAGAGAGCTTGTTCGAGGATTTGGTTAAATCGAATAGGGTTAGTCGACGAGCTTATTTTGATTAACCAAATTTAAGAGACAACAAGGCTATTAGAGCTTGTTAATAGTCTTGAGATAAGGGCTTGATTCACAATTAGTTGGGCATTAACAATAGTTTCATAAATTATCTAGACCAAAGGGAAGCACGATCAAGGGTGGATCCTTTTTAATACTTGAAAAATAAAAACTAATAAATCTATTCTATTATCTTTGATCATTTGCTTACTTGAATTTTAGTATTAATTGCTTTCAATCTCGTTTAACTATTTTTTTTATTGCTACTTGTAGGTTGTTAGTTGATCATTAAAAATCCCTCTCAACCTTTATTACTTTCTTAAGTTGTTTATTTCCTACATATTTAATTTTAATTTCTTCGTATTAAAATCGAAACTAATCGGCCATTCCCTGTGGGATCGACCCTTGCTTGTCACTCTACTTAGTAGGATAGTTTGCAAGGTTAGTATTGTTATTACAATACGATATTAATTTGGTAGCGTATTCGACGCACGTACCACCCCTTATTTCTGAAATTCACGCACACATTTAATGTGCCCACATCCTTCTTGACTTATACGAATACCCATACATAGCTAAAAATTATGAATATTCAAACAAATATAAATATCTAAAATCACACCATTCATCAAAATGTATTAAATAATATTATAAGAAAATTAGTTTTTTCTTTAATGTTTCCTATTTTATTTTAAATATTTTTCTAAATTCTAATTATAACGATTTAACTTTAAAAGGAACTATCCTTCTTTGCAAGTTTTAATATTTTACTTGGTGAATTCATATATCTTAAAATACCTTTTGGCCCCATTTGGATGGAGGGATTTGTGCTATGGATTTTAAAATTCATTGTCAAATCCACTTTATGTGTTTGGATAAAATACTAAATGAGTGGATTTGTAAATCCAGATTTTTAAGTCAACTCATTTAGAAATCCAGGATTTGAGATTCTCCATTTTACATTATATTTGGATGGATTTTAAATCCTTTGATAAAGGTAGTTATTTACAAATCACTCCCTACTCACACTTCTCTCCCCCCCCCCCCCCCCCCACCCTCTCTCTCTCTCTCTCTCTCTCTCTCTCTCTCTCTCTCTTCTCCCTATCGCTATCTCTTCCTCTCGTTCTTCAATAAAATGCTCCTAATATTTTTTTAATTCTTTTACTTTTTTATTTTATCTCTTCCTCTCGTTCTCCAATAAAATGCTCCTAATATTTTTAAATTATTTTACTTTTTTATTTCTTTTCTTTTATCTCCAATGAAATGCTCCCAATAATTTTTGGGATATAAAATACATAATATATATGTGCGTATGTATATATATAATTGGAAAAAAGAAATTGGTCGGTCAATTTTGATGTAGATAAATATTATTTTATTTAATAAAAAATATAAATTATTAGTTTAAACTTTAAAGAGAAAAATTGAATTTTATAAATATTGTATCAGTTTTTTGCCAAATAATGGATTTGAAAATTTTTGATTTAAAAATCCTTTCACAAATCCACCATAAATCCAAACAAGGGATTTCAAGTCCATGAATTTCAAATCTAAGGATTTTGAAATCTATTCATTTTAAATCTCTTAGCAAATCAAATCCCTCCATCCAAATGGGACCTTTAAGTTTTCAATAAATCCCAATATTAACAAAGTAAAATTCAAAGGTTATTGGATGATTGGAATAACAAAATAAAACATATGAGTTATTTAATATATCTTATTATTTCCGGTGCGTAGCTTAAAAAAATAAAATAGTTCAAAATTCATGTAAAAAGAAATAAATAGATTAGTTGTATTTAAAAAACTCAATACATATCTTTTAAAGAGAAATATTTTATTAATTTTCAGTTGCAGCTTAAACTCATCGCTATAATACAATTCACAATAAATACTCAAATCTAACATAAATAATTAACCAACAAACAAATCACATATGTCATTATAATATATATATATATATATATATATATTTATAAATTGTTGAGGAATTTATTCCCACAACTTCTTTTCTTATTTATCAAAGTTTCTTATTCACTCTTTTGTCCTTATATTTTTTTAAGAAAATGCAAATCAATTTCCCATAGAACCTCTTTAATATCAGAAACACCCGAAATATCCAAACTCACCCATATAAGTCATAAGTTTCATTCATATCCTAAAATTCCAGTTTCAATGCCAAATATCGTATTCTATTGATTCATTTTATTTTAAAATACATATCCTACAAATACTAAAATTCAATCTTCATAATGTAGAAACGGACAACCGAGCTTACACGAACTAGGATCTTTGCACTCTTTATTACAGGACTAAGAAAAGGTGGGTGTTTTACTTACTTTCTGTCTTAATTAAATGTATTGTATGTTTGTATTTAATATGTTGCTAATGCTATGTGAATTTTATACATGGGAAACAAATTTATTTGATCCGCTTTTGTGAGATGATTAATAACGATATGATGACACATGTTTTAGTAATATATTATATGTTGATTAGGTCATATTATACATGCTTGTGTTTATTTTTGGCAAATAGTGACACTCTTTAAAATCAACTTTTCAGGTTGGCAAAATGGATGATGGTTGCTGAATTTAAGGAGATCTTTGTTTGAATAAAAGTAATTTTCTTTGTATAAAGGTTGAGTAATTAAATGAGGTTTGGATTGGATTTATGAAAGTATACATTGTATATTGATTTTAGCTTTCGAGTGTTAATGATTTGCGGGTTGCGTGTTTATGAATTGGAATGTTGTTGGAGGCGTATATGAAAATGATAAGGCATATATGATTGATTCGCAGATCACACAAATGGATGCCTTTTCTTCTCTAATCAAAACTAATCTAATCTGTGTCCCCTCTTCATTGAGCCTGTTGACTCCCTTTTCCGATTCCGATAAACGATAGAATGTTGTTACGAGGCTGCCTCCAATAAAATCCTTGTAGGATAATAGGTAAGATATTGCAGGCAACAAGAATGTATATCACCAATGCGTTCATTCCCAGCCATTCCAGCACCACTGTAAACCGTCTGTATCCGTACATATCCACCTGCAACAACGCGTTTTTGCAAATTCTTAACGGATAAAAATACCTTGGGGGATTGATTAACAACACTCACCACTACATAAATTGCAGCAAGCAGAATCCCTGCAACTCCCGCAGTAAAACATGTATAGCTCAACGAGTATAGAGCTTTGTTTAAATGCATCCCTGCATCATCAATCAATCAACAATTATGCATATCATCTCTCTCTCACATGACCACCAATGAAATGAATAACTTACCACAGATATTGCATAGCGTCCCCAGGACAACAAGACCTGATGATGGCGCTAACCAAAACACAAGTCTACTTTTGTGATCCTGACCAAAATCAAGGTACAAGACAAATAATCAAACACTCTTCTTAAAAAAGTAAATTTTGACATCAAAAATTACGCCAAATAATACTCATACCTTAAAGTGGACAATAACGTGTCCAAATTGTAAACCAATCATGCATGTCACAATTGCCATCACTGTACTAAAAAATGACAGAAAGTGGTTACGGAGAGCACAAAATAAGAAGGAAAGGCAAAATCTTAGAATGTTAATTTGTTCAATCAAAACACTGGGTTTTTTACAAATTAGAGGCAAAGATACCTTAAAATTCCTTCTGGATCAAAGGGGGCTTGGCACCATGAAGGGGCACCAGGAGGAAGCGGGCCATAATCTGGTGAGTTAATACTGCATTGCTGTGTCAAGGAAAAGTAGGCATCTAGAATTAGAACCAAAGCAAGATATAACAGATGACGGGAGCAAATTTTAACTTTCTGAATCATGTGTTTACTCGTGTTCGGGCATATATTGGCTTGCGATATAAGTGCTGAACACCCAAAATCGTACGATCAATCATTCCAGCAGCATTACATGCAGGTCCAGTGTCACCTCGCACGCTACATTTCACCTTCAGAGCCAGGACCAACGTCAATATACTTCACCACGCACTAAGATTTAGCTTTAAATAGCAAGATTTTCGTAATTTGTTATACAAATACCTACCCCGAAAGTCTGAGCACCAGATGCTGCACCGAAGGGAATCTGGTACTCCCAGTCAGGAACATATAGGCCATATAACATCAGAAGATATACGGTGGTAAGTGTAAGTGCCATGACCCTGAATTAAAAAGACGAAAATCTTAGATCAAAACATAAAAAGGAAATCAAGAAAAACAAACTCTTCCTATGATGTTTCTTCCCTTCCATTAATTTTATTTCACCAAATTCTCCTATTGGTATATTACCATGTAAAACGCTCAGAAGGAGCCTGAAGCCAAAAAATTAAGATAATAAAATTAAATAAAAAGAAGTAAAGCAAGGTTATGTCTGCTATCCATTTCATAAAGCATGAATGTGTAAGCATGTAGTAGACTTACCATTGCCATTTATATTTCTTAAGCAAAGATATCCCAGAATCAACTTTTTCGTCATTTCTAAGCCAAATCTCGCACATTGCTCCCACCCAATAGGCTATGGCAATTCTCTGTAAGAAACCAAAAAGAGAAATGTAAGTTAATGATCGTCCACGCACCTCATGAGCACAATATGAAAATCTACAGACAGCTTGCTTATATAAATTAATCCATAACAGAAACAAATCAATCAGTTCAATAATGTGGAGTTGAACTCACACACAAAACACACACACCTGCAATATACCCATCCATCTGATTTGTTCCATGTCGACACCATATGTTAGATTATTGACACCATGGAAAAAGCCACCTGATACATGGGAGATCAGACAATATAGCAATGAGTAAACAAGTAAATGAATAACAATGAAACGCGAGTACAATTATCAATCGGAACTTCCAACACTAGGTTGTTATCTTATAGAATTTTTCCATGTAATCATAACCGTAGAAAATTTCTCAACAGTACATGATGGAGTAAGATGCCACCTTGGAGAAAAATCCCTAGTACTAGAAACTTGAGAGCCTTGAAATTTGCTTTCTTGGATGCAGCAGTTCTGCAGGACATATTCTATTGAAAAAAACAGTTAGTGCACACGTTCTCACAAGTAGCATGGTTGTGTTCAATTTGGAGATGGAAACCAATGGTATTTAAAATTTGTTGAAGTAGCTACCTTATATACAAGTCCAAGCGACACACCAACCATATAGAGGAAAAATGGAAAAACAAAATCTGCCAATGTCACTCCGTTCCATGGGGAGTGATTGATAGCTGGTATAAGCCCTCCAGCATTATCAACAACTATCATTAACTGCAACAGAAGCAACATTGCAAAAGTGAATGGATAAAGGAATTCAGCAAATTCTAGTGCGCTGGATATCTAACCCACTACAATCAATCATGCAACTGCTTTTATTAAGCAACATAACTACATTGTTTGAGATTATTAATCATTCCTTATGGTACTATTGAACTTCCTCCAGTTAATGTTTTTTTATCAGATCATTATCTTGCTAGAGTTTCTCGCTGTACTTAATGTTCACAATCTCTCAATCTAGAAAAGATAATTTGCTAATATGGCTCGCTGTGGCTTTCACATGTTTCTCCACATAACTTCTTCTTTGTTTTTATATGGGCGTTCCCCCACATAAAACAAACATACTTCACTGTTCTTACATTTCTATCGTAAATCGTAACTACCTAACCACCATCTAGTTAAGGTAAACATCACTGCTTAACAGAAAATAACCACAATTTGGAAATAAGCCTTTGAGGAAATAGGCAAAAAAACTCATTTAAACTGCAAATTCACATACTACTCACAAGTGCTTATCTTCAGTTTGCCTTTTTTAATAAACATAAAAATAAAAATAATACTTTGGACATAAACCTTAAGAATGCAAATTAATCTGAGTTCGAATAAACAAGTTTGGAAAATTACAGTGACAGTTTTATAATAATATCCAAAATAGCATATTCAGGTTCCTAGTAAGATGCTTTGTATTGTTCCGTTAATTAATTAATTAAGACACGCAGAGACAAAAAGTATTGCATTTTCTCTATTTAAAGAAAAACAAAAAGTAAGGGAACAGGACATGAGATGAAGACAAGGAAAAATAAATAGTAATAATAATTACCACAACTGTAAGGCCACGGAAAACGTCAAGGGACACAAGGCGAGAAGACGACGTGGTGGTCTTGGACGGCGCATTGCCGCCTGTAGTCTTTGATGGTTGTTTGAGCGGACCGGTTTTCTGGGAAGCAGACTCGACGTCGTTTCCGTCAATGCGCAGAGAGCAATTATTAGACGACATGTCCAATCTCCCTTCTTCTTTCAGGAGTTTGTACGACACCATTACACCTTCTAATCTGCAATTTTCCCTCTTACTCAGAACCCAAATATATGATCATTCCACAATCCACACATTTATCGTATTTAATTTCTATTTTTTCCGCCACACAATTCAATTCAAAATTCAAATAACATAATCCTATCGCGCATCAACAACTGCAAATCAGGGGGAGATTCCGCCGTTAAACAGTGATTGAAGAGATAATTTTATCAGAAAAATTATGAATCAATAAATAAAAGGAATAGAAAGAAGAAGAAGAATCATGCGTGCAATGTGATAACGACAATCTATCGTTAATGGAATAAAAGAATGCAGAAGGGCAATAGGATGTGTATGTTATTGTTACCAAAATGAAATAGAGGCAAGAAACGTAAGGGAGTGGGTGGCTGGCTTTTGGAGATGGCCAGTGGACAGTGGCCACCCAACTGCTTCTCTCTCTCTAACACACTTTTTTTTCTCTCTCCTCTCTGCAAACGCAATTGCAAAAAAGATACGTTACCACTGCCTTTTGATGCACCCAAATCTCTCCATCATCCATTTTCAATCAAAATTGTTCCATTTTTGCGGATATTTCTGAGACGCTAAAAAAACGAATGAAAGGTGATGGGCGTCTATCCATAATCAGACACGTACGTAAATCTTTTAACCTTCAAATCCCGATTTTTCCGAACTTACCGAATCTCCCTCCACAACAATTATTTTTTTCCAAAAAGATAAATTTCTATCCCATAATATCTCAGATTTTTTCTTTTTTCGCGATTTTAGGTTTTGTAATTTGCTAATAAATAGGAGTACAATATCTTTTTAGTTCTTCTTTCATAATCCTTTTATATCACTACTTCTAAAAATTCTCTAATGTTCTATTTTACTTTCAATACTATAAATCATTGGAAAGAAGAATAATATAAAGAAAAAGAGTTAAGGGATCTAATTTTCTATTTACCATATTCAATCTTCTATAATATAAAAACACGACCCTCTCAAAATAGAAAGTGTTGAATTTTCCCGCCCAAATTACTATCCACTTCCGTTAAGGATTGAATTTTTGGCATATTAGCGCAAATTAAGTGCATAACCCTATAATTTCGTGAATTGAAGTCAATCAAATTCTACTTAATTTATATTTAGTAATTCTACTTAATTTGTCATGTATACGTACGTGAATCATGTAAGTAATTATGGTCAGTATTTAGGATCATTCTATTTCTAAAACAATCTTAGTTTGCCTTAAAAAAAAATCTGTTTTGGAGGTGAGAGTGTGATTTACGAAACTATATATTTGCAACGTTTCAATATCTGTAAATGAGTTTCGGATTATAATTTGGACTTAATAGAAATTATACTATTAGTGCGAGAAAATGGTCACACTCAGTGAATCTCTAAAAGCTCAATCAGAATTTTCTACGTCTAATAATGCAATATTTTTTACAATAATTATATGATTTGATGACACTTAATAGTAAATTATTAATATATCGGTGGTTATGTGTCATCCAATTATGTAGCTATGGTAACTGCATCATTGCATTGTCGATAGACAAATTCCCATTTATCTTTCCATTGATTAGCCTGCTACAGCTAGCAAGATTTAGTAATAATTTATGATTATATATTAATCTAAATCTCAAAATGATTATATATCAAATTCAATCTCAAAAAATCTCACTTCCACTCCAAGACTCGAATATATTACTGAATTTTTTTTTTCCATAATTAATATTCAAAATTTAGAAACTAGATTGACTATGTGTCTTCTAATCATACAATTATTATGATAGACAATCTCCATTAATTATCTTTGACGACGGCTACCAAAAAAAAGCAAAATTCAATTCTTAATTGTGATTATATATCAAACTGTTTCTATAAAATCCGCCACTTTCATTTCCACGACTAAAAAAAAACATTCTAATATTCTCAAATGAAATCTTTTCACAATCATTTGATGTCTCGATTAAAACAACTATCGACGAATGCTACAGGGATTGTGCTCGAAGGTGCATCGCTGCACTAGTGGGTCGTGGTTTTTTTTTTTTTTGGCTGTAGCGTTTACTGTTTGGATTTATATCGACCAAATTGCAAATATGAAGCGATTTCATTTACGTTTTATACCATTGGATGTTCACTCAATAAATATGTCCACATCAAAGGTTTTTTCTTACTAACATATTATATGTTAATTATATAGAAATGGCTCATCTAGTACGTGGTCAGCACTTGCACTGTGTGATGGGTGATAAAATGACGTCGTTTTAGTCTAAAATTGTAGCGATTTGTTTTTATCTGAACTAAAATGACTTTTTTTTTATAAAAGACGACACCGATTTGATGCACAACTCGTAGTGCAGGGCTGCACACCCTATAGAGTATCTGAATCTGTTATGTACTTATATATATACATATATATATATAGATTTATTTACACTTTATTTATTAACATGTGGGCTCTACTGATTTATTTTACAAATAAAAAAGAGTTGGGGAGCTGCTTGAGTGATCGTTCTGGGAAAGATTGCAAGGTCTGAAGGCCGAACAATTTATTTATTTAAGAAATCTGATTATCCTATGTGGTTTACTGAATAAAATATATGCTCTTTTATGTACGAAAAATATATATAATATATATCCACGACTTTTGTGGTAATTTAGTTTTCCTTGAACTTCAATTATCTTTGATGACTGGTTCTGTCCATCATAATAGATGTGGAATGTTGGTGTCAAAATGTTGCTGAATGTAAAATTGTTAGCTGGTGTGATAAGCCGAGGGTGCAGTGATCAAATAAGTTGAAGAAGCTGATGAAAGGTGCTTTAGAAAAGCAGAAGGAATTAAGCATATTCTATTTTTTGAAGGAAGGGTGTAAGACAACGATTTTCAACTGAATTTAACTGCCATATAATCGTTGTCTTATGCAGTTGCAATTCTGTTAATTTTTTCAGCTCGGTTTTGAGATCAATTTTCAGTCATTTTCAGCAGCGGTTATTTAGCATTTCCAGTTCAATTGTATCTCTAGATATTAAGAGTGGATACACACAACTTGTAACACACAATTAGGATCTAGAGAGAGGAAATTGATAGCTTGAGAGGTGAAAACGAGTTCAAAACTATGAACTTCGTTTCTTGAGTGTTTCCTTGTAATCTTTACGTCCAAAATTAGTGGATTTGTTTCTGGTCTTGCCCGTGGATGTAGGCATTCGTGCTGAACCACGTAAATTTTGAGTTCTTGATCATTTCTAGCCTGCATGAGATATAGTTTTGAATCGCTTGCAAGGTGTTTGGTTTATTGACTGAGAGAATTTTCTGTTTAAGTTTTTGAATCTATTTTGCAACAAGTGGCGCCTTCTGTGGGAACCACTTAGATTGGAGGATTCAAACTCATCAAAATGTTTATCTCTAAGTTTGATGCAGAGAAGTTCAACGGGAAGAATGATTACGGGCTTTGGAAATTGAAGATCAAAGCTCTGTTGATCCAACAGGGTTTGGGAGCGGCTCTCAAAGGTGATAAGGAGTTTTCTGCATTAACCACATCTGAACAGAAGCTTGAGATTCAAGAGAAGGCACACAGTCTGGTAATTCTCTGCCTCTCAGATAAGGTTTTATGTGAGGTGTCAAAGGAAACTGATGTAGAAGGTGTGATTGGAAAACTAGACAAGTTATATCTCACCAAGTCTATGGCCAACAGACTGTTCTTGAAACAGAAGATGTTTGCATTTAAGTTCCTGGAAGAAAAGGGTGTAGAAGACCAATTGGATGAATTCAATAAGAAGTTGGATGACCTTGAAGCCATAGAGGTCAAGATGGAGGATGAAGATAAGGTTGTGTTACTCCTAAACTCACTGCCTCAATCCTTTGATCACCTAAGGGATGCCATGCTCTATAGCAGAGATTCCAAGATAACCTTGGCTGAGGTACAGTCAGCATTGAAGGGAAAGGAATTACAAAAGATGAAGCAGAACAAGCAAGAAGTCATCTCTGAAGGCCTAAACATCAAGAATGGAAGATTCAATAATCCAAAGCAGTTCCAGTCTGGGGAAAGTTTCAAGAAAGCTCAAAACCAAAAGCCAAAATTCAATGACCAGAAGGAATCTAGGAAGTGTTTCTTTTGTAAGAAACCAGGATGCTTGAAGAAGAACTGCTACGAGTGGAAAAAGAAGCAAAATCAGAAGAGTGCATCTTGCTCAAATTCTGCAGAAGTTGCAGAGGCTTCCACTGATGATCCCCAGGTACTAAATGTAACTGATTCTAAGTCTATGAATGAACGGATACTAGATTCAGGTTGCAGTTTTCATATGACACCCAATTTGGATTGGTTGGAAAATTTTAAAGGAAAATGTGCTGGAACTGTGTTACTTGGAAATGACCAAGTGTGTAATGTGAAGGGGATAGGTGATCTGAAACTTTGGACACATGACACTAAGGTAATTTTCTTAAAGGATGTGAGATATATACCCCAATTGAAAAGAAATTTAATAAGTCTTGGAACATTGGAGAAAAGAGGCTGCTGGTTCAAATCAGAAAATGGTTTCCTGGATGTTATTAAAGATAAAACTGTTGTGCTAAGGGGTGTAAGGAGAGCTAGTTTGTATTACTTGCTAGGAACAGTAGTTCTTGGAGAAGCTGATGTAATTATGAAGGATAGTCTGGATATTTGGCATGCTAGAATGGGGCATGTCAGTGAAACTGGACTTAGACAATTATCAAAACAG
This sequence comes from Ajuga chamaepitys, assembly GCA_958295605.1. NCBI lineage: Eukaryota > Viridiplantae > Streptophyta > Magnoliopsida > Lamiales > Lamiaceae > Ajuga > Ajuga chamaepitys. Next base: position 20,543,975 of record OY282508.1, on the reverse strand, counting down.
AAGCTAATCAGTTTCAAGGATGAAGATCAATCAAAACTATGTGAAGATTGTGTTCTGAGTAAGAGTAAGAAACTTCCATACCCTGAAGGAAAGAAGTGTTCAAATGCTCCTCTAGAGTACATACACACTGATCTTTGGGGTCCCTCAAGAACACAGACACTAGGTGGAGGAAGGTATTTCCTTAGCATAATGGATGATTTTTCTAGAAAACTATGGATATATGTCATAAAGTCAAAATCAGAAGCCTTAGAAAGATTTAAGATCTGGTGCAAACAGGTGGAAAATGAAAGAAATACAACAGTGAAGTGCTTAAGAACTGACAATGGTCTTGAGTTTGTTTCTGAGGAATTTCATGTGTCCTGCAGCAGCAAAGGCATCAAAAGGCAGAGAACAGTGTCATCTAATCCTCAACAGAATGGTGTCATTGAAAGAATGAATAGAACTATACTGGAAAAGGTCAGGTGTATGTTATCTAGTTCAGGACTAGACAAGAGGTTTTGGGGGGAAGCTGCATCTACTGTTGCATATTTGATTAACAGATGCCGATCTGCAGCCATTGAATATCTTACTCCTGAGGAGAAATGTCAGGAAAGCCTCCAAACTATAATCATCTAAGGATTTTTGGATGCAGGGCCTATGCTCATATTAAACAAGATAAGTTGGAAGCAAGAGCCATAAAATGCATAATGCTGGGTTATCCTAATGGAGTGAAAGGGTACAGACTCTGGAATACTGAGCCTGGTGCTGGGAAAAGCAGAAACTCAAAATCCAGCTGGTGATGGACAAAATCCAAGCTGGTGATAGAAACAATAAGGCATTAGTTAAGGTGGAGTCTGTTTCAGAAGAATCTGATGATTTTGAAGAGGATGAAGATCAAGGAGATAATGATCAACATAACCTACAAGATTATCAACTTGTAAGAGATAGGGAAAGAAGAATTCCAAAACCATCCACAAGATATGTTGATGAATATCTCACAGCATATGCATTAGTTACTGCAAAAGATATTGAATGTTTTGAACCAAGAAGTTATAAAGAAGTTATTGAAAGTACTGAGAGGGTTCAATGGATGCTTGCAATGAGAGAGGAGCTTGATTCTTTGGAAAAGAATAAAACCTTGGTCCTGGTAGAAAGACCAAACAATCAGAGATTGGTCAGTTGCAAGTGGATTTTCAAAAAGAAATTTGAAGTGGCTCAAACAGAAACAGTAAGATTCAAAGCCAGACTTGTAGCCAGAGGTTTTACTCAGAAGGAAGGAATAGATTGCAATGAGATTTTTTCTCCTGTAGTCAAACATTCATCAATAAGGATTCTGTTAGCCATTGTTACACAATTTGATCTTGAACTGGAACAGTTAGATGTGAAAACATCTTTTCTTCATGGTGATTTGAAGGAGAAGATTTATATGGCACAACCAGAAGGCTTTACTGTTCCAGGGACTGAAAATAAAGTGCGTCTCTTACAGAAATCCTTATATGGACTTAAACAAAGTCCTAGACAGTGGTACTTAAAATTCAATAGTCATATGAAAAACATTGGTTTTGAGAGATCAAAGTATGATAGCTGTGTTTACTTAACGTTTAAAGGCAAGGATGTTTTAGTGTTTTTGTTGTTGTATGTTGATGATATGCTGGTGGCTAGCAAGAGCAAAGAAGAAATCAAAAGTTTGAAGAAAGAGCTTCAAGCTGCATTTGATATGAAGGTGCAGGGAAATGCCAGAAGAATCTTAGGCATGGATATTGTGAGAAACAGAGCTGCTGGAGTATTATGGTTGAATCAACAGAAATATATACTGGAAGTGTTATCCAGATTTAACATGCAAGATTCCAAACCTGTGTCAGTGCCATTGGGACAACAGTTTAAGATGAGTGAAATGCAAAAGCCACAGACAAAAGATGAAATAAATGAGATGAAGAAGATGCCCTATGCAAATGCAGTGGGAAGTGTCATGTACACCATGATATGTACAAGGCCTGATGTGGCTCATGCCATATCAGTTGTCAGCAAATACATGGCTGATCCAGGTGGAGCACGTTGGAGTGCTCTGAAGTGGTTACTAAGATATTTGAAGGGTACAAGTGGTTTTGGAATATTGTTCAGAAGGTTTGACAGAATTGAAGTTGATATGTTGAGTGGATACTGTGATTCTGACTTTGCTGCTAATTTGGACTCTAGAAAATCACAATCAGGATATATTTTATACCTTGTTTGGTGCTGCTGTGAGTTGGAAGTCTATGTTACAGCCAGTTGTTGCTCTGTCAACTACAGAAGCTGAATTCATGGCCATTACAGAAGCAATCAAGGAAGCATGTTGGTTGAAGGGGATTTTAGGTAAATTTGGTTTAAGTCAGAAATCAGTTAAGGTGTTCAGTGATCAGAGTGCCTTGCATTTGTCTAAACATCAGATGTTTCATGATCGTAGTAAACATATAGATGTGAAGTTTCATTTTGTCAGAGATATTATTGAAAAGGGAATAGTTGCATTACTAAAAATCAGGTCTGAGGAAAATCCATCAGATATGCTTACAAAGGTTTTAACTGCAGACAAGTTTTATCTGTGCTTGCAGTTAGTTCAAGTGATTCAGATGTAGTGATTTAGCTCCAAATTAGGAGCTGACTGGTGAGGATAGAAATGGTTACTAATGTTGGATTTAAAGTGTTGTTCTTTGGTATTGTAACATTTTGCCAAGGTGGAGAATGTGGAATGTTGGTGTCAAAATGTTGTTGAATGTAAAATTGTTAGCTGGTGTGATAAGCTGAGGGTGCAGTGATCAAATAAGCTGAAGAAGCTGATGAAAAGTGCTTTAGAAAAGCAGCAGGAATTAAGCATATTCAGTTTTTTGAAGGAAGGGTATAAGACAACGGTTTTCAACTAATTTATCTGCCATATAATCGTTGTCTTATGCGGTTGCAATTCTGTTAATTTTTTCAGATCGATTTTGAGATCAGTTTTCAGTCATTTTCAGCAGCGGTTATTTAGCATTTTCAGTCCAATTGTATCTCTAGATATTAAGAGTGGATATACATAACTTGTAACACACAATTAGGATCTAGAGAGAGGAAATTGATAGGTTGAGAGGTGAAAACGAGTTCAAAACTGTGAACTTCGTTTCTTAAGTGTTTCCTTGTAATCTTTACGTCCAAAATTAGTGGATTTGTTTCTGGTCTTGCCCGTGGATGTAGGCATTCGTGCTGAACCACGTAAATTTTGAGTTTTTTGATCATTTCTAGCCTGCATGAGATATAGTTTTGAATCGCTTGCAAGGTGTTTGGTTTATTGACTGAGAGAATTTTATGTTTAGTTTTTTAATCTATTTTGCAACAATAGAAAACAAGTGAATTCTTTTAGGCGTGTTAAAATAATATGGTCCTCAAGAATAAACTTGAGTGATTCCAATATATACCTTAACGTCTAATCTAAGTTAGCAGCAAGAAAGAACAACTTATATATATTTTGTAACCTAGCAAAAATTAATATAGAGAGGTAGATGTGGTAATTTGCACTGTTGGACCCAGCTTATTGGGCCAACTTCAATGTTAGACTGATTTGGGCTGGACTGACTCGAAATTCTATCAAGCCAAATATTGGTGAGTTCATCTAATTATATCCCTAAAATAGACTAAGAATTTATGTCTGGTTTGTAGTCGGTCATCGGGCCTTGGCCCAATGGGTTGGCATTCTTAAGCGTAATGGTGTTTCAAGCAAAAAATCATATGACCCAACCCATCTAATATGTCAGGGTGGTTGGAGAGTTCGGCGGACCATCAAAGCAAACCAATTTTGCTAGGTCTTTTATTAAGCTTTTTGATAAAGGTATGCACATGGTAATAGACACGGAACTGTATATATGTCATGCAGATTATAAGCTCGAATCTGAGTAACTTGCAATTCTTGATTAGTTTATGATTCTAAATAACTTCTTCCAATAATTGAATAAGGTAAATGATTTTTTGTAATTATATGGTGCATGTTAAGCTTCATTTATAGAAAGTCCCCATCAATTTCAAATCGTGTGAAAGAAATAATGAATGGCCTCCTAATTTTAAATAATTCAGAAGCTAAGTTTACATAAACATTATTCATATAGTTAACTTCAAGCTCTCCCCATTATTAGATTCGATTGTTGTATTTAATTTTATATCAGGTGTCCCCTTTCGCAGACAAGAATCAGTTATCTCTCTAAAAATATCTCAAATAGACATGAAATGCCGAGTGAGTCGGGGAGAGGGAGAAGGAATGGAGGTGTTCTGAAAACAGTTATCTCCCTACAAATATCTCAATACGGCTGAATTATTGTAGAGTGCAAACAGTTAGCTACATTTTACTTGGCACTAAAGAGGCACGTGTGATGAGTTTCGCACGTTTTTAAATGTTTTTCATGTTTTACAATCTTTTAAGTTTTCTCTTTCTTGCCTCTATTGCTATTTTAAATTGAATTGTCAGGTACGGTTTTATTAATACATAAATATAAAATGTGATTTTGGATTAAATGTTCGATTTCCTTTGTAGTTTTATGTGGCTCGGTGCAATTTTGATGGTTTCAATTATAATTTGTAATATAGTAGGGATATTTTTATTGAACTGACAATATTTCATAGTAAAATATTTGAAGTCGTAGGATATATAAATAAAGAAAATGAATGAGTTTGAGAAAAAAATTATAAAGATTGAATTATATCCATTTACTTCGTTGAATTTGATTTTAAATAAATTATATGATGTTATTATTAATAATTGTTGATTGATTTTTTTATTTAATCATTAAATGACAAACGTAACATTAGCAATAGCCAATAAATATTATAATTTGTATTTAGTAATGTTTTAATTTTATTAACTAAAATAATATATTTAGTACTTATTTGAATATTAGATTTTGAGATAATTACTATAAAACAATAACTATTATAAAAAATTCATGGCACTTCACTATAAATAAAACATAAAATATTTATATATAGAATAGTGTAATTTAGTGCAGTTTCAATAATTTATATGTATATATATATATATAGGTCCTAATATTTTATGTATGTGTCTACACACACATATATATATGTTCAGTTACATTCTTTTATAATTGTAAAAAGAACATATGATATTAACTACTTAAATTAAAATCGATTAAGAGTCATTTAATATCTTCCCTAATATAAAAGTAAGATAGTTTAGGATGACATGTCTTCACCACCTTAATTCTAGGCACTCTCTTTAATATATATAATCATAATAATGATAAATAATTAAACAATTTCTCTCTTAATAACCGTATGGAACTTAAAAAAAAAATTGAAAAAAATGAAAAATTTATATTCCTACTTATTATTATCCTACTAAGACAAAGTCGTCAGGAGGTGCTCTGCCACGTTGTTAATTTTCTTCTTTTTTTTTCTTTTTTGTTCATAAATCATTTATTTATACCATCACATGCGTCCATCATTTCAACAATTCCTCGAAAGTAATTTCACTTGCCCATATTAGTTATGATAATTTTCAGAATGGAACTAAACTGTCATTTTCAAATTTTAACTATAACTGCGTACTTTAGTGTAAATACCATTGCTTTTTTTTATTTATTTAATTGAGACTTTACAAATTAATATTTATTATTTTGGAACCTCAATGAATTACATAATTTAATTCGTTAGATTATGAGTCTTCAATATCCCTAGCCCTATTATATATTAAAAAAGAGCCTATAAAAAAGGTGGAGACACTTGTCACTTCTCATCAATCAATTTCCTTTTCCTTTTCTTTTTTTCTTTATTCTTTTAATTTTGTATTCTTAAATAATATATAAGCGGATAATTTATTTACATATTATTATTATTATAATACTTCCTACGTCCCACTTAAATTTGCATACATTCATTTTTGGTCCGTCCTACTTAACTTTGCATACCCTTAAAAATGAAAATTTCTCTTACAATCTCCACCTTTAAAAAAGTCAAAGATTCCCCAAAATTTATTTTTTCTTAACATCCATGTTCGGTCAACTGTATAAAATTAGCTGGAACGAAGAGAGTAGAAAAGTACTCACCTCGTGCATTGCACGGATGGACATCTAGTTCTCATAATATTCAAACAACTTATACATGTACATCGCAAGGGCGATTTACTAGTACCATAAATTATTGAAAGAAAATAGGTGGGGATTTATTTGTACATACCATCTACCCCTTAATTTTGTTATCTAGAAAAGGAGGTAGTATATTTTATTTAAAATAATAGCTTTTATATTGTATAAAAAATAAAAAGAAATATTTGGGGGGGGAAAAGGAAGTTTACATAAATACTGATATGTTGATTTTGAATTTGTTTTATTGTTTTGTTCAGTTATGATGATCCCACATGCACTTTAATTTTAATCATGCATAACATGAGTAAAAACGAAGAAAATAACGTATACATGGTATCATTAAAAATAATTAAAATATGGTTGACATAAATTTCTACTCCTTCAGTTACTAAAAAAATTCTCCTACTATTATTACTGTTTGAATTTTGAAATACAAAATCCCGATTCCTTGCTATCCTCAATTCTCCAAAAGGTTATTAGTGAAAGAAAGATATTTTTTTTCTAATATAGTTAAATAAGCCAAATACAAAAATAGATAATTCCATTCATAATTTTTAGAGGATTATATATTCATCTACTTAACATAAAATAATGATATCAAATAATGGCCAGAATACATTAATGCCACTATGCTACTGACTTATAGTACTCTCAAATTACAAACTATATAATATTATTCATTTAATTTTACCGATTAAACATTTTTTATTCAATTTAATGGACAAAATCACGACACACCTCATCATCTGGGCCTTTTAACTCTCAAGGCATCTTTGTATTGAAATGTACTGAAAATGTGTCTGTTATGATTGTTGTTTAAAAGTATAATAAGTTAGGATGTGTATTGTAAATGTCACACCATTATGTTTTAGTTGATATATTCTGGGATATACTTATTTATTTTTTCGGTGCATGGAGTGAATGCCTAAATATCGAGAATGATCAATAATTGCAGCAAATATTAAATGAGAGCATTTTAAAGAAATTGTATTACGTATATGTGGAAATTGACTATAATTTGGGACAATTAAATTTGACAGTGTGACAATCTTTCTGGAATGGAGAAAGTAAGCAATTCCAATTTTGGTTCTAACATATCCAATTTAAGGACATTTTCGTCAAAATCTGCTTAAATCACCAAAATTGATCACGTGACAAATAATACACACATGTCCTTCAATGGGCAGTATATCGATCATGACTGGGGTCTGCCCACTCCGCCATTGCCTCCACCATGCTCTGGAAATAGAAAAAATCGGTTTTGGAAGATTCATAAAATCCAGCCCTCTGTTACCCACTAAAGGAAATTGCCACAAAAATTCACCATTCATAAGAATGTAGTTTCCGGTCATCTTTGTCTGCAGGGGTACCGACGTTTCTGCCTCTTCGCCGCCACATCCACGCCTTAAAGAATTCGCATTCACGTTTCCGTTTGAAAAACTCAACGAATTCTCATTTGAAATATTTGGTATTATTCCTAAATTGCAACGGAGCCAAGAGTGTGTACAATCGGGAGATATTCAGCATAGTGAAATTCGTCGGGATATTTTCCGCTGGCTTTGCCTGTTGTAACACCCGCTAGATCGTGGGTAGATTACTATTGTGGTTGTCGTTATTGTTATTTCGTACGTATTCATTTGATATCTTTCACGCCCATCAATACATTCGAATTGATGAAGAATATTGCATAATGTATCTATTTAAATGCGAATGATAGAGTATACGTATGTACTAATATTTTTTAAGTAAAATCTGAATGATAGATTGATTCAATATTTTAAATATCAAAATGGAGGGTGATTCTATGATAAATTAGACCTGACATTTTCACCTGTTGTAGGAGGTAATTAACAAATTATTTTTTTGAACTTTTTAGTTGGTTGTTTAGGACCCACCACATTTATCTAGTTTTAATGAGGCATGTTCTAGACTTCAAGTAAGATATTGAAAATTGTTACAATGTGAACCATTTGGCAAATACTCCCTCCGTTCCCAGTTAACTTTTCACAGTTAATCGTGCACGTATGTTAAGAAAAAATACATTTTGTTTTTATTTTTTTATTATTTTAAAGGTGAAAATTGAGTGTGGAGATTTTGAGGGTAGAGATTGTAGACAAATTTCCTTTTTAAGGGTCTGAAAAATTAAGTGGGACGAATCGAAATGAAAAATATGAAAAGTTAGCTAGGAGGAAGGGGTATTCCGGTGCAATTTTCTCCTTTTATTTTTAAATGATATATCTAATTTCTGTGTACAATATAACTTTTGTTTTTATATAAATTAATCCATTACCTTTATGGATTAATTATAAGAAAATAAATGTTTATGATTAAATCATCTTCGGTGTCGAAAAGCAATCCAGAACTCATATAATGTTTCTTTCTTTTGAAACTTGGCAAATATCTTATGGCATTTTGTGTTGAATTGAAACTAAGGTTGTACACGAATATTCGAGATTATCGAAATCGGAACGAATAAGTCTCGAATCGAAAAAATTCATTGATTACAACGATTATTTTTATTTTTTTATACGGATTATGGATATTTCACAATTTTCAAAACGAAAAACCATGGTGAACCGCACCGAACCATACCCAATTGTAATTGAACCAAATAATCGAATAAATAATAAAGTTAAAAATATATTATCCGTAAAAGATTAATTAAATAAGAATTAAAAATTAAATTATTCATAATTTTGTAGTCAGTTGTATTTACATAAATAATTAAAGAACCTTATATTTAATTATCTAATTTTTAAAACACAAGTTAGTGAGTTGGAAATAAATTTGATGTAATAAAATTATTTATATCAGTTAGACGTTAATATATTTTGTTCAAAGTGAATATGTTATTCAAAGAATCAAAAGATAAAAAAATCTACAGTTATTCGAGTTGAACCAAATCGAATTGAACTGTTCCGTTAGATTCAAAATTCAGAACCTAGTTGTCTCAAAAAAAAGTATCCGGACCATACCGTACCGTCCTCATTTTTTGGATTGATTTTGGATAATCGTTTTTTAAATAATCGAAGTTTGTTACATATATTTTTAAACATACAATCCATACCTTACCATGCGCATCCCTAATTGAAACAAAGAAAAAATGAAGTGAGTATATAATTTTTGTTTTTCCTTTTCTTTTGTGAGGCTGATTACATAAAATTATTAAAAGTAACATACATTTGATTCAATTGTTGGAATAGGAGGTTGGCAAATGTTTGACGATGTTCAACTAATTCAGTTATGATACAAATAAAATTGAAAACGACAAAAAATTATAACCTAGTATTAAAATATTGATAGTGTCAGCAAACACATAATTATTTTTTGCCTCACCAAATAAATTATTAATTGGAGAGAGAAAAATGATTGACAATAAAAATGTAGAATCACACGGCAAATTTATATGTAATTTGCTATTAGTATTACTAATATGTTGAGTTTTTTTTTTTTTTGGGGGGGGGGGGGGTTGGAAACAATTGTAATACAATGTAGTCTCTCTAAATCAACACACTTAAAATAGTAACTTCTTTGATACAATAATTTTCTCCGACTCCCATTTGAGGGGTATGTAGACTAAACTAATATCGATAGATTAATATTGTTGTTTTTCAGTTAAATATATTTTGGTTGGTCCAAATGTTTAATTTATAAAAATTGTAGTGTATCAAGTTGAGTGAGTGACAACTCTAAGAATATTTTCTAATTTATCTGGTGGAAGATGTTTTCAGAGAAAATAAATGTTGGCATTAATCATACATACATATATACATATATATATATATATATTATTTGAATAAATAAAGAGAAAAATAAACATAATTTTAATTAAAGCAAACCTGCCGATTGCATGTTACCATTTGGATGGCTTAGGCAATAAACCACTTTATTAGGGTGTATTTAATCCTATGTGGTGACTAATTTCAGGTAATCGGTTGGTAATAAATATTTAATTCAATGATTAAGATTAAAATAAATTAAATTTAATGGTTTAGATTTTAAGTGTGTCAATATATCAGGTGTTAGTAGAAGGATCCCAAAATGGATTACAAATGAATGCTTATCTCGGCTTAGCGCGTTTGTATTGGAGTATTGAGGTGACTATTCACGGTTAAAACATATCTTAATACAATCTACTAATTTAATAAATTAGACTACTATTAGTAAAAAGATTAAAATGCTATTAATGAAAAAATAAAATAATGAATTTCAATAATATTTATATATATACACACATATTTGTCTTCTTTTTTTTTAGAATTCCATAAACCAGATTCTTAAGAGTTCACATTAGTTGTCGGAGACATAATTAAGCATTGATGATATAAATGTATTGAACTGAAGAGGCCAGTAACTTAGAACATTGAAACATTATACAATGAATTAGATTGAAAAAGTCGATAATAAATGCGTTTGCAGATGAGAGGAATATTAATAATGCGCCGTTGGTGGTCTTAATCCCATAAAAAAATGATAAGAAAGAAATTCCAATTATAGATCATTTTCTTATCAACAGTGAATTCTAGAATTTCTTTATTTAATAGTGGTTTGCATTTTATGAATCTTCCGACGCCGATGGAGCAAGAGGGGTAGTGGTGGATCGGTGCTTCATGGTTTTTTCGCCATGCTTGTCGGCCGCTTCTTCACGGCCAATTCGATGGTGCTTAAGTCTCCGTTCCCGCCAAAGCCGCGGAGATCCTCGTCTCCTTTTTATTCACTGTTTTCTATTTTAATGTAATATATCTACTAATAAAATTTAAAATAAAGAAATTTTAAAAATAAATAGCATAGTTGAGTTTAACAAAGTAAACGAAGAAAATATAGCATATAGTATATATAAGTCATTCTAGTATTTCAATAATAAAAATAAGATATATTTTTACTACCTGACTATGTTAAAAATATAAAATTAAATAGTATTATCGGGTCCCTACGAAAAATGGGGCGAGGAGTGCATGCCCCATCCCCACTTTGTTTAGGCTAACGGGGACAATTTCTCTCCATCCCCACTCATTGCGGGGGAACAAATCCGAGATTTTCCGTCTCGTTTGTAGCGGATTCCCGTGGAGAACGGAGATTCTCGGTCCATTGTCAAGCCTACTTAAGGCCCCATCTCCTTTTTCTGTCTCTTTTTTTGCACGGCGACAAAACCCCCCCTCCATTTTTTCATGTTCGCCAATCTCTCATTTTCCTTCTTGTAATTATTTTATATTTCATTTTATTTGTTCTTTCTTGTAATTGAAACAATATTTATACAATTATATTGTTCTAATATTTATATGAAATTGTATTTGGTATATTTATTTAAATCTAAATCTAAGGAAATTTAAAATTTATTAATATGAAAAGATGTAATTTATTTCCTTAAAATTAACAAGCATAAGAAAACAATGTATAAATTTCCAAACGAAATCATTATCGAAATATACAACAAATATAAAAATAGCATATAAGGCTCCTAAAAAATTGTATCAATTTTTAATCTTGTAAAAAATTATAATAATTTTTTTTTTTTTTTTAATCATAATAAATTTAACTTCAAATATAAAATAATACTACCTCCGTCTTGCCTAATTTCACCCGGCACGGAGGTTAAGAGAAAACAGATTTTGTGAAATTTTTGACTGTTTTAAAGGCTGAGATTGAGGGTGGAGATTTTGAGGTTAGAGATTGTGAGAGAAATTTTCATTATTTGGGCTAGCAAAATTATTTGGAACAACGAAAAAGACAAGTAGGCAAATTAAGTCGAGATGGAGGAAGTATATTAATACGAAAATAACTAACATATGTGTGTGTACATTGACAAACCTAAATGAGTGCTCCCGTGGCCCCTTAATTTAATAATCTCTCTAAGTTAATAAATTTCTCCGCTCCCGACTTGGATTCCTTTAGTAAATTAATAATTTCAATAAATTAATAAGAAAATAATTATTTTGAAGACCCTTATATAAATATATGATCTCATCAACATCATGAATTATTAATCTCCAACAATTACAAAGATAACTAGGATAATTTAACAAAACATGAATCTATCGTTGTTTACTTTTTATTGAAATTTAAATCAAAACGAATTTCATCTCTAATTTAGTAAAACATGAATCAATTGTAATTAAGTTTAAGTACACTGAATGTAAATACCTCTATTATCAATAAATTATTAACTTATCAATTAATTAACACCTCTCTAAATTAATGAAATTTCAAGGTCCCAACAATATTAATTTATTGAGATTTTTCTGTATGTGTGTTTTAGTCTCTGTTGCAAAACTCTTCGACTAGCTTTAATTAATCCCGGTTAGGCTCTAGGCTCTCATTGGAAGTCTACGTTTATTTTACGATTCTTCCTCGCTTAGCCACACCTATACTCTGATTAGTCTCACCTAAGTCCTGATTAATCGCTAGGCTTCAGTCCAACGCCTAGCAACTTCCACAACCTTATTTTTAGTTTATTTTATTGTAACTAAATAGATAAAAGTTATATCTTTTAATTTAATAATTATTTAAGAATAACCAGTTAATGTATTTCTATAAATAAGTAATAGAAATATTTTTTTTAAAAAAATAGAATGAAAGAAATACAAATATTATATACTATCTCCATATCATAATAATTGACGTTTTAGGATGAAATAGAAGAATTATAAGAAGTAAATAACTTGACAAAGATACCCTTAGTTAATATCTATTTTAGGGGATACAGATTTGAAATATGTGATATGTTAAAAAATAGAGATATTTTAGGATTGAACGGGACATCTAAAAGTTAATTAATTAGAAAAAAAAAAAAAAAAGAATAAGTAGCTAGAATGTCAATTATTATGGAACGGAGGGCGTGTGTCGGTGTGTGTATATATATATTGATTATTCATTTTTCTAATTGAATTAATTTATTGATCTTATCAAAATATGAGTAGTACTTTCTAATTTTATTTATAGGGTTTTGGTACTATTGAGGTCCATAGACAAATTTAGAGGACGCTGAGTGATTCTTACCTTTTAGAGTTTCTAAAATTCATTTTTAGTGAAATCTCAAAAAACAAAGTACACTTTTTCATATTTAATAAAATTTAAATTTAAAATTTCCTTAGATTTATATTTAAATAAATATTTAATACAAGTTTATATAAATCTTGCAACAATATAATAAAAAAATAATTGTATGAATATTATTATTTTTTTAGAACATTGTCTCTTATGTCGTCTTTTTTTTTTCTTAGGGGTGTCTTTTGATATTTTATTTATTTATAATTTTTAAATTTATATATCTAATTTAACTAAAAGTGATATAATTGTTATTTAGTGGACCGTATACAAAAATTTGTACTAAGTTTTAAACAATAGTAGATTGTATTAAGTAGTGGGTTGCGTTAAGAAATTTTATGGGCTGCAAATAATTGTTGTCTTTCTCAATCTCACAAAATTATATTTCTAACCAACATATTTTGAATATCAAAATTGATTATAAACGAATGCTTTTCTCATCATAGCGCGTTTGTATTGGAATATAAATGAATTTCTCAGTCGAACAAAATCATATTTCTATTTAGGCAATGTTGGCGCACAATAAAATCAAGAATAAAATTACCAGATATTTTTTGAGTTGAGTCACGTACTAGGTCGCTCTCTTTAAGACAATTCGCGGTTCTACCCAGATTGTGCAAGCAGTATCAAGCTTCGTCGTACCCAGGATAAAACAACCCAGAAACTCCCTGTCTCGAAACCCTTCTGCACTAAAAAGACACCGGAATAATCACTTCCTCTACTGCTTGGTATATTGATAAAATATAGTATACGTAAAGAATTTTTTATTCTGTCCCCTTTCTTCCCTATCTCGCTCTAACTTAAATAATGGAAGAAATATGTTTTATTAACGTTAGAAAGTGGGAGAAGAAGAGGGGAAGACCGGGCCTTTTAGTTAATGGGGCTGACTAAGTCTTTAATTATTTAAGTATAGATATTTTTACATAAAAATTAAACTAAAAGATTTTAATAAAAAAATTACAACTCTAACAATCCCCCACTTGAATTTTTTTCAAAATATTTTTCCAAAACATTTTCATCAAGCAATATTATAAAGTTGAGCATAAGCAAAGGTGTTGATCAACTTGAACCTTTACGTAGTGTGGATGATTTAGATTTTAATAGAGTAACTCGTAGTTTTAATCTCTATCTCTAACAATATCTCACACTCAACTCTACCAGGGAGTAGTCCAAAAACTCGTGCTTTTACGGCCATGCACGTGTATTCCGGTATAATGAATGCTCTAGAGATTTTGTCCACAATCTCATAGGAAGCGGCCTCACTTCCACATTCACATATGTGGGTCTATCAAGAGTACTCCTATAGATAGGTACCCCAATCCAATTGAATATATAAAACCCATTAAGAGTTAAAAATATAAACTCAACCTTAATTATATCGCTTCAGGATATCATGCTTCAACACAACAATACTCGAAAGGATTCCAAATTATAAAATTAGCATGATTCACACATATTACTTACGACTTGTTATTACTCATTGAACCTATTTCTTGGGGATCTCCAGTCCATAGGTTAGGTTACCACTGTATGTAACTCATCAATCAAACTAAGGGTAAAAGTCCTATTCCTTTCGAGTTCTCCAAACTTTATCTCGTGCTAATCCTTTTAGTCAAAGGATCAACTAATTTTTCGTTAGTACGTATATGATCCACTATAACAGTCCTTATAGATAGGTATTCTATAACAAAGTTGTACTTACGACGTATTTGTCGTCTTTTGCCATTATAATAATGGTTTTGAACTTTTGTTATAGTCGTGGTACTATCGCAATGGATCAATATATCTGGAATGTGTCTTTCCCATAAGGGAGTATCACATAGGAGATTTCTTAACCATTCTGCTTCCTCACTAGCAGTAGCTAGTGCTATCATCTTAGACTCCATTGTAGACTGAGCCAAAATACTCTGTTTTTTTTACTTCCAAGAGACAACCCCACCAGCTACATTAAATATATAGCCACTGGTTGCCTAGGAGTCATCTAAAAGAGTATTCTAATCAGCATCTCTATATCATTCTAGGACAGCAGAAAACTTCTCATAGTGTAAACCAAAGTTCACAGTTCTTTTCAAATATCTCATAACTCTCTCAATTGCATGTCAATGTTCAATACCCGGTTTACTTATAAATCTACATAAAAATCCCACAACATATGCAATATCTTGTCTAGAGCAATCAATTACATAGCGTAGACTACCATTTATGCTCACATACTCAGGTTGTCTTACACTATCACCAGAATTTTTAAATAATTTTCCACTAGGATCACATGGTATGCATGCAGGTTTACAATAAAAATAATTATACTTCATTAAAACTTTCTCAATGTAATGTGACTAATCTAAGCAAATTTCTTTTACAGGTCTAGTTATCTTAATTCCAATAATAACATTTACTTCACCAAGATCTTTCATTTCAAAATTTGCACATAGCAAGGATCTCACATTGTTAACCACATGATTATTATAATCAAATATGAGTAAATAATCCACATAAAAATATATAATAGTGCAAAGCTCATTCTCTTATTTATAATAAATGCTCTTATCACTTCTATTCACTTTAAAACCATGTGAGATAACAAGATTATCAAATTTTTCATGTCATTGCATTGGAGCGTGCTTTAATACATAAAGAGATCTATTCAATTTACACATTTTATTTGCTTGTTCAGAATAAACAAAGTCCTCAAGTTGATCCATATAAATTTCTTCAATCAATTCACCATTTAAAAAAGCAGTTTTCACATCCATTTGATGCACAACAAG
Organism: Ajuga chamaepitys; assembly: GCA_958295605.1. Classification (NCBI taxonomy): domain Eukaryota; kingdom Viridiplantae; phylum Streptophyta; class Magnoliopsida; order Lamiales; family Lamiaceae; genus Ajuga; species Ajuga chamaepitys. The sequence goes on along the minus strand of OY282508.1, from coordinate 20,528,083 downwards.
ACCATGAATAGAAGCAAGTGCAAATAAAATACGAATTGATGTAATTCGACTAACAAGAGAAAAAGTATAAAAGAAATCAATATTCTCTTTATGTTTAAATCCTTTAGCAACTAGGCGAGCTGTGTATTTATGAACTATACCATCAGGTTCCAATTTTCTTTTCAATATCCATTTAGATCCTATAGTTTTGCAGCCATGTGGTAAATCAACTAAGAGGGTGTTTGGCTAAGCTTATAAACTCCTCAAAACATCTTATAAGATGTTTGAGAGCTCATAAGCTCTTCAAATGTATTTGGCAAAATAAAATGTTAGACAACTTATAAGATATAAAAATAAGCTCCTAGAGCTTATAAGCTCCAAAAAATAAGTTTCTCTAGTCCAACTTATTTTTTAAGATCTTATAACTTACACTCAGGTCCGTTTGCTTAAGACTGGTGAGTGCTGGGCCAAATCTGAATGAGAGAGTTAATGAGTGTGCTTTATTGGAATTCGGTCCTCTAAATCTACTGAGCCAAGTGTTAAGCAAACGTACCCTCAAATTTCACCTATTACACACACACTACACACACAACACACATTTCACACACTACACATATTTACACACACTACACACATTTCACACACTACACACACTTTACACACTACACACACTTCATAGCTAAATTACTTCATTCAATTGCTAACTTATAAGATCATTTATCGAAACACTTCATTAACTTATAAGCTCTTAATAAATTGAATTTGAACAACTTATAAAATGTTAGAGCTTGTAAGATGTTTGAAATAAGCTTAGCCAAACACCCACAAAATCCCAAGTCCTATTAAAAGCAAGTGATTCCATTTCATCATTCATAGCTTCTTGCCATAATTCAGCATCTACAGAGGACAAGGCTTCTTGAATATTTTGTGGGTCTTGTTCAACAGTAAAAACATAATAATCAGAAACATAATCTTTAACAATTCTAGCACATTTACTCTTTTTGACATGAAATAATTTAGAATGCCAAATATTAAAAGAATATATATAAACATAAGGAGAAATTTATGCACGTCAACATTCAATTTAAACATCCCATCGGTAGCATAACCCCTACCAACAAAAATATTGTTTTTCGCTAAAGTATAAACATCAGCCCCTATAGTCTGAGTAAACACGGCCTTGTTGAGAAGGTAGCCCGAAACAAGATTCTTCCTCATCTCTGGAGTATGCCGAACATCTTTAAGAATCGAGGTCTGTCTATAGGAAATTTTCAATTCCACCTCACAAGTCCCGACAACAATAGTAGTGCGAGAATCACCCAAAAACACATTTTTATTCTCGGTTTCAGAATAAGACTTTAACATAGTTCGATCATAGCAGATATGACGAGAAGCACCCATGTCTACCCACCACCCTTCAGATCCGCCAACTAAATGGATTTCAGTAATCATAGCAATAAATGGCTCCTCAGTAAGATTAACATGTGGTGCCACACGATAAGTCCCTTTACGACGATTCCTAGCAATATGGTCTGGTCTGTCACAATTCCAACATTTGAATTCTCCTACTGGGACTCCTATATGGACCACATCATTTCTTACTGGGGGTCCATTTCTTGAAGGGGGAGGGGGGCGTTGATTGTTCCTGTTCTGAAACTGAGGAGCATTCCGATTCTAAAAATTATGGCGATTTTGATTTTGATTTTGATTCTTTATATTTCTTGATTTTGGTTTTAGAACCGGGGAGGTGGAGTATTTCTGAGTATTTTTGTTGTTAGACACAACAAGGATTTCTTCCTTTTGATCTTGTTTCCGGGCTTCTTCCTCAATACGAAGGCGGGTAATCAGACTTTCTAGTGAAAATTCTTTGGTTTTGTTCCTGAAAACATTTTTGAAATCTTTTCAACTAGGGGTAATTTATCAATTAAAACAACAACTTGAAATTGTTCGTCTAAAGTCATATCTTCTGAGATGATCTCATGTGCAATTTTTTGTAGTTCATGAGATTGTACCTCCATGGATTTATCATCAGTCATTTGTTACTTGGGATATCGGCTTACCGCGTATTTCTCTGCTCCAGCCTCCTCAGTGTCATACTTCTGGAGTGCATCCCAGACATCTTCGGCAGAATCTTTAGAGGAGTAGTAATCATTCAAATTATCGGCCAAACAATTCAGAATAAAATTCTTGCATAAGAAATCAGTTTCCACCCATGTTGCTTGTTGCTTAATTTCCTCACCTTGTTGCTTAATTTGTTCATCGGAAGGCTTATCCGGTAAAATAGGTAAAGTGAGTTTTTCAAAGGTAAGAACGGGTGAGACTTTTCTGGTGGTGAGACAAAAACAACATTTCCTGTCTCCATCTTTTGAAATGGAGACCCTCAAAATAAAAAGGTTTGTTGAGATCAACGGTGACTGAATCAATTTCGGTGGTCATGGCAGAAAATTTCGTCATAAAATTGTTGGCGTACAATAAAATCAAGAACAAAATTATCGAATAATTTTTGGATTGAGTCGCGTACTAGGTCACTCTCTTTAAGACTATTTGCGGCTTTGCCCATTGTACAAGTAGTATCTATCCCCGTCGTCCCCAGGATAATAGCCCAGAAAACACTCTGTCTCGGAACCCTTCTGCACTGGAAAGACATCGGAATACTCACTTCCTCGACTGCTTGGTATACTGATAAAATATAGAATGCGTAAAGAATTTTTTATTCTCTGTCCCCTTTCTTCCTTATCTCGCTCTAACTTGAATAATAGAAAAAATAAGTTTTATTAACGTTAGAAAGTGGGAGAAGAAGAGGGGAAGACCGGTTCTTTTAGTTAATGGGCCTGACTAAGTCATTAATTATTTAAAAATAGATATTTTTAAATAAAAATTAAACTAAAAGATTTTAATAAAAAAATCACAACTCTAACAGGGAAAGTCACGTACTCATCGGCTTTATGGATTTTAGATTCGTACAAATTAAATTATTTGGTCTAAATACTACTCCCTCCGTCCCACTTAATTTTGCGGGGCTTACCGGACACGGATGTTAAGAAAAAATTATTTTTACTTATAAGTTGACTTTATCAATGATGTAGATTGTGGGTGGAGATTCTGAGGGTGGAGATTGTGAGAAAAATTTCATTTTTAAGGGTGCGCAAAGTTAAGTGGGACGAGCGAAAAAGGCAAATGTGCAAATTTAAGTGGGATGAAGGTAGTAATACATTTTCAGTATGCTACATTTTATTTAGAATAAATAAGTATTTAGAATAGGATGATCTCTTTATCCAGAGCAAGTAATACAATTCAATAAAAACTACTCCCTCCGTCCCGCTCAGATTTGCACACTTTCCTTTTCGGTCCGTCCCACTCAGATTTGCACACTCTTAAAAAGGAAATTTCTCAAATAATCTCCACCCTCAAAATCTCCATTTTCAATCTCCACCTTTCAAAAAGTCAACCAAAAAGCAAAAAGCAGTTTTTTCTTAACCTCCGTGCCCGTCCCTACGTGCAAATCTGAGCGGGACGGAGGTAGTATATCTTTTCAAGAAAATCTGTTCATGGCCCCAATTGCAGAGATCTGAGATCCGTACAACTAGTATATAAGGGACATACTCTTCTATTCTACATAACATTTTTTTTCCACCAATAAGCATTCACTATCTTTTTACTCAATATCGTTACATATATCTACATTATAATATTATATCACTTATGCGACATTTAGAGTACATTTATATCTTATACAATCTCTGGTACACGTGTTCGTGCACACGCTTTAGGACGCTTTAAGTGTCATTTTAGTGTTTTTTTTGTGCAATTTTACATGTACTTCGTGCATATTATTCTCATTGGGCAAAATAATGTGTTTGTTTATGTTTGTGTTAAAACAGGTGAAAAAGGATCGAAAAAGAGCATCAAACGATTGCGGAGTCGGTGGATCGATCGAGGCAACTAAGGACAGGACTAAAAGTTTGATCTCGGCCGAGATAGGATGAAAATCTCAGTCGAGATGAATCCCCAGGAAAATCTTGAAGTTTTGAGAAGATGAAGATCTCGGCCGAGACAGGTGTTGCATCTCGGCCGAGATGACCTTCCAGGGAAAGTCCAGAGAATCAAGAGAGCAAGATCTTGGTCGAGATGAAACCCAATCTCGGCCGAGATAATCAAAATCCTAAAATCTCTTTTCTCACGTCTCGGCCGAGACACATTTGCATCTTGGCCGAGATCAGCCCTCGATTCACAAGCTGAAAAATCCCTTTTTCACGTCTCGGCCGAGACACACTTGCATCTCGGCCGAGATCCTTTGCCATGTTTTAAATTTCTGAACGCGATTTTGCCTTAAACTGAAGTAACAACTCTTCCCCTATATATATATCCTCCCTTTCGAAATTAACCTATCTTTGAACAGTGAAGAACATATTTTCCAGCCTCCATCATCCTCAAGGACTCCATTAGGAAGAAGATTGAAAGCTTTTCATTCCTCTACTTCTTCTACAATTTTATCATGTCTTATTGTATTTCCTTTGATTTACTAATTGTATTAGGAGTAATGGGTAGCTACACCCTTATTTCAGCCCTTGATCATTTGTTGAACCTTGGATTGAGAATGTTTATGTAATTTTTACGGTTGTTAATCGATTGGATTACGTTTTTGGAATTTTCTATGTTATTTGGGATTATTGATTCACACTTATGAATTGAATTGTGATTTGATCGCCCATTTGGATATTTGCTAGTGTGTTGCTAGAATTGAGTTTATAATCCGTAATTGTTATGAATTCGATTCCCAGGTAGCAAACAATAGATTCATTTTATTGTGGATAACATAGGTTTCGACCACTAGAACCGAACTAACGAGTTTTATGTCGAATCTATTCCGTTGTCTTAATTCGTAATGTACTCGTCTATTGATTCTTAAAGAGCTTGTTTTGGGATTTGATAAGTTAAGTAGGATTAATTGAAGAACTTATTTTGATTAATCATGCTTAAGAGACAACAAGATTGATAGAGCTTGTTATCAATCTTGAAGTAGGAGTTTCAAAGCTAACCAATTGAGTAATGACATTAATTACATAGATTGTTTGAAACAAGGGGATACTTGATCAAGGGTTGAATAGTTTAATTATATTTTAAAAACCCAAAAAAAATCAACCTACTTATCTTATCATCTTTTGTTAATTGAATCCTAAATTTGGTTGATCATAGTTAAATAGTTGTTCTTGGTAGTTATTGGTAGTTTATAGTTCGACAAACAAAACCCCCCACCTTTATTGCTTTCGTTATTTGTTTGTGCTCTTATTTGAACTAGTAAATGCTCCCGTGCGATGCACGGGCTATTTTTTTAAGAGTAAATCAATATTAATATGAACAATACCTTTTATTAAAAATGCATTTTTATTTAATAATATATAACAAAAAAAGAAATAGTTAAAATTTGTTACAAAGAAAACTTTTGTGTTCTTTTGCAGTGCTATTCATTTCTTGTCTCTTAGTACTCCAGAAAATCAGATTTTTCCTCTAATAAAAATACATTTTAATTTTTTTCACGAATTTCTTCCTCATATCTTATTCCAGAATTTTTATTTTTATTTTTTTTATTTCATCCTTTTATTTAGCTTCTCTTGTCTATATCAAAACATTCATGTTAAATTATAATAAATTTGAATAGATCACACTGATTGATAATAATAAATAAAGTGAACATACATAATCCGATATGATTGAACAGATTGAGAAACAAAAAGTTTCAAATCTAATATCAATCAATTAATAGGATTGAGAAACAAATAATCTTAAGGATTATTCTTATATAAAATATTTTATTAGTTTACGTACAAAACATCTTCTATTAGAAATAACAACAAAAAGAATTAAGGATTATTCTTATATAAAATATTTTATTACCTACAAAATATCCTCTATTAGAAATAATTTTTAAGAAAGACGTAGAAAATAAAATTTTATTTTAGGATGAATTGAATCTTTATAGTCCATTTTATTTTAGGATGAATTGAATCTTTATAGTCCATATGATGAGCTGATTCATATAAATAGAATTGAATTTGGATTTAGAATTTTTAAAGACATGGATGACCTCAAATCTTTCAATTAGCTCATACAAATAAAGTTGGATTTTGATTTAGATAAACATAAAGAAAAATTAATGAACTAAACTAATAAAATACTTTATATAGGAATAATCATTAAGAAAATATATTCTTTTCTCAATCTTTACAATTCTGGATTGTATATCTTCGTTGTTTGTTTATTATTGTAAATCAGTATGATCTATTCCAAAATTTATTATAATTTAATATTAAGATTTTGGGAGAGAGATGAGAGAAGAAAAAGACCGAATGAAATTAAGTATTTTCGAATTGTAAATTACCAATTAAAATTTATTTCTAAAAAAATGAACATTCTAAATTTCTATTAATTTAGAAATATTCCACCATTTGAAATAAATTTGTTCTAAGATAAATTATTTTGTATTTTTCTGATCGTAATTTAGAATTATTTTTTCTATAGTTGTAAGGTTCACCTGGTAGTCCCCATAAGCTACGAACCCTTACTGCCCACAACATATTTTTTCTGGAGTAAGTTCATCAATCATGTTGAATACCGGAGCCATTGTTTCTGTATCAACTGACTTTGAAACTAAAATCTTGCGTTTGACAGATATGGATGAAGGGGTCCAGATATTTATAGCCTATATAAAACCCTAGTATACACGCGTCTGTAACTACGTTCTGTTAAACATACGGCGTAAAAACATATTTTACTGATTATATAATTCCTGAAATCTCTCAACTACATTTTAAATAATAACTTTAAAAAAATCATTAGTTTATCTTTTTTTTTTTTGGACCGGAAATATAGATCTTATAATGTTTCAATAATATCGCACAAATTATTAAAAAAAATATATGGCGTTTTTATATTCTATGTAAATATTCTTTGATTTATAAATTGAAATATATAATTATAAATTTTTTTAATCAGTGATTATATCCACATTAGTTATTTAAAAATTATTTATATTTATTTCATAAATAAAAAATAGATATAATGTTCTTTAAAAATAGAATACATATATATACAATTTATTCAATTCTTCAAATATCTCAATTACATATCTAAATTTTATAATATGTTTTTATTATATCTATACTAATGAAATAATTTTAAATTAATTTTATAAGTTGTATTATATACATGTATTGAATATGTGGCAAAGATTTTCTTTTTAAACAATAGGCTCGCCTTAGTATATACGCATCTAAATATTCATTCTGTTAAACATTAATTTAAAAAATCGGGAGTCCATATATTTCTTTAAAGTTTATTTAAAACTCTAAAACTCTAATATACACATGTTTAAATATTTATTCTGTTGAATAAATTAGCGAAATAGTATATCTCACACATGTCTAAATATTTATTCTGTTGAATAAATTAGCGAAATAGTATATCTCAACCAATGTATAATTCCTGAAATATCTCAACTATATTCTACACTATATATTAAAATAAATTACATGTCTATTCTTTTATTTTATTTGGTTCGGATATTTAAATATTATAATATTCAATTATATTTTACCCTTTGATTTTAGATATGTATTGCCTTTTTTTATCCTAACTATATATATATATATATATATATATATATATAAATTCTTTTATTTATAAATTGTATTATATAACTATAAATTTTAAATAGATATGATGTATTTTAAAATTCTAAAAAACATATCTGTAACATATTTTTTAATTTCTAAAACATCTCAACAACATGAACAATTCAAAATTAAATATATACCATGTTGATATGATTTGGACTGGATATTTAGATCGTTTAATATGACAATTAGATTTCCAATTGAAAAGTAAATTAATATATGGCCTTTTCAACTCCACGGAATTTTCAATAGAAATATTTTGATTTATAAATATATATTTCTACGTTTTTTTCTTTTTAGAATATCTTAACCAAACAACTCTTTTGCCGAGATATTTTAATTTATATATATTTCAATAATTTTATATTGCTTACTAAAACATTATCAGAATAATGTCGATTCAATTGAAGTTGATACATGGATTTATTTAAATAAAATTACAAAATTGAAACCTACTACTACAATAAAATCAGATTTGGCCTTCAACATCAGCGGATCCTCGAATGTTTAGCGAATCTCTAACCCTTTTCCAATATTTCGAATGTTTAGCGAATCTCTAATCCTTTTCCAATATTCTTCGCCGATTGGTTGTATACATGTAATAAACCAAATAGTTATTTTCTTAGAAAAATATATTGACAACAATTTAAATAATTCACATAACAGGAAATAAATAAATCTAAATTTTTTATATGATTACATATTACAGTAGAAAAAGATGATGGTAGGTAAATTTGATTTTTGCAATCTTCAAAGCTATTTTCGCCAGAATCATGATTCAGTGTTGCTGATTTTTTCTTATCTTTATTTGCAGGTCGTCCCTTTGGAGCATCCATTATGGTGAAGTATCTATCAAAGTTGACACATAATAATTAAGGAATGTCAGAATAATAGAAATTTGCATCCACAAATGTGAATCCAAAAAACTGTAATTGTTACAAAGCTAAAAATTGCAAAATGAATAAGAAATAGAATTACTCAGCAAAATCAAATATTAATCAAATAAACTGAAAATGAATAAGAAATAGAATTACTCAGCAAAATCAAATATGAATCAAATAAACTGAAATAGTGGCGAAATAAAGAAATTACGAAATGAATAAAAAATAAAAATACCCAGCTGTAAATGTGATTCTCATTTACGTGATTCTCATTTACACTGTATTTATAGGAGCAAATATGTTATCAGATAAGGATTTTTTTAAATTTCAAATTTCAAAATTTTAAATAATATAATGAAATTTGTTTTGAATATCTTTACAGATTTATTGTTGCTGATTTTTCGCCAGATCTCAAAATATAACATGAGATAATTTAAAATTCAAAATTCGAAATTCAAATTCACTTCTATTCTTAGTGACTAAATAATTTGGCGGGAAAATCTTAACTTACTAATTCTGGATTACTTGGCTTATTATATATATATATATAGATTTTACAATTGCTTGACATATCAAAACAACATTAGACTGTCGTTCCTCATGTGATCGACCCTTACTTATCCGTCTACTAGTTAGAATTATAGGTTAAGGTTTAGTATATATATTAATCTATATATATACTATTTAATTTGACACGTCCAACAAAACGTGACCAATCTCAAAACAAACCTACAATTTTATTTCAATTTTATTTCTCAATTCATAAATTTCAAATACATAATTTTTACCAATCCACTTAAACCTAAAACAAACACTCCCTTAATATTCATTTACTATCGGAATGTAGTATATACATGTCAATGTGCGTTTGTAATGTTCATGTATATATAAAATGTAATTTATTACTTCAACCATCGCACAAAATAATCTTGAAGAATTTCTTTCGTCCTAAAAAGAGTCGAGTATATAAAATTAACGTCTCTTTTTATTATTAAAATATAGAAATAAAAATATATATTTCAAGGATATATTAATATGGTTGAATAATTCAAATAAAACATATATAAATAGAGTAGATTTTGAGTGCACCCAACGCACAATAAATTTATTGTGCATTCCGTAGTTTAATTTGGATATATATTAAGGGTTGCGTTTGGATATCATGAAATTGTTGGTGGCCCAGCGGATGGAGTGTTGCTTGTGTGCGCTGAGGTCTCGAGGCCTCAACAACGCGCAATTTTTTTTTTCTTCTTTTGATTCAAATTAATATATATATATATATTAAGACATGTTTGTTAGCACATAAGAGGCACTAGCTTCGGTAGTAAAATCCTGAATTGACCCTTATTAGGGCACGAGTTTGAACCTTATCTTCTCCAATTTTTTTCTATATATGTGCATGTATTATTATTAGTATTAATACATTGCACCGCTTTTTATGTTACAATATGATGTGATGGCTTGGTGGATAAACACTTGCTTGCACTTGTAGTGGTTTGATTTCGAGTCCTATTAAATATTTTTTATATTATTTTAGACAATGTAATATATTATTTAAAAAAATTATATATTATTAAAAAAAATGTATATACCTGTAACATACTCCCTCCGTTCAAAAATAGATGATGTTTTAGAAAAAAATAGAATAATTAAGAAACAAATATATTACCAAATATAGCCCCTAAAATTTGTGGAGATAAGATTTAATGAAATCAAATGCGAATAGGAGGTTGAAAAGTCAAATATATTTTTGAATTTACATAGGGGCAAAATAGAGAGAAATGGTAAAAAAAACCTAAAACATCAATTATTTTGGAAAAAGGATTAATAAGCTAAAACATCATCTATTTTGGAACAGACGGAGTAACATATACTATTACGCGATATAACATATACTATTGAACAACATAAAAGGAGTAACATATACTATTACGTGATATAACATATATACTATTTAACAACATAAAAAGAGATAAAAGCAAAGTGAAAGTAGGATTCGAACCCACACCCACACATCTCAAACCTAACCTCTACACGTCTCACCACTACACCACATGTTGTTGCTATGAATTTATTCAAACAAGACCTTTTATGTATCTTTAATTTCAAATTAAATAGAAAAGTGTATAATAAATTTACTGTGTGTTGGGTGCACACAAGTTTTTACCATATAAATAAAGTCGTATCAGTAATTTCGCTATTATTGGAAGGTTGCCTTCATCTGATGACAAATAATAAAAAAAAAAAAAATTGTCACTTTGTTGTGTCTAAGGAGGGAGTAATAGCATTTAGTAAACCATGTCTTAAGATATAAGCTCGCAAAGGTGTTATCCAGAACAAATTTAGAATTCTGTTATGTGGAAAATGAAATTTCAATTTATAATATAAAGTAACAAATCCCAGGGGACAAACTTTACAAAGTAATGTGACAAACTCTATATAACAAAATTATAAAATTGGTTCGGCTTAACTTTTTCAAATTCAATTTTTCGATTTTGTTAACGACGGCTCTTTCTTCCAGAGAAATACAAAGAACAACACCCTCAGCCTAGATCTGTCTTCCCACCACCATCAAATCATCTTAAACTATGAATTTATGAACGATGAAATAAATATATAGCTTAATTCCTAATTTCTAAATTTAAAGTTAAAGCATGAAGTCATCAATTATTAATTATGATCTGAGTTTATGAATTCCGAAGAAAAACAATAAATAATTTTGAATGAAAGGGGATGATTTGGAGGTAAATCTGTGACGCCAAGAGATGACACAAAATATAAAGTAGTGAAGAAAAAGTGATGAGTCACAGAAGACAAGTATAGATGCGTGGTCATGTGTTGCAGATGCTTATCCCGCCGAAAGATGAGAGACAAACAACACCACCGCCCACACAACCTTTTCAACTATGTCGTCCAATTAAATATTACCAAACCTACCTTCCTCTGCACACCCAAATTTATCTTCTTTCCTGCCAAAACTAATCAATATAAATGCATCTGCTGCTTTTCACTAATATTCAACAACCCCTAATTTTCACTTTCGCTATTTCTTTCACGAATCTCACGTCCTATCTTAAATCACTATTATTCTAGTTAAAAAGCCATTCCGTGAAATGTATTATTCTTCATACTTAAAAATATTACCTATTCTTGACAAATGTATTTTATGATTTTTTTAAATTTAATATGTTCTTATGTTTAGTGACGTGTGTACCGTAAAGAATCTACCGAATTGAAATCGAAAGTTCAGTAAAAGTTCAATTTATCATGTTCAACTGAATATTCTTATCACATTGGACTCCAAAAAGTAGAACAATATAATAACAATAATACTAATAATTGTTAGAAATCTGAAAGGTGTATTTAAAAATGACTCAATGAACAATAATTGGTAAAGTCGAGGCACGAGCTTGATTCGTTGTCCATAATCATAAGAACAAATCATAACTATCAACGAACTACTCAATACTCAGGATTTTCTTTAGACTCAAACTTTAGGTGACTACAAATGCATCAAACTTTGGATAGGGTATAAATTCAGAGTATGATAATGCATGCAACTATACTGAAGTTCTTTGAAATGTTGAATCTAGGGCCTATTTATAGATTTCGAAGGGTTGTCATATCTTTTCAAAGAGTTGTGGTATCTTTTCAGAAAGGTACCTTTTTGTCCTTGGTGGTACCGGTTCGACTCCAGGCACATCTGTTCGCAGAGTTACATCCATTCCCCGAGCCGAGTCGCACCTGGTCGCGGATGGGAGTAGTGCACCGATTCATGTCTACCCGGTATGCCTTGCAATGACTTGTCGTGTGCGCCATGTCACCGCACTCGACCCGCATTGCTTCGAGCGCATCAAACCACCTGTGCAGACCAATTTGTCAAAACTTCAAGGCTCCTTCAGACGAGAGATACATGCGAAATGCGCTCCTGAAGAGGCCAATGCAATGTGTGTGTGAGCCTGGGCTTAGATTAGCTAAAACACTACTAGGACCCATCATAGAAGAGCATACTTGATTACTCCTTATCAAAGTGCTCTTCTTAATTAAGGAATTGTAATTCTCCTAATTTTGCTATGTGGGACAATTTCTCAAACCATTATCAACTCTTCTATTATTTCCACGTTTAAGTTGTTAACTTTAGACATTAATTTATCATTTACCTAAAATTAGTTATGAGAACATAAAAAAAAAACAAAATTTATATACTTTGAACGTAGATTATGATTTCGCAACTTAATTTCATTTTTATTTAATGAACTCCAAAATTGTAATTGCTCAAAGATTGATCAGCACCAATCTAACAATAACTGTTGAGATATTGAATATTTAAAATTAGAAAGAAAAAATAAATATATTTATATGATTAGGATAACAAGCGATGAACGTGGAACGTATTATAAGGTCCGAAAGTTGGCCTAATGGTGAGATTGTGATGAGATTCTAAAAACGCTATATCAAGGTTTTTTTATTTTTAATTTAATCTTCTATTTCTCGATATATAATTGCTTTACCTAATAAATATGAAATCGCCCGAATCTCTTCAACAATTAGAAAAAAAAATATTTATTGTTACACTTTTGTTGGTTTTATCCACTCATTGCATATTTTGTGTAATAGATAGAATCAATAGTATCATAAAAAGAAAAATGAAAATACGACGAACAACTCCTAATGCTCTGCTCTACATCTAGAATAACAAAATGACGCAAATCTATGCTATCCCCTCCATACATCAATACAACCACCATTTCTATATTATGATTTTATTGTTCTAGTTAATATTTTTTACTAACTCCACTTCGTATAATTCTTTTTCTCACATTCTTCTAACCAAATAAATATACCAAATAAAAAAAAAAACATGTTCAATTATTTCGTTTAAAATTAAATTATTTTAGTAAATTTTCAGTTAAAAACTTTATTTTTCTTGTATGTTTGATACTAATATTTTTATTGGCCTCACATATAGTAAGAAGTTGTTTCTTTTATAGTTAAATTTGCAATGCATTCGAACTTTTAAGTTCTATCCCACTCCATCACTAAATTTTAGATCCATCTCTGCTCACTTACCATGGAGTAGCACCTCAAAAAGTGGTTAAAATCCATCAATAAAAATGCCCAATGGAAAAAAACTGATTGATGAAAAAAAAATATCAACTAAACAATTTATATAAAAACGAAGAATTCCGTAAAAATATTTGATTATTAATAGAAAAATGGTATATACATTAGGTTGATTCCCTTTTTTAATTGATCATGCACTCCCTTCGTTTCAGAATAAATGTTGCTTTACACACTTTGAAAATTTTCAAAATAAGTGTCGTTTTAACAAAAAACGCATAGTTCTTCCAACATTACCCTAGCAAACTACTTAATTTAGTTGATTATTTCCTTTGCCACAAAATTTATCTTAATTAAATAGATTATATATGGATATATTTTGTCATGTTTACTACTTATTTTTTTAAGAAAAATTAAAACGAAACTTATTTTAAAATGGAGGGAGTATAATGACTTGTATACATTAATTAAGCTTTTTTTAGTGAACATGGATATTCATTGTGATACATAAGTACCAACTGATATTACGCAAATGACGCATGATAGTCTTCTCTATTATAGCGTATATTTATAGTCTTTTTTTTTTCGAAACGATAGTTCATTAATATAACTCGGAAGAAAAACTACAATGACCGTAGTCAACTGACTAATGTCTCAAGACGAATCCGAAGAAACGAAAAGAGACACTGAGACTCAAAACCCGAAGGGCTGGACTACAAAGGGCCCTGATGCCCACTAAAACCTGCCCAAAAGGACAACTGGAGAACTCCGAACTCCGGAGACTCAATCCCCGAAGGGAACTAACACCTCCCCGAGGGGAACTAACCCAAAGCTACAATTACAATCCAGTTGACAAAGCTTCCTCAAACCTAACTAAAGAAAGTTTGCACTGATGCAGGGCATCCTACGAACCCACTCTAGAAACTGTCAAAAGAGTTCCATCACGGATAGAATACGCAGCAGCAGACATAAAAAGAAGAAAGCAGAAAAGAAAAAATACAGAGAAGGAAAAATGCATACGAAAAAAACAGTAAATGATCCTTCCCCCTTCTAAGAGCTTAGAGATCCGTCATGGCACCGACACCACGTCACCTCCACTGACCCAACCTCTTCTGAAAGAAAACGCAGGCGAACTCCGACCAGAAAGTGGTCAGAAGATCGCAAAAATGCCACTCCCATACCTCACCTCCACCGGATCTGGATCTGAAGCCCATTGACGAGGTCCTTGCCTCTGCCGTCCACCACCCGCAGTCGGAAGCGCTGCAAATGCGAAGAAGAAAACAAAGGCTCCCGACAAGCAAGAAAACAGACGAGAAGCAGGGGAAATGGGGAAGAGGAAGGGCTTCCGACGACATAACGTCGCCGGAAGAAAGTGGAGAGAAAAAAGTGTGGGCGGCGGCTGCGGCTAAGGGAGAAGGGGGAGGGTTAGGGTTCTGGTTTTTTTTTTTGGAGAGAGAAAGGAGAGAAAAAGTAGAGAGAGAAAAAAACCCAGACAGAAAAAGTTAGCGTATATTTATAGTCATGTGTTAATTAATGATGTTATCATATACACGTAGTGTATTGTGATTATTTTGGAATACTAGATCGAACACAAATTGACATAGACGATCCAATCCAATATTATAACATGGAATCTTCGCTGCCCGTTATTTAAGAAAGGTTGGAGTTACTTTTGAAGAAAAACCTATGAATATGGAATAACTGGGTTTTCATTTCTTTCTTTCTTTTTTCCTCCACGTTTATAGTTTCTATGCTTACAATTTGGTAGCCTAATGATTCGCCTTACCATTTTACTCCCTCCGATTCATAAAGAATGTCATTTTAGACACTTTAAAATATTTCACAACAAGTGTCACTTTACTATAAAAACTACAATTCTTCCAATATTAACTTAAACGACCTACTTAATTTAGTTTATTATTTCCTTATTTCACAAAACATACCAATTAAATACCAATTCTTGATTTCTCCAAACAAACTTGCACACTTCATAATAAGGAAAGTTATAACACAATCTCCACCAACAATCCACCTTTAAAAAATCAACAAAATTCCTCAAAAATAATTTTTCTTAATATATGTACCGACCCCCTTATACAAATTTATTTGGAACGAAAAGAGTAACATCTAAGAAGTCGGACCCCATTCTCCCCAATCTCTACACACACATTAAAAATAAAGAAAAAAAGATGGTTTCCACCGTAAAACTTGTACTCATTCTCCCAAATCTTTACACACACCAAAAAGGGAAAGGTTTTATTCCAAAACTTGTACTCAAATGTAACAAAATATAAAGAATCCAAAATACACAGAGTATGAAAGGAATTTATTATTTATTAATATTAATAATTATAATAATGTGTACAATTCTTTAGCCTACACAATCCTTATATTGTTAGGAATTCTCTATTACATCTAACGTTACGCAACGAAATAATAAATCGAGAATTATAATCATAATCTATAATTGAATTAAACGTTGAACAATAATTTCGCAGAAGTTCGAATTACTTACGTGTTACTAATTTAACCGGAAGGAATAGTACGACTGAATTCACCACTTCAGGTATCCACGCTATGTCGTCCCTCCGCTGGAACTATCCTCGGTATAGTTGTTAAATACAGTGTCTCAAATTTTATCTGATAATAATCTCTTAATTCTCTACTATAGAGAATATGTATATATAGTGCCATATAACCCTAGGTTTATGGGCCTAATATCCATGTCTGTTTAATTAATTAATTAGTCTGACTTATTAATTAATAAAGCTAACATATCCTAATTTAGTCCATATCTTTCAATCTCCCACTTGAACTAGCATTAGATATAATTCGAAGCACTAACCTTGTACCCTCGAGCGGAACAACAATATACATAAAGTGTGACCGTTTAGGCCCCCATCATCGACGATAATGTAATTAAAAGTCTGCACAAAACTCCTAGACTACGTTGTGCAGCAAACTCGATATATGAAGGACGTTTACGTGAATTCGTAAAACAACCTTTATATGAAGTTTATGTAATATCTCTTCATTCATGAACCACCCGACTGAGCCTAGGATCTGCCGTGTGTCTATCCAAATAGCTCAATCACTTTTCTCATCTTTATTATATGACACATTTGATCATATTCAATTACTTTAATTGAATACATCTTTTGCATTGGCCAATGACTTTATTGTCTAATATGGAGAAATATGAGTGTTCTCTCCAGTTTCAATCGAGGAATGAATCCCAATCTTGGCTCAACTACAATTTCCATTTGCCTCATGATGAACCCAATACAAGATGTGTCTTATCCTTCTTTGGGAGGCAAGCGTTGTACTTGGTCAAAGTTCATCACTTAACAAACAAAATGAGTATTGACCTTAGGTCAAAGGATCATTACATACTCCACACACTAATAAACCTTAGACACTGTAACAAACGGTTTAATAGTAGGGTATACCAATACTCTCCAAAGTACCCATGTGTCCATCACGGATATCTAATATCTCATAGTCGTGAGACCTACTACATTCTCTGAGAATCTGATACAGACCACATGCTAACCTATCGCGTGTCATCAACATCCCATTCTTGATGACCATCGGTTATGGCAATTTTAGAATCATACTATATCATTTATGTCTCACACCATAAATGACAGTCATGATTCAAGGGAACAGTTATAAGAATAATAACAAACCATCAAAATAATTATTCTAATAAATGCATAAACCCAAAAGACAATCAAAATGTCATAGAATGCGATCAAGAATGAATGTTTCAAACGAAAGGTTTCTAAGACATACAAACTATAAACTCCCACTGAATCAAAGCCAACTACCAAAGTGCCAAGCTCTTAAAGTGCTTATTGTGCCTTGCTACACACAATTGTTTGGTTGAAGGATTAGCCAAGTTATTATCAGTGGATACTCTATCTAACTTCACATCTCCCTATCTATTATTTCTCCAATCAGATTATATCTCCAGGGAATATACTTGTTTCTGTTCGTGGCTCTCGGTTTCTTTTGCTAGTGCAACCGCACTTACCGTTGTCACAATACAACGGTATTGCACTGCTGGCATTTGGAACAACACCTAGTTCTTTTACGAACTTTAACTAAGCAACAATCCCTTTTGGCATCTTCAGATGTAGCAATATACTCGGCTTCAGTGGTGGAATCGGCAGTTCTACTCTGTTTGGAACTATTCTGATTCACTGCACCACCATTGAAAACGAAAATATATCTAGACAAAGACTTGAAGTCATCATGGTCCGTTTGAAAGCTAGCATCAGTATACCCAGTAAGTGATGACTCTAGCTACCCACCATAGACTTTAAGAAATATTCTTTAGGTCTTCTAAGGTACTTAAGAATAGTTTTGATAGTTCTCCAGTGTTCCTCACCGAGATTTTGCTGAAATCTGCTCTTTCACCGATTGTAACATGGAATGATTGCTCCTCATTATCAGTATATCGTCGACATATATGATAATGAAGACATCATTTTCATTCTTATATTTACTATAAACGCATGGATCCTCTTTACTTCTGACAAAATCAAACAATTTGATAGCTTTGTCAAAGCAAATATTCCAACTCCTAGATGCTTGCCTGAGCCCATAAATGGACTTCTTTAACTTGCATATTTCATTCGGCTTTTCTTTGGATACAAAACCTTCAGGCTGTGACATATACTCAGTGCCTTCGATTTCTCCATTGAAAAACACAATTTTGACATCCATTTACCAAATGTCAAAGTCATAGTGTGCAACTATTTTAAGTAATATCCTAATGGACTTGGTCTTAGCAACTGGTGAAAATGTTTTATCATAGTCAATGTCTTGTGCTGACTATAACCATTTGCCACCAACCTAGCCTTGTAGGTTTGTACCTTGCCACCTGCATCTCTTCTTCTTGAACATCCATATGCAGCCTATGGGACGAGCCCCATCTGGCAAATCAACTAGTTCCCAGACTAGATTGAGGTACATCAAGTCCATTTCAGATGTTAAGGCAGCCAACCACATCTTCGACTCGGTGTCCGACACCGCTTCGATATAGGTCTTAGATTCGTCATCTTCTGAATCAACTTCATCATCTTGGTTCTCAACCAATAGATTTAGTCTTTTAGGTGCATGACGATTCCTTTGAGGCCTATTGAGTTGGTTTTGCGTTGGTTCATTCGGTTTATTCTGATCGTGAGTTGGTTTTCAATATTTTTTGGATATTCTCAAGAATTTCACTATGATTCTCTTGAGGTGGGACTGATACTATATCGTGTCTTTAATGCATCTAATTGTCTTGAGGTGACCCTCTAAGAGTTGTTTCCCCTCCCAATAGATCATCAAAACTCCCACTGAGTTCTTGTCCACTCCATTGGACAAGACCTCATCCTCTATGTTATCTTGCGGGTTTGATACAATATCTTGTTTTGATGCATCTCATTGTCTTGAGGTGACCCTCTAAGAGTTGTGTCCCTTCCCAATAGATCATCAAAACTCCCACTGAGTTCTTGTCCACTCCATTGGACAAGACTTCATCCTCTATGTTATTTTATGGTTCTTGAATCTTTTCAAGATCTACCTTATTGTGACCTTGTTCCTCGGAGATATAAATATCTTCAAGAAACGTCACATTCTTGGAAACTATCACCTGGCGATCTCCAGGGCAGTAGAATTCATATCCTTAGTTTCCTGAGGATATCCACAAAATAGTATTTTTCACTTTTAGTCTCTAATTTATCAGTCGTCATCTTCTTAACAAAAGTAGGACAGCCCCAGGTCCGCATATGGTTAAGACTCAACTTCTTGCCACACCATAACTTATATGGTGTTTGTGTGACCCATTTAAGAGGAACTCTATTCAGAACATAACCAGCGGTTAGTAAGGCATAACCTCAAAGGAATAAGGAAAGACTGGTGAAACTCATCATGGATCGAACCATATCTAATGAAGTTTGATTTCTCCTTTCAGATACTCCATTCATCTGTGATGTACCCGGAGGTGTCCAGTCTGACCGGATTCCATGTGATTTCAAGTAATCAAGAAAATCATGGCTTAAGTATTCCCCTCCTTGATCTGATCGGAGAGTCTTAATACTTTTCCAAGTTGTTTCTCAACTTCAAACTTAAACTCCTTAAATTTCTCGAAGGCCTCAGGTTTGTGTTTCATGAGATACACATATCCATACCTTGAAAAATCATCAGTGAAAATTATGAAGTACGAATATTCGTCTCTTGCTTAAGTTGGAACGGTCTGCACACTGTTGTGTGGACCAACTCGAGCACAACCTTAGCACGTAACCCTTTCCCTAGAAAGTGGTTAACTTGTCATCTTTCCTTGAGACAAGATTCACAAGCACCATATGATTCGAAATCAAATGATGTGAGATAAGCTAACTTTCTCAATCTTGCTATTCTTTTCTCATTGATATGACCAAGTCTACAGTGTCACATGTAGGTTTTATTATCCATATTACTTAGCTTAGGTCGTTTATTCTTGTACATTGAAAATAATTTTTTTCATATTCAAGCATATATATTTCATTCGAAAAGAAAGACACTTCCTTAAAATAATCCATTAAGCGAAACAAGCATCTACTGTTTGCAAAATAGAAGGAAAAGTCATAAATGTCTAACATTGGAATGGAAATAATATTCTTTGAAATCTAAAGAACAAAATAACAATTATATAAATCTAATTTATATCCCGAAGGAAGATCTAATCTAGTCTATTTTCAATGTACAAAACAAACTACCTAGGCTCTCATCCAACGCACCATGTGCTTTGAACTTCGGGCAGTCTCTCTTCCAGTGCCCCTTCTCATTGCAGAACATACACTCATCCTTTGGTATTCTCAGCTTCTTTTGAACCCCTCCACTCTTAGGCTTCAAGGCCGCATCCTTTGATTCTGTTTATTCTTCTGCTTGGAAGAATTTGCAGAAGAACTCACCATGAGTAAAGAGTTGCCTCTAGAAGTAGATGATTCATAGGTCTTGAGCAAGTTGTGAAGCTCTGGCAGTGCTGCCTTCGTGTTGCTCATGTTGACATTCACTATGAAGTTTTCAAATGAACTTTGAAGAGACGCAAAATTAGATTTATTGAGACACTTGAGGGTAGCTTCATTCCAATTGATTCCAACCTCTCAATCAATCCGATCATCTTCAGTATATGTTCAGAAACCTGGCCCCCATCATGAAGCTTACACTTGAAGAGATCTTTGAGTATCTCATACTCCATGGTCTGAGCTTCTGAAGCGTATAGAATCTCCAAGTGTTTCGGCATCTCATAAGGGAACATGCTCAAATATTGCCTATGCAGTTCAATACTCATAGAGGAAAACATTAAGAATTGAGCCGATGTGGCATCCTCAACATGTTTCTAATAAGCTCCTTCGTCAAACGTAGAGTACTCAGGAGAATTCTTGTCAGGGATGACACTGATTGGTTTGTCCAAGACATACTCAATCTTGTCTTGCCTTAGCACCAATCGCAAACAATGGAGCCAATCCGTAAAGTTTGACCCAGTCAACTTGTTTGTTTCCATCAAACATTTATAAGCCAAAAACGACATTTTATCTAACGAGAAAATAATAAAATGGGAAAATAAATCAGAATAAAGTAAACAAAGATCACATTCGTATCACTAATCAAAATAAGAGTTTATTGTAATGATTAGCTCCCACTAATTTTAACATATTTTGCGTCCCCAAACACAAAATACGGATTTATAATAATTATAAATCTAAGTGGTCCAAGATCCAAGTCTATATTATTGTAGCCTCTGCTTTGGCTGATGACTATAATAATATCACTAGGTAGGCCTCTAAGCCAATTGCAACAACAATTTTGCAATTCTTGGTTTATTAATCCAATTAATATTTGCGTCCTTAAACTATTTGGTCGCTTTGGCGTCACAAAATAATTTAGCAAGTCAATTCCATCACACAATGCCAACCGTGCATCTATGAATGAGCCCCAACCTCGTCGTTTTAGAGTAAACACTTTGGTGTAAAAACTCTTGGATGAAGAGATTAAGAATTTTAGAGAATTATGATGGACGATGCTTTTATTTCTAAATAAGACTTGGTTTTAGTGGAGATTTTATATGTGATACTAATTGTTAAGTTTAATATCTAATATTAAATTAAACGCAATTACTGGGTGCCGCCTTCCCATGCATAAGAAATGCGGACCACACATATTTGGGTGCCACCTACCCATACATAATGTCGCGGACTACATGTATTGGCGCCACCTACACAAACATCACGCGGACTTAACTACTATAGTAAATGAAATAAGCATAAAATCAAATAATTGCTTATCACATAAGATATCAAATAAAAGCTCAACGAATAAAATTGTCAATCCAATTATAATTTTATTATTCAATTAAATGTGGATTAAAATTCTATATATTAATTCCAAATTAATATAAATATATATGTCTATTTTTATCATTCAAAACAATAATTAAAATACATTAATCTAATTAATAATATTTAATTAGATAATCTGCTCTCTCTTTTTTTTTTTTTTTTGTTGGTAAATAAGGGCCAACAAATTTTTAAACTTAATAAGCCCAATTTATTAAACCAGCCTTTTATTAAGTTTTGCATAGCCTCATTGGCCTAGGCTCCAAGCCTAGTCGGATCTGTCCAGCCTTGGACTAGCCCAGGTTATTGCCCAGATTCAGCCAGCCCAACCCAGAAAACAAAACAGTCCATTTTAGTCCACATTATAGATTCAAACTGATCCAATAACTATAATTCATCAGGCCCAACCCATTTTAGTACCAGGCCCAATTTTCGTAACCCTAGCCCAATTTCAGTGGCTGCCAATCGCCGCCGCTGCCGGCGACGCAACAACCGCACCAGCAAAACACCAGCATCGTCGTCCACACCACCCCCACAATAGTAGCGAAGCAGAATTGCGGCCATCGCAAGAGCAGCGTAGCGGGACCACCGTCGCAATAGCTGCGCAGTGGAGTCGCTGCCGCCATAGCAATAACAGCTCAGCGGAACCACCGCCGCCGCCCTCGCCGTCGCAACAGTAGAGCAGTAGCAGCGGAGTACCAGTGCCGCCGCCAAAATGCGCAGCAGTAATAGGGCCTCGTCTTCTGGCCCCGACGTCGCCTCGCGCAGCGGCTGACGCCGCCACCGCCGGCGTCGTGGCTGATGGACAGGGCCAAGAAGAAGAGATGCGACGTTTTGAAACCCAATTTTCAGATTGTGTGTTCCCAGTTTTGATTTTGTTTCGAACAGTTTCAGAATCAGATTTTGATTTTTCGTTCGAAATTTGGGATATGACCAACAGGTTTCAAAACTTGTTAAGATGCTTTCGAATTAGTTTCTCAAAAGTTTTTGCATACAATTTCAAAATCAAAATCAGAATATTATCAAATTCTAATCCAAAATTTAATCTGAATTTCAAATCAATTATAAATCGAGCCCCGAGCTCTGATACCACTGTTTGGAATTCTCGACTACATCTAATGTTACGCAGCAGAATAATAAATTGAGAATTATAATCATGATCTATAATTGAATTGAACGTTGAGCAATAATTACGCAGAAGTTCGAATTACTTGTTGCATAATTTAATCGGAAGGAATAACGCAATTGAATTCACCACTTCAGGTATCCACGCGTATGCCGTCCCTCCGCAGGAACTATCCTCGGTACAGTTGTTCAATAAGTGATTGCTAGTAAATCACTTATTGAGCCTACAGTGCCTCTAATTTTTATCTGATAAAAACCCCTTAATTCTCTACTATAGAGAATATGTATATATAGTACCATATAACCCTAGGTTTATGGGCCTAATATCCATGTCTGCTTAATTAATTAATTAGTCTGACTTATTAATTAATAAAGCCCACATATTCTAATCTAGTCCATATCTTTCATATATAAGCATGCATTAATCATTATAAGATGGTCTCTTGTCTCCGTTGATTATATTTTTTAATCTTGAAATCGCTGACTTTGACTCTTAGTCCTTTCCTGCTGACTGCTTCTTGCATGATTTGTTGTACGATCTCGATTGCTGCTTGGAGTGGATCATGCAACTTGCATACTTTGTTGTACACAATCTTCCCACAAACTTTTTCATTATGGCATATTTCAACGTGTAATCCTATCGTCCTACAACAGACTTCCTTGTTGTATGTTACAGATGACCTTGATGTATCTTCATATTGTGACTTTTTCCTATGTAGAACTAACCATACTATTACAAATAATTATATAATTTGGGGGCACTAGTTCCTACCTTACAGAGTGGTTTTCCATCATCAAAACTGACATAAATTTCCTAACAATTTCTCCTATTTTGATGATGAGAAAACTCTAAGCAAAACAAAACGTAAAGTCACATGACATCAAACTGCTAGATAAAATAGTTCATCATAAAAAAGTCCACATAACAACAAAGGATGTAAGATTATAAGTTGTAATCCTTTGATAGTATGATAACAATTGTTTTCTTTAGATGATTTCATCTATTACAGTTACATCAGCTAAGGACATGCAAAAACGAAATACATCTTACATTAGTTTTAAGGAAACATAAAAAATGAATGATTTACCATTGCATTAAGCTACTTTCCCCACCTTCTTTGAGATTGATGCAGTTGTTTAGTCCTCTATCGTTGAGATATGTTCCTTCTTCAGTTTTCTTTATTTTGATGCCTTCTTCTGCTTGATCGATCGGGATCTCCACTAATACACCTTCATTACTAACTGTACATGACTTGTTCAAAGTGTCTGCACTCATATTGTGGTTCAAGTGTAATTTCCTTCATTAATCACCACTCTTCAGAAGGAGTGATTCTCTTTCCAAGAATCCTCCTTCTTTGAGCTTGATTTGTATTGGTAACACACCTACATGTTGATCATTTGTGTAGGCTTCCGGCTGTATTTTTTGTTCCACCTTGAACTATGTCGAAGTATTTGTTGGTTTGCAGTTGGTTAAAGTACCTACGAATCTTAGCTAATCTCCAATTTTCAATGTCTCTCTGTTAGTTGGACTCATGTTAGTAGGAACCACTGCAACCATCGGTGTTTGTAATTCAGGATCAATGATGTTTCCCAAACCAATCTGCATGACACTTAAATATTGAAAGATTTGGAGTGACATCAGTTTATCTAGGAGGTGGATGATGTTACCATGTAGAGAAGTCTTCATGAAGATAACAACATCAGTATACTACAAACGTAGTATAGTACATAAATAAAGAGAAGAAGAGGAGAAACCATCATTCTCGATCTGGCAGAGAATTCACCGCTGGTATTGCCTTGTGTCTGCAGTTCCTATCAATGAAGCAAGGAAAATAATGTAGAAAAATAGAAGCGGGTTTATGAGACTAGGACGTCGAACTAATTCCCAAGCATTTGCATTTCATTTATCGCAATTTCAGGTGGGGGTTAATTACAACTTATTATAATTTATTGTATATTTAGGATTGTATGGGTGTATACTGTTATTAATACAACATGCTACTTCGCTACATGTTGTAATACAATAGAATTTCGATGTGCTACTTGGCTACATGTCTCAATAGGCAAAAATGCTTTTTTAGGACACTATGTTTGGCCCAGTAGCATTTTTAGGACTCTCCATTAATTGTTTTGTAATTGTAGTCCTCTAACTTTTAATTTTTTCTCGATTTTAGAACTTATTTCGCCGGAATTTGTTGGACTCGCCGGAGATGTCCATGCACCTCGCACATGACTTACGAATTTGGACATCTCCGTCCATCGAGTACACGTGGCCAAATCCTGACCATCGAATTTAAACATAAAAAATACATATACACCTCACCTAAAACTTATACACATTTGCAACTCATTACTTAAACATTATTTCCACATCATATAGTATGAAACTTAAACTAATTATAAATAATAAATATAATAAATCTAACCTAATCTAATTTAAAAAGAAGCACATACAGCTTGAAAGAAACCTGTTAATTACCCCTTTTCTCCCATTTTTTTACCAACGAAAAACCCTAGCTGCTCGTCTCCTCCTCTAACTGGAACAAGCTTCACGACACCGGACAAAAAAGAAAACCAAGTAGAGGTCGAAGATGAAGGAGGTAACAACGTATGTTCCACCTACGAGTCAACCAAGCCAAGAAATTGAGTCGGTGAGATTTTTTTGTTGATCCTGTCCATATCTTGGGAGTATTTTGATGATGTTGTCCGAATTTTGGGAGTATTTTGATGATTTTGTCCTAATTTTGAGAGTATTTTACTGATTCTGTCCGAATTTTAGGGAGTATTTAGCTTATTATTAATGATTTGGCTGACATTTAGCTATTTTTAGGTTGTTTATGGCCTTCTTTTAGGCTATTTTTCCCCCCCGATATTTGCTAATTTTTTTTTTATTTTGATGATTTCAGCTGATGTTTAGCTAAATTCGTCGCTGATCTTTTATGAGATTGTTGTTTTTATGATATGGCTGACTTTTTATTGATTTTAGGCTGATTTCAGGTTGTTTGTTTGTTTTTTTTCCCCCCTTGGTTTTTTGCTGGTTTTTGTTGTTTTTAAGGCTGATTTTTTTATGATATTGCTGTTTTTTTTATGATGTTGGAACTTTTGGCTGATTTTAGGCTGCTTTTGTTGTTTTTTTTTCTTTTTTTTTTTTTGCTGAACTTTGCTGTTTTTGCTAAAAAAAATTTGGTTTATATGGATTTTTTTTTTTTTTTATGATATAGCTGTTTTTACTAATATTGGCTGACTTTTGGCTAATTTTAGTTGTTTTTAGGTTGAAATCAGAGGTGAAGAAAATGCTTACGGGGAGGGAGTTGAAGGCTTGAAGCTACCAATTCAAGATTGTTGAGAGTGCCTATTTTTAGTTTGGAGTATTGAGTAGTTTTTATCTTAAGGAAGTTCTTATTTTAGGGGTTGTCATTTTGATGTATTAAGGACATACTATTGTTAAGAATGTAAGACAGTTTGATTCCTTTGTTTGCTTGATACTTTATTGATCTTGGTTATGTATTGGGGAAAACTCCTTTATATGAGATGTTTTTTTCTTAGGCTGTGTTCGTCTTTTTAGTTCGTTTGTCTAATTGACATACAAATGAGAATTGGAAAACAAAATGATTAATAAGTTTCTCCATTTGCGAAATGAAATATCGACATAATACCATGGTCTTGCATATCTAGTTTGCAAGAAACAATAAGATGTACAAAAAGACCAGACATGGTTATAATTATGCTAGTGTTGATCACAATTTACCATTCAAAACGATAATAAAAGATAGGGATAATTACAAAATAGTCGCCGAACTATTAGCACTTTTTCACTTCGGCATATAAACTATTAACAGTGACTAAACCGCCGCCAACCTATTTGAATATTACTACTCGAAAGCTGCCGGCCAGAATACCGCCCAAATTCTGTCCCAAAAGGTGGTTTTCCGAAACCGGGTGTGCAATGAATTTGGGCGGTATTCTGGCCGGCAACTTTCAAGTAGTAATATTCAAATAGGTTGGCGGCGGTTTAGTCACTGTTAATAGTTTATATGCCGAAGTGAAAGAGTGCTAATAGTTCGGCGGCCATTTTGTAATTATCCCTAAAAGATATCATGCAAAAAGGCCTATCCAAATATGTCTTCATCCTTTCTTTGACGGATTCTTGTTCTTAGAATTGGGGGACAGCGTGAGGAACTTTCTTCCTTTCACCTTCACAATCTTGTGATTCGCTTCATTTGTAGGATTGGACTGTCCACCCACTCTTCGGTTTGAGAACATTGGGGGTGCGTTTCCTCCACCGAAAGGTGGTGCTCTAATATGCACTCTTAGCTGCAAAGTGACAAAAGTTGGTGGAATCGATTTAACACTAGTCACTTGTTCCCACATCTAGGCCCCACCACGTTTTGAATCCCTCGTGATGTATTCCCATCCTTTCCTCCGACTGTATTGTCACAGTCCGCCACCGCATTCTCAATTGGCGCATTTTCTCTAAGCAGAGGCAAGATGACATCACTGTTACCCTGTTGTCATAGATCAAATGTCAACAAAAAGAGGCCAAAGGTGTGCAAAAAATCAGCAGTATAATAAATCAGCAATAAAAACAACTAACATCAGCTAAAATCAACAAGTTCATTAAATAAACAACCAATTTAGCCATAAACAACAGCAATAGTATCCCCAAAGAAACCTAAAAAGTGTAAAATAAGCCAAAAGTTAGCTAAAATCATAAAAAACAACAATATTATAATTAAAGCTATAGAAACAATTAAACTCAGCAAAACACACAAAAATAAGCAAATAAAAACTGAAAAAAAAAACAGAGGAAGCAACCTAAAATAGTCTAAAATAAGTCAATATCGTAAAAAACAGTAATATCATCATAAAACAACCATAAAAACACCTAAAATCAGCAAATAAAAAAAGCCTAATCAGGCTAAAATCAGCAAAAATCTTAAAAATAAGCAACATCTTCATAAAACAGCCATAAAAACAACCACAAAATAGCTAAAATCAGCACACAAAAAAAAAAAAAAAAAAAACAAAAATCAGCAAAAACAACAAAAAGGGCAAATAAAAAAACTAAATAAGCCTAAACTCAGTCAATATCTTAATACACAACAATATCATCATAAAACAACCAGAAAAATAATTAAAATCAGCAAAAAACAGCCATAAAAATAATTTAAATCAGCTAAAAACAGCAAAAACAACAACCATCGGCAAATAAAAAAAACAGCCAGAGTAACCTAAAAGCAGCTTAAAATTAGCCAAAAGTTAGTCAAATCATTAAAAATCAGCAAGTCAACTCCTTAAATTTGGACAGAATCAGCAAATTATTCCCTAAAATTCTGAGAGAATCAATGAACTACTACCAAAATTTGGACGAAGTCATAAAAAAACTCCCAAAATTCGGACAAAATCGTCAAAATACTCCCAAAATTAGAACTGAACCGGCAAAAAACATCCCACCGTCTCAATTTCTTGGCTTGGTTGACTCGCAGGTGGAGCATCCATAGTTACCTCCTTTTTACCAAAAAATAATAATAATAAACCATTGTTATCATAAAAAAATCGAACGCAGAATTGTAAAATACCCACCACGGTGGCCTGTTGTTCTTGTCGGTCAATATTTTGGGCACCATTTGAAGGATTAACCTACAACATTAAAAATACAGCAAATGAGTAGGTAAGTAAATTTAAACCAAAAAATTTGTAATACTAAACACATGAATGTACTTACCTCTTCTCCATCAGCACGTCTACATGATCTGGAATTGTGACCACGAACGCCACATTCCCCACATTTTTGTGATACTTGTTGCCTCTTCATTCGAGTTGGTTGACCACTATTTCTCCTCCTAATTGGTGCCTCATCCGGTTCATGGGCTAGTGCCTTGGTGGGCCTTCCAACTTTTCTACCAAAGTTCGGAGGAAGAGGCGGGATATAACCATCCCGGTCCCACAAGTCAT
Source organism: Ajuga chamaepitys (assembly GCA_958295605.1). Taxonomy (NCBI): domain Eukaryota; kingdom Viridiplantae; phylum Streptophyta; class Magnoliopsida; order Lamiales; family Lamiaceae; genus Ajuga; species Ajuga chamaepitys. The sequence goes on along the minus strand of OY282508.1, from coordinate 20,499,043 downwards.
CCCCGTTAATGCTGAAAATAGCACTATTGTAAATGTCCTTAAATGTGTCAACCATGTAGCTCTCATCCACCCATTCAACTGGGTCTAATTTCTGATCATTCAGTGCACATATAGCGTGCTTACAGGGAATACCGCTAATATCCCACTTCCTACACGTACAAGTTTGTTCCCCCAAATCAACGCAGTACTAGCTTCCACCGTATACGTGAATCTGGTAGTGTTCGTTATCAGATTTGATTAGGATACATGATCCCACAATATCAATATTTTCTTGCAAGATCTTTCTAATCCTGGGACATAAGCTCTTTCCCAACCGTCTATGTGCTCTATCTCTCAATTCAATATGCCAATTCACCAGATACTCTCTGATCCACTCAAGCATCGTGATGATTGGTTTTTCCCTCTCATCCAGGATCTTTGCATTAAATGACTCGCAGCCATTGTTAAGGAGCATTTCACATTTTAAACCTGGGCTGAATCCGGACTTGCTGCATTAACTTACCGGTTTGTTATTAAACCAATATGCAGCTTCCGGGGATAGGTCTCTCATTTTTTGCATCTTCATCCTAAATTCACCCTAAGTTGATGCCCTAGTAGCTTCCTATAAGGCATACTTGTATGCAAGTCCGCGAAAGCCACTCGTCTTGAAGTTGTTGTGTAGATGTTTCACACAGAAACGATGGTCGGATCCCGAAAAAGACCTCGTTGAATGCGTTGATCAATCCCTTTTGCTTGTCGGAGATGAATGTGTACGCGTAATCTCTTGGTAGCTCCAGGTCTACTTTCAAAATCCTCAAAAATCACTCCCATGTCTCCCCAGTTTCATTCTTAACCACCGCCCAAGCAATTGGATAGAACCTATTATTGACGTCCACCCCAACATCCGATAAAAGGATTCCTCCATGAGGCCCTTTCAACCAACACCCGTCCACGCCAATGATTGGTCTACACCCATTTCTGAACCCATCTTTAAGTGCTTTAAAACACACATAAAAACGGTCAAATCTTTGTTTACCTTCACTATCCTGCTCTGTCCCTAACACAACTATAGATCTTGGGTTGCTTCTCCTCAACTCTTCGGCATAATCCCATAGCTTTGTGTATTGGTCGTCTGGGTTGCCTTCAATTATCTCAACAACTTTCCTCTTTGCTCTGTACGCTGCATCTTTAGATATCTGTACATTAAGCTCTTTGACTACATCTAGTCTCCAGCCTTTCACCTTTCGAGTGGCACGGTCTTTAACTTGTCGAGGTACTTTTTAGCAAGCCAACCGCTTTTGATGTTCTTCCCATGATTCGACTCTCCACAGCTATGTCTTGGACCATATTCCCGAATCTGCTAGGTTTGTTCCCCTTTCACCTTTGGACGTGTCATTTTCCAGTGATACTCATTCCAGTCACATCTCACATATATCCTTTTTGCAACGTTCTTTGTTATAATCAGACTCCTCCTTGTCCGGATGGAATGTGAGCGTACGACCTTCCTAATTTCAGCTTCATTGCTAAAAATCATTATGAGCTCAAAGTGGGGGTTGAAGGTTTGTTCGGGATCAAAAAGTGGTGGGTTTGGCTCCTCATTCTCATCCTCGGACAACTTTCTTTCATCAAAGTTTGGTGTATCGCAGTGGACCACATCGTCTTCACCCTCTATTACTGAGTTACTCCTAGAATCAGCCACTGAAGCCCGACCGTTGTTTGCCTCAGTTTCATCTACGACATTCTTGTCAAATATCTCATCATCGTCTTCATGGCAATCATCATCCTCAGCCACATAGTCAGGATCGACAAACTCCAATGCCTCATCCTCATTGTCAATCCTATCACCTATCTCATTCAAGACATCGTCAATAATCTCATCCACCTATCCATTATCCTCCAAAATCCGCTTTCCCTTTCCTTTGTCCTTCTTCTTTTTCAGATTTTCTACGCTCTCCACAACGTCTTCTTCATTATCCCCTCCTGCAACCTCCTTGACGTCCCCACAACCTTTTATCTTACTACCCAATCCTCCACTGCCTTAATTAACATCCACAATGTAAATTTTCAGTAAACCATCTTTTAAATGACTTCCAAAATATTGAACCAAGATCGCATCATGCATCCTACTCCATTTGCCTTCACATATGCCGAAATACACTCGTTTACCCGTACCTAACAGCTCTATGGACCACTTATGAAACTTGCTCTCCCTACAGTCGGCCTAGTCACTAAAATCATATATTCCAAGCAGCTCACCCCCAATGTATTTTGCCTCAGGAGTTTGTTGTAGTGAGCCTCCCCCATACAATGCGATAGATAAGAGCTTTAACTGAGGGTCTGAAATAAAATTTTCATTAGAAAAGTGTCAACAAATCATTCTTTATAACAACATTACAACTGAAACATAATTTTAAGAAAGTTGATAGAATATTCCAGTAAACACAAACACAAACAAGATCAATTATTTATAACAGTACTATTCAAGCAATATTATTAGTTTTGATATAAACATAATCCTATTACAAGACCAATTATTCTAACACCAAATCAGTATTTTGGCCAGTAAATTGAATAGGTTACTATTAATGGGGGACCATTAACAGTACATTTGAGATGTTGAATCTTCCAATAGCAGAAACAAATAACAAAGTGTGGGACCCTTTTTAAACAACATTCAAGCAATATATATATATATATATGTATATATATATATATATATATATATATATTTTAATCTAACTTTGTTCTTTAAAAACGGACACAACTACAGTGGAGACCATTCAGTCAATTACGGGTTCTTTAATGCTGTGAGAGAAATTTTAAATTTTTGGCACGAGTTGAAGACGTCTAAGCAAAACAACTCGATTACATAACAAATGATGCAGTAAACAAAGTCTCAGTCTAAGAAAATTACAAAACGTCAAAACTAAAAAATTACCGTAATCGGGAGGGGCAAATCGAGGTGGGCTGGTTCGCGCCTCATCGAGAGGTTCATCTTCGATCTCTACTCGATATTCTCCCTTGTCCGGTGTCACAAAGCTTGGTGTAGTTGGAGGAGTAAACGAGAAACTAGGGTTCGTGGTAAAAAAAATGGGGGAAGAAGGGCAATGAGTTACTCTGCAGTGAAGGGTAATTAACGGGTCACCTTCAAGCTTTACGTTCTTCTTTTTAAATTTAGATTAGGTTTGATTTATATTTATTATTTATAATTAGTTTAAGTTTCATACTATATGATGTGGAAATAATGTTTAAGTAATGAGTTGTTGATGTGTATAAGTTTTAGGTGAGGTGGATTTTTATTTTTTATTTTAAAATTCGATGGTAAGGATTTCGCCACGTGTACTCGATGGACGAAGATGCCCAAATTCGTAAGTCATGTGCGAGGCACATGGGTATCTCCGGCGAGTCCAACGAATTCCGACCAAAAAAGGTCCTTAAATCGAGAAAAAATAAAAAGTTAGAGAACTACGATTGCAAAATAGTTAACGGAGAGTCCTAAAAATGCCATTAGGCCAAACACAGTGTCCTAAAAAAGCATTTTTCCCTGTCTCAGTATAAAATCATTTAACATACTACTTGGCTACATGTCACAATTCAATATAATTATTTTACATGTTATGACTTCGTTTGTGTTGTTACATTATAAATTGTGCCTCCACGAGCTAAACAAAGCTCACCTTGTTGGAAATTAGCTTTGGAAGATTGGTGTTAACAAATCCTTTAGCAATTTCAACTTTGGTTTTCATTTGTTGAAAATGGAATCAAGTTGCAAATTTACGATCTACGTTTCAAGTAGATGAATTTAGTGTATTTATGTTTCTCAAATCCAATTTTCGGTGAATGAGAAATTAATGCCTGAAGGTTGCAACTTAAACATAAAAAATTGGAAGACTTAAAAGAAAATGTGGGAACTTGTCCCACATGGGAAATGTGGAGTAAGTTGAAAATTCTTATTAAGAGGAGCACTTGATAATGTGGAGTCAAGGCACATGTGGCATTGAGTTACTTTAGAGGCGCACTTTGCACTTTGCACATACGCGTCATCATGAGGAGCTGGAGGAGCCTTAAAGTGAACCGGTGCCACCAAGGGTCAAAATATGCATTTCCTAAAAGGCACAAAAACTCTTCCAAAAGTATAAATAGACCTCAGAATATGCATTTCAATTCACTCCAAGTATTCTATCTGCATTTGCATTCTAATTCTGTAGCCCTCTCGATTCCTAATAAGAAAGTTCTGAGTATTGAGTAGTTCATCAAAAGATTTGGTTTTGCTATGCTGCAATCCCGAAGCTAAAAATTGTTGTATCTTGGGGACGATTGTCGAAGATCGATGACACTAGAATTCGGGGCAATATCGTCTTACGGATAGCGAGTCCAACTTGTGCCTTGACTTTACCAACAATATTATCGAGTCTATCTTTTAAGTACACCACACCAAATACCAACAGTGTAAAATGATAATTCCTGTATTTGGAAGATGTCGACCAACATTGTTACTATAGCACCGGTTCATGTCAAAAGACCGGCAAAGTTTGACGGAAACAAATTCAAGCGATGGATACAGAAGATGCTGTTCTACCTAATGGTGCTCAACCTGGTTCGTTTTCTCAAGAAAGATGCTCCCACCATAGATGAACATGAGAAAGGCGTGCAAAAGAGGACGGCGTTGGACGAATGGAATCACAATGATTTCTTGTGCCGTAACTACATCCTCAACGGTCTCAATGATTCCCTGTACAACATCTACGCGGTTATAAAAACTGTAAAAGAATTATGGGAATCATTGGAGAAAAAGTACAATAGCGAAGATGTCAAGATGAAGAGTTCATCGTCGGACGATTCTTGGACTTCAAAATGACAAACTCCAATATGGTCTTGGATGCTTGATACACGTTGTGTATCTATGCATTTAGGTCAATTTTAAGTGTATATTTATAGCATTTGCATGTGTATATGGTCGATAATTGCTTATATTTCATATCTTGGACCATTTAACGTGTTTGATTTTATTTAAGGTATTTTTGAGCATTTTCAGGATTAAAAGCCACAATTTATTATTAAGGGTCAAAAGAACAAGTCGAAGGGAAGGCTAAACCGGACAAAACCGGCCTAAACCAGCAAAAACTGGTTCAAACCAGTCAAAACCAGTCCGAACTGACCAAAAACCGGTCGTGTGACTTAAGCAACACGGTCGTGTCAAAAGTGTCTCGGAAAGGTGAAAATGGCTATGTGGATGGAACGTGGCCGTGTCACTTAAGTAACACGATCGCGTCAAATTGTTAGTCGTTTAGAAGATTTTGGTTAAAATCAACACGGCCGTGTTACTTAACCAACACGGCCGTGTCAGAAGTTCGTTTTTTAAGAAAAAGCCCATCCAAAGTAGGAATTGATTCCTAATTCTCCTGGGGCTTGTCCGAGGTCTATAAAAGGAAGAAAAAGCTCGTTTTAAAGGACAGGACATCAGATTCATAAATTCGGCTAGACGACTTGGAAGACGAAGAAGACTACAATTAACAGAACGATTTACTTGGGTTTAGCAATTCTTCTTAGTTTTATTCCTTATAATGTTTTGTTTAGAATATTGTATTGACTTAAGACTAGGCATGCGTAGCTAAGCTATTCGTGTCCTAGGGTTAGAAAGTAGGGATTTTTACAACAATGTTTTGATTTATGTTTTGATTTATTGATTCCGTTCTTAAAAGTGTTTATCTTTATGTTTGTTCTTGTAACTGAATTTAGACTGGCCATCTAGGTTTAGTGATCCCGTTTAACAAATCCGTTTCGAGAGGATGGGTTACGACATAGAGCGCAGTTGTCTATGACTGTGTAGGCATCGGTTTGTGAGCTTTTGGGAGTTACTAGGGTTAATTGACTCGAGAGGGCAATTGTTTTAGTTAATCAACGATTTGACCGCTTCGAGAGAACGGTTAGGTTAATAGAGCACCGCCTAATAAACACTAGATCGGTTTAAAAATTAATAAGTTGGACATAATCATCATTGAAGTAATATCCTGAAATCGAAACTCTAGGATACCTTTTTCTCCTTGATTGTTAGTTCTTTTTGTCTGCTAAGTTTGAAGTCATGTTTAATTGAGTAATTGAGTTAATTAGTTAAACTTCTTTAGTGTTAATAAAATCAATCTATTGCAACTTAGTATCTAGTTAGGACAGTCCTAGAGTATTTAGGTATCGAACTACCTAAACCTATTCCTTGTGGGATCGACCTTGACTACCGCTACTACACCTTCGTCCGTACACTTGCGGAACACTAGGTTAGGAAAACCGAGGTGTCAAGTTTTTGGCGCCGTTGCTGGGGAATATGATTTAGTGCTTAGTTTTTATCTTGAAAAATAGGAGGAAACTAGACTAGATTTATTTTTCGTAATTTTAATTTAATTTTCATTTTTAATTCTTATTTAATTTTAGTATTACTTGATATTTCTTGTTGGTGGTATTTTCAGGCTTCGCATGCAAACCAGATCAAAAGGGAAGGACAGTCTTGTTCCTTTCAATCCTGAAATTGAAGCAACAGCCCGTAGATACCGCACGAGAAGAAACCCGACGTTTGAGATGGAGAACCCACCAAAACATCTGAATCCGGATGAAGCTTTTAATAGAGTACTGACAGCTCTGGCACGCTTGGATGATCGAGTTACTAATATACAGCAGCAGCTACCTCCACAGCAGCCCCAACAGCAGGGACCAGTTCAGATAGAACCTGATGCAGGAGATGAAGATGATACTCCCATCAGTGACTGTTTGAAGCCTAATCCACATCAGAAGGCAAGAGGAGTACAACCTCCACCACTCAATGCCAACAGTTTCAAGCTGAAGCCTGCACTAATCAACATAGTGCAACAAAACCAGTGTGGGGGAAGTGCTTTAGAGGACCCGAATGCGCATCTGATAAAATTTCGCAGATTGGCGGACACTATCAAGATAAACCATGTGCCGCACGAGCAGGTTAAATTGAGATTGTTTCCTTTTTCCCTAAAAGATAGAGCCTTACAATGGTTCAATTTGTTGGAGGATATTACAAGTTGGGACGACTTGAGTACTTTATTTTTGTTGAAGTATTTTCCACCGAGCAAGATGCTCGATCTGCAGAATCAGATTAACCAGTTCAAGCAATTGGACCAAGAGCCTTTCGAAGAAGCTTGGGAGCGATTTCGGGATCTTATCCGGAGTTGCCCTCACCATGGGTTTACAAAAAAGCAGCCGGTATGTAAGTTTTATAATGGTCTACTTGCTCTGACTAGAAATCAGGTAGATGCAGCTGCAATGGATAGTTTGATGGAGACGTCTGTGAGGACAACTTTCTCGATTTTGGATGCTATGGCCAGAACGAGCTATCAGTGGTTAAATGAGAGAAACCAGCCAAGGAGGGTAGCGACTGTTATGGAAGTGGAGACAGCCAGCAATGAGCCGCTTGAAAAACTCACATCACAGCTGACAGCTTTGACAAGTTAGGTTAATCTGCTAACAAGTCTGACGTTAGCACAACAGACGGGGGTCAGGAAGAAGTTGAGGATGTTAACTTTCTAAATCAGAGGAACTTCAACAACTTCCAAAACAATCAGCCTAGGTACAATCAATACCCACAGAATCGGAATCACCAAAATTTCTCGTATGGGAATTCTAAGAATACACTCAATTCGCCGCCTGGGTTTACTGTTACAAACGGTATGGTCCACGATGGTAAGAAGCCAACACAAGAAGAATTTGTCCAGTCACAGTTTGAAAAATACGATGATAAGTTAGCTCAATTAGAAAAGAAAGTAGATGTGAAATTTGTTGAGTTAAACAAGCATATTACTGGGCAAGGACCAGACATTAAGAGGCTCGAGAACACAATGGTTCAAACTCAAGCAAGCATTGGTGAGTTGTCATCTAATATGAGCCAATTAATTAAGATTGTTGGGGCCCAAGACAAGCAGGGCCAATATCCGAGTGATACTGTGGTGAATCCAATAGAGCAGTGTCAAGCCATTCAGCTGAGGAGTGGTACTGAGTATGAGGGACCCCAGTTGCCAGTTGACAAAGAGAAAGTAGTGGAAAAAGAGCAATTGGAAGAGAAGTAAGCTCAGTCGGGTAGAAAGAAGATAGTGAAACAAGGCGAAGGAAAGGAAATCAAAGAATATATCCAACCTTATGTCCCATTTCCATAGGCCTTGAGAAAGAAGAAGATTGATGAGCAGTTCGCGAAGTTTTTGGATGTGATGAAGAGGATCCAAATTAACATTCCCTTTGTTGAAGCACTACAACAGATGCCAAATTACGCGAAGTTTTTGAAGGAAGTGATCTCAAAGAAAAGGAAGTGGGAAGAGTACGAGATAGTCAACTTGACTGAGGAGTGCAGTGCTATGAGCCAGAGGAAGCTACCGCTCAAGCGAAAAGATCCAGGCAGTTTTACTCTTACATGTGAGATACGTAATGTTACATTTGATAAAGCACTGTATGATTTAGGGGCTAGTATTAATTTGATGCCATTATCTATTTATGAGAAACTAGGTATAGGCACAATGAAACCTACTACAATTTCCCTACAAATGGCCGACCGGTCTATGACTTGGCCAAGGGAAATTGTAGAGGATGTTTTGTTGAAAGTCGGAAAGTTCATAATACCTGTTGATTTTGTGGTCTTAGACATGTTAGAAGACAATGTTGTCCCTTTGATCTTAGGTTGCCCGTTTCTATCAACGAGCAAGGCATTGATAGAGATGTTCAAAAGGGGGAGTTGAAGTTATGGGTAGATAAAGAGCAAGTAACTTTTTCCATCTATAAGGCTCTTCAACATCATGATAATGAGGGTGTAGCTCAATTGGAAACATGTAGTTCTATTCATTCTGTAGATGCTGCATTGTGTAGAAAGTTAACCTCACCTAGTGATTATGATTCCCTTGAAATATGTCTTGTTAATTCTGTATATAATGCAAATTTCCATGACCCTCCTGACCTTGATTTGGTGGAAAGTGTTAGTGCATTAAATGCTTTGCGGAAGATCCTAAGGGAAGTTCGACTCAAGAAAACATCAACACGAAGGCGATAGAGGAAGTGCCGAAAGGGGGCGATGGATGCCCAGAGCTGAAGTCGTTACCTGATCATCTGCGGTATGCGTTCTTAGATAATGAAAATAAATATCCGGTAATAATCTCTTCATCCCTGACTGAGTGTGAAACTGATAAGCTGTTGCGTGTATTGAGAACTTATAAATCTGCTATAGGGTGGTCAATTGCTGATTTGAAGGGAATTAGCCCCACTATATGCATGCATAAAATTCTGATGGAAGATGAGTATAAACCCTCTGTCCAAAACCAACGTAGGCTTAACCCAATGATGCAAGAAGTCGTTAGGAAAGAAGTGCTTAAGTGGTTAGATGTTGGGATAGTCTTTCCTATTTCTAATAGTAGGTGGGTGAGTCCAACTCAGGCAGTGCCAAAGAAAGGGGGGATGACTGTAGTAAAGGGTGATCTTGATGAGGTCATAGCCACTAGGGTGATTACGGGTTGACGTGTATGTATAGATTATAGGAAAACCGCGTTTGTATGCCCTTATGGTGTTTTTGCTTTTCGTAGAATGTCATTTGGGCTGTGTAATGCGCCTGCTACCTTTCAGCGTTGTATGATAGCAATTTTTGAGGGTTTGATAGAGAATATCATGGAAGTCTTTATGGATGATTTCTTTGTTTTCGGTTCTTCATTTGATAATTGTCTAGATAACTTAGCTCAGGTGCTTAAAAGGTGTGAAGACACCAATCTAGTTCTTAACTGGGAAAAATGTCATTTCATGGTAAAAGATGGGATAGTCTTAGGGCATAGTATTTCATCAAAAGGATCAGAAGTGGATAGGGCTAAGGTAGTGGCAATAGAGAAGTTACCACCTCCTAGGAATGAAAAAGGGGTTAGTAGTTTTTTAGGACATGCGGGATTTTATAGAAGGTTCATAAAGGATTTTTCTAAAATTGCTAAACCTTTATCTCAATTGTTAGAAAAGGATACTCCTTTTGTTTTCGATAATGCATGTATGCAGGCATTTGAGACATTAAAGAAGGCATTGATCAACGCTCCAATACTGATTACACCTGACTGGTCTAAACCATTCGAGGTAATGCGCGATGCGAGCGACATGGCGGTGGGAGCTGCATTGGGCCAAAAGAGGGAAAAGATCTTTAGAGTCATCTATTATGCAAGCAAGACTCTCGATCCGGCTCAAGCAAATTATAGTACCACAGAGAAGGAACTTTTAGCTGTTGTTTATGCTTGTGATAAATTCCGTTCTTATCTTGTACAGGCTAAAACAATAGTTTATACTGACCATGCTGCTCTCAAGTATTTGTTTGCTAAACATGATTCCAAGCCCAGACTGATCAGATGGATATTGCTTCTTCAAGAATTCGACTTGGAAATCAAAGATAGAAAGGGCTGTGAAAACGTGGTAGCTGACCACTTGTCTCGAATTGTGAATGAGGCAGATGAAAAAGGCCAACAAATGGCGATCAGCGATATCTTTCCAGACGAGCACGTGATGGTTGTGGAGAATGGCCCATGGTCTAGTGACATGGCAAATTTTATAGCGAGTGGGATTGTTCCGGACTTCCCTTATCATAAGAAGAAGAAATTCTTCCATGATGTGAAGTTTTACATATGGGATGATCCCTATATCTATAGGAGATGTGCAGATATTATCATCCGAAGATGTGTCCCTCAAGCTGAAGTGAAAGACATCATAGCTCATTGCCATTCATCCCCAACTGGGGGACATTTTGCATCAGCAAGAACAGAAGCGAAGGTGCTCCAAAGTGGCTTTTATTGGGCAACCATTCACAAAGACTGCCATGCATTCATTCTGCAATGTGACAAGTGCCAAAGAACGGGGGGGAATAATAAGGAAGCACGAGATGCCTCTTACTACAATTCTTGAGCTTGAGCTGTTTGACGTATGGGGCATCGATTTCATGAGACCCTTTCCATCTTCGAATGGATTCCAATACATATTGGTGGCAATGGAGTATGTTTCGAGATAGGTGGAAGCTGTTCCAACCTAAACGAATGATGCCAAGGTGGTGGTCAAGTTCCTCCAAAAGAATATCTTGACAAGGTATGGCACTCCGAGAGCCTTGATTAGTGATGGGGGCTCACATTTTTGCAATAGGTGGATGACAACGTTATTGGCTAAGTATGGGGTAAAACATCGTGTCACTACTCCGTATTATCCTCAAGCCAATGGACAAGTGGAGCTTGCAAACCGAGAGATAAAGTAAATATTGGAGAAGTCAGTAAATGGAAACCGGAAAGATTGGGCGATGAAGTTAGATGATGCACTTTGGGCATATAAAACACCTTTGGGGCTTTCACTGTATCAATTGGTTTTTGGAAAGGCATATAATCTGCAGGTTGAGTTGGAGCATAGAGCATACTGGGCGGTTAAGAAGTTGAATTTCGACTTCGAGGCTGCTGGAAAAGAGCGACTCCTAAAGCTCAATGAATTGGACGAATTTAGAAATCAAGCATTCGAGAACTCCAGTTTGTACAAGGAGCGGGTCAAGAGGTTTCATGACCGAATGATCAAGGATCGTACATTTGAAGCCGGTGAACAAGTTCTCTTGTTCAATTCACGCCTAAGACTTTTTCTAGGGAAATTAAAATTCAGATGGTCGGGTCCATTCACAATCAAAACCATTAGAGCATCCGGCGTAGTTGAGTTGTTAAATCAAGACGGAAGCACATTTCTCGTCAATGGACAGCGGATCAAGAAATACTACAAGTCCGACCAAATTCAAATCGTGCATGAAGTGCGGTTGAAAGAACTCAATTAGAACCGAAAAGTTCGTCAAGCTTGAGACATAAAATGAAGCACTTGTCGGGAGGCAACCCGATATTTATTGTTTTATGTTATTTCAATTATTTCTTTCAATTTATATGTTTTCACGTGTGTTTTAGTGTTTTATGTTTTTAGGAATCAACATGGAAGAGTGTTGCGAGAAACAGGCGTTGAAGAGATGCAAAAATTCGAGCTAAAGGAGAAGAAAGTAACACGGCCGTGTCGCACCATGGACACGGCTGCGTCACAAATGGCCCATGACGTGATTTGAGTACTGCGGAACCAACACAGCCGCGTCGCAAGATGGATGCGGCCACGTCAAAATATGCCCAGCAACCCAGTTTTTCTTTCAAAATGGACACGGCTGCGTCAGCATTCAATACGGCCGCGTTAAATTCCCCCTTCAAATGAAATCAACGCTGGACTACAACACGTCCGCTTCAAAATCATTGCAAAAACCCGAATTTTAGCTCAAATGTAACGTGGCTGCGTTACTTAGTCAACATGGCCGCGTCAGTGCGTATAAGGGTTAAAAAACGCAAAGTTTAGGTTATTTGTTCCTCTTCTCGTCTCTCTTGCACACACATGCACACAAAACATATATTCACACACACTGCATCAAATCAAGCATAAACACACTCAAAATCACACACAATCCATCACAAAAACAAGCACACACACTAATTTACTAATTGCACAAACAAAAGTCGAAATCTTTGACCCAAATCAGAGGAATTAGGGCAAACTCCGAATCGCTACCTCTTCTTCTAAACTTCTCCGGTAAGTGAAGCTAACCCAAATTTGTTTGCTTTCAATCGTTTTCTTATGCTTAATTGGTATTAGAGAATGTTTAATTTCAAAATTGTGCGAACAATGTAGTGCTTATATTCGTAATATTGCTATTGTAGTATAAATTTGCTAGAATAGTGATTGGGTTTTGATATATGAATGAGAAGTGTGTTGATTTTTGCTGTAATAGAAGTAAACATTGTGGTTAGAATGAAACGAGAACAACGAGATTGAATTTCATATGTTTTTATCATTGGGAAATTTTATCAAACATGTTATGTGCAGGATTCATAATGAGCTTTGTGCCTTGCTTAATACCTCTTGTTGCGATCCTACGTGATACAAAGATAAATTGACTTACGACGCATGAATTAAGTTGATAGGGTTCGATGTTTCACTATCTAATGACTTCAACTGAAGATGTTAGGACTTGAGCATGACATAGGGGGTATACAATGTGCAAGAAGAGGCTAGCATTGATTCTCTTGATAATAATATTGGAATTCTTTGTTTCTTGACATTACTTGTGATGAATTGAGGATTGTGTGATTGTTGATTTGTGTGTTGATGAATTGTGTGTATAGGTTCACTAAAATGGCACCACCAAAATGCAACTATAGTCGACGCAAAGGCAAGCAAGTCATGATGGAAGAAACCCCGGCTGTCATTCCAAATGACAGTCAAGCTCTTTTCGGGTTTTCTCTGGCTCAAAATGAACACAAGATTCGGTTCGAGGAGCTCCGGCATCGCACTGTTATACCGACTAGATTTGGTAGTGATGCCTTGACTCGAGCAATGGGCATCCATGATAATGTCCGTGTTCTGCTTAACCGAGCTAGATTACTTCAATTTATGAGAGTTCAGCAGACGTACAGGAGGATCACCATCGAATTCTTGAGTACTTTTAGCATCACCGCAGCTAGCTCTCTCCATTCACACCGCCCGGACGGCATCACTTTCCAGCTAATGGGGAAGGCTCGATCATTGACATACAGCTAGCTGGATCAAATCTATGGCTTTCCCAAAGCCTCTAGGGAGGAGCCACCGGAGGTATTTGACCCTCACACATTCTGGGGCTTGTTGACAGCTGCGCCTCCAATTGTGGCAGCACAACCTTATATATCTAAGGCGGCCAGAGCTTCGTGGATTCGCAATCCAGTCATTCGTTACATACAGAAGCTGCTTGCCTATACTTTGTTTGCCTGGTGTGAAGTGGGAGCCGTGAGACAAAGCAAACTCCACATGCTGTGGAACATCCTGCACGGTTACAAAGTGGACTATGCAAAGATACTGATGGAGCACTTCGCAAATGTAATCCAGAAGCAGAAAGACAGCATCATGATTGGAGGTTTGATTACTCCAATAGCAGCAGCTTTGATGATATTGACCTAGCTGATATGGTGCCAGTAAAAGGCGAGGTCCAATTTACATAGGACTTACTAGAAGCAATGCAAGTTGTGATTTTAGGTGAAAATGGGATTGTCCCATATATGTACCAGAATATTGGACCCTATCTTCATTTGCCCTTTGAGAGTGGGACAGTGGTAACAAGTGTCAATGATACAGCTAATCTTTCATTATCTACTGAAGAGCATCTCCAACTGTCCCAACCACCGGATTCAGAGGTGTTCCAGTCCAGGCCACCAGCGGAAGGCAGCAGCCACGCCCCAAGATAGCCCCGAAAGAAATGAGCAGCAGCCGCAGTTGCCTTTGAGTCCGAATTAAATGAGGACATGGTCGGCATCATTAATTCTCTCCGGGATAATTTTTGCATTCATAACGAGTCGATGCAGTCCATGCGAACCTCGATGGAAAGGCACCGAACAGAGGTCTGGGGATCGCTTCTAACGATCAACACAGAATTACATAACCAACGAGGACTACTTAACACACTCCTTCAAAGGAGTGATGAAGAGCAAATATGGAGATAACAACAACAGACTCAGTGGGAGGCGATGGCACAATTTTGGAGCCAATATGGGTTCCAACCCCCACCACCACCACAGTGACTTGTAAGCTAGCACCAAGGCGTACCACTCTTTTCCTCCAAACATTGGCTTTCAGCATATTTTGGGGGAGGAGGGTGAACCATGGGACGTCTTGGCAGCTATATTTAGTTTTGTTGCTATTTCTACTTTGTGTAGGTCATTTTTGCTATTCTGTTTTGTTGTTGGTCGTTTGGTTTGCTGCTATTATGTTAATTTTGGTCAAGTGTCGGGTCTGTGAGCCCATATGCGTAGTTATTGCTTTAATTGTTGGGTATGTGTGCCCATTGTGCTGATTTTTTTGTTTCGGGTCTGTGAGCCCATTTATCTTCTTTATTGGTGATGTTGGGTCTGTGAACCCAAGTTTGATTATATTTCGTTCCCATGTGAGTTTTTAGGAGTCCAAAGTATTATTAGTATTGTTTTAGTTTTTAGAGTCATCAGAAGAACTGAACCCGAGTTGTAATTGTTGAAAAATTAGGGATTTGATGGATGATGATGATGTGTTAATGATGAAACGATTTTGTGCATAAATTGGAAAAATTGACACATAGTAGAGCATGATAGGTAATTTGAGACGAAATTGAGTTAAGCCTAGAACTTTGATAAAAATGACCCTTGTGAGGAATTGAGCCTAAAGTGACTCCTATTTTTGGAGCAATATGTTTTCTTTCGGTGTGATTTTGATTGGAAATGTGCCTTGGTTTCTAGAACTTGCCTTGAGACTCTGCTGTGAATATGTCAAAGGTGTAATGTGACTTAGAAAGTGATATAGGCAGTTTTTATTGTAGCCTATTTTTTAGCCTTTCAAATGTTATCCTTTTTACCAAAAAAGGTGAAAAAAATTGTCCCTAGTGAGCCCAATTGAGCTTTTAAGCCTTTTTGTTTCATAGCCACATATTACAAGCCGAATACCTTTTAATTTTAGCCTTTGGGCCTATATTGGACTAATTGAGTAAAGAGGGAGGTGGATTGGAAGGTAGATTGAATTTTTAGGGACAAAATGGGCGAAATAAGGGATAAGCTGAAGGGTAGAAGGAATTTAAAGTGATAGGTGCAAATTCAAAGCAAGTATAACCTTTCCTAGTTCGTATTTGTGTTATAAAAAAAAATTCGGAAAAGCAAAAGAAAGAGTAAGCTGCAAATAAGTGTTTTACTGTTCTAAAGTATTAAGAAGAGGTTAAAAGAAATAAGTGCTTAGTTGATTTGAAAGAATAGGGTAGTCCCAAGATGTGGTACCCGAATACTTAGCATGAAAAGCACTCGGTTGAAAAGCACTTTTGGGAAGGTGAAGAAGTCATCTTGAGGGGTGATTTTCTGAGATTGGGAAAGTGAGTTTGAGCGATTGTATTGAGAGGTAGTCGGGTTAGGAATTACTTGATTAGTCCAATAGATAGTCACTTTTGTCCATATTTATCCCACCTTACCTTAAACCAACATTACAACAAAATAAAAGACCTACTTGATTCTTTGTCACTTATGCCAAAGTACCGCGTCTAGCTTAGATGATTGGCAAGCTTATGGTAAAACTGAGCATGCAGTCCAATTTGAGCGGAATGATATTTTTTAGCCTAACCACTTGAGAGATGAGAGAAACACTTACCTAGTGAGGATCAAATACTTCGAAAGCTTAAGTCTCGAAAGTAGTTAATTTTTTCTCTATCACATATGCTCATTTGTACTATGATGTCTAGCTTTTGGAAAAATCTGTCTGAAACTAATTTGTCATCTGATCGCCCTAAATACATGAGTCTTTGTTTTCTTTTATGTTGTTCGGGACAAACAACAGTTTAAGTTTGGGAGATTTTGATACACGTTGTGTATACATGCATTTAGTTCTATTTTAAGTGTATATTTATAGCATTTACATGTGCATATGGTCGATAATTGCTTATATTTCATATCTTGGACCATTTAACGTGTTTGATTTGTTTTAAGGTATTTTTGAGCATTTTCAGGATTAAAAACCGCAATTTATGATTAAGGGTCAAAAGAATTAGTCGAAGGGAAGGCTAAACAGGACAAAACCGGCCTAAACCAGCGAAAACCGACTCAAACCAGTCAAAACCAGTCCGAACCGGCCAAAAACTGGTCCAAACTGGTCCAGACCGGCCTGAACCGGTCCAAAAATAAATCAGGGCAAGAACCGACACGGCCGTGTCAAAAGTGTCTCACAAAGGTGAAAATGGCTCTGTGGATGGAATGCAACCGTGTCACTTAAGCAACATGGCCGCGTCAAATTGTTAGTCATTTAGAAAATTTTTGTTAAAATCAACACGCCGTGTTACTTAACCAACATGGTCGTGTCAGAAGTCCATTTTTGAAGAAAAAGTCCATCCAAAGTAGGAATTGATTCCTAATTCTCCCGGGGCTTGTCCGAGGTCTATAAAAGGAAGAAAAAGCTCGTTTTAAAGGACAGGACATCAGATTCATACATTCGGCTAGACGACTTGGAAGACGAAGAAGACTACAATTAGCAGAACGATTTACTCGGGTTTAGCAATTCTTCTTAGTTTTATTCCTTATAATGTTTGGTTTAGAATATTGTATTGACTTAAGACTAGACATGCGTAGCTAAGCTATTCGTGTCCTAGGGTTAGAAAATAGGGATTTTTAAAACAATGTTTTGATTTATTGATTCCGTTCTTAAAAGTGTTTATCTTTATGTTTGTTCTTGTAACTGAATTTAGACTGGCCATCTAGGTTTAGTGATCCCGTTTAATAAATCTTCTTCGAGAGGAGGGATTTGTTATTAGACGTACGACATAGAGCGCAGTTGTCGATGACTGTGTAGGAATCGGTTTGTGAGCTTTTGGGAGTTACTAGGGTTAATTGACTCGAGAGGGTAATTGTTTTAGTTAATCAACAATTTACCCGCTTTGAGAGAAGGGTTAGGTTAATAGAGCACCACCTAATAAACACTAGATCGGTTTAAAAATTAATAAGTTGGACATAATAATCATTGAAGTAATATCCTGAAATCGAAACTCAAGATACCTTTTTCTCCTTGATTGTTAGTTCTTTTTGTCTGCTAAGTTTGAAGTCATATTTAATTGAGTAATTGAGTTAATTAGTAAAACTTCTTTAGTGTTAATAAAATCAATCTATTGCAACTTAGTATCTAGTTAGGACAGTCCTAGAGTATTGAGGTATCGAACTACCTAAACCTATTCCTTGTGGGATCGACCTTGACTACTGCTACTACACCTTCATCCGTACACTTGCGGAACACTAGGTTAGGAAACCGACGTGTCAAGTTTTTGGCGCCGTTGCCGGGGAATAGGATTTAGTGCTTAGTTTTTTTCTTGAAAAATAGGAGGAAACTAGACTAGATTTAATGCTTGTGGTTGTGCTGCATGTCCCGGACATTTGCAAGAACATGGTATCTGCCTCCCTTTTAAACAAAGCCAGCTTTAGGCTAGTATTTGAGGTTGACAAGTTTGTACTAACCAAGAATGGTCAATTCGTAGGAAAGGGCTACCTAGAGAAGGGGCTATTTAAGATGAATGTAATGACTGTACAACGCGGAATTAAGCGCCATAATAATAAAATCATTAATTCTTCTTACTTGGTTGAGTGTTCTAATTTATGGCATGGTAGATTAGGACATGTAAATTTGAACAAACTAAAAAGGCTAGTTAGTTTAAATTTTCATCCAATGATGGAATTTGATTCACACCAAAAGTGTGAAGTGTGTATTGAGGCAAAGATGGCCAAAACATCATTTACCTCAGTGGAGAGTCGCACTTCGCCTCTAGAGTTGATCCATACTGATATATGTGATCTGTAACATGTGCAAACTAGAGGCGGAAAAAAACATTTCATTACTTTTATTGACGGTTGCACAAGATATTATTATGTATATCTTTTGAGTTGCAAAGACAAAGCTCTTGAGGCCTTCAAAACTGATAAGAGCGAAGTTGAGAATCAACTTAGCTTAAGAATCAAGATGATTTGAAGTGACAGAGGGGGATAATATGTGGCTGTGTTTGAAGAATTCTGCAAAGAACATGCTATCATTCATCAAAAGACTGCCCCTTACTCACCTCAGTCAAACAACATTATTGAACGCAAAAATAGAACTCTCAAAGAGATGATGAATGCTATGCTAATTAGTTCTGGGCTACCCCAGAACTTGTGGGGGGAAGCCATTCTTTCAGCCAATCGCATTCTCAACTTATTACCGCACAAGAAAAGGGATCTGACTCCATATGAATTATAGAAAGGAAGGAAGCCTTCCTACAGTTACCTTAAAGTGTTGGGGTGCCTAGCCAACGTCGAAGCACCTAAACCTAAACAGGTTCCGATAGGATCAACAATTGTTGATTGCATGTTCATTGAATATGCGAACAACAGTAGTGCATATAGATTCCTAGTGTACAAGTCGAAAATCCCTGATATAAACGTAGAGATGATTATAAAGTCAAGGAATGCAAAATTCTTTGAAAATGTCTTTCCAAAAAAGGAACGGAAAGAGACAAGTCCTGAAAAGAGGACTTATGAGGCTATGAAGAGTTCTCTTCACCAAGAAGAACATGAATCGAGGTGTAGCAAAAGGACAAAAGTAGTGAAGACTTTCGATCCTAATTTTCTATCTTATATTTTAGATAATGAACCCAGGACAATTTAAGAGGCATTGTCATGTCCAGATGCTCCTCTCTGGAAAAATCTATCAACAACGAAATTGAGTCGATCATGCAAAATCATACTTGGGTGATAGTTGGTCTTCCACCAGGGTGCAAGCCTTTGGGATGCAAGTGGATCCTTAAAAGGAAGTATAAGGCCGATGGGTAAATAGATAAGTATAAGGCTCTCTTGGTAGCTAAAGGGTTCAGACAATATGAAGGATGCGATTTCTTCAACACATATTCGTCCATTACAAGGATTACGCCCATAAGGGTTCTCATTTCTAGTACTGCACTACATAATCTTGAGATACATCAAATGGATGTGAAAGTTGCTTTCCTAAACAGGGAATTAGAATAGAAGATATACATGGAATAACCTGAAGGGTTTGTTGCCCCCGGACAGAGCTTAAAGTGTGTAGACTCATTAAGTCACTATACGGGCTTAAGCAAGCGCCGAAATAGTGGCATGAGAAATTCGATAGAACTATGCTATCGAATAGCTTCAAGATCAACGAGTGTGACAAATATGTTTACATTAAGGGAACACCTAACGAGTACGTGATTGTTTGTATTTATGTAGATTACATGCTAATCATGGGAAGCAATCATGAAGTGATCGTGGAGACTAAGAACATGTTAAAAAGTCATTTCGACATGAAGGATATGGGGTTGGCCGATGTGATACTAGGGATAAAGATCTCTAGGGCACCCGAGGCAATTGTCTTGGCATAATCTCACTATGTTGAGAAAGTACTCAAGAAATTTGAGGCCTTCAATCTTTCTCCGGCTAAGACAATTGTGGATGTAAATCTATAGTTGATCAAGAACCGAGGAGAACCCGTATCTCAGCTAGGGTTTGCACGAGTGATAGGTAGTCTTATGCACCTAGCGAAGTGCACTCGTCCTGACATAGCATACTCTATTAGCAAACTTAGTAGATTCACAAGTAATCCAGGAGATGCTCACTGGACAACATTGAAACGAGTGTTAAGGTATTTCAAGCATACCTTAAGTTATAACATACTTTACTCAAGATATCTAGTTGTGTTAGAAGGATACAGTGATATGAACTGGATATCAGACACCACCAACTCCAAGTCCACTAGTAGTTACATGTTCACCATAGATGGAGGAGCAGTATCATGGAAATCCTCTAGACAGATGTGCATAGCTCGATCCATGATGGAGTCGAAGTTCATTGCACTCGACAAGGCTGGCGAAGAAGCTGAATGACTTAGGAATTTTCTAGAGAATTTTCCTAGTTGGAACAAACCGATGCTCCCAATAATGATACACTGCGATAATATGAGAGCTACTGGGAAGACACAAAGTTGCATGTACAACGGTAAGTCTCCACACATTAGTCAAAGTCATAACACCGTTAGACAACTGATCTTTAATGGAATAATGGCCATTCACTATGTAAGGTCAAAGGAAAATATAGTGGATCCGTTAACGAAAGGCATCGCTAGAGAGCTGATGTATAACGTAGTAAGGGGAATAGGGTTAAAAACCCACACACTAAGACCCGACATGGTGGTAACTCAATGATGATGATTGGAGATCCCACGAACTTGGTTCAATGATACAACTAAGCTATGAACGTGTCATTCGTGCACCTGGAACTATTCTAAGTCACCTATTCTCGCAGTTGCCCAAGTGCTTCCTGATGACGTGTGATAAGGCTCAGCGATTGCACTTGAAATGACTCATGTACCAAATGTGGTGGGGTATTTCAGGCTACCCCTGGATTAAGTCCTAAAAGAAGGTCACCTATATAAATGAGAAGTGAGGCTGCTTCACATTGAACACTCATGAATCCAAGATATGGTCCACGGCCCTTAACAGACATAACGTGAGAATCGAAAGATATCAAAATTATCATTGTGTGAATGTTATTGTCTTGGTGTACACAAAATATGGCTAGTTCAAGACATCGCGTTCACTAAGTCGCAAGTACATCCAATAGCATCTCTCTAGGAAAGGTTCAAAGCCAAAAGCTACCTATCTCGATGTAATGGTGGTTCGTCAAGACTTTCTTGTGTGTCAAGACTTAGGGTACATGCATTAATCACTATCCATGTGGGGGATTGTTGAAAATTAGCTTTGGAAGATTGATGTTAACCAATCGTTGAGAAATTTCAACTTTGAATTCCATTTGTTGAAAATGAAATTAAGTTGCAGATTCATGATCTACGTTTTGAGTAGATGAATTTAGAGTATTTATGTTCTCAAATTCAATTTGATGAATGAGAAATTAATGCCTAAAGGTTACAACTTAAACATGGAAAGTTGGAAGACTTAAAAGGAAATGTGGGAAATTGTCCCACATAGGAAATATGGTGTGAGTTGAAACTCCTTATTAAGAGGAGCACTTGATAAGGAGTTATCAAGTGTGCTTCTTATGGTGGACCCTAGTGGAATTATAGCCTTTGGCTAAATGCACCAGAGGATGGTGCAAAGCACCATCTAAGCCCGGACGCACACACGCACGTTGCACATGTCACATTGAGTCGCTTTAGAGGCGTACTTCGCATGTACGTGTCATCACGAGGAGCTGGAGAAGCCTTAAAGTTTTGGCTAGTTGGTGCGAACGGGTGTCTCAACGGCTTGCGGCGGTTCGGGTCAGGTGCGATGACTTGGCACACCAACGAGTCAGAACAATGATGCAATGGGTCGGGTTGAACTGACCGTGCATGTGATCCAATTTGAGCGAAAACATGTCCTAATCTATACACTTGAGAGATGAATGATGCACTTACCCGGTGAGGATCGATTGTTCGAAAGTTGCAAGTCTTGAAAGTAGTTGATAATGTTATGTCAAATATGCTCAATTTACTATGTTGCCTAGCTTTTTGAGAAAAATCTGACTGAAACTAGATTCATCATCTAATCGCCCTAAGAATGAGTGTTCTTGATTGTTTTGTTGTTCGGGATGAACAACAGTTTAAGTTTGGGAGATCTTGATACATGTTGTGCATGCATACATTTAGGTCGATTTAGCTATCTATTTTATATCATTTGCATGCATATTTGGTCGGGAATTGCTTGTATTCGTTACTTTGTGCCATTGACATGTAGATGCTTGTTTTGAGGTTATTCAGGTGTTTTAAGCCAAAATGCCTATACAGACAAAGTTTGGAAGAAGAAACGAGCTAAGAAGGGACAAAAATGGGAAGTTGGACCAGTTTTGGACCGATAGCGGCCGCGACAACTTGTAGTGGTCGCGACAAAAGAAGCCTAGAAGATGAAATTGGCTATGACAAGCCAACACGACCGCAACAAGCCGGTGTAGCGATCACGACAAAAGTTGCTCCAATAAGGCCGGAAGAGCTGAGAAGTGAACGGGACCACGACTCTTAAGTTGGGTTTTCAATCCTAATGTGCGAAGGATTTAATTTGGTCCATATTCACCCCAACTCGTCCCCAATTATAAAAAGAGAACTTCAAGTCTGATTTTGAGAGACAGAAGAACATTGTTTTACATATAAAAAAAAAAAAAAAAGTGCTTGGAAAGAAGATCAAGGAACGCAAGGGACGAAGATCGAGATTCAAGATTCAGGTTTACTCTTCTTTTGTTTATTGTTATTTCCAAACAATGTGTTCTAGGGTTAGAGAGTAGGTAATTATTAACTATGTTTTGATTTATTTGTTTAATTTTAAACTCCATTTTATCATTATTTATGTGCGTGGTTCTTAATTTATGAATTAGTTCATTTGGCCAATTAATTAGTTCTACTTTCTTAACAACTCGTCGTCCGAGAGGAGAGGGTAGTTACAATCATATAACATAAGTACCAATAGTCGTCCGAGAGGAGCGAGGTCTTACGTAGGCATTGGTTTTAGGAGCCCTTGGGAGTTACGAATGCAATAGTTAGCCCAAGAGGGTAATTATTCACACATAATCTACACGTTGACATCGTCTAAGAGGAGAGTTAATTAGAGTAGCGCCGCCTAATAATGATAAATTCAGTATAAAAATCTGTGATTTTAAAAGGGATAATTACAAAATGGCCGCCGAACTATTAACACTTTTTCACTTCGGCATATAAACTATTAACAGTGACTAAACCGCCGCCAACCTATTTGAATATTACTACTCGAAAGCTGCCGGCCAGAATACCGCCCAAATTCATTGCACACCCGGTTTCGGAAAACCACCTTTTGGGACAGAATTTGGGCGGTATTCTGGCCGGCAGCTTTCGAGTAGTAATATTCAAATAGGTTGGCGGCGGTTTAGTCACTGTTAATAGTTTATATGCCGAAGTGAAAAAGTGCTAATAGTTCGGCGACCATTTTGTAATTATCCCATTTTAAAATACTAAAACATAGGAGATAAGAACTGAAATCGAATCCCTGGAATACGTCTTAATCTTATTTGAGTCTTTCCTTATTTAACAAGTGATTTAGTTTTTATTTATTATTTATTGCAATTAGGTTTTAGATAAAAAAAATACCAACTTTCACCAATCAAGAGTCTAGTTAGGGTAGTTTTATTACGATTGGGGTAGTAAACTAGGCACAAAACTTATGTTTCTGTGGGATCGACCTTGACTGCCATTATCTACACTAGCACCGTATACTTACAGATTACTAAGTTGGATTTTAGTGCATCATTCAGTTTTGGAACTCTCTTCCAAGCATCAACCTACTAGCCTCAATATCTGATATCTTTGCACTGGATATAAATATCCAGGACCCCAAAGATAATTCTGCCAAAGAGGTTGAAGATACCAGGGACCAGACTTAACGTAGTTATCTTTGTAATTTTTTCTTTGTTTGGAAACATTTTGTAAGCGATTATGATCACAGCCTCTAGGCTTCATCATGCCCCCTTTTTTGTAATTGTGCCACTGACTGGAATTTAATCTTCGAATTTCTACAAGTGCTTGAGTTCTTACTTCTTTCTTTATACATAGTTCTCTATTTTGAATTTTAATTCTCAAGTATTTCAGCTCTTACTTTTTTTTTTTGCCTTTTCAATTTTGCTTAAAAGGTTGTCCACTTCAGCCCTTAGTGGGTGTACTGCCCTACTCCCTTCCTAAGTTACATGGGGATCCTCTTTGATGAACGTGAAAATATTCATTTATCTCATCCATTTAACGTTCATATTTTAGTGAACATTGCGAGTGTTTATCATGTTTACATGTGATTTAATGTCTTATTGCATTTGCAGGTTTATTTTTCTTTTTTGATCCGATTTGATGCACTTTTCGGTTTTTTTTTAGTTGTATTTTAAAGGTTACAAAAATCCAGGAGATTAAGATGGTGGAGTGCACATATTTCCTTGCCCTGGTCCACATATTGAGGCCCAAAAAAAGCCAACTCGGGCTTAGGTCAGGTTCAACTTGGATTTCTTCAAGTCATGAACAAAAGGAGTCGAGCTAAGAAAAATGGGTGAAAAGGCCTCGAAACGGTGAAAACAGGAGAATAGGTCAATTACACGTGTTTCCCCATTTTGGCCCACAAATCAAGCCCTAAATGAGTCCACATTGGATCTCGCCAATTCTCAACTCGAATTATGTCAAGTCTCAAACAAAATTCGTGAAGGGGTCAGGTTAAGAAAACGAAAGGAAAGGGTCCAAAACAGCGATGAAAGAAGACGGCGCGTAAAGGGAACACGTAGCACACCCAATGGGCGTGCAACGGGTGAAGAACACCACCTCCGATTGGCAGCTGGTCCACAATCAGCACAATGGCGGCTCACTTCCTCCAGTGCCAGCCGGTAGCCGGTCCGGTACCGACCTCCCTTAGTCTAGTAATTCGGACCGGTATTGCCCCGATAAAGAACAACACTTCCGTATTTCAGTCATAAATTTCTCATACATAATCAGATTTCAGAGATTCAAGATTCCACGAGACAAAGAAACGAAGATCTACAACTTTTATGTTCAGGCTGAGACTTGATTCTGTATGGATTTTCCTAGATCTTGGGATAAAGTCGAGTTGAGCACATTCGGGCATCAAAGTCAACATTTAAGAAGTCCAAGATACTTTATTGTGTTTTTACCATTGTACCCTTACTTTCTAGGTGAAATTTTACAGATTTTTTAAGGGTGAAAACTTGGAATATGTCTCCCATATTAGAGTCTCATCACCCCCAATTTCAACAACACTTTCCATTTGTAAAAATCTCACATTCTAATAACTCTCTCTCTAGAATTCTCTATTCTTTTTCTCTCTAGTCAGGAAACTAGGGCTCTTCATTGTTTTTGAGGAATCCTCTTAGGGTTCTTCATTTTCTTGAAGAACGTTTTGGCTTTTGCAAGATTAATCGGTAGAAGTCAACTACGAACAACAATTGAAGACTTCCTTTTCATTATTAATACAAGACTAAGCTTTCTCAGTATTTTCTTATATATTTCTTCTTGTATTTATTGTCTTTCTATCTCCTCTTTTTTAATGGTTGCTTGTTGTATTTATGGTGTCTTTTGGATGATATTTATGACTTGTGAGTAGTTGACTTGTGGTTTCTAGGGTTGGGGGGTAACCCAACCATAGGGTTTGATTTCTTGTTGATAATTTGGTTGGTTTATGGGTGATTTATGATTGGAATTGATATTGTGGCATTGTATGGGTTATAGCTTAGATGTAGCTAACCTAGGGTATATTGATTCTCCTCAAGGGCCTATGGGGGGCGACAGGAGAATCCGAATTGCATATATTGGTCTTGATTAATGTCCTAAGGCCTCGCTCTTTAGGCAATATGCACTTGGGGTGGGGATTTTAGGATTAATTGGATTACATAATCAATGTACTTGCCTTGGATTAATAATTCCATTATCGATCTTTAGTAATGGAGATTAGGGTGAATTATTGTGTAATTGATTGGTTTGATGATCCCTCTTGTTTGCCCACTTGGATTTCTTACTTGAAACATGACCTTCCATGACAACCCTTAGATTAATTGGTAATCACTTGATTTAAATCCTAGGTTTAGGGCGAAACTGTACCTTAGAAACCCACTTTCTAATTGAACGTATTATTTTCTTATTTAATTGACTAATTTATGCATATTCAGTAATGAAGAGATCTCCACATTTCCAATCTGGCTAACTTAGTTAAAGCATTGGTTGTTTGTGTTTTATTTACTTGACATGTTGCCTTTCTTTTTTGTTTTTTAAAATGATGAACATAGGTAAGGATAAGTTTCATTATACCAGAGTTATCACCTCCTATTCCTGACTTACCAGGCCCGCAAAGGCTTGCACCAGATTAGAAGTTACTCCGGCCATGGTGAAGTTAGCCTGAGGAATGAGGTTTCATGGGAAAGAAGATGAAGACCCATATGAGCTCTTGAGGAATTCTTGCAAATTTGTGAGTGTGTTAAAATCGCTAACGAAGTTGTAAACGAATACTCTATCAAGCTCTTTGAATTCACACTTGAAGGAGTGGCTAAACAATAGTTTTGTGAAGAGTCATATTACTCCTCATCTTTATGGGAAGAAGTTTCTACACCTTTCCTTCATCGATTCTTTCTGGCAAGCAAGAGTACAAGGATTAGGTGTGGCATCTCAGGTTATGATCACCGTAGTGACGAACGTTGTGTATGCATGCATTTAGGCCTATTTAGACGATTATTTTGATAGCGTTTGCACACGATTTCGGTTGTTTTATGCTTAAATGGTTGATTTTGGGTCCGATGATGTGTTAAATTGCTCGTTTTTGTAGTTAAATTGCCTTATTTTAGGATTAAAGTCCGTTTGGGTGAAGTTTAGAGAAGAAACGAGCAAGAGACGAGGTGAAACGAAGAAAAGAGGCAAAAAAATTCAAAATTCTAGCCCGATACACCTTCGGTGTTTTGCTCATAACTGGAAGGTCTACTACCAAACTTGTGCTAGGTTGGGCCCATCCCCCATCCGAATGGGGAATGGGCCTAACATTAACTTATCTTTGTTAAGGGATGTGGGATGGGGATCCACTTATCCAGCCCTGTGTTTGATACAGCTGACAAAATAGAGCCGGCACATCACTTCCGAACTTCTTAAAAGTATCTTCTCCTCTCTCTTCTTTTCTTCTGTATTTTCCTTTCTTACTCTTCTTCTTGATTTATGACCATGGCCATGAGGCTGCTACTGTCGCCTCTATCTCTCTACCCATTTTTGCCACTTTCTCTACATATACATGCATGGATGAGAGAGACCCATCCACCTCTCATCTTCTCCATGGAGACCCACCCACCTCTGAAATCTGTATACACAAAAATACGGAAAAAAGTAAAAGATAAACATTTTCCCCAGTTCAAATGCTCCTCATGGTTCCGAAAGATCGTGATAGTTGGTTACAACCTGCAATTTCACTGTTCTTTTTTTCAATTTATCTTGCTCCATTTCAAATTCACAAAAAATTACTTGCTTAAATGTAATTTTTTTGGTTGACTAATAGAGGTTTCCGGTTGATTTGGTAGCAAACCGAGTTGGTACTGGAGATAAAATCAATAAGGGCGATTGTTTAGGAAAAAAGAAGAAGCGAGCAATTTATAAGTTAGAAAGAGAAAAAAAGAATGAATTCAACAATAAAAAACTTATAAATTCGTATTTGTTTTTTAGGTCTAAAACCTGCATTTGGAGTGGAGACGTGGCTTTCTATGCTTCATAGATGTGATGAAGTGTCTGGAAGAAACAAAATTTACGAAGTTATCAAATATTTGGTAAAGCATCTGGAAGAAACAAAATTTACGAAGTTATCAAATATTTGGTATGGTTAAAAAAACAACTATATGAAATATATTATTTATAATAAATAATGTAAGGGGGCCGAAATATATTTGGTGGACAAAGTATTTAATTTGAAAATTTTGAAATTATATTTTGAATATTAGCAAACTCCACAATTTCCAACCATCCTTTTGATAATTGCTCCATCAAACAATCATTATCCACATGACCTTTTTACTAAACTAATATTAAACAAACTAAAACTAACCTATTGATTTGACTGCTACAGTTCTCATCCTACCCTACTACATCCTAAAACAAGCATCACTTTATACTATTCGTAGAACGTATACATCGGGATGTGCCACATCCTACTACATCCGAGCGCAAACATACTCTACAAGTTTGCCAAAAATAGGCAAAGCCAAATTCGGGGCAGAAGACCTCCAAATATAGCCTTGAAGTTGGAGGAAAAAAGGCCAAAGATGTCACTCGGCCGAGTTTGGAGAGTCTATTTGGGCGAGTGGCGGAGCGAGTGTTCGTACTCGGCCGAGTACAAGTGACTCTCTTGGCCGAGTGAGAGTTCCGTAAAAATTAGTGTTTTTGAGTGGTGAAGGCTACTGGGACGAGTAAAAGAAGTCCAGTTGGGCGAGGGATGAGATTGAGATACGAACTCGGCTGAGTCACTCTCTCACTCGGACGAGTGAATCGTTCGAAGACATGGCAGATTTTGGTACAAGAGTCCCACTCACTGAGTACACTGATCATACTCGAGCGAGTTGGTAAGTCGGTTCACACATTTTACTTATTTTGGGTCGTTTTTCGGGCCGTTTCAACCTCAGTCCTTGCCAAGTTATAAATAGGGGTTCTCCAAGTCCGAAAATAATCATCACATAACATGCTCTGGAGTTTGGAGGTTTCAATTGAGGAGCAAGAAACAGAAGATCAAGATTGAGATTTTTGCACTTTTGGTCCCATAGGACATCTCAGTTTTTCATTTTGGTTCCAAAAGTTGCAAAATGACCCCATTCGGCTGGACAATTGCAAGAATAGTCCTTTTACGCAAATATAGTCTAAAAAAAAATGCAAAAATAGTCCCAAACCGTTTACACATAACATTTAATCCACGTGCATGCCATGTGCCCGTTTGCTGACTTCATAATCATTTTAAAAATATATAAAAATGACATCATAAATTCAATTTTTAAATAAAAAAAAAACATTAAATGAAATAAATGGTAAAAAAAGGGGTAGCCCCCTTTTTGGAACCCTAACTCTTCACACCCAAAATTGGCTTCGATTTTACAAAATTTATCTTCAATCTTCCAAATTTTCGTGGGTAATCAATGATTAACAACAAAATCGGCGAGATGGTGATGCGTAGGAAATAGATGGTGCACTACCCAGCTCCAGACTATCAAGAGCTTGAGTTTTTCACTTCACTTCTTGTTTTTTTGTGCTTCCAAGTTATGTTTAGAGATTAGGCGATGTTGAGATCGTTTTTTCAAGTACATTTTCCACAACTTTTAGTGCAGAAGTGCTGATGTGTGTTTTCTCAGTTTTCCATGATTGATTTCGAGGTTTGTCTACATGTGTACTGCATCTTTGTATGCTTATTGTTTAGTGTGGTCCAACCCATGTGAATGGGCTCCCTTTTACAGGACAGCCTATCCCACTTGTGTTGGGGTAGTCATTGTTAATGAATTTTCTGTTGAATTTATGGCTTTATCGGTCTTTGGATTGAGTAGGTGGGTGTTTGACCCCTTTATTTATTATTTGACAGGTGGTACCCTTTATTGGTACACTTTTAAACTGAAACATGAGGGTGTTGTAGTAAATGACTGGGAGGGGTTGAAGTGGATAGAAGGGGCCTGTTCTGCTTGGGATTGTGTAGATTCAAGGAATATTAGCATAAGGTATCTGCAGGGTTTGGCTGAACAGTTGGGCTACATGGGCAGTAAAAGGTTCTATGGCATGGTGGAAGGAATTGGGTTGAAGGCAGTTGAGAATGAATATGACCTGTGGATGGTCATTCAAAGAGGGAATGGGAGAGAGTTCACACTCTTCCTTGAAGGAAGTAAGACTGAAGTTCCTGACTAAGAAGAAGAGATTGAGGGTGAGGTTCTATTGCTGCAAGAGAGTGATAAAGTTGAGGATCTTGTGGATAACCTGAGGAAGACAGTTCTATTCAAAAAGCCAAGGAAGGTAAAGCACCATCAGAAGGCCTCTCTACCTCATGAACACACAGTTGAGGATTCTAATCTAGGAAATCAGCTTGCAATTATTGATTTGGATGAAGTTGAAGGGAGCAGCGAGAATGAGGATTATGAGGAAAAGGAGGATAGTTGTGATGAGTTGCTGGATGATATTATATACCAAGAGAATGTAGACCTGGATGTTGAATGGTTGGGGCCTAGA
This sequence comes from Ajuga chamaepitys, assembly GCA_958295605.1. NCBI lineage: Eukaryota > Viridiplantae > Streptophyta > Magnoliopsida > Lamiales > Lamiaceae > Ajuga > Ajuga chamaepitys. The sequence continues at coordinate 20,468,767 of OY282508.1, read as the reverse complement.
CTAGCAATAACAACCAATGAAGAGGATGATGAAACTGAGAGTGAGGGCTTTGGAGAATACATACATAGCAATGAATCAGATTTTGAGTCTATTTGCAGTGATGAGGATGAAGCAAACAATCAGGATGCTATAGTTTTTAGAGCTTCTTCTGCAATGAATCCTAAGTTCAGGATTGAACAGATCTTCTGCAACAAGACATTGTTCAAACAAGCTGTTAATAGCTATTCTGTCAAAGTGGGTCATGCCACAAGGTTCACCAAGAATGATGGGAGAAGAATATATGCCAGATGCAAAACAGAGGGGTGTGAATGGCATATAAATGCATTGAAGGTGAAAAATGAAGAATCTTTTCAGATTAGGCAAATGGACTTGACTCATACATGTCCAAAATAATACACTGTGGACAATGCAAATTCAAGGTGGCTGGCAGAGAAGTTTGAGAAGGAATTCAAATCTGAACCAAAGAGAAGCGTGAAGGGGTTTAGAAGGGAAGCCACTGAAAAACTGGGTTGCTACATCTCACTATTCAAGGCATATAGGGCAAAGCATAAGGCTTTGAAAATGATTGAAGGTGAAGGCACATATCAATATGCTAAACTATGGGACTATGTTGGTACTTTGATTGAGAAAAATCCAGGATCCATAGTAAAGCTTGAGGTTGACAATACACCAGATGGAAACAGATTTAAGAGGGTGTATATTTGTTTACATGCATTGAAACAGGGTTTCAAAGCAGGCTGCAGGCCTTGGATTGGGATTGATGGCTGTCATTTGAGAGGTCCTTCACTTGGAGTGCTTCTTACAGCTGTTTGCATGGACCCCAACAATGATCCTTACCCACTGTCTTATGCTGTTGTTGGGGTAGAGAATGAGAACAACTGGGTTTGGTTTTTTACTTTGATCAAGGAAGATTTGATGGGTGAGAGGGGGGATGTTTATGCTTTTATGTCCGATAAACAAAAAGGGTTGATAAATGCATTTGAAAAGGTTATACCTGGTGTTGAAAACAGATTTTGTGTTAGGCATTTACATGGGAATATGAAGAGGACAAGTTTTAGGGGAAATGAATTCAAGAGGCTGATGTGGAAAGCAGCTAAAGCAACAATAGTTCCAGCTTTTGAAAGGCCAATGGATCAAATTGGGCAGTTAGATGAGAGATGTGTTGCATGGCTTAAAGATAAAAAAACATCCATCAGAATGGTCCAGGTCACATTTTAATACTTTTGGAAAATGTGATACTCTGGTCAACAATGTGTGTGAGCAATGGACCGCAGCTTTGCTGGATGCTAGGGAGAAGCCAGTCCTGACTATGCTAGAGTGGATCAGAGAATACTATATGTCTAGGCTACAAAAAAACAGGGACAGATGTGAGAGGAGATGAGAGGGACAATTAATTTGTCCTAGGATAAGGAAGATTCTGAGAAAACTGATAGATGACTCAGCCAATTGCATTCCTATGAAGTCAAATGAATATATGTATGAGGTGAATAGCTCTGATAGATCTAGGTACTCTATTGACTTGCTGGGCAAATCTTGTGATTGTAGGAAGTGGGATGTCAATTGTATTCCGTGCAAACATGCAGTGAGTGCAATCAATTGTGCTGGTGAAGATCCAGAAGACTTTGTTCACACATGTTATTCAGTTAAAACCTACCAAAATGTGTATGCTCATCATATTGAACCCATGAATGGTGAGGAGCTGTGGAAAAAAACAGGCTACATACCACCATTGCCGCCAAACTTTGGGAAAAAGAAGGCAGGTAGGCCAAGGAAGGCTAGGAGGTTTGATGCTTCAGTTGAGGAGTTAAAAGGGAAGAAGAAACTTACAAGAGGCCTTGAGAAATTGCCCAAGCAGTCATTCACAGTAACCTGCAAGCACTGTGGAGAAGTTGGGCATAACAAACTGAGTTGTGGGTTGAGGAAGGCTCAAGTTGCCTCTCTTGGATTAGTATTTCCAGGATCAACATCATCAGTTGCTGCCAATGATGTGAGCCAGCTCCAATCCCTTTTGTTTTATTGTAATGCTCATTAGCTGTGATTTTGATATTTGCTTGAATTATGGGTACAGGATGTTGAACCTGGTGAAGGAATCGAAGGCAACTAGCCTGAGGAGATGGAAATCTAAGAGGAGTATCCACCTTTTTCTCAGGATGAAGAAGCTATGCTAAGAGAAAATGAAGAGGCAGCCTAAGTAAAATCAAACAAAGTGAGGCCAACAATAGTAGAAGGGAGAAGAACACTTGTAAGAATCAAACTGGTGGAAACTATGTTACAGTATGCATGTTTAATCACTTAAACTGATTTTCTATGATGATGTGATCTTTGAAATAGGCAAGGAAAAGATCTGAAATGGGTAGAGGTGTTGGATATCAGATGCCCAACTCAAGCTTAGTGTGGCATACACAATGGCCACCTCATTGGATTGCCTACCCCCAAGGCCTAAAGGGCCTAACATAAGAGCACCACCTTCTATGTCATTCATGCCAAATTCATATCTTGGGAGAGAAGAACCATCACCATCTGCAGAAAATAAATCTAGTGGAATGAAGCTAATTAGGTACAAAGGTAAGAAGTTTGTTACCATGTCAAGTTTGAAAAAATCAGCTGAAAGAAAAGGGAAAAGGGAAGGATAAGGTGTAAGAATGTGGGGGTGTTGAGATGCTTTTTGCAAAATTCATATTTTTTTGGCACAATTTTTTTGTGCAATTCTAAACAATGGACATGTTATGCCTTTGTGCAACTTTAATGTGGCTTTTGAGACCTAAATTGTAGTTGTTCTTGTTTAAGGTTAATTGTGGTTGTTCATGTTTATGAGCTAGATTGTGGCAGCAAATTTATTGTGGTTTTCAGCAGTGGTTGTTCTTGTTTAAGCTAAACTGTGATTTAATCTGAAAATACTTGAAAGATATGGAAAATTTTCTGCATTAATATCATAAGTAGGCAGAATACATTTGTCATAAACTACATTACTGATACATATCATTAGTCATACTTGTCCTAGGCTGCCCTATTGGCAAATTTGATACTAGAGGTACATTTTCTGCACCATACACACTCAAACTACCAATTTTGCCACAACAAGAACAACAAATGCACTAAACACACACAACAACAGCTTCATCATCCTCTTGAGAGCAGCAAGTTTCCCCAGTCATTCTTCTCATCTCCTCACTCATATCGCCAACTATGGCCTCGGTGCTTTGGACCACTCGGCTTGCTTTCCCCTCCCTTTGAGTTAGGATACGTTCTAGTCCAACCAAACTATCCATCCTCTGCAACACCGGGATGGGGGGAGGATATGATCTTTGCCAACTTGATGATAATGATGACATGTTTAGTACTTGAGTTTTGAGTGCTAGTTTGTGCTTGATGTTTTATTCCAGCCTTTAATGAATGTATGGAGTATATATAACAGGGGAAACAGGTTTTGGCTCCAAAAAAAAGGGAGTTTCCCTCCAAAAAATGCATTTTTTCCCTCCAATTAAGCAGCTCCAAAGGTTTGGGATTGGATTTGCATGATAAATTGGGACTAGTTCTGCAACTGTAACAGGGGACTAACATGCATATAACGTTTGGGACTAAATTTGCAAAAAACTTAACGGTTTCCGTAACAGAAGGACTGTTCTTGCAACTGTCTAGTCGAATGGGGTCAGTTTTGCAACTCTTGGGACCAAAATGAAAAAATGAGATGTTCTGTGGGACCAAAAGTGCAAAAATCTCGATCAAGATTCAAGACTCCGGGTTTAGTCATTTATTTTTTTTAATTTCTTCCTATGTTTGTGTTCTAGGACTAGAAAGTAGGTTTGCGTTTGACTATGCTTTCAATTATCGTTTTTATTCTAGACTCCGTTCAATAGTCTTATTGTATGTGTTGGTTTCATTCTATGAGTTTTGCGAATTGATCACTTGTTTGACTCTAATTTCTTAAGAATTCGACCCCGAGAGGAGGGTTGTAAATAGGCATACAACACATAGCATAGGTATCAATAGTCTTTCGAGATGAGTGAGATACTTGTGTAAGCATTGATTTTAGGATCCCTTTGGAGTTACGTACATGATAGTTAGCCTGAGATGGTAATTATTCATACGTAATCCAACACATTAACATCTCCCAAAAGGAGGGTTAATTAGAGTAGTGGCGCCTAATAAGAATTTGAATTGGGCCTAAAAAAGTCTAGAATATTATAGGAATTGAACGTAGGAGAACATAACCGAAATCGAACCCTAAGATACATCTTTAATATTTGTACCCTTCTTAAATTTTTACTGCTTGTCATCTTTAAGCATTCTTAGTGTTCAATTGCATTATTTATAATTTTAAGTTTAGGTAAGTAAAACAATCATCCTTGTCCGAGAGTCTAGATAGGGTTGAGTTCTTACAATCGGGGTACAATCCTTGTAGGATCGACCTTGCTCACTACTAGCTACAGTGGCACCGTATAGTTGGCGGTATCACTAGGGTTAGAAAAGTGTGTCAATTACGTAAGACTAGAAAGAACTAGGTCGACTTCTCCCACGCTAAATATCGGTATGGGAGTGTAAAGAACTACATGCAAAACTAACTCAATTTCGTCCATTCCAATCAGAAGTCACTATGCATGACTCACTCTCTCGGTAAAGCTTCTCCCTTATGGGTCTCCCTTTTACCAATTAAGTCCTAATTAATCTAATTATTTGGGATTAATCCCTGACTCGCAAAGTCTAAGATGCAGTTATTCGTTTCTAAGTTCATTTAGGATCTAGTTGGGGTGAGTCTCGAATGGGTAGCAATTCCCAAGCCTAGGGGCCGAACTATCCTTTCCCTAAATGCACAAACAAAAAAAAATCGTCTTTAAGCTACCGAAAGTCGAGCTACCGATCAATCATGTGAACTTAATTACCAGACTGTGTGGAAATCGGTACAAATTAATTAGTCCCAAACCCTAGGTTACTAAAACCCACATCAAATCCAACAATCATCAACCCCAAAACTTGGGCTACTCCCTAACTTCGGGAAATAATGAAAACTACTCACAAATTATAAATGATAATCCGATCCAACATTATCAAGCAATAACGCAAATAAAATAAATGTAGAGAGAGAAAGTGAAATAAATGCTCAATAATGGCAACAATCTTAAAAATCTTCAATAATGTTCAAGGTTGTCACTCCTTTGAAGCACTTTTGCAATAATCCACCAAGAACCCTAGTTTTCTCCTTGAAGAAGAGAAACCCTAATCTAAAATCTAAAAACTAAACTATTACAAGAGAGAACTTGTCTCTAGTAAGTAAGGTAAAGCATAAATTATGAATAAAGCGAGGAGAAGGGTTATATATAGAATCCCAACCCTCCTGAGGTGAAAAGAGAAGAAAAACTGCAGTAAAAGTCTTTTAATAAAGGTAAACTAATCTTTTAACAAGTAAGAGTGCAAGGGGCTTTAAGACGTAGTTGAGTCGAGCCCTTCAATTGCACTCGTCTCGATCTTCTCGGTGATTCCGAGCAGTTTCCATCTGGAATCAAACTTCAGCACAACCGAAAATTTGTAGATCTTCATATTGGCTTTACATGGCAAATTGAATCACCTCAATCGAACGTCTGACAGGGAAGATATAGCCAAAAAACGAATGCGCAGTGACCAACTGAGAATTGCCCAAACTGATGACACACAGAGGACCCGTAGGGGCCAGTACCGCTGCCAACACAAACTTTCTGGAACCCATATCGGGGCCGGTAGTCCCCCCCAAATGCCGGGCATTCGACCGTCGGGCGTGTGATGCTCTCCCGCTTTACACCAACTTCATCTGTCATCTTTTTGGAGCCTTTCCTCTCGTTTTTTACCCGACCCCTTCATGACTTTTGTTTGGGACTCGATGATCTTCAAATCGGGCTTGCTTGGGGTCTTATTCGGGCCCATTTAGGCCTCAATCTGTGGACCAGAGTGAGGAATGGGTGCAATTGTCCTTCTTGATTTCCCGGATTTTCCTATCCTTCAAAATATCACTAAAACACACCCAAAAAGTGCATTAAATCACATCAAAAGGATTTGAAACCCGAAATTGCGATATGCACTAAAACATGATAGATACTCGTAATTCACACAAGAATTTTAACGCAAATAATACTAGAAAAACGAGTATTTTTACGTTCATCAAAGTATACAACATTAGGTGAAAGTAGGGATTCAATCGGATCAAAGCCCTTTCCAAGCGTCTCTTATTTACTAACGATGGCATTTTGCACGGCCGGGAAAGATTTATGTTGCGTCGAGCAAATGCTCCACTACAAGTACTATTATTCCACTAACACGAATACGCTACCGAGCAAGAATCTTGCCCGGTCGAGCAAATGCTCTAGCCACTAAGCATTTCTCTGCTCTTCCTTTTGGGTCAATCCAACTCCATTTTGAGCCAATTTAATGACTCATTTAAGCCTAATTACTTGTTTCCTTCCATCGACCTTCCTTTTACTCGATTAGCAACGGGTGTTAACCAGTACTCAAAATACGTGTTATTTTGTACTAAAACGCCAAACTCAACAAACAAGTGAAATTTGCAAAAAAAAAAAAAAAAAAAACCTAGGGTTATGAAGTATTATTTAATGTATTTTTGCACTGTTTTAGCTATGAATATATGCATAAAAATTGCGTAAAATATGGAGTGATGATGACCGTTTGTTGTGCCGTAAAGATACATGTTCGGGTAACATAATGAGCACAAGAAAGTATACCTAAAACAAAATTTGGGATGCCAAAATGAGCTCCTCGGTTAAACAACTCCAATGTGATCCTACAAAACAAAGGCGAGAGGTCTTTGGTGAAGAGACTTCGATGCTCAAGTTAGTCTATTTTGGATGTTGAAAATGAGAGAATTTCATTAGAATAGTGAGTAAATACCTCAAAAAATGAAAGGAGAGGGTATTTATATCTACTGATGCAACAAGGTTAAAGATATCCTTACAGTGTGATTTTCACCAAACCCTAATCCATGTCAGCAGTACGACTCCGATTTTACAGGGATATGTCATGTGGACCCCTGTACTTTCTGGTACAGGGTGCGTGGGCAATTTACCCCGGTAGTCATAGTATTTTTAGTCGAGAAGGAACACAGAAGTGAACACATGCTCCTTCTGTGTCTTTTTACCTCGATGCAGAGTGTATTGAGCGATTATTGTCCGCAAATATTAGTCCAATGTTAGTTCGGGATGCCACGAACTGACATCCTTATAAGGAGAATCCCTTGAAGTGAGTACAATGAATCATGTTGTGTGGATTAAGCTTCTTGTAGTTGAACGATTAGTGTTACTCTGTCCTAAAATTGTAAGGGTCCTATCTCGCAGTTGTTACGATCGCTTGAATTTTATTGTGGAAGAAGTGTATGTCGGTAGAGGGTATTTTATTCACATTAGATATTAGAGGAACATATTTATAGATATTCAGCTAATACATTAAAAGGGTTAATTGCAACAACCACACCAAACAATCAGCGTTAAACCATTAAACTTTTTTTTGTTGCATTGTTACATATAAACTATATGGGTTTTGCAGATAAACCACCAAACTTATTTTCCAATTAGCAGATAAATCACCAAACTTATTTTTCGATTATTTTATGTCGAAAATCCACACATGACTTCCGCGTGATAAACTTTTAATGGCTTTTTGGATAGCTCAAGTGGCAGAGCATCTACTACCTAGACCTTTGGTCCTGGGTTCGCCTCACCGTGAGGGGAGGGGAGGAGGGGAGGGTTTTTTTTTTGTACCGTGAGGGGAGGAGAGGGTTTTTTCTTTGTTTCTTAGATTAAGAGAAAAAAAAATTGTACAGACATCCTTTTTAGCATGCTAAAAGTGTAAAATTCTTTTACATCTTTTTTTTCCATAACAATTTCTTTGAATCATCAATAATCCTCTCTCCTAATATATAGAACCTCCATTGTTGAAGATGAACGGTCCCTCTACATACTAAAAAGCGTGTTTGGACAGAAAAAAAGCCCTTAAAAATTTATAACGTGCAAGTTACATGTGAAATTCTGGCGAAAAATGATTGAAAACTAAGTTTGATGTTGTATATACCAAACCCTTTAGTTTATAAGTATAAATGCGAAAAAAAAAATGTTCAATCATTTATGTAAAAAACGTTGATAGTAGTGTGATTAACCCTATATCAAAATATCTCATATATCTGATTCTATATTTAAAATTGTTGCAGTAATATCAAACAAAGACGATCCGATTTATTCAACAAGTACTCGCTATAATAATTTCTAGACTTTGTACACACTTAGCAGTCAGCAGCTTCTAGTACCTGCTACTTTCATTGTTTCAGAAAATTATCTTCTTGGTTAGTATAATAAGTTCAGTTACCATTTCAAAGGAGGCTTATTATTCCGATTCCGAATTCCCCCTTCACTAAATAACTGCGCCGCCGACCGACGACGGGTCGCTGAATCTTCTGACTTCCGAATTATACACAGAGGACGGCCCATCCATAGTTAATAACTTGTAATTGAAGAAAACAGATCTGCACATATGGAGAGACGAACCAATCCAAACTCAATGGTGGCGGTGACGACGTTGCTGGTGATTCTGGCGACGGTGGTTTCTAGCGGTGAACGTGTAAATAAGTCGGCTTCGGTAGGAGCAACTTGGTCCACTACGAAAGAGGAGGGAGATTTATTGAGATGGAAAACCGAAGCCGACGATGGCGGTACTGTTCAGGAGGAGGATCGCTATTTGGACGGCGGCTTCTCTTCGCTGGAAGGGATGCTACAGTGGTCTATTGGTAATTTCCTCTCCTTCTGTTCCATATCCGCGTTGAGTTTATCTATATTGTTTATAATTTATTTGCTTCAGTTTTAGCTGTCCTCGTCGGTTTCTATTATGTGGGTTTCTAATGCGCATGGATGTCGTTCTAGAAACATATAGTTTAGTTGGTTCAGCAGGAATTTGATGTGCGAGGTTGAGGTTTGCCAATAACTGCTGCTACTTATGATTTTTTTAGGGTTTCCAATAGTTGCTGCTGCTGCTTATGATAGCTTGTGATTAAAATTAAAATACGTCTAAATTAATATTAAAGAAAAGCCCTACTCACAGGCCTAAAACTAATATCATATCACAAATTTCCTTGGAGACCATATTGGAGATAAATTCTGCACGGGAATGAAGTTAAAGTAAAAACATGAAGATATGTGTTCAGAATTTTTTTTCTGCATATGATATACAGAAGACAATCGAGCCTGTGTAAAATGTATGCACACACGGCATAAAGATTGGTTCTGCATTTTAGCATACCACGGATACGTGCTTTCCTAATTAATTTTTGGCGAATGTGTGTTGTGAGCTTTCTGGATGCTTTGTTGGCATGGGATCATTTTCTGATTGTCTTACTGGTTATGTTCGACGTAGCCAGCTATTGTGCTTTATTTGAACTTATTGTGTTCTGGATCTGGGATCAATAAGCTGCTGGGCTAACTCGCTTTGCGAATGAAGCATGTTGACGAAAACCTATCAAGCTGATTTCTGAGGTTCCAGATAATTGCGGAAAGAAAGTTTGCTGCCAAATACAGTAAAACACATTCAACTACGCTATAGTTTTAATGTATAATGCAGTAAATAATGCATTTTACGTGTTTTCTAGTCAACCTTTTGGTTGGGAGAGAGAATTCAAACCATTACTTATGAAGTACCATTAAGTCTATATGCATTATCAGAATCTTTACTTGTGGTTCGGGGGAACAAAAAATCTTGCCAATATTTTTTCTGTTGACAAATTCTTTCTATTTCTAGCAAGAACGTTAAATGATTTGAATATCTTTTTGTTATTCATCATCTTTTAGTTTGGAGAGAGTTAAAATCATCATGCCTTCGCAATAATGTTCTTGGTTTTCCTAATTGAGGTAGGCCATTCAGATCCAGAAAAGTTAAAAGAAGCTACATTAGAAGTCCAGCGCTTGTCTCATGAAGAGTTAAAGCAACGCCAGATGGAAATAAAGGTAAAGTGTACGGGTTTGTCCTATGAAGATCCTAAATGAGTTAATTCTTTTTTGTGGAAGCTAGCTTCTCCAGGGCCTTTCTCCCAGGTTCCAGCAGTAGTTTCTTTCTAGAGTTTGTTGGTACATGTAACAGCTTTATCTTATTAACCTTATCACCTGAGAGGGGATGGGCATGTAGTTTTTGACTGAAGATCAGACGCCAAGTTTTTATCCTAACTGAATTTTAAAATTGTGTTGTGGTTGCTGTTGGTACTCCATAGTTCATTCATTTATGTTATCATATAAGGGATCCTCTTTTGGTTCTTCCTGAACTTTTTCTCTTCAATTCTGGCATTACCATTCTGTGAGGTTTTAGTTTTTACATCACTCTATCATTATATTTATTGCAGGTAAATGTCGTTAGCTTAATAAGATCTAACTTTTATTTCGGTACATAGAAACTTTCAACTTTTGCCTTGAGGATATGGTTTGATGTAAGGCTCATTTATTTCTCCCTTTGTTGTCTGACCCTGCTCCTTGGCAGAATGTAGCATGTATTTTTACACTTTACCAATACCCTGTTGACCTAATTCAAGTTTAGTGCTGCTGTGTTGTTTCTTGTGGTAGAATCTTCTTTTGTGTTTGAATTTTGTTTAGATTGATCAGATCCTACATTCTATTTTAATTCTGCTGATCTGATACTGACTCTTTGCATGCTGGCATAGGAGCTGATGGAGAAATTAAAGACACCGTCGGATGCAGAATTGATGAAAATTGCGATAAATGATCTAAACAACTTGTCTTCACCTTTGGAGGATCGCCATCGTGCGCTTCAGGAGCTTCTGATACTTGTTGAGCCAATAGACAATGCAAACGGTATGTCTAATATACAGTCATAGGGAATTGTTTCCACTTTGTATATAATTAATTATGAGAGACCATGTGTATCGCATATAATATCAGGTCAGGTTGAGATTTTGTGAATTTTATATTTTGACTCAATTATCTGTATATTTAGTAATGAAGGAGAATCTGATAAATTTGTGTATCACATATAACTAGCGATTTCTCCTTACCTTGTTGACTTTAGTGGTGCTAAAAATCACTCCTTCTAAGTGAGCTGGGTTCATCTGGGGATTAAGTTTTCCAGTTCCATAAGATCACCATGAAACATCTGCAATTTGATGTGACACCGTCTTTTCATTTTTGCCTTTCCCATTCGTTTATCTTTGGTACTTCTAGAGGTAAAATTTAACGCAAAGAATAATTCTTTGGTACACAATTTCAAGGCATCATCTTATTATTGCCAGATTTGCACAAACTTGGGGGACTCACTGCAGTCGTAAAGGAACTTAATAATCCAAACCCAGAAATAAGAACTTATTCTGCTTGGATTCTTGGCAAAGCCAGCCAAAATAATCCCCTTGTTCAGAGTCAGGTTTGTCACTAGTTTTCTAGTCAATATTGAAGTTTTTAACTTTTCTTCGGATTTTCTTTTTTACCTTCAAACTATCAGACGTATTTTGTTTATGGATGGGTTCTTGCGACCTGTACACTGACTCAAATTTGTCGATAACAGATTCTGGACCTTGGGACACTGGCAAAGTTAATGGAGATGGTACATTCTGAATTCACTGAAGAAGCCATAAAAGCATTATATGCTGTTTCAGCCTTGATAAGAAACAATCGCGAGGGACAACAGTTATTCTATATGGAAGCTGGAGAATTGATGCTTCAGGTGATATGACGAATGCTTAGAACACTTTGGAGTTGTCCTCTGCATCTTGTGCCCTAAATTCTGTAACTATTGCCTTTCAGAAAATACTGAGCAACTCGAGCGTGGATGTTCGCTTACGCAGGAAATCCGTGTTTCTCTTGGCTGATCTTGTTGAGCATCAATTGGAGAGCAGAAATGACATGGACATACCTTTCTTCAGCAGTCAAATTCTGTTAAAATCTGTTGTTGATCTAATGGCATCCCCAGACCTTGATCTCCAGGAAAAGGTCTCCCTCTCTCTCTCTCTTGTGGCTGGCATAATTATGCGTCTTATGCTTTAAGTTTTGCAGGCCCTATATGCTGTGAAGAATCTATTGGTGCTAAGATCTACAGATGCTCTTGTCTTCAAGGATGTCTGTGGACTGGACGTGGCATTGGGGAGAATGAGGCAACAGTTGGAGCGACTGATTCATGATGATAAATCTAAAGAGTATGCTCAGGATATGGAAACTCTGCGCAGAGAAGTTGAACTCATTTTCCTTAAAAAGCTTGATCAGGTAAGGAGAGGCAGCCATTGTTTTTGTCTCAAGTTCTCAAAATAAAACTTGTGTCTTAATTTGAGAAATTGACAGGTTAAACAAGTTCCTACGTGAGGAATGGGCTCTCTGTTGCTTCAGTGCCTCGACAGCTTGTTCAAACTTATTCCCTTGTTAAAATCTCACTTCAGTAGCTGCGTTGGCAAAGGTGTCTTTTGTGAATTCTTCATATTATTGGAATGAAAAAAGGTGGTAGGTTTGATTAGGGACGCACATGTGTCTTGGAATTACAGGTGAAACAGCTTGATATCGGCCATGTAGTTATTAATCTTGAGCACCATGGAAAAACATTCCTCCCAGTGAATGCCCAGCCCTTGTGTTTTGAGAAGCTTGCAAGTCATAGATATTGTTGTTTCTATTTTGTAATGGTAGGGTGGCGATGGTGGATGGGATTGGAAGCTGAGATAATGCCGTTTTCTTGTACAGTTGCCACCATGATAATCCATCAGCTTCTCTCTCCATCCTCATCTTCCACCATTCATCATGGGAATGCCTGAACTAGAATTCAAACAACATCATGTTTGCCAAGAAAACCTTGTCAGTTTTCTGTTGAAATTTTCGGTTGCGGAAATGGGCCACCCATAGATCGCCGCAATGGATTTGTGTTTGGTGATATTTCTGAATTTTATATATATTATAAATAAAAGAAAAAGAGAGTCAACAACAAAATTGTGTAGGCCACAAGTCAGTTCGCTCATAAAAGAACTTTTTCACGACACAAATTGGCAGATAAAGAATCGCAAAAGGACTTCAAATAAACAATTAGTGAAAGCCAAAAACGACGACCAACGATAAATATAGCGAGCATTAAATTAACAACAAAGGCTCATGTCAAGAAACCAGAGCGTGAGGGATTTCAATACTCCTCGCCCGTATGAGTTCAAAATCTCTGCGATGGCTTACCGAATAAACTTGAAATGGAAAATTTCATTCTATTGATTTCTAAACAACTCTCTTTCTCCCCCTCTCTCTCCTCCAAATGTGAATTGGTGAAATGGGTCAAAGGGACCTCTGATTCTGCATTTTGTGCTTGTGCATTCTTTTTCTTTAGTATATTCTTAATTGGGGAGGAATTTGACGGATTTGGTCCGGGTCATTAACTATAAATGGTACAAACAATTTAACTTTTGACTATTGTTTCGTTTTCTAGTTGCCCGACCTTTTTTTACATTATACGTTGCTTACTAGAGCTTGCTCACATTTTCTTTGTGGTATTTTAGTAAAATACCCTCTTAGCACACATTTTCTTTGTGGGGTATCTAAGTAAAATACCCTCTTATCTCTATTACACGTCCATATTGTGAAGATTATGGACTTAATCTACTCATAAACCGGGTTGAAATCGGGTCAGAAACGGGTTAGAAGTGGAGCTAAAACTGGAAAGAAGCAAAACTGCCAAGATGGCAGTTATAACATAAATTCGCAACGGTTTTTGTTAAAACCGTTCTGAAAGGCAGTTGGCAGAAACAGTTTTTGGTGAAGAGTTTTTTAGCGCGTTTTTTTATCATCCTCAACCGTTTTTAATCCCGAGCTCATATATGATCCTGTATTCTCATTCTTTTGATTGTAATCCATATCTAGAGAGAGAAGGATAGAGGATAGAGAGAAAAAACACTTGGTTAGAAGAATAGGAATTATTCTTGAGAGTGTTTTGCTTATTTTCTGTTGAAGTGTTCCAGCAGTGGTTGTTCATCTTGTAATCATTCTTGAGCGATAAAAGAGAGCTGGAAACCCCTCCGTGGACGTAGGTTGAGTTGGCCGAACCACGTAAACATTGTGTCTTTTCTTTTCAACTTTGATTCAACATATTTGAAGTTTGTTATTTGATTTGATTGTTTGTTTCTCCCACAACAATTGGCGCCGTCTGTGAGAAGATTAAGAACTGAAGCAAATCAAGAGATTAACAATGGCGGCAATGAAGTATGATGTTGAGAAATTCAATGGAAATAATGACTTTGGCCTTTTGGCAATTGAAGATGAAGGCTCTTCTGGTGCAGCAAGGGCTTGCAGGTGCTCTCAAGGGTGTAGATGGTTTCTCTGATAAGATTGGAGCCACTGAGAAGGCAGAGTTGTTTGACAAAGCACATTCTGCCATCATTTTGTCCCTAGGAGACAAGGTACTTATTGAGGTTTCAAAAGAATTGACAGCATAATCTGTCTGGAATAAGCTTGAAGAGCTTTACAAGAAGAAGACTATGGTTAACCGTTTGTATCTCAAACAGAAACTCTACTCATTCAAGATCCAAAAGGATAAAGCCATGGATGACCAGCTTGAAGAGTTTAATAAGTATCTTGATGATCTTGAAGGAGTTGATGTCAAAATTGAAGATGAGGACAAGGCCATCCTGTTACTTAATGCACTGCCAAAATATTATGAGCATCTAAAAGATGCTATTATGTATGGGAGAGAGACCAAGATATCCCTGGAAGAAGTGCAGACTGCATTAAGGGCAAAAGAGTTACAAAGTTCAGCAGATGGAAAGACAGATTCTCAGGCAGAAGGGTTACACATCAAATCTGGAAGATTTCAGAAGTTCAAGAGAGCTTCAACAACAAATGACCTAGGAAAGAAGTCACAACAATCAAAGCCTAGGAGTTTTGAAGAAAAGGAGACCAGGAAATGCTTCCACTGCAAGAAGCCTGGTCATCTTAAGAAGAATTGTTTTGATTTCAAGAAGAAGCAGGCAGAAAGGTCAAATAAACCCAACACAGCAGACCTGGCACAGGGTGAGGAAGATGCTGATGTGTTGAATGTTGTTGAGGGAAGAACATAAGATAAATGGATTCTGGACTCAGGATGTAGCTTCCATATGTGTCCCAATGCTGGATGGTTTCAAAACCCCAAGGTACACAAACATGGCTCAGTCATGTTAGAAGATGATCATGCATGCCAGATTGAAGGAATTGGGGAAATAAGGCTAAGAATGCATGATGGCTCTGTGAAGACACTGTCTAATGTAAGATACATCCCTATGCTCAAAAGAAACCTCATAAGCCTTGGAACACTGGAAAATAAAGGGTGCAATTTCAAATCAATGAATGGACAATTGTTTGTGTACAAGAGCTCAAAGCTGGTGATGAAAGGTATAAGGAAATCCAGTCTTTACTATCTCATGGCAGAAACTCTGACTGGAGATGTCAACAGTGCTGTTGCTGATGATTCACAATTATGGCACAAAAGGCTTGGACACATGAGTGAAACAGGGATGAATGAACTGCTGAAACAAGGGGTCATTAATCACAAAGGGAGATTCCAGATACACAACTGTGAAACTTGTATCCTAGCAAAGAGCAAGAAACTGCCATATCCTACAGGTAAACACACCTCCAAACACCCCCTAGATTATGCTCATTCTGATCTATGGGGACCTTCAAAGGTGGAAACAATGGGTGGAGGAAAATATTTCTTGAGTATAATAGATGATTACTCAAGAAAACTTTGGATTTTTATTTTGAAGAATAAGTCTGATGCTTTTAACAAATTCCAAGAATGGTGTAAAGAAGTTGAGATGGAAAAGGGGTCAACATTGAAATGTCTAAGAACAGATAATGGACTAGAATTTCTATCTGAAGAATTTCAGAAATTTTGCAAAATGAAAGGCATTAAGAGGCACAAGACTGTTCCTGCTCATCCTCAACAAAATGGAGTTGCTGAGAGGATGAACAGAACAATCTTGGAAAGAGTCAGATGCATGTTAATAGAGTCTGGAATGCCTAAGAAATTTTGGGGTGAAGCAGCTGCTACAGCAGCATACTTGATAAACAGAAGCCCATCCACTCAAAATCAGTATATTACTCCATATCAAAAGTGGAGTGGAAACTTACCAGCATATTCACATTTAAAACCATTTGGATGTCTGGCTTATTCTCATGTTAAACAAGACAAATTGGATGCATGGGCATTGAAATGTATGATGCTAGGATATCCACAAGGTGTAAAGGGGTATAGGTTATGGTGTTTGGAAGCTGGGATGAACAAGGTGATCATAAGTAGAGATGTGAAGTTTTGTGAAGAACAAATGCCAATGAAGCCAGGATCTAATGTTCCACTGGAAGTGACAGTAAGGAATAATGATGCACAGCTCAAGGTGGAGCATATTGATACAGATGGAAGATCAGAAACTGATGAAGACACAGACTCAATCCAAGAACAAACTGATGCTGATAAGAATCAATATCAACTGGTTAGAGATAGAGAAAGGAGAATTGTGAAGCCATCCTCAAGATATGGCAGTGATTATCTCACTGCATATGCTTTAAGTGTTGCTGAAGAAACATAATACTCTGAGCCAAGAAATTATAAAGAAGCTGTCAGTAGTAGTGATAGGGAAAGTTGGACCATTGCCATGCAAGAAGAAATGGATTCATTAGAAAGGAATGGGACATGGATATTGGTTGATAAACCTGTTGGACAAAAGCTTGTCAGCTGTAAATGGATTTTCAAGAAGAAAATTGAGTTCAGTGGGACAGAAAGAATAAGATTCAAAGCAAGGCTGGTTGCAAGAGGCTTCACTCAAAAATAGATTATAATGAGATCTTCTCTCCTGTGGTGAAGCATTGTTCCATAAGAATACTTTTGGCAGTGGTGGCACAAATGGACTTAGAGTTGGAGCAGTTAGATGTCAAGGCTGCATTTCTGCATGGTGAGCTTAAAGAGACAATTTTGATGCACCAACCAGAGGGTTTTGAGATGCTAGAGAGTGAAAACAAGGCATGCTTGCTCAAGAAATCTTTGTATGGCCTTAAGCAAAGCTCTAGGCAGTGGTATATAAAGTTTGATGAGTGCATGAAAAGGATTGGATACACAAAATCTAAATATGACAACTGTGTTTTTATGAGGAAATCAGGGGATGAAATTCTGAGTTTCTTACTATTATATGTGGATGATATGCTTGTAGCAAGCAAGTATCAATCTGAGATAGAAAGGCTTAAATCAGATTTACAAGAAGAATTTGAAATGAAACAGCTTGGAGAAGCAAGGAGGATATTAGGAATGGATATATGCAGAGATAGAAGGAAGGGGTTATTGTGGCTTGAACAGAAGAATTATGTGGAGAAGATTCTCAGTAAATTCAAGATGAATGAAGCTAGGCCAGTAACAGTTTCTTTGGCACAGCATTTCAAACTTTCAGAATCACAAAAGCCTAAAACTGAAGAAGAAGAGTTTGAAATGTCAAGGATTCCTTATTCAAATGTTGTGGGCAGCATAATGTATTTGATGGTGTGTTCCAGACTTGATATATCTCATGCAGTGAGTGTTGTTTCCAGGTACATGTCTAATCCTGGAAAGCAGCATTGGGAAGCACTTAAATGGATAATGAGGTATTTGAGAGGATCTGCAACTAGAGGGATCATGTTTAGAAGAGTTGATGTTTTACAGGATGTTTTAAAGGGTTATGTGGATTCAGACTATGCAGCAAACCTGGATAGCAGAAAATCACAGTCTGGATATGTGTTTACATTGTTTGGTGCAGCTATCAGTTGGAGGTCTATGTTACAATCAGTAGTGGCATTAAGCACCACAGAAGCAGAATACATGGCTATGACTGAAGCTGTAAAGGAAGCTGTGTGGCTAAAGGGCATGGTTTCTGAGTTTGGAATGAAGCAGCAATCTGTAACAGTGATGTGTGACTCTCAGAGTGCACTTCATCTAGTTCAAGTCTACCATGAAAGATCAAAACATATTGATGTTAAGCATCATTATGTTAGAGATATAATTGAAAAGGGGGATGTGAATGTAAAGAAGGTGAGTACAAAAGAAAATGCAGCTGATATGCTTACCAAGGCTTTACCATCTGATAAATTCAATTATTGCTTGGATTTGATCCAAGTGGTTCAATGCAGTTAAGGAGTTATATTGCAGGTACATGTCCAGTTTTGGACATGGTTTGAGGGAGTTTTATGATTTGTTTTAAAGGTTCAAGATTTGTTAATCAAGGTGGAGGTTTTATTCGTATATAAGTCAGGTGGAGATTTGTGAAGATTATGGACTTAATCTACTCATAAACCGGGTTGAAATCGGGTCAGAAGTGGAGCTAAAACTGGAAAGAAGCAAAACTGCCAAGATGGCAGTTATAACAGAAATTCGCAACGGTTTTTGTTAAAACCGTTGTGAAAGGCAGTTGGCAGAAACCGTTTTTGGTGAAGAGTTTTTTAGCGCGTTTTTTATCATCCTCAGCCGTTTTTAATCCTGAGCTCATATATGATCCTGTATTCTCATTCTTTTGACTGTAATCCATATCTAGAGAGAGAAGGATAGAGGATAGAGAGAAAAAACACTTGGTTAGAAGAATAGGAATTATTCTTGAGAGTGTTTTGCTTATTTTCTGTTGAAGTGTTTCAGCAGTGGTTGTTCATCTTGTAATCATTCTTGAGCAATAAAAGAGAGCTGGAAACCCCTCCGTGGACGTAGGTCGAGTTGGCCGAACCACGTAAACATTGTGTCTTTTCTTTTCAGCTTTGATTCAACATATTTGAAGTTTGTTATTTGATTTGATTGTTTGTTTCTCCCACAACACATATGTCGTGTTTGTTTTGGGATTGACCTAATACATTGAGAATTAGGTCAACCGGACCGCATTCGGTTATAGGTTGTTGGCAATGTATTGTCCTCAATAAAGCATCATCAAACAATCTTCTAACTAACTTTTACGCACACCATCAATTAAACACAATTCACAACACAATTTAATTAATAACTAATCATGTCCTAACTAACTCTTACAAACATCACATCACTTTTTTCAACTTTTATAATATAAACCAACTCCAACCAATCATTCTCTAACTCTTACACACATCACATTTTCACATTTTATAATGTAAACAAATCACAACTCAAACTCCAACCGATAAAATCAAACACTCATTTCACTCAATCTCCATTTTCTACTTTATTTCCCCGAGTTTACAACACATCAGCCACCTCAGCCTAAAGCGACACAACCCTAAAGTTCTAGCAAAAAATTAAACATTGGAATTCAATTATATCCTATCCTAAGGTATTATCCAATACATTATATATTGGATAGTCACTATGGGGATATTTGAATTGGGAGTGGGCAATTCGGATAAGGAATGATTCAATCCACTTTTATTTTACTTTAAGGTTTGGTCATTCGGATTGTCCATCCCCCTCTATCCACTTCCTATTTTCTACATTATTATATACATCACCTTTTACAATTTTCAATTCACTTTTTTATCATTACCTAATATCCTACATCACATTTTACAATTTTCAATAGACCTTTTTACAAATTTCAATACATTTTTTATCATTACCTAATTGACCAATCATTACTTACATCACCTAAAACCTATTGATGTGACATCTGCAATACACATCCTATCTTACTACACCCTTAAACAAAAATAATTTTATGAATGGACCAGCCGTGGATGTTCCCCAGCAACAGGGCACATTCCACTACAGCTTAATCCAAATATCCCTTATGAGTGTTGCTTAAGGTTGATGAGTGCTGAGTTACTGTTAGTTGAGAGAATATATGACTGTGCTTTATTGAGTTTGAGTCTCCTCAATGAATTGAGGGCAGTCTAAAACAAATATACCCTCAATCTACGACGAAGTAAATGGAACCTAATATATTGGATAGAGACAGTATCCATCTAGGACAAAGTAAACAGAGATGCATTTAGGGGGTGGGGCGGCGATCATCCTCTTTGAACTTCCAAAATATTACATGTAATTTTATCTAATAATTTTTGTTGATATTTTCAATATGTAAGAATCTGTCCTCCTAGACTTAAAAAAAAAAAAAAAAAAATCGTCTTTATACTCTCTTATATAGTTTCATAAAATACGCCTTCCTTGAATGAAATTCTAGATCCATTCCTAAAAATAAATGGAGCCTATTAGAAGAAATTAGATGTGTTTTCCCTCTCATTCACATTTTTACTTGCTAAAACTAAATAAATCTAATAAAACTAATGTAATAAGAGACGTGTATATATGATAATGATAATGTCGAAAAATAATTCTACATTTTTACACTTTGTTTTACGTAAATCTGCAATATAAGCAAAAACCTGTAGTGGCAACTTATAACATAGAACACCATCTCAAATAATATAGATTGTCTGAGCGATTACTCGTAAAAAATACAGTTTCCTTTTCATTAATATTTTTAGGTAATAGTATGTATCACATACGATATACTTCCTCCATGTCATATTAATTGATGTTCTAGAAAGATATGGAAGAATTGAAAAATTAAATATATTGGCAAATATACCATCAGTGATAAGATTTAATCAAATCAAATCCAATCAAATCAAATATTAATGGATGGTTGAAAAGAAAGAGATATGTTAGAATTGACATAGGGGCAAAATTGAGAGAAATGTAAAAATAGTTAAAACGTCAATTAATTCGAAAAAACATTAAGAAGTTAAAGTATCAATGAATTTGAAACAGAGAAAGTATATATACACTCTGTTACTTCAACTACCGAAGATCATAACCTCTATTGTGTGGGAAGAACTATTTTTACTTGGAAGATGGAGCCAACCAAAATAGTAGTGTGGACAATAGTAAGCTCTTGAATTGAATCAATTATTTTTTTAATTCTTTTGTGTGAATTATATATTTTTGAATTCTGATTTACGTCTCTAATTAATTTGAAAGAATCAAGTACGTATGTAATGAAACCAATGTTTTTTAAAATGTGCATTTGAATGGATTGTGTAAATAAATTGAAAAAGATTTTTTGTTGGTAGTTTAAATTGTTAGGATAGACAGACACAGTGGTTCCCCTGTTCTTTTGGTGTCAGTTATGGCTATACTAGTACGACCATCCTCCCACCTCTCAAACAAACTCCTCTCCTCTGGGATCAGAATTGCCATATTATGTATCATAAATTTATTTGAAATACTATATTTCTATATATTGGAAATTTTTGTAGGTACACTTTATTCTTTTTCTGAACGCTAATCACCTGTTGTACACTTCAAAAAAACTTAATAACTATGTTGTTGATTTATATGGACTTTTAACCAAAAGACTTAATTTCTAATATTAAATTTTCACATTTGCACATTCATTCAGACATACTTCAATTTTCTTACACACCATTACATTACATAACAGATTAGAAAACACTCGTAGACCAATTATTTCATTATACATGTGTGTTTGAACTAGGACCGATTTACCTGCCAGAGTTCCATTAACTTTTGTATACACATCCTGTACAAATTAAAAGCTGGAGTTCCTCCGTGCATTTCCTTAAATTTCACTTCATGGTCTTAAAAGCTTTGGACTAGAGTTGGAGGCTATCCAGCTCGCAATTACATCAACAAGGAGATCAATTTCCTTCGAATTGTCTGCACGGAAAATTCTCGAGTCTGCACTAAAAGTAGTGCCCACTTCTTTGGCAACTGACTCCCATGGTGTACCTGCTGTTAAAGTTGCCAAAAACTCACCTCCTCGATTGACTGCATCTGCCATTGCTGGCGGAACATCTGGCAGAACCTGAAGGTTGAGATATTTCCAAAAAACATTCAGCTTTTAGGATGACACACATAACAGGGATCCTCTATTTAGAAGGAACACTTGGATTAGGTAGTACCTGTTGTAGAGGGAGACCGTGATCCCCTGGTAGCTGACGAATGGACATATCCAGCATTGAACTGATTGCAGATTCTGAGCTAAGGACCTGGGCTAGTCTTGGGGTTTCGTCAATCGAATCATCTTGGAACTTTATTAACAGATTCCTTGAGATTCCATAGTAAGATCTTATCTGTCATATGCACAATCATACAGAACAGTGTAATGTTAACTTTTCTCTATTGCTTTCCTAGTTCCGACGAATTGATGCAATGTGATAACCTTCCGAAGATCTAGGTTGCATTTGGATGCAAGAAGAGGGCAGGAAGAATGTTGAATGACTTCATATTACCAAAACCACATAATTGTGCAAACAAACTCAGTGTTATAATAACGAGCATAATTAGTGGTGCACCAGGCGTCACACAAACTTTGATCAAAGCAGAAAAACAAGAATGTCCAGATGCTATGGAGTTCGAAACATACTGAGAAGATACCAACATTATTATCAATATTCATAAAATGTAATATCAAAAAGGATAACAAACAGGTAGAAAGTCGTGTTAATTAAATATAAACTCCGTACTGAACAATATGCTAAAAGTTTATAGTGGATTACCAATCGTTGTGTTTCATCTGGCTTGGGGGAAAAGTCTTCCCTCCCTTTAGCCAAGTCCATGTACAATGGAGGAAGCTGCTCAACCAGAGGAAGAACTTGCTTCAAGATGGAAGGGCTAAGGTTATCAAACTGCTTCCTTGTCATCTCAGCCTGTAAAATATTTGAACCACCAAAATTTCTGTTCACAGGTCTCGATTTTCCAATGAGGAAAACAGGATGCAAGCTAGGCGTGTGGTTAAGAACAATCAAAACCAAAGTTTACATTTGCCATTTCATATTTAAATTTCACAAAAATGGGGATTCAATTTGGTATGGCATACCAAACCTCTATCAAATACAAAGGATTTCTTTACACCCCCAGTTATGAACCTAATTCTACCAGTTTGTCTTCTACCTAACACTCTTTAAAATACTATATGGATGTAACTTTGTCATTTTCTATATGTAGTCCATCCATGTTTCTTTATGACCCACATTCTCACTGGTAAAAAATTAAAGCTAACCCACGGAACTTGATGCAGGCTTATCAAGATCAGCTCAAAGGTACCCAGAAAAATCCTCAAGAGCTTAAGTGAAGCTAAGAGATTAGTTTTCCATTAGTAACTAATTAACCATAACCAATCTAATTAAACCCCTTTCTGTTTTAGTTTGTTCTTTGATGCTTATACACAAAATTGGTTAATGACTTCTTCACAGACTAGAAAATAGGCTTTGTTTCCATTTTTCCGTGTAATATAGATGTGTCAGCACTTAGCACATCTCATCCACAGTTACTAAGTGAAGACTCTATTTGTGGAGCCTTCTGGCACCATTCCTTCTTCTTGACAACTAACAAGCTTCACTTACTTTTTCACCTTCATGGAACCTGATTTGGATCCTCTAGAGTACTCTACAGTGCATTTCAGAGACAGTCACACACATTATGTGGATCCCACTTTTCTATTTTTAATTCACTAATAAGATGTTTCACTTCTCTCTCTCCAAAATGCACCGTGAAGTAACTTTAAGACCAACTTCAAAGAGCACCATCTGTTTGCAGTTGTCTCCATATTTTGAGATGGCACCACAAAACCCACTCTCAACCTTAGTGGTCCAGCTATTGTACTAACACAAAGATAGTATAAATACTTGAAAGAATTTTGGAAATCAAATTCTCAGATCTCACTTCCTTTTCTCCAAGAATAAGTTAAAATGCATATTTTGGAGCCTTGTATTTCATCTGTATTGCTGTTCTTAACATTGAAAAGGAATTTTGAACTTTCTTGTTTCACCTTTGTTTCCTTTTTTGTTTGACTCTGATCGGACATCTAGATAGCACATAAATGCATGCAACACCAACATACGTATGAAGGGTCTTGGAGACAAGATAGTAAAAATCGAAGAAGATGCACTCCATATCATTTAGACAGAGAATCTCAAAGCTCCAAAAGTTAAATTTCAAATATGGATACTCGACAATAGAATAAAAAATTTGCTCAAAAAAAGACAATAGAATAAAAAAGTAACAAATACTTAGAGAATATGATCGAACGAGATAATTGATCTTGATTGCTACATTTATAAACCACCAATATTGCCAGGTAGGTATAAGCCAAAATCTTACCCCAAGACGAATAGTTGGTGAAGATGCTAGTTGCGATAAAAATGGTCCAATGCTTTGGGCCATTGGAACAAGGACAGGTGAAAATAGGGGAATAGCCAAGCTCGCTTCCTGAAAGTAAATAGACATTTCTAAGGAATAAAGAATAACAGCAATAAATTTGATAAATTATTTAATAATTCCAGACCCTGGGTTCGCATAGCCACATGAAAAGCGGATGCCACGTAACTTAAGCTAATTTCTCAACCTTCACAGACAAAAGACAGCATACAGTACCTTATTATTGAATGCCATTAATATATTTCCACTTCGTTGCACAGCATACCTTGAGCCTGATAATCAACCACAAATTGTTAATGATGCTAAGCATCTCGAACTTCAGACTAGTAAATACAGCCTATAGGATAAGTCAACCTATCAGTAGATGAATGACAGAGCCCAAAGAATGACCAATTCCAAAAGTAGGAAGATCCTCAACCTGCACAAAAATGCAACTGTAACAAACAGCAAACAAATATCCGGCTATATACACAAATTCAAAGAACAAACTTACCGTTTCTTTAAGATAACGTAGACACCTCTCATATTTAAATTGCACTTCATCTGCAATGAGGAAGTGATCAAAACCACTGGCATAAGGTGTTGCAATAATTAATATACCCCTGTTTCACAAGGTGTACAGCAAGTTAGTTAAAATCTTAAGTTATTACTGATGCTAGAAGGAGTGACGAGAAAACTAAAGGGAAACATAAACAAAGACATTAGCACATAAAGTTAAAGAGGGGTAAGGGCCGGGTAGCTTGGAGAAAGCAAGGCTAAAAGCATAAGTCCAGCCTCCAGGCCATAAATTTGAATTTTCCAAATCGTTGCCAGGGTGTTTGGTACACAGAAGAAACAATTAAAACTCAAAGTAATTGGCATAATGAACAAGTGACATCAAGATAATAAACTCCTGAAAATACAGATGACAGGACAATGGTGTCTGAATATGACTGGTCACATTAGAGTATTAACTATATGTTGAAGATAAAACAACTCACTGATCTGCAAGACGTTCCAGGAACAAGCGGTAAGTTAGCTGTGGGGCAGCCCCCACAAATATGCCACCAATAAAATGTATGATTGACGTTATTTTGGAGTTTCTTGGTTTCAGCACCCATGCCCCCTACAAAATTCAGGTGTATAATATCAGCAATCTGTCCCATTTAAGCCTCTGAACAACGATGCAGAAACATATCATCATCCAGAGCATCTGATAGATGTCTCTAGATTGTATATACAACAGGCTTTCAAGTGTAAACATTCTTTGTACCAGCAGCTAAACTCACAACTTCAATTTTTCCACAGGGCAGAAAAAAGGACGAAATATGACATCTGAAGGAACATTGAAAACAGAAATTATTCAATAACAGCTAGCAGCTTTTCTAAGCATCAACCACCCAAATAGTGAAGTAGCTTAATTGGTTTATGATACCTAATCAATTACAGTCCAAGTCGGTCAAAAGTAAAATATACCTCAATTTCGCTCCAATCTCCTGAACCACCCCAACCACCTTGAGTTTGCTTCACAGTCTCTGTCAGTACTCTGTTGATGTAGAAAACATTATTTTACCAACTTCAAGTGGACCATACGAAACAAATTATTTGAAATAAGAAAATAATGTACTATATCTCTCTTGAAGAAATAGTCAAATAATAATGGATTTGGAAGCATAGCTAAAGGAGAAAAAGGCCAACACAGAGAGCATCCTTCCCATCCCTTTAAACCATTGAATTGAAAAGGATGGGCACAAAGGTGAAGAAGTGAAAATGATTGTCAAAGGACATAAGGAAGCATTCAGGTTTGGGTTTTACAATTTGCATTTGAACTACAACAGATTAGAAAATTTGAAGCTATATAGTAACTGGACTTCTGGTAGATAGTCCAAATCAATACGGGACCTCCGGCATAACCAGTCTGCCAGTTGCTATCAGATTGCTATATACTAGGCACCTGGATAAGTTTTGGCAACTACTTCCTTATATCCTTCCTCTAAATGAAATTCAACTTCCGGAAGAAATCCATAATTTCTCTCCCTTGATTCTTGTCTCAATTCTCTACTTTCGTCTAGTCAAGTTCTCCTCTATTTGAAATCCTGAAACTCCATGGGATAATTTACGATCAATGTCTTCAGCCACTACACTCAATCTTGAAGCGATCTAGCCTAAATAATCTCACACTCGAAATCACGAAAATAGACGGGCGAAGAACACTTAACCAAACGAATACTATAGTTAATCAAACAGCGCACGAGGAATTAAATTAGAAACAGAATGGTTAACCTTTCTATGTCTCTGTAAAGTTGAATTCCTGTTGTTTCACTTTGATTATCCTTGCTGCTGCAATAAGTTGCGATACGTCTGGTAAGGACGGTGTGGCGAAGATTAGGGGAGCAAGGTAAGTTGCTGAAACGTAGGAAAGAGCGCGACGGGGAGGAATCAGAGCGGGGGGAAGCAAACGTTAGATGATGCGTTGGCATCGATATAGATGTCGCCATAGCTGATAGAGGAAGACGATTGAACGTGTTGGGAGGTATGTAGTAATGTCACGCAAAAGAGCCGCTAAATCAGCTAGGTGAAACAAGTATGACCACCTCTCCAATTTGTCCACGTCTACTATACTCTTTCAATATTCTTCATTTCGTTTTCATCCTATTCGGGGATAATTGGATTAGAATGCACTTTTGTTACACTGGTAAGACGTAAGATTGTTTAAATAGTAAAGTAATTTTTTTGACAATCATGAAGTATGGTACCATATGTAATGTAGATATCAAATAAGAAGGGTTGGAGATTGTTAAAGGTGATATAAATGATTAAGACATCTCTAATGGTAAAATTCAAAAGCAGGTTTTTATGTGTCCACATAAATTCCACATCACTATCACCTCAAAAGTAGAACTTCTACGTTTAAACAAATACTCACCAATCATTCTACCTAACAAATAACTATCCATGGGTCCTACTTTCAAATATTCCGGGAAAGTCGTGCCTCAATTTGTAACAAGTGTTGACAGTCATCAGCAATGAACTTTCTCAAGTAATATTAGCCGAAAACTTCAGTCGCATATCTGCAAAAATTAAATAAACATTCAATGGCGATTGTTTCAGCAACTCGTAGGTACTCATTCGTAATGGTCAGCAGAACTACCATATGCCAGTTGGCGTATGGCCACAGTACACTTCTGTAGTGGTGAGAAACCTTTTTTTCCAGCCGCATCGACCCTCCAATGAAAATATTCATCGTGAGACTCCAACGCATTATCTATGCGCAAAAATAAATCTCTACCCATTCGAAATCGTCGTCGAAACACCTCACTGCCGAATGTCGGATTTTCAGATAAGTAATCACTGAAAATCCTAGCATGTCCACCCTCATGATCTCTTTCCACATATGTTCTTTGTTTTCTGGTTATGCCAGAGGAACCCTGTGGTACGTCGAGTAGTGCTCGTTGTTGTAATAAAGTTAGGTAGTATTTCTCGACTGTGTCATCCATTATGAAGTCGATGAGACTTTTACTCACTTTCGTCGGAGAACAAGTGTGAAGATGAAGACATATTCAATAATTTGAAAATAAAAATGAAAACGAGTGAAGAGGAGACAGAGAATTTTTATTGTTGTAACTATGAATGCGAGCAACTGCAATATATAATGTGAGTTCCAACGGCTAGTTTTACGACAACTATTTTTCCATCAGCTAGTTTTCCAATGACAATTTCATAAAAAAACATTCATTATATAAAAACTGAATATTACATTGGATGATTAAAAGAAGCTACAATACTCACAATGAAAGCAACGTGAAATAAAATTACATAATTATAACAACAATAAGTAATATAACAAGCCGCAATTGTTCTGAATTTGCTCACACATGTGGAGGTGTATACGCAGTTGTTCAGGTGTCATCTTTGACATATCCCTCATGAGGATTTTGTACTCATGTGATCTGGCGAGACCAACCAAGGCTGACAGCTTTTGAGTGTTATATTTCTTTAAGCCAGCTATCTTTTCATCAATCTCCTCTTGGCTTTGTTCAGCTTCATTTGATTTTCCTTTACCCTTCGCCATCCTCTTCGCCATCTTTTGCCCCATTAGATGAGTGTGTGTCGTATTAGGGTCCTCACTAGCGCTCACATCAGTGTTGGAAGATGAATTGTATGCTCCAGACATAGAAACCTTTGTGTTTTTGGTATCACGAGCTTCATCATCTGATCAGCAATTTTGGAATGTCTTTTAGAATCCTCCAAGATCCCAAATGCTTAGATACTCCCCTTCTCATGTTCTTGTTTATACACTTTTTGTGCCTTTTCCTAGATATCTACGTCACTTTCACCGCTCCCCAATTCTTCTTTTGTTCTCTTAGATTGCACAAAACCACTTCACTTTTCGCTAAAGGGTATAGAAATGCGACTTTAATTTGAGCCACATTTTGAAAGACTTGGTGGCTCTGCTGCAACTTTTGGTTATTGCCTATCACATAATCAGTGCTAATATCAAGCTAGCGCCTTGAAAGAAGCTCATTTTCTTCTGAAGAATACTTTCCCTTTTGAGCTTCCTTGGGAGTGTTTACTTCTTCGCACTAGAAAGGTCGGCAACAAGGTTGATATGCTCAAGGCCTATTGGAGAGCATTGTGAAGAGTATGGAGATGATCTTTGCGATTTTGGAGTTGGAGTATCCTTGTCTGTGCCAAATCCATCTGTATTGAATCTTCAAGTGGAGCCCAAAGCTAGAGGACCTCCATATGGTGGAGGCGACATGGAAAGAAAGTGAGGCAGATACATATAATACAGAGCTAATTGCCAGCTTCTGCGATGTTTAGTGGAGGTGTCGGGAATTTATGTGATTGGAACCTAACATCTTGAGGACGGATGTTGAAATTTTGGGGCCAGATATTGTTATTTTGGGAAGAAACATTTTCTCCAGAAGTGGAAGAATTAAACTAATTCAGCCAAGAATCTTTATCCATCCTATTTTGCGATGTGTAAGATTTGTAGATAAATTGATATTTGTAAGAGATGGCAGAAAATTGTTGAACTAAACTATGTATTTATAGTTTAATTTTTTTGGATTTGAATATAAAAAAAGGAAAAGGCCGTTGCAAAAATAGTCGTTTTCTAAACTACAACTTGAACATATTATTGTAGGAAGATAGTAGTTTATAACTAAATATAAATAAATGAATAAATAAAAGAAAAAAAAATGAAGAGGCCGAAACGATCGAAACAAATCAAATACATTAATTTCCTATCCCCAACGATAAAAAAAGGAAGAAAAGCCAATGAAATTTAAAAAATTAAAAATTAAAAAAAAAAAAAAAAAAAAAAAAGGCAAAGGCTGACCACGGCTGGCTCCACGCCAGTGCTGCCCTCACGTGCGCGTGGGTGAATGCGCCCGCAATCCTGTTTCTTTTTTTCTTGCGCGTATGAGCACCCTCCCTCTCTTCCTCTCC
Source organism: Ajuga chamaepitys (assembly GCA_958295605.1). Classification (NCBI taxonomy): domain Eukaryota; kingdom Viridiplantae; phylum Streptophyta; class Magnoliopsida; order Lamiales; family Lamiaceae; genus Ajuga; species Ajuga chamaepitys. The sequence goes on along the minus strand of OY282508.1, from coordinate 20,439,226 downwards.
CCTCTTTTCCTCTTCTACCTAGATAGAAAAACTAAAATCCATCCCTCCCAACAACCCTCTACCCATCAGCAAGGTTTTAGTTGATTGTTATGTCAACAAAAACGTCACATTGGGACGCCCTTATTGGTTGACTGGATAATGATATAAATGTATTGGAAATTGTAAAAGGTGATATAGAAGGTCAGGTAATGATAAAAATTTGTATTGAAAAATGTAAAATGTGATGTAAGTAATGATTAAATGATTAGTTAATGATAAAAATGTGTTAGGGTATTAGGAGGTTTTATTTAAAAGGGATGGAGATTGGTTGCCTGATCGGTGATACACATAATGAGATACCTTTAGGTTGTATCATCTCACATCCGGCTTAGCCCAACCTTGTCCAATTATCCTCATAAATCTCTCAATAATTAATATAACATATATTTATTAAAACCTAAATAGAATATAAGATACTCCAATAGATACCAAATAACACTTAGTGATGTTTGGACAAGGAGGAACACATTCAGATTGGGAATATGTCTATCCAAAAGATATGTTTGGAGTGGGATGAAGTAGAGTAGAATGTGCAGTGTAAATACCAAATAATTATGTTGGTAGATGATGATTTATATTATTATATTGTTAGAAGTGATAAGTAATAATTAAAAAGTTGTTAGCTTAAGTGGCGAGAGCATCCACTACCTAGACTTTTGGTCCTGGGTTCGAGTCACCTTGGGGGGATAGGAGGGTCTTTTTCTTTGTTCACCTTGGGAGATGACAGTGTTTTTTCTTTGTTCTTAGATCTTCGATTAGGAGAAAAAATTAAAAAGTTGTTGTGATTTGTGAGTTTAAATTATTATGCTGTAAAAAGTGGTATTGCTAATAAGTGATTGATTAGATTATAATTGAAAGGGAAAATTACTAATTGACCACCACACGATTACCCTTTTTGGACTAAGGCATGTACAGTATCAACATTTACTAATAGACAACCAAACTATTAAAAGTTTCACTTTGGCAGCTGCGACCAACTTTTTGGCCACACAAGAGTCACGTGTCCCCACATATTTTCTGTAAGGGTAAGTGCATCATTCTCCACTTAAAAAAGTACTAAAAACATCAATCAACAAATATAAGACTTCCCAGATGATGTGAAGGCTCATTTCAAACACACATGAACACAACAGAGAAGATGAAGAGAGAAAGAGGATGACCAAGATTTGCTTCAGTAGGCTTAATTGGTGAGGAAGAATACGGGAAGAAGATATGTAGTCAAGATCAAGTACCCTACGATACAAATTGTAAATTGTAATACTACTTTAGATTACCAGTTTTATGCTAAATTTATTGACAAACTTTTTATCAAATTGTTTCGCTAATGTTAGACATTTACCAAGGATTAATATTTTTTTCTCTTGTGTATATGATTTTGAGAGATGAATCCCTAATCTATCTATGAATCCCTAATCTATCTTTGTCTTCTCTCGAGTCTGCATATGATTGGAATGACCCTACTTATATGGGAGGGCTTCTGTTTGTAAAAAAGACTTTTATTTAATTTAAATTTTTTTTATTTGGAAGGCTGATTTAAATGGAGAAAGACATATTTACCTTATAAAAAATGCTTCTAGGGCATGTAACTATCGTTTGGCTGGAAAATTAGAAGACGGCTACCACAGTGCAACTTTTCAATAGTTTAGCTGCCTATTAGTAAAAAATGATACTTTATATGCCTTAGTCCAAAAAGACAAATAGTTTGGCAGCCTATTAGTAATTTTCCCTAATTGAAAATGTAATTGAGATTTCTGGAGGATGAGATTTTAGCTGGCAATGTGCTATAGGCCAGATAGAGCACATCCTCCATCCTAATCCAAATGCCCCCCTTATGTATGATAAGGAATTACTTTTATGATAAAAAACTTGAAAAAAAAAATGATTTATTATAAAAATGTTATTTTTTTTCAATTTGCATAGATTAATATTCAATGCAACAATTTATATATTTAAAGTAACATCATTTATGATAAAAATCATTTCTACCTCGCGGAAAGGGACATGTGTGACAATCTTATTTAAATATTTTCCCAAATGAAATAGAGAGATCGGGCTATACACACCTTCAATTTTTCCAGGTGAGGTCCTCTATTCCAACTAATATTCATCTCTCATTTCAATTCAATCAATATAGCTACGTTTAATATTGTTGATGTTACGTTGGATATCATTTTATATACATTACGCATATTAATAGTGGTGGAATAGGAGATGAAATATCATTTGTAATAGATAATTTTACCCTCTCTCATTTCTCGATAAATAGTTTATTCCACATACCATATTTTCTTTTTGAAGTATTAGTTTCCAATTTATGTTTCTGTTTCTGTAACTTATAAAATAATGCATCTTTTTGTTCTTTTAACCCATAACACAAGTTAATTAATTGGTTATTGCGTATATGACACCCTGGAAATGTTTTTTACTACTAATGTATGTGCCTAATTTTGAATTTAATTTATATGTGTTGGATTTTTTAAGGGAAAACCCAACTTCTATTAGCGACAAATTATTGGGCTAACGCTCTACATCAGACTGAATCAGTCGAATAATACTTTTAGGAACCTCTTCTGACCATATACGACAATCTTCTAACCATTAACATCAAGAGGTAAATGGACAATCTCGTGAGCTACTCTATTTGCTTCACGGGGAATAAAAACATATGTGTCGTTGCATGTCGCCCTGCCAAATTCCTTATATCTTGTACGATAACACCGATATATGCTTCAATTATTTCCGCCTTAGAAAGCATTGTCATAAGAGATGGATTATCTCCTTCCATTATCAAGTTCCCAATGCCAGCTTCCTTGACAGTTTGAAGTGCAAAGAGGAGAGCAATTCCCTCTAGAAGTAAGGATGGTCTGCCACCATAAGTTCAACTCCCACCATTAGTACCTCGCCCTCGTTGTCCCTGATTATAAAGCCAAGGCCAATCAAGTATTTGATCTATGCACCTAGATAATTTAGTATTAACACATCTGTAGTAATTTGATTAGGTTATCTTCACTAAATCTTTGGGATATGACCTTGCTCACTAGCTACTATGACATCGTACACTTGCAGTATAGCTGGTAGAAATTAGAGCGATTGACGATCACTCTATGCAACATCAGTATCATACAACAGACCATACAGTAAGCTGTCAACAGAAAAAACAAAGATTTAGCAACTCAGCAATTTCAAAGTTAAGAAATATAGCCAGTGGAGACAAGAGACAATCTTGTATGACTATGCAATAACATGAAGACACGTATCCTAACAAAAATAAAAGTGAATCCGCAGATTGACATTATCGTATCTACTCTCACCTACTCTCACCTACTCTCCTAGCAAAAGGACAACAATGGCTCCAACCTATACAAGAGTAAATGTTAAATGGAGAAAATTCATTACCCTTTAACAATGAGAAGTCCCATTGAAAGAGACCGAAGACCAAAACGAGCATGAACGTATAGGAGCACCAAACTGAAGCAAGAGAACACTGCTCATTGATAATCTCATATTCAAGCATAATTCTCAAAGTGCTATGAAGGATCTCAAGCATTTACAAAGCTCACTCTCAATCTTAGTCTTTCTTACTGAAGCCAGTCCATCTCTAAATATGTTCAAGAATATTTAGAGGCAACTTCAAATTAAAGAATCACTTATACCCAACTATCTGAGTGGTATAATGGGGAGTCTTTCTTGAATCATGGATTCAAACTAGACTAGAGTAGTTCTGAGGAACTGATACAGGTAGAGGTGTGCGTAGAAGGACTACCACCACCTTCGAACCACTCTAACTTCCGTGTGTGTATTATTTTCCTTATATTTGTGTACTTTAATTGTTGTTGTAACATATTGCATATATCTGTGCAGAATATAAAGTGAAAATATAGAAGAAATTAAGGAAGCTCACTTTCATTCAATATCAAGAGGGTATTTATACATTGTGAATAAGATCAAGAGACTGCTGACTCAGCATAACAAACTAATAGAAAAGTAACCGCCTATCTCATATAATATTCTACATAGAGTTCTCCTTCATATTCACTATGTGTGGTATGTGCACGTGCAGCATGCATGCATGCAATCACAATTGCAAGCTTCTTCCTCTTTATATGCTTAACATGCTCCCCTCAAACCAAACTTGGGGGACGAATGAGTGAGAAATTTTGACACAAGTGGTGGAACCGAAGCACAGTCACAAGTTTTGTAAGAATATCGGCAAGTTAATCTTTGGAAAAAATATGTTGTACTTTAATGACACATTGCTGGACCAGTTTCCTAATGTAGTGTATGTCCACTTCGATGTGTTTTGTGCGTGACTAAAATATAAAGTTGATGCTAGTGAAATAGCACTGATACTATCACACCATACCACAAATGGTTGCTCAACCTTAATCCCCAGTTTCGTAAGAAATGATTTAATCCATACTAAATTCGTGAAAATGTTGGATAAGGCACGATACTCAGATTCGGTACTGCTGCGAGCCACAACGTCTTATTTCTTTGAGCTCCAGTTGATGTGAATCTTGCCTAAATAGACACAATGGCCACCTGTACTTTTTCTATCATCTAAGGAACTCTCCCAATCGGCATTCGAATATCCAATCAGAGTATTCTTGGATGAAGGCTGAAAGCAAATGCCATGATATATGGTCCCCTTTAAGTATCGCAAGACACGTTTGTAGGCTTGCCAGTGAAGAGTGGTAGGAGCAGTGAGGAACTGACTCAACTTATTCACAATAAAAGAGATATCAGAGCGTGTTGTTGTTAAGTGTTGAAGGGTGCCGATGGTACTGCGGAAGACAATAGGTTGGTCGAATAACGCACTGTCAGAGTTGGAGAGATTGGTTCGAACAGTAAGGACTTTCCGCTGGTTTGCACGGACCCATATTTGTTTTTGCCAATAAATTTGTAATATATTTTTGCTGAAGAATCCCAACTGTGGATCTATGAACCTGTACCCCCAAGAAAAAAGTGACCTCACCAAGGTGTTTCAATGAGAAAACTGAGTTAAGGTGAGTGATGAGTTGTTGAATACATTGAGGACTTGCTCTAGTGATTAAGATGTCATCCACATAGACCAACACAAGTAACAAGATATAAGAGGTATGCTGATAGAACAAAGAAGAGTCAGAAACTGAGGCTTTGAACTTTAATGACTCAAGAGGAGACTTGAGTTTGTCATTCTAAGACTTTGGTGCTTGCTTGAGCCCATAGAGAGACGCTACTAACTTACACACGTATTGTAGCTTTTGATCATCCTCAAATCCAGTGGGCCGGGATATGTACACCACTTATTTGAGATCCCCATTCAGAAATCCGTTATTTATATCAACATGTTGAATTTGCCATCTGTAAGGCATCGTCAAGGAGAACATAATCTGAATAGAAATTGGCCTAATTACAAGGCTAAATGTATCGAAGTAATCAATGCCCCTGAAAGCCCTTTTCCATAAGTCTTTCTTTCAACTCGTCCACTATGCTATCAAGATGTTTTTCTTTTACTTTGAAAATCCATTTATGGTTAAGAAACATCATATCAACTTTATATGGCATAAGGTCCCATATACTCATTATTCATAGCCTCCTTCTAGTGAGTAGACAATAAAGCTTCATCTACAAATTTTGGTTCTTGGACAAATGAAACTGAAGCATGATAGGTTTTGGGTTTGAAAATGCCTAATTTGGATCTAGTGAGCACATGATGATGAGAAGTGGCTAGTGGAGGAGGAGGTGGATCAGAGGAATGAGTATAAGAGGTATTTTCTGTAGATGATAGCCCAGGGGATGTAGGTGCAACTGTTGTGACTGGATTATGTGAGAGGCAGTAACAGGTGGTATGATTGTATTTTCTGGTAGCTGAATTGGAATAGAAGTAGGATGGTTTAGAATAATAGGTGGAAGGAAAGTGGTAGTTGGAGAAGGAGGAGGAAACATAAGGTTGTACGGAAATTCCTCTTCTTTAAAGGCAATGTTTCTGACAATGTAACCTCTGCCAGATTGATGAAGGCATCTATATCCCTTATAAAGAGGGTTGTACCCAATGAACAAGCACTTAGAAGACCTATATTAGAGTTTGTTGGTATTGTATGGTCTTAAGTAAGAGAAACAAGTACAAACCAAATACCTTAAGAAAGGAGTAATCATGAGGATGTCCATGTAGTTTTTGATAGGGTGATATTTTGAAGAGTGGGGGAGGAGTCTATTGATGGTAAACACAACACTAGAGAAGGCATCCCGCCAAAAATTGAAAGGAAGAGAAGCATGAGCAAGCATTAACAACCCTATTTTTGTAACATGTTGGTGTTTCCTCTCGGATTTCCCATTTTGTTGATGGGTGTATGGACAAGAATATTTACAAAGGTGCATTAAGATGTGAGGAATTTAGTGATTGGACTATGCTCTTTTCCCATGTCCGTTTGAAAGATTTTAATAGCAACATTGAATTGAGTTTTAACAGTTGGGCCCCATACATCCGAGGAAACAATATCAAAGGGAGTAGTATCCTTTGGTTCAACAACAGGAAAATGCATTCTATGTAATTTGCCTTGTTTACATGTAGAAGGACAATTTCTGGACAATTCTAGTAATCTTTAAATGTTTCAATACAGAGGAAACAATATAAGGACATGAATCTCCTAATCTAAGGTGCCACAGATTAGCTGTTTTATTGCTATTGGTAGTAGGAGCTGATGAAGAGTAGAGAAAGCTAGATTCAGTGGTTAGCTTGAGCTGCAGATTAGATGATTTGAGAGAGTCTTAGAGTGGGATTGGAAGGAAGAAAGTTTGGAGATATCCAACTGATAGAGCCCTTCCTTAAGAGAGCCACTGTTGCTATTAAACTCATCAAGTTCTACCCAAAGGCTCTCTTAAGGAAGGGCTCATTGCCACAACCATTGTTGCACATACTAGAGGTATTGTAAGCTTGTGGATTTGTATGTGGAGATGTAGTTTGATGAAACTGGACTAGAGCTAGATTTGCTTGGACGATGAAACTGGTGGTTGAGATTGAGCTACATGAGCTTGAGCATAAGTTAAACTGATGCCTATATAATTTTCATCAAAACGTAAAGAAACATTTTGATGCAATATGAACCAGCTTTCCACATATTTGACAAGATAACTTAGATCTGGTAAACTTGCCTCTACCATTTCCGGAATCTCCTCCATTATCACGACCATGATTCTGACTCTGAGTTCCCCCATAGCCTTTGCCATAACTCTGATTGTGATTTTACCCAAATGTTTGATTCTAAGCGTAATTAGCCATGAGATTACAGATAATCCTTGCACTTGTGCCATTTGTTTGGTCCACATTTCATAAGTCCGGAGAGCACATTGAACTTTCTAAAGAGATAGAGAATCAGTACGAGTAGATAGATGAACTACTATTGGTTCAAATTCTGCACCACATCCACTCAAGAGATACATGATAACTCATCATCCTTAATTTCCTAACTTACATCTATTAAACCATCGGCTAAACAATTCATTTTGAGGACATAATCCTCAGCCAATAAATCACCTTTCTTAGTAGCCTGCATTTGAAAACGAAACGTCGTAGCTCGAGCATGCGAACGCGATTGGAAAAAAGCCTCAAGCATTGACTAGATCTCAGTTGTTGAGGTACAACGAGTAATATAAACGAGAAAATTTTCGAAAATTGTAGATTTCAACCAACTGAAAAAAAGTTTGGTCTTTCCACAGCCAGACGAAGAACTCTGAATTATCATGCGGAGCTTCAGTAATGAAGAAGCTTTGGACGTACCAAGTAGCAGAGAGTCATAACCATATGCTTTCCCTATAGCAGTAACCCGACTTTTCAAGAATCGGAAGTTGTTCTGATCTAAATGGATAGAGATAGGTGGAAGAACAAGGATTGAAGAAGAAGAAGCTGATATCTGCAAGCCGTAGCCATGGTAGAAAAAGGAAGAAGGATGGTGGTTACCAGCTTGCTCTGGATACCATGTAAAATATAACATGGAAATAAAAGAGAAATACAGGAAGCTCACTTTCATTCAATATCAAGGGGTCATTTATACAGAGTGAATAAGATTAAGAGACTGCTAACTCAGCAGACCAAACTAACAGAAAAATAACCGCCTATCTTCTAGAATATTCTACTTAGAGCTCTTCTTCTTCGCTATGTGTGGCCTGTGCATGTGCAGCGTGCCTGCAATCCCAATTGCAAGCTTCTTCCCCTTTATATGCTTAATAATATACATTGATTTGAAAACAAGTTTACATATTCCACTATGAGTAAAACTCATAAGGCATTGCTAGCAACAAGTTTTGGAAAAAAAAAAAGAAAATTGTTGATTCAACCTGCTCTGTGGGCGCTCAAGAGTATTTCTGCTTTATTAGACAGCTTCACAACTTTTACTCGACTCAAAAGAATGCATTTCGGTATTTTATATGCCTTGTTCTAGGCTCCGCTCTCGTGATCTGGGTTGTTGGGATGAACGCATGTACCTGTGGGGACACGCTCCCTCATAACACTTTATTTTTTTAATGTTTGTTATTTCACTAATTATATAAAAATTTAGAAGTAAAGTGCCCCCACCGCCTTCCGTATTCCTTTTTCAATATTTTTTTTAGAACTTTATACTATCAATATATTGGAAAAAAGAATTGTCTCTCACCATGTAGTGTAGAGGCAAAGCCCTGTGATTTGAGATCTTCGCATGAACCATTTACACATATTTTTTCTGGAAACATTCAAGTAAACGTGTCTACCAATATAATAATAATAATGGTGATGATGATGATGAAAGTTGGTCTCTACTTGGCGTGCAACTAATGCCAAAAACTACCAAAATACTCCTCAAAATTCAATAAAGCAACGTGCAAAAGAAAAAGGAAAAATGAAATGGACGAGATTTTGGCGAGAAATCAGCCACTAGGCTGGATCACAGAGCGCACGCGGCGCGATACTGGAACCCCGATTTTCGTCCGAGATTTTCGCGATTTATATGAAGACAAAACGCAATGACAAGGTGTTATCGTCTCGGCACCCTCATTTTGACGAGAAATCAGCGAGAAAGACACGTTATCTTAATTCAGATACAAGTTGTAAAAAAGGCAGAAATTCACATCCCACAGTCGTAGGTGCAACGGCGATGGTAGAATATTTAATATTTAGAAAACAATGTACCGACAAAGCCCCCGGTTCGGTTGATTTGGCCGCCTTCAACTGAATCAACTCCACTGGCGCCTCTGTAAGTTCTCTACCCCACCCCCTTTTTCTACATCTGCCTTGCCCAGCTCCGTCGAAAACCACCATCTTAATGTTTCAGCTTTTCATTATGGTTTTCCTGTTTCTTCTTTTCTTTAAATCAGATAGAGGGAACAAAGATGTTTCTCTTCACCAGAGTGAGGCTGCGCAGTTGGAATGCATATTTTCTGATAATCTCACCTCTTACTATCCTCTTCATTACCTATTCTACCACTCTTTTATTGCTCAAATCGTCGAATTCAGCACGCAGTTACTCCAATACAACTGAAATGCGTCAGATTGACATCCAACTGAAGCCAAACGACACTCATGGTTGCAATCTTCCATGTTCTCCTTCAGAACAACTTGGCCGTCACTTCTCTCTCTTATCGCCTCCAACAATCGAGACTAACCCAACCCCCTACCACAATTGGGAGCTTTTCAATACAGATTATCAAGAGATGTTAAAAAAGCTCAAAATTTTTGTGTATCCTGATGTCTCCATGAACAGCGAGTCATCCCCTTTTGCTCGTATCTTTCTTCCCCATCCCAACCCCCTTGATCCAAAGGTAGGAAATTATTACAGTGAACATGTATTTAAGCTTGCTCTATTACATAGTCCCTTTGTTACAGCACGTGCTGAGGAGGCTCACTTCTTCTTTATGCCTTTTTCCATCAATGTCATGCGTAATCATCCTCTTTTGCATTCTGAGTCCTCCATTTCCGATTTTGTCGCCAACTATGTGTTGAGGGTCAGCTCTGAGTTCCCATTTTGGAATGCCTCTGGTGGTGCCGACCACTTCTTTGTCTGCTGTCATTCAGTCGGGAGGGAAGCTGCCTCCAAACATTTTGAAGCGCGTAACAATGCTATACAGATAACTTGTTCGTCCAGCTATTTTCAGAGGCTTTACACTGCACACAAAGATATAGCATTGCCTCAAGTTTGGCCACGCGAAGATGATCCAGTCTTGAATCCTCCGAGTATGAGGTAAATAGCTTCTCCTATCTTTCCTACTTATGTCCTGCTTTTGAGTTTCATATTACGTTGTATCCGTTGGTTTTGTTGTGAGAAGAATTTTAGTTCCAACAGTTGGCCATGAGTTAGTTATCAATGATCAACATAATGCATTTATGTTGCTACAAAGAATTAGGACTCGCTTGTAGCTCTAAGCATTCTATGGAGTTTTGGGGCAATATTAAGTTGAATTGAATGATCACATTACGACTTATATAAGAGATTAAATGAAACGGTTTATTACACCTGGATTCTGTCCTGTTATTAGGCCTTAAGTTGTAGTATTATACTAGTGATCCTTGCTTTGTCTCAGCTTCTGGCATTAGAGCTTCTAGTTATAATGATGCATTTAGTGGATGAATTTGTACGTGCTTCTTTGGGACATATGATCTGTGTGCTAGATAGAAGAATTACTGAAAAAACCAGTTGATCTACCGCAAACCAACTTCATGGAATTTGACTTTTGGTCTGTCCCACCTAGCTCTGCCTAATGCCACCGAACTGCCAGCCGCCTACTGCCTCTTGAAACTATGCTTTTTTGTTTGGGGTGTTTCCTCCTTATTCTCAATTTTGCTTCCATTACATATGTTTTTCTGGTGTGTAATGCAGAACCAAACTCGTCTTCTTTGCCGGTCGAACGCAGAACTCTGCCATTCGACAAGAGTTATTTACATTATGGGGAAACGATACTTCTTTCAGTATATTCTCAGGGCCTTTGTCTTTGCCCTATGAAGAAGGTTTCCGGATCAGCAAATACTGTCTCCACGTAAAAGGCTACGAAGTCAACACAGCTAGAGTTGTGGACGCTATCCACTACGGTTGTATTCCTGTTGTCTTATCAAATTACTATGACCTCCCGTTCGCCAATGTCTTGGATTGGACCAAGTTTTCAGTTATAATCAACCAACGGGACATGGCTCGCTTGAAACAGATATTGCTTTCAGTGTCTGAGGAGATGTATATGAACCTCTATTGGAACTTAATTATGGTTAGGAAGCATTTGAGGTGGCATGCTCCCCCTGAGAGTTATGATGCCTTCTACATGACTGCTTACCAGCTATGGCTGAGGAGAGGCTTGCATCGAGTTGCTGAGTAATTAGTTGAATGCGTAAAATGCATTCTTGTCTCCGCTAGTTGTGTTATCTTCACTCTGTACATTAACCAAAAAATTGGGTTTCGGTTTTCACTTGAGCAGCTAAGTGTATGTAATCAGTGCTGCTTCCTACCCTTCGGTTCTGGTTTATCAGAATGGTTTCATCAGTATTTTAATCGAACTTTTTTAAGATATAAATGCATGCTACATTCGGTGGAATGTGCACACTGGCAATTATGTATGTTCGTCCGTTTACAATAAATATTGAGCAGGATGCAATTAGTCATAAATATATCTAAGTGCCCTAAACAATGAAAATGTCCCATGAAATGTAAGTTCTTTCATGTTTAGTTACAGTACACTGGTATTACGGAAAGATCTGCAAGAAACACTTTCTCATAATCCAAAAACCTCAAAGTACCATACCGAATATTTGTCAAAAAGTTTGGAATTTTCGTAAGTTAAAGAAGCTCAAGAAGCATGTTGTCATACATATATAGAATTCTACAAATCCTTCTTCGCATCTAAGTTAAATATTCCCGACCTGTATACAGCCCAGGTTTATATCTCTCTTGTTACTCCGATAAAAAAGAAAAAAGACAAAATGAGGTAAAAAGGAATGATTAAAAGATACAATCTGATTTCAAGCATTATATTTCCATTACGAGCACATTTCTCAATAACTGAGTCACAGTTTATATATCCACACGACCAGCAACTTCTTTCATGCAAGGCTTATATATTACATAACCATCACTGGAATTGGAAATAGCAGCCATGGTCACTCGCTACTATGTGGCTGGTAAGTACGGCGTCTCAACTGAGACTCTGAGTTCGGCTGCTGCAAGAAAATTCTCGTAGGGTCATTAGGATCAACGTATCTGCCAAGAACAAAGATGGGAGATCCGTCTCAAGGTCAGTAGAACAGGAAAAGTTAAAGACTACATTTATACAGAACAACAGTACAGATACGTACGCGTGTCTCATCATCTCATCCACAGGAGTCTGAGCAGCTTGGAGGGGATCCACTCGAACTGGTGCTGCTGCACTGACATACTGGTTGTATTGTCGAACAGAGCCGATTAGGTTGAAGAAGAGTGGGACAAAAGTTCCACAACCGCCTTCCTTGAACAGAATCTTGAATGAGTGAGTTGAATAAAGAGCACTGCTTTCATTATCAGGCACAACCTAAAACAACAGGTGTCAGATCACTCAATTGCAAAACCAGACCCTGGAAATCTACAAGTTTTTTATAGGATTTGCCAGTTTTTTGTGCTTACAGGCTCGACATGGCCAGAAATGTTGTTGCAGTAGAAGATTGGCTGGCTGAATTTTTCGCCATGGACATAGAGCTGCATTATGAATTCCACATCAAGGTAAGTGCACCTCTTCTGACAATCAATTACAACTTGTAGAAGGGACTAATGGAGAAACCCAATAATGACTCGTGCACGGAAAGGTGGCTATAAAAACATACAATCAAATCCTTAGAATCTTTCATCCTCCAGTGGATGTGGTATGAATTTGTAAAACTAAGCGCGTTACAAACTATAAAAGTTTCCCCAAAAGTATTTGCCACAAGATCCGTTCTAGTCCTTGATCACACCGCACATTTATAAGATGTTTATCCTCTCCATAACATTTCAGTTGCAGTTCAACCCGACGCATTGGAGCTTCCAAGGTATAGATACTATTCCAGTCAAGACACATGTGTTGTCTCAAAAACAGATCTTTAGAATACAGAAACAATACTTATTGTAATTATTATTTCTCATTAGGGAGCAAGCAAAAACCAAAAGGCAATGGTCAAACACTAAACTAAGAGTCTGACCGGCTCTCTCAGTTAGCACATATGCAAACATCCTGAAACAAAAAAGTGCCAAGTCCATACAGTTCACACAACAGGTTATGGCCTACAATAATCCAACAAACTGCAGCAGTAAAGCCAGGAGGAAAGGAGAGCTGAAGGAAGAGAAGAGGAGGAAAGACTAAGGCATCCAATTATTCCAATCTAAAGATCATACTTCCAGGTGGTGTGATGGTAAAGCCCGAAAGATGTCACCTGGTAATGTTCTGCAATTAATTCCTAAGTAAGCAGTCATAGTCATTATGCTCCACATCAAGACGTAAACATCTGTGATTCTGTACGCTGCTCACACCATCACTCCCCGAGACCCCATTTATGCCAATTCAACATGAATGGAACATCACAAATTCCTCATAAATAACATATAAAATGTCATAAGTGTAGCAACCAGTATAGCATATAAAGAAGTCCTAACCTGTTAAAATTTTCAAAGAAATTTCTTCAAAATAACCAAATCAGGACAAGACACATACCAGGGGCATATCAAAGGCAAAAAGATTCCCGATCGGTTTCTTTGCAACAAAGACCATACGGATATTTGACAAGTATATAGTTCCTTTTGCCTTAACAGTTCCACCTTGAGTTCTGCAAGTGAATAATGTGAAAATTGAGTGCTTTTTGAGGACATAAAACAATTAAATACCATGAATTATTGCTTCGGATTTCAATCTGGCATAATTAACAAATGAATAAAGCAGGAGCTTCCCAACAAAGAATCAATAAAATGAGAAAGGAGATCGTAAATGAGAATTAGCAGAGAAAACCAAATTAATCTATTAATTATATTTACTAAAAGTTGATATCTTCAGATCTGAAGCATGGATGTGCATCTCGAATGTTATGCTACTAAAAACCAAAATATAAGTTCCCTATCTCTTTGAGTTTCTGTTCTTAGCTGATAAGCTTGTCTGCTAAAGTTGCAAGAAGAATTGAAACAGATGCACCAGAAACTGACAGCATGCCTGCTTTTCCACAGTTAGCCATCAGGGTAAATGACCACAGAAGAATTTCAAAAACGGATTGTAAATCATCTCTCTTAAGGATCATGATTTTTGCTTGAAAGGAAGACAATTCTTTGAATGCCAAATAACAATAAACATAATAAAGAGCATGTTACTGATTATTACTCAGAAATAACATTCCCAAGTTACAGTAATATCCAAGTTAATAGCTCATCCGATGAAGCCTTGAAAGAGAGACAAAGTTATGTAGAGATGAACATCTAAGGGGCCTATTATTTAACCCAGCAGAATATGCTATGGACAAAGAACAATGAACTCCAAACTAATTAAGATATACAAGTAGATAGATGTTAGGTCCATCAATCAATACCGTATGCAAAAGAGCAGCATTGTTAAATGAGGTAGGATCACAAACATAGACGAAAGAAAATTCAATCTTACACAATATACAGTTATCGTATTGTATATGATGCCAAAAATTAGGCTTTCTTCGTCTTGGATATAATGAAGCATAACAACAACCAACAGAAGCGAATGAACAACGAAAAAACTAGTTATGAATTTGAAAGAAAAGAGATAGAATGGAATGAGAAAGAAACCCAGGGATTTTGTCGATCTCAAAATCGACGCCGTCTCTAGCCAAGACAAACATCTCGTTGACGAAGGGCACAGGCATCCCATTGGGGAAAAGCTGAGGATTCAAAGCCATATCTTTGTGTCAGTAGATTTTTCCCTCCGTGGATGAGTAAATTCAAAGGAGCGTAGGTTGCAGAGAAGATCAGAAATTGAATTCCGTAATCAACTGATGACCTTCAGTTATAAACGCGTGGCGTATTATTCCACCATGTTCTGGAACTTGTCGAATATATTCTCCCAACTTTCGGGCTTCTATAGAAATCCAAGTTGGTGCCCTCAAGTAGCCCATTTTCAAAATTCGAAATAAATAATATGTATAACAAATATGAATTTTTACAAATAATTATACTTATGTTATTTTATTATTTATTATTTTGTAATAATAATAATATATATGAACCCACCTGCTATGATATGTACCATAAAGCAGTTGCCTCATTACCAAACATTTCAGGTTTTTTGTTTTTTTTTCTAAAAATATTACTCTTTCAACTTATTGCAAGCTTCATTGGAACAAGGTAGAAGTTAATTAATTGCCTTAAATCATCATCTTATATTTATAATCTTAATCTTAAGTTACAAAACCCTATACTATAGTTATTTTTATCGACTTATTTTTGGGGAAGGAGCTAGAATTTCTCTCATCTTATTGCAAGCTTCATTGGAACAAGGTAGAAGTTAATTAATTGCCTTAAATCATCATCTTATATTTATAATCTTAATCTTAAGTTACAAAATACCCTTCTTTATGTTACCACCAAGGACGAAAATATCCGTATTTACGGAAATATCGGTCTTTCAATTTACGGAGATATCGGTAAGATCTTGATTAATATCGGAATATCGGTGAATTTTTTTTAAAAAAGCGGAAAATGTATTAAAACAGTTAGTTTATCACGATATTTGTTAGATTGTCATAAACCTAGTTAAATTCTAATATACTATTCAAAAAAATAGAGTCAAATACACACATATACAACTATTCGGTAAATAAGAAATATTATATACACTGTTTGGCCACCCGGTAGCCATATGAACTATTTTTTCTTCAATTTGTACTCCATTTCAAAAACATCTTCGATTACTCTTTGTACTTTACAATTTTCTTTTGTAATTGCTATTGAAAATATATTTTTTTGATAAACACACACATAAATTTGCGACTAGGATTAAGATTTAGTTTAATTTATATTCTTGAAATGTTAATCTTAATGGACACTACACAGCCCAACTTTAAAAACAAGTCCATTAAATCTCAAATAGATGTAAGCCCAAATAATGTCAAATTAAACCCTAAAAATACATGGAAGAATTGGCGTTCTTCTTCCACAAATTGCAACAAGTTTTTCTCCCTTATGAGATTGATGCTATTAGAAGTATACCATTGACTCAAGAGCCGCGATCCGATAGTAGGTATTGGAAGTTCGAAGAAAATGATCGGTATTCGGTTAAAAGTGGGTATCGTGTGGAGGTTGGTGGTTTTAACCCGTCTCCTTCTTCAGAACAACGAGCTTCGGGGTGGTGGAAATTCATGTAGGCGCTATCTCTCCCATCTAAGGTAAAAGTGTTTTTATGGCAGGCTTCATCTAATTATCTCGCTTTCCCTTTAAATTTGAATAATCACCATATTCCTATATCTCCATCTTGCTTGAGTTGTGGATATTCGGTCGGTTCAACTATGCATGGCTTATTCTTTTGTTCTCGGGTTAAATCCTTTTGGAAGGATAGCTGCTTTTGGATCTCCTTGAAGAAGTTGCAATTTGTTTCTTTTTCGGAGTGTGTAGAAGTCATGTATGAATTATTTGGTGTTGATTTGCTTCGCTTATTTGTCTTGGGGCCTTGGGATATGTGGAGGTCTCTGTGTAGTTTTCGACATGGTCAGGATAAGGTGTGGAGAGGTCCTTCATGGCCGAATATTGAGGCACAACTTCAACAGTTTGATAGAGCATTGCAAGGCCTTCGACCTTTGCAATTAGGTTCGGCGGCAGCATCTCAAGATGTGTGGGAACCACCGCCATTAGGCTCCCTTCGTGTGGATGCGGCTGTCAATGTGGATAAAGGAAAATATGGTGTGGGATTTGTATTACGAGATCATCTCGGTAAGGTGATTATGGCGGTGTCTCACGTTATTGGTAAGCCAATTTCAGTTAAGGCAGCTGAGTTAGAAGCGATGCTGAGTGGTATACGCTTTTGTGTGGAGTGTGGGTATGAGAATTTGCTGGTTTATTCGGATTCTTTGCTAGCCGTGCAGGCAGTCACGGGGCAAGCTGAAGTTTTAGACTATTGTGGTTTTTTGGTAAAAGAGATCCGGTCTTCTTTGGATGAGCTTCATTTATTTCATATGCCTAGAGTATGTAATAGAGTTGCTCATAAGTTAGCGAGCTTTTATTTTTCTTTTGCATCTACTCCTTCGGTTGTTTGGAAGGAAGATGAGTTGCCTTTGTGGCTCCAGAATCTTGTACTTAAAGACTGGTGTTAAGTAATAAGACTCGTAACTTGCTCAAAAAAAAAAAAAAAAAAACTATTGGTAATTTATGACCATCCTAATTTTCTCCACTTTTACTATCTCTAGTATTATTTATTGAAAACTGAAACTTGATATAATGTAACTATAGTTGGTCATATAAAATATTGATACTTATGTAACCCAATCAATTAAGTAAAAGATATATTTGCAGCATGCTAGAAAAATTAAATTTGAATCCCAAAAGAAACATCAAATAGTCAAAATCAGAGTGATAATATAAAAAGAAAAAATAGGAGAAGATTTTAAGGTTTTTCTCTTGTTTGATATTCAATATGGAATTATTTTGCAAATCTTTGATGTGTTGAGATTATTGTAATAAATTAACTAAAATCAGTCAAATAATTTTATCATTTTTTATGTATTTTTATTATTAAATATTATCTTGTGTCTATTGCAAACAAAGAGTAGTACGAATAAAATAAAATAAAAAGCACATAAAAAATAGAAGCATTCAATTGTTGCATCTTATTTCTCACTTAGAGTTTATGTATGATAGATTTGTTGTAATATGTTTGCGTTTTAGTAATGTTGTTTACAAAAAAAAATTTAACAACTAAAATTTTACTTATTCTATTTCTAGATATTTGAAGTTAAAAAATTTAGGGATAGAACTACATTTAAATTTCAAGTTTTTATATTTTTTTTTTCTGTAAGAAAAAATGAACATTAGTTTTGGCCAAATGATCTTATAAACATGAGCTGTATGGAAATATAACATGATACACATACTAAAAGTGTAATAAATCACAAAGCTTTTTTTTTAGAGAATAAGTCACATATCGTTAGTAAAACATGTGTCGAACAACTTTAAATTTTTGCACCGACAAAATATCACAACATTATGGTATTATTTATAACTAGTAAATGCACCCGTGCGATGCACGGGCTATTTTAAGTTTTATAAGTAAATCAACATTATCATTAAAGATGGTTTTATTTTTAAAATGGGGATATTTTATATATATATATATATATATAAGTCTATTATAAAAAGGAATTTAAAGAAAAAAGATTGTTAAACAATGAAATATAAATAGACTTACGAAATTTTAAAGTAAATTTTTTTTAAAAAGATGTACAAAAAACATCTACAAATTCTGGAATATCTCCTTATACACAACATTAGTAGTCTTACTACTACATTTACCATCGGTACTACAACTTAAAATTTTCAAACCTTTACGATTTGTAACTCTAGACACCGTAACATACAGTTGTCCATGGCTGAACACTGGTCTTCTGAAAAATAGTCCAACGTTTGAGAGTGACTGACCTTGGCTCTTATTTATTGTCATTGCATAAGAAACAATAAGAGGAAATTGTCTTCTTTGGAACTTGAATGGCAATCTCTTATCTGAAGGTGTTAGAGTCATTCTAGGTATTAAAACAGTATCACCCACATTACTTCCCGAAAGTAGACGTGTTTGGAGAACATGATCAGCCATCTTAGTAATAACCATCCGCGTCCCATTACACAATCCAAGCGAGTGGTCAATGTTCCTTAACAACATCACAGGAGTACCCACTTTCAAATTCAGCTGATGGTTAGGTACTCCGGAACACTTGATTGTATTAAGAAATTCTGGTGCGTGTACATCTTGCAGTAAGTCAACCCCTGAATCTGACTTGCAATGGCTATCAGAACTCAAATACATCTTGCCCTCATGCTTATTTTTTGATGTCATGTACTCATTTATAGAGTTCACTTCATCAAGTGTTGGTGCCAAGATTGCTCTACCCTCTAAGTATGATGAATCATCGGCCGTCTGTCCAAAATCTGGATAAGTGCTTTCTACTATTGTAACAATAGGATCCCCTGAAGTCTTTAGTAATATGTCATCCGGTATTTCAATATCCACAACACCATCATTAGGACCTCCTAACGTACCATCTCCTACACTTGCAATCCACTCGGAGAATTTCTTCAACTCATCACATTCGGCATTCGAAGCAAGATTTTGTAGTCTCATGTTTTTGGATAATCTCATTACCCTACAATCTGACCACAAATATGATGAGTTCACACTTGCATTAACGATGTCTTGTCTACTACCTTTGGGAACAACAGGTAATATTTGTCGGAAATCACCTCCCAGAACAATCGTCTTTCCACCGAAAGTATCATCGCACTCCATAATATCCTTCAAAGTCTTATCTAGAGTCTCGAAGCAATGTTTGTGCATCATTGGTGCTTCATCCCATATTATCAACCGGCACTTGATAAAGAGTTCTGCTAGAGGTGTTCCTTTTTTGATTGAACACAGTGAATCTTCATTGAGATTGATCGGGATCTTAAATCTTGAATGGCCCGTTCTTCCACCTGGTAGTAGTAATGAAGCAATGCCACTTGATGCAACATTCAACACTATGTCTCCCTTTGACCGGATTGCTGCCGATAGAGTCCTCCAGACAAACGTCTTCCCAGTGCCTCCATATCCATACACAAAAAAGATACCACCTTTATCCGTCTCAACTGCATCCATAACTGCCTTGTACACACGAAGTTGGTCAGTATTCAGCTTTTGCAGAAAGTCTTTGTGTTCCTTATGCAATTCCTCCTTATTATACTGCAACTCATCTACAATGAATTTGTTCTGATAAGTTGTGCATCTCTGGATGTCAGGCACGGGCATCGGTGAATAGTCACTCAATCTCTTGCCCCTATTCATAAGTAACTTCTCAATCTCCAATAGGGCAAAATTCTTTATATCCTTATCATCTAATACTAAGTCTGCAATTATAAATAATAACAAATTATACATACAATTTAATTTTATATTAAATGTAACAATACAAACAATTAAATTAAAAATACATATCAATTAAATTACAAACTTTTTGTGCATAACAATATGTACCTTGGTTATTCATCAGTTGTCGCTGTCTGTACAGAATATCATCGGATAAATAAGTCCAACACTGTTCCCAAACAACTTCAGGTCTACTTAAGCAATCTAATGAAAGAAGTGTCGCAAACAAACCTCTAACTGATTGCGCTGATGCCCAATAGCTTGCCTCGACAATTCCATCTATGTACTCTCTGTCGTCTTCCAACAATCCCAGTGCATAGCAAGCATCGCGATATGTTTCGTATTGTACATTGTGGATCTTTTTAACATCATTGTGACATTTGCATCCAGTAACAACATTTAGAAGACATCGCACATAGTATGCATCTCCTGTCCCGGGAGGTACATAATAAAGCCTCGCAAGCGAAAATCCTCTCTCCCTTGGCACCCACTTCTTGTCCTTTGGCTTCCAAACAAACTTTTGAGGAAATTCTACAAACGTGAGATCTTTTGCAAGACTTTCATACTCTATGTTAGCTTTGAACCACCCCAAAAACATGCTTTCATGAACAGTAGGCCGAGCAATAACTGAATTCAACGTACCAGATTCTGAAAAGATAACAGGTTGTTGATTCGGTAGATGAAACGACAGTCTCTCAACTGGAGGCTCCTTGTGTTGGATCTCATATCCAAAAATCCTCCACGCAGCTTCTGTCACACCCACCCTCGTAAAAACTTATTTTATATTAATTTTTAGCCTTACAAAACCTGTATATTTTTTTTTCTTTAACATTAACGTTTTAGAATACTCCTTCAATACCAAAATCTCACCTACATATATTTACATAGATACAGATCGAGAACAAAGGTGTCGCGCTCCATTCAACACCATATTTACAGAAATATACATATTAAAGTTCCTTAGTTTGAACATGTCCAAAAGAAATTATTAAAACACTAGCAAAAACGTAGTGAGTCCACGGTTTAGCCCCACAGATCGTCATTCATATACACGGGACTTCAAAACTTGCAGAAACTCCAACAACATGTCAGATCAGCTTACTAGCTCACGCGTAGTCGAACTCACCTACAATGCAAGAACTATGTGAGCTACAACTCAGTAAGCAGAAGTCATGCATGACCAATGCGTGAATGATGAGTTGCATTTCACAAAGCCATTGTTTTCAACTCTTTTTCAAAGAAATCATATTTGATGGGAATTAGCTCACGTCACTGACACAAACCTCCCAAAAATAACACTCATTGGCCACACTCGTGACTACCAAGGGTCCCTCCTCCCCCTTATAGTCCACCCGAGATATCAGTGATGGTTGGTACGACCAAGCGGCTATCCTCCCGAGACTACCAGGGGTCCGCCTCCTGCCTGCCCCCTGCAGTCCACCGGGAAGTCTACCTCTTCCCGTACCCCTCATCACGAAGGTGCTGAAGTGGAACCTCTTCCGCGTGCACGCCTGTCACCGGAAGCATCCCGAGAGACACCATATATAATGTATAACTCTGAATGTGCCAGTGGTGACCAACCCCAAAACATTATCAACTTAAGAAATTATGCTATTTTGACTTCTTATATGTACACATATAATTCTTGTAGATGTAGATGCCAATGCTCATGATTGATGCACATCAGTTTGTTTTTAGCAACAGAAGAATACACTTTATACAAATGTATACAACAACACATACAACAATCAATTATCACAAATAATAAGCTCAAATACTATGTTCAAGCATTGTAGTTGGAGATGGATTTCTACTTACCTTTCCTCCGGAGTAGCTTTTGAAATCACGAATGACAAGTCAACACAAACACATAAAATCAGCAAAACCTCCTATGCATAGTTTGGACATATAAGAATATGGAAGAACCAAGTTATATACTCTAGAACGGCATAATGGAGTTATAAGGAAAGCACCAGAAATTCTGCAAGTAAAACAACCACTTTGAACTAAAGCCTAAGGAGAAATTATGACAATAAAAACTAAGCAAAGCAATCCTATAATGACCTGTCCAAATCAAGGTAACAAATAGGACAAACAACTTGACAGTAATCACCCATCTACATGAGCCGCCGACTTAATTAGTTTGGCGGTGACATTATATTATTATTATTATTATTACTATTGTTGTTGTTGTTGTTGTTGTTGTTGTTGTTGTTGTTCCGATAATAAAATTATTTACACATCTAATACTTCCACGTACTACCTAATATTTCATATTTTAAACTTGTCACGTGTAGTCTTAAATTTTGTAGCATGTCCCAATATTTTAGACTAGGGAGTTCTTGATTACCAAATTAACCATCTCCAAATTAGTTGCAAAAATCTAAAATGACGTAATAAATATAACAAATTAATTACTATAAAACTAGCACGCAAATAGAACATAAAAATATGGAATGCATGAAATGCAAAAATTATAGTGGCCAGTGAGTTGTGAGAGGCACGGGTATTACATCCTCCCCCCCTTATAAAAATTTCGTCCTCGAAATTTACTTACTTGAAGAGTTCCGGATATTTGGCTCTCATTTCTTCCTCTCTTTCCCAAGTGGCTTCTTCGACTAATTGATTTCTCCATAGGACTTTGACTAACGGAATTTCTTTGTTTCTGAGCCGTTTTACTTCCTTTAATAAAATTTGTACCGGTACTTCCTCATATCCCAAGTCTGCTTGTAGTTCTACAGGTTCACTGTTCAGGACATGAGACGGATTTGCAACATACTTCCTCAATACTGACACATGGAACACATTATGTATTTGAGACATTGATGCTGGCAAATCGAGTCTGTAGGCAACGTCACCAACTCTCTCAATAATAGGAAATGGACCAATGTATCTTGGACTAAGTTTTCCTTTCTTGCCAAACCGCATTATTCCCTTCATTGGTGCAACTTTCAAAAATACTAGATCTCCTACTGCAAACTCAAGTGCTCTCCTTCTCTTATCCGCATAGCTTTTCTGGCGACTCTGAGCTGTTTTCATTCTTTCTCGAATCTGTGACACAGCTTCTGACATTTCCTGTATTACACTTGGACCTAGAAGTCTTCTTTCGCCAACTTCATCCCAATGTATCGGGGATCGACACTTCCTACCATATAATGCTTCGTAAGGAGCCATTCCTATAGTAGATTGATAACTGTTGTTGTAGGAAAATTCTATCAAAGGTAGAAATTTACTCCATTGACCCTGGAAATCTAACACACAAGCTCTGAGCATATCTTCTAACGTCTGTATCGTCCTTTCCGATTGTCCGTCAGTTTGTGGATGATACGCAGTACTGAAAGATAACTGTGTTCCCAGTGCCTTGTGTAAACTCTTCCAGAAGGTAGACAGGAATCTTGAGTCTCTATCTGATACAATGGATAATGGTACTCCGTGAAGTCTAACTATTTCTTGTATATATATCTGAGCATAACGATCCATGGAGTAAGTAGTACAGACTGGGAGAAAATGAGCCGATTTCGTGAGTCTGTCCACAATTACCCAGATAGCATCGTGACCCTTTACAGTTTTCGGCAATCCCACCACAAAATCCATTGTAATGTTTTCCCATTTCCATTCCGGAATTAGTAAGGGCTGTAAGGTTCCCGCCGGTCTTTGATGTTCTGCTTTTACCTGCTGACAAGTCAAACACTGTTCTACATACTGAGCAATATCTTTCTTCATACCTGGCCACCAATACTGCACCTTTAAATCTCGATACATTTTGGTAGCTCCTGGATGTACTGAATATGGTGTCGAATGTGCCTCTGCCATAATATCTCTACGAATGTTATCTACATCTGGCACACATAACCGGTTTTTGAATCTTAAGATATCATTCTCAGACAACTGAAAATCCGATGGCGTCCCTGAAGCGGCATCCTTCTTTACTTTAGCTAAATATTCATCTTCATTCTGTCCCTGCTTAATTCTATCAAGTAGGGTAGGTTGAAGGGTTAGAGCTGCTAGTCTTGCCTCCACTATCCCCAGTTGAACAATCTCAACATTCATTCTTTGCAAGTCTAGTAACTCTGGTTTCTGAATCAAAGCCATCAATGTAGTACCTTGGGATGATTTTCTGCTTAAGGCATCAGCAACGACATTTGCTTTACCAGGATGATAGTTGATAACACAGTCATAGTCTTTCACGAGTTCTAGCCATCTTCTCTGTCTCATATTCAGCTCCTTCTGTGTGAAAAAGTATTTCAGACTCTTGTGGTCTGTGTAGATCTCACATCGTTCTCCATATAAGTAATGTCTCCAGAGTTTTAGCGCAAATACTACTGCTGCAAGCTCCAAGTCATGAGTAGGGTAGTTCTTCTCATACTCCTTCAACTGTCTGGACGCATATGCTATTACTTTGCCATTCTGCATTAACACACACCCTAAACCGTTCTTCGAAGCATCACTGTATACCACAAAGCCTCCAGTCCCTGTTGGTATTGAAAGGATCGGCGCAGAGGTTAACCTTTTCTTCAGTTCTTGAAAACTCTGCTCACACGCCTCTGTCCACTTGAATGTTACACTCTTTCTAGTCAACTGTGTTAAGGGAGATGTAATTTTCGAGAATCCTTCTACAAATCTCCGATAGTACCCAGCTAACCCGAGAAAACTACGTACCTCTGAAGGATTTGTAGGTTGTGGCCAATTGTTAATTGCTTCAACTTTACTTGGATCAACTGAAATTCCTTCTCCTGACACAACATGCCCTAAAAATATTACTCGATCCAACCAGAACTCACATTTCTTGAACTTAGCGTACAACCGTTTCTCCTTTAGAACGTCTAAAACCTTTCTCAAATGCACAGCATGCTCTGCTTCATTCTTAGAGTAAATCAGAATGTCATCAATAAACACGATAACAAACTTATCCAAAAAGTCTTTGAATACCCGATTCATCATATCCATGAAAGCTGCTGGGGCATTTGTCAATCCGAATGGCATTACCAAAAACTCATAGTGCCCGTATCTTGTACTGAACGCCATTTTCGAGATATCTTCCTCTTTAATTTTCAGTTGATGATATCCTGAACGCAAGTCAATCTTGGAGAATATGGAAGCTCCCTGGAGTTGATCAAACAAGTCATCAATCCTGGGTAAGGGGTATTTGTTCTTGATCGTAACCTTGTTCAGTTCTCTATAATCTATACACATCCGCATAGTACCATCTTTCTTCTTGACAAACAAAACTGGTGCACCCCATGGCGAAAAGCTAGGTCTGATGAAGCCTTTGTCCAGTAAATCTTGCAATTGAATCTTCAACTCTTTCAACTCTGTTGGCGCCATTCTGTATGGTGACTTCGATATAGGAGCAGTCCCTGGATATACGTCAATTACAAACTCTATCTCTCTGTCTGGGGGTAATCCTGGGAGTTCGTCTGGAAATACTTCAGGGTATTCTTGCACCACTGCTACCTCCTCAATAGTCGGACAGTGTTTCTCTTCCATACTCATAACACTTACTAGGTAGCCTTCACAACCGCTTTCCAATAGCCTTTTCGCTTTCACCGCTGATATCATGTGATATTTGAACCTTTTTCGTACTCCCATAAAGACAAAAGATGTGTCACCAGGTGGCTGGAACATGATTACCTTGTTCTGACAATCTATTGTAGCACCATATTTCGATAGCCAGTCCATACCCAAAATCACATCATAATCATTCATATCTAATATGATTAGATCGGCATAAAGTTCTCTTCCTTCAATAGAGATAACACATGCTCGCAGAATTTGGTTAGTTTGTTTTGACTCTCCGGAGGGGATCACTACATTGTAACTAACGTCTGCTATATCAGGTTTCCTACCCAGCCTCTTCACATACTCAATGGATGCAAATGAATGCGTAGCTCCAGAATCAAATAATGCAAATGCAATAGTATCACAGATGGGAACTTTACCTGTTACTACAGATGTATTTGCTTCCGCTTCCTCTGTGGTCATGGTAAAGACTCTAGCTGGCGTCTTCTTTTGTGTAGCAGGGTTTGACTTCTCTGGACAAACCGTGGAAATGTGTCCTGCTTTTCCACATTTAAAACAAGTCCGATACTCTGCAAAGCACTTTCCACTATGCGAACCTCCACATGTGGGACATGTAGGTTGTGTAACTGGTGATTTTCCTTGTTCACCCTTTTGGCGCTTGTCCTGATCCCATGATTGTTGTCCTGGTTTTGGTTGAGAACCCGGCCTTGGACCTTGCACTTGTAGCGGCCTTTTCTTTCCATCTCCTACAAAACGAGGTCCTTGTCTTTGTATAAACTGACGCCTAACCTCCTGAGCACGCCTAATTTTCATTTCTGCTTGTTCGGCAATCAACGCTCGTTCAGCAACTTGTGAATAGGTTACTCCATGTATTCCAGCCATACACACATCTCTATATAACTCTGGCCTCAGACCTTCTAGGAATCTCTCTACTTTCAGCGCATCCGTACTGACCATGTGCTCCGCAAACCTAGAGAGTTGCTCGAACTTGGCGATGTAGTCTGCAACATCCATTGCCCCTTGTCTCAATTGTATGAACTCGTTCATCTTCATTACTCGAACTGGGGCAGTGAAATACTTGTTTCTAAAAAGTTCTTTGAACCTATTCCACGTCATTGTCGCTACATCCTCTATAGTTTTCATTGTGTCCCACCAGTGTCCCGCACTTCCACGTAACATGAACGATGCGCACAATACCTTTTCCCCCTCAGGAACTTTACTATACAAAAACATATTCTCTATAGTTCTAAGCCAATCCTCTGCATCAGTGGGATCCGTTGCACTCTCAAATGTTGGCGGGTTAAGCTTTCTAAACCTCTCCCCGATGACCTCTAAGTATTCAGCTCGAGGTTGTTGTTGATTTACACCATTTCCTGGTTGTTCACCCACACCCCTTTGTTGGATAAGTTGTTGAATCTGTTGCGACTGTTGTTCAACTAACCCTGTCAACCGAGCCACAATCGCTTCGAGGCCAACACCTACTGCTGGTGCATTCGGTTCTGGATCGTTATTTCCTTCAGCACCTTCTCCTCTAACGACCTCCATGATTTCTTTCTAATTTTTATTGTCCCTCTCTGTCACAGGCCAATATGATTCATGAAATAATGAGTACAAATTACGAATAAGTAAAACTTACTGGCATGTCTGCGCTTCAGAAGTTCTGAGCTCACGTATATGAACAGTCTACAGGGCACAAACCGGGCTCTGATACCACTCTGTCACACCCACCCTCGTAAAAACTTATTTTATATTAATTTTTAGCCTTACAAAACCTGTATATTTTTGTTTTCTTTAACATTAACGTTTTAGAATACTCCTTCAATACCAAAATCTCACCTACATATATTTACATAGATACAGATCGAGAACAAAGGTGTCGCGCTCCATTCAACACCATATTTACAGAAATATACATATTAAAGTTCCTTAGTTTGAACATGTCCAAAAGAAATTATTAAAACACTAGCAAAAACGTAGTGAGTCCACGGTTTAGCCCCACAGATCGTCATTCATATACACGGGACTTCAAAACTTGCAGAAACTCCAACAACATGCCAGATCAGCTTACGAGCTCACGCGTAGTCGAACTCACCTACAATGCAAGAACTATGTGAGCTACAGCTCAGTAAGCAGAAGTCATGCATGACCAATGCGTGAATGATGAGTTGCATTTCACAAAGCCATTGTTTTCAACTCTTTTTCAAAGAAATCATATTTGATGGGAATTGGCTCACGTCACTGACACAAACCTCCCAAAAATAACACTCATTGGCCACACTCGTGACTACCAAGGGTCCCTCCTCCCCCTTATAGTCCACCCGAGATATCAGTGATGGTTGGTACGACCAAGCGGCTATCCTCCCGAGACTACCAGGGGTCCGCCTCCTGCCTGCCCCCTGCAGTCCACCGGGAAGTCTACCTCTTCCCGTACCCCTCATCACGAAGGTGCTGAAGTGGGAACCTCTTCCGCGTGCACGCCTGTCACCGGAAGCATCCCGAGAGACACCATATATAATGTATAACTCTGAATGTGCCAGTGGTGACCAACCCCAAAACATTATCAACTTAAGAAATTATGCTATTTTGACTTCTTATATGTACACATATAATTCTTGTAGATGTAGATGCCAATGCTCATGATTGATGCACATCAGTTTGTTTTTAGCAACAGAAGAATACACTTTATACAAATGTATACAACAACACATACAACAATCAATTATCACAAATAATAAGCTCAAATACTATGTTCAAGCATTGTAGTTGGAGATGGATTTCTACTTACCTTTCCTCCGGAGTAGCTTTTGAAATCACGAATGACAAGTCAACACAAACACATAAAATCAGCAAAACCTCCTATGCATAGTTTGGACATATAAGAATATGGAAGAACCAAGTTATATACTCTAGAACGGCATAATGGAGTTATAAGGAAAGCACCAGAAATTCTGCAAGTAAAACAACCACTTTGAACTAAAGCCTAAGGAGAAATTATGACAATAAAAACTAAGCAAAGCAATCCTAGAATGACCTGTCCAAATCAAGGTAACAAATAGGACAAACAACTTGACAGTAATCACCCATCTACATGAGCCGCCGACTTAATTAGTTTGGCGGTGACATTATATTATTATTATTATTATTACTATTGTTGTTGTTGTTGTTGTTGTTGTTGTTGTTGTTCCGATAATAAAATTATTTACACATCTAATACTTCCACGTACTACCTAATATTTCATATTTTAAACTTGTCACGTGTAGTCTTAAATTTTGTAGCATGTCCCAATATTTTAGACTAGGGAGTTCTTGACTACCAAATTAACCATCTCCAAATTAGTTGCAAAAATCTAAAATGACGTAATAAATATAACAAATTAATTACTATAAAACTAGCACGCAAATAGAACATAAAAATATGGAATGCATGAAATGCAAAAATTATAGTGGCCAGTGAGTTGTGAGAGGCACGGGTATTACAGCTTCACATGGAGATATGTATCGGCAGTCGTAGTACATATCAATCTCATTGATAATCTTTTCACCACCTTCATTATTTCCACTCTTGTAAAAACCAGCAGTAATACGATCATTACCTTTGTTCACATATTTGAATAGGTACTTTATAGATCGAGACTGATTACACCATTCAACATTCAAATGTGCTCCGTATCTAAGTAAAAGATACCTATTATGCGGGACAACATATCTATTGTCTAGATGAAAACCAGACTTCTGAACTGTTCTTCCAGTATCTCGTCGTCTGTACAAAGGGTAACCATCGTTGTCCACATTTGTTACATCCACAAATTTCTTGGGGAAATGTTTTGTGCAAGATTTGTCGATCATGCAAGGTGATTTTGGATTTAGAATCCCACATGGTCCGTGGACCATATAATCGCGTACAGCAGCATAGTAGTTTGGATCTTCTTCTTCATTTGGAATTTCAGCCGAAATTATTCTGTCAATGTCATTCCCAGTAGGGTATTTGTCCTCTTTCGCAAGGAAAAGTAGAATGTGAGCGTGTGGAAATCCTCTCTTCTGAAATTCTACAGTGTATATGACTGCAAAAGTAAATTTATATTATATATGTGTCATGATATTCAATAAAATTAAAAAATAGGTAACGTATATAAAATGATAAACAACATTTAAGTAATGACAAATAATTACCTGCAATGATTTTCCCGAAAACTTTATTATATTTGAGATCCTTTATGAGTAGATCCAATTTCATTTTGAACACTCGAACAACTATATCAGGCCGATCTTCCGGTCTTAGATTCCTAGGTTCAAGATATCTTGTAATTTCTGGCCACTTTGGATTGCAGGTGAATGTTATGAAAAGATCTGGATAATCTGCCCATCTGCATATTGCCATTGCATCCCGATAATTTTGAATCATATACCTGGCCCCTCCCGTAAAGCTAGGGGGTAATATAATCCTCTGGCCAACTTTACTTGGATCTGTTTCACCATGAATAATTGCATCCTGTAGACCATTGTACATATCACAACGCAGTTGTGACTGGTGAGTACGTACAAACCACAATCTGGCAGACTCGATCAATGTATATATATCGACAATAAATTATTGCGTGAGTCTTCGACTTGCAAGAATCAACGATACCTCTCCATTTCTTTCATGTAACCTGTATGCTGCATACTCTCGCTGACTGACCCTTTTCCTACCACCAGAGATAGAACCTCTTCCTTCAGCAAAAGGAATATCTTCCTTGTAACCATCTTCACCGTAAGGAAAAAGCAATGGATACTGTAATCCAAGATAAGATGCGTGTAACTCATTAATACGCTGTAGTTTTCTAGATCTTGTCTCAACTATGATATCCCTATCCCCCATAGCTCTATCGAAATCACCTACCACCAACGCTGCAACCTCAGAAACTGTAGGCATGTTATACGTCCTTGCATCCCCGTGCCTTCTTCCAATTAGTTGGAGTTTAACATCAGTACGTCCATCAACAATCATTTTTCCCCGTGCCATTCTAAAAGATTTTACTAAAACATTATGTTCGTCTAACATGGATCTCAGCGCAGAAACAATTTCCAGATGTAGATTATGTTCGACACTATTTGACCTAAAATAATGCAAAGTATAATGTGTTAATATAAATATAACGAACAACATGAATATTATAATGACATAAGGACAGTTTCAAATATATTGAAAATTGAGCTATAAATAATACCTGACAGACTTTATACGATTTTGAAGTTCATCTTCAGTATCGTATATATATAGCTGAGCAAATCTCGGAGGTGAACCTTCGCACGGTAATAAACTCCCAATAAGGTGATAGTTTTGATCGTTCAGCGTGAAAACTAGAGGAGAATTTCCTTTATTCATACTTTTATCCACCCTTCCACCCATTGATGTGAAGCAAAACATGTTATTGTATGATCTAATATTATCCAAATAGTGTTTTGAATTATCCGAATGTCCAAATACTAAATCATACAATAACGGAGGTGGAATGTGCATTTTTGGCAATTGAATTTTTCCATGTACGCAACAACTTGAATATTTTGGAGTAGTTGTTTGACGTCGTGGATTTAATCGTTCATCATACCAAAATAATGCATTACAATGTTGGCATTGGAATGTCGAATCTCCAAGATCCCAATATTCTGTTCATAAAAAATGAAAAATAATAATTTGAATTACATAGTATATTGACATAACACGT
The DNA here is from genome assembly GCA_958295605.1 of Ajuga chamaepitys. Classification (NCBI taxonomy): domain Eukaryota; kingdom Viridiplantae; phylum Streptophyta; class Magnoliopsida; order Lamiales; family Lamiaceae; genus Ajuga; species Ajuga chamaepitys. Next base: position 20,407,907 of record OY282508.1, on the reverse strand, counting down.
ACAGAAAATAATTGTAAAAATTAAAAATGTTGTTTCATACCAATATCATTGCATACACGGGCTTCTTGAGGCACTGGGATAACTTCATCTATGTTGATATCTATAAAAAAAATATACATGACTAAACGTAAAATTTATACACAATAAACTATAAAATGGTATAATAAAATTTAAAGAACCAAAATCTAAATTACCTTGTCCAACAGGGATATTCTCTTCATAAATAGTATTTCGTACTCTACTTATGTTCCCACTTGTATTGTTCAAAGTAATATCACCTTCCAAATCAATTACTACATGTTTGTTATTTAGCATATCGCATCATCTTTTACCCCGTCTCCTTTTTCTTATATTAGGTGCCGCTGTTTAAGATTAAGTACAAAATGGAAAATGGTAGTTAATTGATAAAACCATATTTGAAATATAATAAATATAAATAAAAAAAGCTATAATTTGAGAATATTACCTGAAATGGAATTTGTTATTTCTTCTTCATCCAAGTCAATGATAACTGTTGCATCCTTTGAAGAAAATCGAGTAATTGGAGAAGTATTTTTGGCCAATCGACTACTTGACCCAATCACTAAAAACAATTTAAAATAAATTCAATACTTTATAAAAATTAACAAAAAAAAAAAATTAATATATATGTGTATAAGATAAATGTATCGTTTGTGATATCACCAAAGGGATTTCTAGGTTTAGGATTAAAATATGATGAATCTAATGAAAATCCAGGACGTCTGTTAAATGGGGTTATCACACCTGATCCATGCGTCAAAGAACTTGTACCGATATTCGAATTTTCTGTATATAAATATCACGAATATATCAACAGAAGATCATAGACAGTGTAACATTAAAACTCTAAAATGAGTTTTATTTACAAACATATAAAAAAATTAAAATTTATATTTACAATTTTTTGGGGCAATCCTATTAATTGATTTAGTATTTTTATACATATATTTGTATGGGTCAAATTTTTTAAAAATATATATAACCATATATGTAATACAATTAGTACATGGGCCTAAAAAGAATTAGTTCTAATTAATAATAATCAGCCATATATATTAACATATAAACAAATAAAATAACTGGATGTAATATGCTTGTACAAAGGCTATAGTTCAGGTAAACTAATAAATAGGGCCCCATACCGTGAAAAAAGGCCCAATGCAATTTGTTTGACAATTAAAAGCGGGCCCATTATCCGAAAATAATATTGGTTATATTAGAAGCACAAATCAATTGCGCTTAAATTGCATAATAAGCGGAGCATATTATCATGGCCCAAAATCCGTGTAATCCATATATATGTATAAGTAGGAGAAGATTCTAGAATTTGGACAAATATGCACAACTTTACTAACATCACAGTTTTTAAATATAAAATTAAATTAAGTTTTTTTCCATATCAATTAAAATCTGAAATGGGTGTGAAAATTACTTATCATGTTATTTGGGCCTCATAATTATTTTTTTAATGATTCAGGATAAATTACATTAGATACTCAATAAATGAAAATTCTGTTAACATGCCCATTACAAATTTCGGATTTTTAGTGTTCCAGAATTGGGCCCAATAATTTTTTTTGTTCTAGTTAGTTTGGAATGTCCAAAAACTGTCTGATTATAAAAAATAAAGGATACATATTTTAGGCCCATAACATTTGGATCAGGAATATAATAGCCCAGAAAAAAAAAAAAAAAGATATATAAAATAGAATGATCTAGACATACATCCTGTTATCCATTAGTACTACAATTTGGACCGACATACTTTAATATATATGTAGATTTCTAAATGTTTTACATAAACAACATCTACTCTCTCTCTCTACTTTCGTCTGGAAAATGTCTGTTGAGTTCTCAATTGAGAACTCCGCTATCTCCCTCTATAAATCTAAGTATCAAGATTTTTGTGTTACAGAAATCTTATTTCATCAGTCGGTTGATGTTCACTATTTACTGAGCTTGATATTCCAATCGGAGTATTCTTCATTTTTATGAGATATAAACTTATATATCTTTGTCGGCCTTTTTTTCAGTCCATTTGAGACGATTTCTTGTTTGAAAAGAATAGATCTGTATTTCAAATTACAGATCTGTAATATTTTGCATATATATGTTTTCATTTTGATTTCTACTTGCTAAATCGGTGGTGATATAGTTTCAAAGTTTACTGAGCTTAATGTTTCTATCAGATTGATGTTTTGTTTACAGATCTATAGTATTATACTATTCGGCATTTTCTGCGTCTATTTGATGCGAGATCTTGTGTGAAAAGAACAAATCTGTAAACAGTAGTGAATCATATTTCTTTGATTTTGCTTCACCTTACTAAATCGATGGTGTTATTGTTTTAAAACACAAGATCTGTGTGTGAAAGTGACAGATCTAACCATTTCAGCATAAATTTGTTTCTTCATCTTTATATTCTATGTAAATATGAGGAGATACCGATCTAAATCAACAGATCTGGTAGAAAAGTAACAGATCTATTTATTTTTTTATATTTTTGTTTGTTTATCGCTCTAATTTAATTGATCGAACGGGAGCTATGTGTTCAAAATAACATATCTGATAATAAAAATAGTAGATATAAAGATTTTTAAACATTTTTCTATTTTGTGTTAAGACATGCAATTTATTATATCATTCAATATTAGAAAACTGTAAAAGATAATCTATGTTTAACTTTTTTATTTTCCAATAAACTGTTATATTTTTCTAAGTACATGCAGAAGAAGATATTTCAAAAAAAGGTATTATTTTTCTCGGAAAAGTAACAGATCTATTCATTTTTTTATATTTTTGTTTGTTTATCGCTCTAATTTATTTGATCGAACGGGTGCTATGTTTTCAAAATAACAAATCTGATAATAAAAATAGTAGATATAAAGAATTTTCAACATTTTTCTATTTTGTGTTAAAACATGCAGTTTATTATATCATTCAATATCATAAAACTGTAAAAGATAATCTATGTTTGTCTATTTTATTTTCCAATGAACTGTTATATTTTTCGAAGTACATGCAGAAGAAGATATTTAAAAAAAAGGTATAATTTTCCTCTTAAAATATAAATGTTGTTATGTTTCGTTATGATCATCTTTTTATTGCATGTTCCAAAACTAATACATGGTTTTTATTGTGTCATAAACTTGGAGTGGATGATTTTTTGTTCCAATGAAAGGGTGATTAGCAGTTCATATACCAGATTGATAAAAGGTAAACGGTTTGAAACATGTAAGTTGGAAGTGTTATTAAATATTGTTGTCCATATTGTGTAATAACATTAATTTTCCAAATATATTTATGTATCGAGCAAAATTTTATAGAAATTTTAAATTTTTAACAGGATAAAGTTATTGACAACATTTCGATATGTTGATATATCTAGAAATATTAAGAATATTAATCTATGTTTTGTTAAAGACCTAACATAACTTATAAGTTAACATTGTAGCTGGTGTGTGGAATAATTATAGAATGCAAAGATGGATAATTAAATAATACTTACTGTTTTTTTTTTTATATTTCAACTGTAGAAGAGGTGTTTTTTCAATTATGTGCATGTTTGTGTATCTGATTCAAAATATTTTTTTTTTTTATACGAATAACATAAAACTGTAGATTTACTAATATGAACAATACTAATATGAACAATACTGTAGATTTACTTTTTCATAAAATATATTGATTTATATTAATCTAAAAATATATTTTTTTTTTTTTTTGGTTAATTCTTATAAAGTATCAAAAAATTCATAACTTTTCTTCCTACATACTTATTTCTCATAATATTGTTCATGCAATAATTGCGTAATAGATTTAAATTTGTATGGTCATTCAAAACGTAATAAAAGGTTTTACATTGTATAATAAAATTTAATTAACATTTATGTTTGCTGTGTATCGGAAGGTTTTTGAATATTATGTAATTATCTTAATATAGGAATTATATGCTTTGTACTCTTTCTCCATAATTTTTTTTTTAGTCTGTTAAATGCATTTTGAGAATATAATTGCAATCAATATCATGAGCTTCACAACCCCATATATTCTGAAAAAAGATAATTACTCTTCAAACGATTTAGTTGGTATTTTCATATTGTATACAATTATATATTATGTTGATTTGATTTTATTTGTTCAATTATGCAGTACTTTTCTTATCATAAAATATTAACAAAAAAATGAATTTGATTATATCAATCTAATCATTCTTACTGTCTATCTTAACAAAGTCAAATTTTTCTTGAAACAACCACCTTTCTTAACATTAATTCATATCTTACACAACAGATTTTTTAGTCCCGTAACATATCTTTATAATGTTTATTCATAAACAATATACATACATGCTTTTGATGTCAAAGATAACAAGTCAGTATCAACAAAATATAATTCTCGAATATTACGCAGGATAAAAGTAAAACATTTGCAACGCTGAAAATCATAAGTTTTCCAATTAGCATCAAAATCAAAGTAAGTTTATCTGACCTTTTGTTTCTTGGTTTAACGAATTGTTTTTAGTCTGAGCCATCCTACTGGGGTGCTTTGTTCTTGAATCTCCTGCGTATGTGTTTGCTTGGTACTTGAATCTGCTGCGTATGTGATTGGTACTTGAATATGCTTCGTGTTTATTTGGTTATTTGTGTGCTATCTCGCATTATTTGTATTTGACATGTATTCTGTATGCAAGGAAGGATATTCTGCTACGTCTATTATACTGATAGGAAAAATAGGATATTTATCGCAATATATATAGATTTATTATAATAGATTCTTCTGTGATATCGGTTTTTATTTGATAGTGTTGATATATGGACTCCTTATTATTAGGGATAGACACGGTTTTTATTTAATATTTTTGATATATGGGTTCCTTATTATCAGGGATTTTTGTGTATGGATATAATCTTAGTTGGATTCTCATATATTTTAACCAAACTTCAGGAAATCTTTCCTGAAGTCACTATGAAGATAAACGTTTTTTTTAATATTATCACCTTGTTTCATATAAATTAATTTTTACAAAATATGTATTCGAGACTTTTAAAACACACACATATTCTGGGTTTTGTTTTTACTGAAATCAATATTGTATTTAATGTTATTTACTTCTATGTTAGGAATTTTGATTTTCTACATATAAAAATCAATTTAAAAAAAACATGATTATAATATAAGTAATAATATTAATTTATACATAAATTTAGAATTGCAGTTTTTATGAACATGTGATTTAAACATATAATAATAATATTAAAAATAATACATAAATTTGGTTGTTACAAATATTGGTGCAATAGAAAAATGTGTTGATAAATATTTCGTTTGCTTTTTGTTATTATTATAGATTTTGTTAATATGATTTAGGTTAATATTATTTCCAGGTTTGTAATATTATTTAACAAAAAAAAAAATCAATTATTTTTTTTTCCAATCAAAATATATTTCTCAAAAACCTTAAACATTTAAATTTTCTATTGCTTTTGAAATATTGCACCATTTAAAATTAATTTTATTTATTGAAACATTTAGTATTTAGAATTTATTGTTTGGTGACCGATCTATATATTTAAGTAGATTAGAAAAGACTGAGATTTAATTTTTATTATAGTTTGATATATAAACGATATAACTTCAAACAGTTTATCAAATAACATTAATTATCTCATACATTGACAACATTTTGTGCAATCATAAAATTTAAGATAATACACGTGTAAAGTTTATAAATATTATTCTCGATGTTTGTTAATTATTATATTATTAATTTCATTCAGATTCACTCTCTTTTTCACTTGTATCTTAATATTTATATACATTTACGTTTTCCACCTTTATTCAACACATATTCGTATATTTTTATATTATCTGTTGAGTGGCAAGAATACTGGTTAACATATAGATAGTCCGAATCAGTACAGATTGATTGATTATGCAAACGACAATTAAACCAAAAACAACTGTATTGAATAAATGTAGGTGTTTAAACTACTAGTTCATAAGTCTCAAACTGAACGAATGAATAAAAAACATAGGAATTGAAATTTAAAAAAACATTGTTCAAATAACCACAAAACAAATAGAAACAACGCTAATAGCTTATATGAATCAAACACTTTCACGGCTTCTCTTTTTTTACCACGACGGCTTTTGGCTTCTTGTTAGTAGAAAATGATCCATCTAGTCGTCTCTTAACTTGCTGACCGCCCTCAATAGGTGTAGATTTCACAACCTCATCATCTTCAACCACTCTAACATTTGTCTTCTCGGGTGTGTTGACCTCATCGTCAGACATGTTAGATTCCTGTTATTTTCCAAGAATAAATGTATCATTTTATTTTACAAATATGCAATTTAAATTCTAATGTCAAAATACGATACATCATTAACAAATCTTACATTTGCATTTACGGACTCAGAAGGATAAACAGAAGAAAGATTTTCATCTCCCTATAAAAATAAGATTACGTATTAGTTAATATAATTATTTGAAAACATTAGGAGAATATTATGTAATTACATTTAAAGATTACCTGTGGTGCATTATATGATTCTTCAAAACGGGCGATGACATCTGTATCGTCTGAAATCTTGATGACCATAAAAGATTTATTGACATTACATGTGTCCTCCTTTTTAATCTTCACCTTAATCAGTACTTTGCGACCACCTAGATTGTCAATCTCTTCTTGCAAAGCATCTTCGTTAGCATTCTACATGTAAATAGATTGTTATTTACCATTATATTTGTGCATTTTGAAATTATACAAAATAAAAATTAATTTTATATTATGTATGCTCACAATCCTATTCTTGAATTCTGAAGCTCTCATTCCTAGTAAGCTAGTGCCCTCTTTATCCCAACAAACAAACAAAGCATTAGCTTTTCCGTCATGAACACGTAGCTCAATTTTGAACCTGCCAATTAAAAACAGTAAGTATCTTATATTGTTATAATAATATATCTAAAATATTCACAATAAAATTTGTATTAGATAATATTATGAATTTAATACCTGTAGTTTTCGACTCCCTTTTGTGCACCGCATTTGTAACATTCGTAAATCTCGCCATTGAGTGAAACCTTTCTGAAGCATGTATTACAGGATCTATAGTAGCAATTGCGTTCATTCTCAATTTCAACTATGGTTCCCGAAATCCAAAAAAGACCCTCCTATAAATTGTGTGAAATTTCGTTACCTTATAGTCTATTAACTTGTATATCTGAATTAAATTCTTATATAAACTGGTCGAAAATCTATATAAATAAAACATACCTTAGTTGACTTCTCAAGTAGTTGAGAAATAGTACGAACATTAGCTGCACCGCTTGTGAACTCTGAAATAATAGACGTCCCGGACATATCCGAAATTGAGCTAACGCATGGAGATGTGATTGACCGTTTTCCCAAACTGTGTGTATACTTAAAAAAGTTTAATAGCATGTTTTTCCTTTATTTATCAGTGTTTAAGAATTAAGATGTATTATATTGGTTATATCGAATATATAAAACTTTACCTTTGACAAAATGATTTGATTTGTGGATCAGATCCATTCACCACCAACTTAGTGATATGATATGCGTTTGTGACTTGCTTCTCGTCTACATTTTTACATTAAAATATTCGATTACGTTTACAATTATCTGTAATTTATAACTTATAACATATATTTAAAATAAACTAATAAAGCACTGTAATACTTACACAGGTACTCTTTGAGTCTTCCAAGTTGAAGTGCAACGACTATAGGTTCAATCGTATCATCATTCAAAAATGGCATTACAGCCTCAATGTAGTCATCCCAAAGAGTTACAGTAAGTCTTCTGTTCCTAATATATTTGAAGACATAAAAAATTATACATCATATCAACATTTTAGAAATAAATTTGATTGATTCTAAGCAAAATAAAATTTAAAGCAGTTTAGTAGATGGTTTGATGATTACTGTAAGTCCTCCAGATGTAAATCCATAACGGATTTGCCGCTCGTGGACTTGTGTGATGGTTCCTTGCCAACAACTCTTCTGATAACATCTGTATAATAGACGTCGTATGATAATTATTAATATACACCATTATTTTTAATTTGACAATAAGTAAAAAGGGAAATAAATTACCAAATAGCTTGAAACATGTACTTGCATCCGTAGAATGAATTACATCATAGGAAATAAAGTTGAACATGTTTGATGGAAACGTGTTATCTCGTAGTTGCACAATTTTGGTCTTTCCAATGAACTGTATCTTGTAAGGATGCTCGCATGGTTTGTATGTTAATCTGGGATTAACTTCAGATACCAAAAAATTTGAAATGATGTAGAGTCCTCCCTCCTTGAGTTTTGGTTTGTGCAGCTCTATGAGTGACTTCTTGATAGTCGCATGTATAGTTTCCCCCTGTATAGGAATTACATTGCATGTAAAAAGAATGAATGTCACACATACTTAAAATATAAATCTCTCAAATTCATTATAAATATGAAACTGTAAAACAATACACCATTTCACCTCACGGTCTCTGAGAATAAGATCGTAGCTATAAACTTCATCCTTACGTCCCCACATAGGAACTTCATATGCTCTGACTAAACGAACTCTAATTGCCCACATCATTTTTTCTGGATTGAGGTCATCAATCATGTTGAAAACTGTTGTTGTTTATAATATGTTTGTAGTAGGAAGAATTTGCGTAGTTTATGGTGATTATAGCTGACGGGTCTCATATTTATATTGTGTGTTAAACCCTAGTCTCCAATCGGATAATTCTTTATTCTGTTAGGAGAAACGCGCACAAATATAATAGACCGAATATTTGACTCCTTAAATATCTCAACTGTATTTTACATTATATCTATTATACGACTTTTTCCAAACAATATCCATTATATATCTGAATTGCATCTATATATATTCTAACGATAGAGTCTCTAGTGTCATGTCATTCTGAGTTTCCGAAACAAATAAAGGGTCAAACATATTTCATGCAATCTATATATATTAGCAACTATTTCGTTAGGTATTTCAAATGCATTTTTATTACTTTTCGGAAACCAATTTTTTTAAAAAAAAATTGTTGAGATTTATATGGGGTTTTAATAACTTAAAATAATGATTATATTTATTATAGTTAAGTTTTTCAATTTTACTATTTGTTCCTTAACTCATTTATAATCTTTAATTTAATAACAAATGTCTCCTAAAATTATATTACGACACATCTTTTGTTGATCAATTATGTAATTTATTATATTTTCGTAAATAATTAAATTTTTTAAGTTACATCCTTTTGTTTTTTGGTTGTTTGCTACCAATTTTGTAGATTAAGGGTTTCAACTCGTTGCATTATAATTTTTATCAAAAAGTATGTTGTGTGTACTTTCTTTTTCATTTTTAGAAAGTAATCTAAAAATTAATATGCTCTAATATTAATTATTATTTTTTATAAAAAGTAAATCAATATTAACATCAATAATACTTTTTTTCGAAAAAGGTATCTAAAAGTAAATCAATACTAATATGAACAATACTGTAGATTTACTTTTTCATAAAATATATTGATTTATATTAATCTAAAAAAATACTCCCTCCGTCCTGGCTTAAGTTTTCTACTTGGACCGGGCACGGAGGTTAAGAAAAAACAGATTTTGTGGAATCTTTGACTTTTTTAAGGGTGGAGATTGAGGGTGGAGATTTTTAGGGTGGAGATTGTGAGAAAAGTTTGCCATTTATGGGCTGGAAAGTTAAGTTGGGACAAACAAAAAAGGAAAGTAGGAAAGTTAGAGTGGGACGGAGGTAGTATTTTTTTTTTGGTTAATTCTTATAAAGTATCAAAAAATTCATAACTTTTCTTCCTACATACTTATTTCTCATAATATTGTTCATGCAATAATTGCGTAATAGATTTAAATTTGTATGGTCATTCAGAATTATTTTTTGTATTCTTGAATTCGAAACTTTTGGTATAATTGATAAACCGATTTGCTTACATTACGTTAATTGTAAATTATCTTAATTTTTTTTTTTTTATGAGTGTAGTTGTAAACATTATATTGTTGTTGCATATTTGCATCGTTTCATAATATGAAAAAAATATAAAATATTGCTCTTGAGTTTGTAGAGAAGTTTTATTACATGATAGGATTTGTCAATTATCTGATTTTGTTAGTTTGTTTTATTATTTTTAAACGTAGATGTAAATTTTTTAATGTAATATTGCATGTCTGGCTCATAACGTTTAATAATCTAGGGAAAATATCAATCATTGATCTCGAATGTGTAGATAAAAACTACTTCATTATGGAAATTGACTAATTAAAATCTGAAACTTGAAATTCAAAGTACTGTAGCTGAACATAAGGATTACGGGTAAATTATTTTTTCTCTACATGAAAACTCAGCTCTTCATTGTCTTGTAAGTAGAATGTCCACTCTGTATCAGAACTACTTAAATAATTCGTTATAAAGGCTCCGGTTTCTTCCCCTTCCATGTTTATCCTATCTTTCCTCTTCTTCAACTTCACGATCCATGTATTACCATTGGCTGTCAGAATGACCTTTGTTGATCTCTTTTGTTCTGTTGTCAGTTGTTCTCTCCAAAATTTGATAGGGATCGGCTGAAAAAATTGATTCAAAATAATTAGATGTAGATAGATACAATAATAATTATTTCAAATTGTAAATAAAAAAAGATAATGTTTTTTTGAATTACCAATCGTTTCCGAGCACTATATGTTTTACATATCTCCAATTTGAAAGAAACAGGAATTTGGCTACTTTGACCTTCTTCATATTAACTCCGAGTATTTTCTCCTTTTTGAAGTTGATCAGCAATGTATTCAAGAATGAATTCAGGAACAAAGGTCCTTTCCAAATTTTTGTGAATATCTGAAAATAAATAAAAACCAGTATAATATAACTTTGAAAATAATATTTAGAAGTGTCTTTTGTAAAAAAAAATTGACTGTTCAATTAATAATTGTCTTACCTTTTGTGTAAGGATTACTGTCACTGCCATATATGTTTGTTTTCAAGACTCCATCTTTTGTAAACATGTTTACTTTTAATATCACTATTCCATCATATGAGAAAATGAGCAAGTCACCTGTTTCCAAACAATTGTTAGATACAAATACCTCCCATCCCTTGGTTAGACGTACACTGCCGTCTTCATCGACTTTGGTGTGGGTTTCCCAATACTTGTTGAAATCGTTCTTCAAACCAAAACCGGGTGGAATTGTTTCTTTTTTTTTGAATTCTTCCACAAAGTCATATGGTAATACCTATACAAAAATAGGTACCAAAAAATATTTCAAGTTGAATTGCTGAAAAAATTTGCGTCCCATACATAAGATAGAAATTTGTACTAGTGTATTAGACATGTGGCTCCTGTACTGAATACAGAAAAACATTGCTGGTGTCTTATCAAATTCATCGTTCAATGAAGCATTAACCTTCATATTTTCGACTATTATTTCGCAGCGTGGGAATTTTGGGAATTTTAAGATTCTGAAAAATTATGGAGTTGATGATGTTTTTATAGGTAGGATATCAAATCAGGAATCAAATATTAAAATATTTTCATTAATCTGCAGTTTTTGATAAGAGATATATCTAACCAATAGAAATCAAATCTGAAAATATGTGGAAATAATCTGTTTTTTTTTTTTTTTTTGTAGAAGATATATCTACCCAGTAGAAATCGATTCTGAAAATATTTAGAATAATCTGTATTTTTTGATAGGAGATATATCTACTCAATAGATTGATTTTTATTGTAAATCGAAATTTTATATTTAAAGAAACATCTTTAGTTGCACGAATTGACTGTATTTAAATATTAAACATAAGATTTAAAAAAAAAAAAAATCTACAGTTTACCTGAAATTTGATTTCGGTATAATCGACCTTCATTGATGCTAGTTTCTTGATTTGCAGGCCGTCCATTTCGAGCATTCATTGTGAAGGACCTATAAAAGTTGACAATGTATATTGAAGAATAAATCAATGAACGACAGAATAATCGAGATATTTGACCTTACTACTATATCTGAATCCAAAAAATTGTAATCACTACATCAATAAAAATGAAGGAACGTTAGAATAATCGGGATATTTGATCACTGTATTTCTGAATAAAAAAAACTGTAATCATGAACTCGCGAAATGAAAAAGAGACATAATTACACAGCTAAATCAAATCAAATATGAATCAAATGTAACTGACCTTGTTGGAATCGGTATTCTCATTTAATGAAATGTTGTATTTATACGGATTAAAAGTTTATCGGATAAGAATTGTTTAAAAATTTAAATTTTCAAAATTTAAATTTCAAAGTGTTTACAGATGCGCAACTTACTCCGAAAAAAAAAAATTAAACAAAACAGAAATTTGTTGCCGAATAAACGAAAATTCACATAATATTATATTGTAGCATTTAAAATTCAAAATTCAAAATCCCATCTAATTTAGGTAACTATGAAATGGGCGGGAAAATATTTAGCTTACTATTTCCGGATGACTTGGCTTATTATATATATATAGATTACTTTCTATTATATGCAAAACTATTTAGTTAATATTATTGATTGCTTACTATTCTTAACGCTTATTTGACTTTAACCAAAACAAAATTGTGATGCAAAACATATGAAAAATGGTGGTAATTTGTAACATTTTTCTTCTCAAGTATTGAATTAAAAGATATTGTTGTAATTTTAGTAAAATATTTTTGTTGATGTTATCTTACTATCTTGAATCACTATTTTAAAATTTAGATTTAATGATTAGAGTTTGTAATATTATACACAAATAAAGCCTATTAGTATAATAAAGAAGTCAACCTTGATATAAGAATATGAATACAGACAATGTAAAATTATAGATTTGTAATACATGTATAATTTATATCCAGTAATAAATAAAGTTTATTACTTCTTCACAACCAAAACAAGAGTCTTATATATGTTATTTCAACAAAGAAGTCAAACTTCTGAATACATAAATTATGTTAAGCTATTATTGCTTGTTTAATTTTACTATATAAATAAAAATGAACCCTCTATAAAAGGAAAGCGTAGGCATTTCGTGTCCCATTTTACTTGATAAAAATAGAAAGTTTAATCGCCACTAATATAGTAAGATATATATGTATATATAGTAAAAACATGCAAAGATTTGTCCCAAATTTAAATTGTTTTTAGTATTTTAATTATATATAAAAAATTATAGAAAGTAACTTGTGATTGGTTTATTTTATGAAATATATATATTTTCAAAAATTAATACACAAATAATTTTCAGCTACATTTTTATTTTTAAGTATCATGGACTAAAATAATCTTCTATATGGTCATTAATTGCCATCTATATTGCATATTTTAAAATAAAGTTATATTATAAAAACACAATTGTTTGTCAAATTTTGTTAGGTTAAATTTTTGTGTAGTGTGAGTTCGATTATTTGTATTTTGTATAATCTGGAGATAAAAACTAATTATTTTTTTTTCTTTTATTAATTTTCACTACATAACTTTTTTAAATACTCAATCTAATTTATTTTTTGAATCTTGAGCTTATCGTATAAAGAAATCCTTATAATTTTATCTTTACTAATATACTCCCCCCGTCCCAACTTAACCTGCCTACTTGTCATTTCGGTCCGTCCCACCATAACCTGTCAACCCATAAATGACAAATTTCACACACAATCTCCACCATCAATCTCCACTTTTGAAAAAGTCAAAGATTCGACAAAATTTATTTTTGCTTAACCTCCGTGACCGGTCAACCTAGGCAGGTTAAGCCGGGACGGAGGGAATAATATTTTAGAAATAGTAAACATCAACCATATTTCAATTTTCAAAATTAGAGAGAACACTTTTTTATGTAAAAAAATAGTGGATGAACAAGATGCACCTGAGCAAGGGCAGAAAAAATTTAAAGACTTATTTCATTTTTTATAGATCTCTCTTTCTCTGTTTTAATTTTTTAAAATTATTTCCCCAACTAAAGGCATGAATATTTATTTTTTATTGTTAATTTACTTTTATAAAAGATAAATCAATCATCATATCTCAATATTTAATCTAATACTAATATAGTATATTTTAATATTAAATATTAAAAATAAAAATAAGCAACACTTTTGTTGGTTCGCTATTAGATTTATAATTGAACATCTATTGTAAGTTGAACATTTTCTATTAAATTTGAGCTGCAACTAAAACTAAATAAATAATTATTTTATAAAATAAATATATTTTGAATCGTGCCTCGCATTGGTGAAATTCTAATATAGAATATTTGATCTGATACTAATATAAAATATTAAATTTAAAATAAGCAACATTTTTGTTGGTTCATTATTGGATTTATACTTGAATATCTATTATGAGTTGGACCATTTCTATTAAATTTCAGTTGCAAATAAAAATAAGATAAGTATTTTTTTATAAAAAAAATATATACCTTAATGTTGAGTCATTTGTATATTATAATTTACTATAAATTTTGATCAAGTATTAACCTTAATGTTGAGTTCATTTATCTTAATGTTGAGTCACTTGTATATTATAAGAATTTTACATAAAGTGGTCAATAAAAAATTCTTATACATGGCACTATAGCTTTTTTCTTATCAATATTTTTGTTGTAGTTTGTGGAATTCGTATATAGATATTATAGTTGCAAAACATAAATGAAAAAAATACATTTTTACTTTCTCAAGAATGAGACGAGAAATAAACTTGATAAGGGCTTTGAATACCAATATACATTATTTTGATTCATTATATGTTTTGTTTTGCTAATCCTTAAACAAAATATTACTTTTTTATTCATCACTAGAACATTTGAACTTAATTTTTTTCAAACACATTTCATACCGAAATAACTCTCTTGAAAATGAAAATTAGGTGTAGTAATAAGATTTATAATATTATATATAGATGAAATAAATTATTCTAACAAGGAACACAACCTTTAAATAAGAATATAAATTTTGAGAGTATAAAATATTAATTTGAAAGTCATGTTATAATTCATATCTTGTTATAATCAAGGTTGCAGAAGGCGGAAAGCGGGGGCGGAGCAGTTTCTGGCCGCTAGGCGGCCTAGGCGCCGCCTAGGAATTAATTTTTTTTCTCTTTATTTTGAATTTTTTATTAATTATTTAATTAAAAAATTATATATATATATATATATATATATATAGATAGATAGATAATCATGATATAGCACTACAGTCAATTTGTTTAATATTTTAAAAAAGCTTCTAATTGTTTTTGTTATGAAGGATTTGTATTAAAAAAGAAAATTCAAATATACAAACTTTATTATAAGAAGTGAACAAAAAATTAAAATAAAAAGAAGTCAACATAAATCAGTTACTAAGTCCAAAATAATTAAATAAGACAATAATGTTAGCAAAGACATAACAATAAGTCAATAACATAATAAACTAAATGGAAACAACATCGTTTCGAGCCTTTTTCAAAATAAAAAATTGAAAAACGCCCAGACCGCCTTGACCGCCCAGGCCAAAAAACGTCCAGAGCAACCTCCCAGACCTTAATCGGGACGGCTAGCTAGGCGGCCGCCTAGACCGCCTTTTGCATTCATGTTTATAATTAAAGTATCTACATTTCAAAATAAGAGTCTTGTATTCACTATTATACAAAAGAAGCTAAACTTTAGAGTACCAAAGTCCTCTAATAGGTTTAATTTACTATAAATTTTGATAAAATATTTATTATTAATGTTAGTCGTTCATATATTGTATGAATTTTATATAAAGTGGTAAATTAAATTTCATATATGATAAACTATAGTTGCCTTGTCAATATTTTTTATTGTATATATAGTCAGTGAAGTAAGATTGATATTATAGTTGTAAAACTTAAAAAAGCAAACAAATCCTTTTTTTCTTGAGAATGAGATGAGAAATAAAATCAGTAAGTGCTATAAACTTTAATATATATTGTCTCAATTTTTAATTATATGTTTTCTTTTACAAATCCTAAAGAAATCATATTTTTCATTCACTGACTGAATTGATCTTCTGACATTCCATACCGAATCAATTTTCTTGTATTTTTTAATTATCTTTTGATAACTTCTATATTATAGTTTCAAGTTTTTTCATAAGAATTTAACATAAAATGATACTTAACTCTCATATATGATAGATTATAGTCGTCTGTCTTCTTAATACTTTCTATTATAATTGTTGGGATAATCAAACAATGTCCCGTATCGGATGTACATGGTAAGATCATGGGGTTCATAAGAATTGAACTATCTCCAATTGGTATAATACCTTTGGGAGTTAGCCCAAAAAAAAATTTATGGGGGCTCAGCTCAAAGCGGACAATATCTTACCAATGTGGAGATCCGGGCCCAGTCATGGCTTAACAAGTGTATCAGAGTCATGACCCATACTGAATCGATGTGGTGAAGATCCTCGGAGCTAAACAAGCGGTGATGGAGCCTCAAGAAGACGATAGTATGACTCCACTTGGGTAGGGCACTCTCCACATCGATGGAGCCTCAAGAAGACGATAGTATGACTCTACTTGGGTAGGGCAGACTCTCCACGGCGGTAGTATGACTCTACTTGGGTAGGGCAGACTCTCCAGCGGCACTCTTCAGCGGCGGTAAACTATGGATTCCACGTAAGGTATACACTCCAAATGCGTAGCAAGTGTCTTCCAAAGATAGTAAGACGGCATTGGAGATGGCTAGTTAACTGGATCGAACAAGTGTCTTCCAGAGATAGTAAGAAGGTAGGGGGAGGGGGTCGGTGGTCATTTGCTAGTTAACTGGATCGAACAAGTGTCTTCCAGAGATAGTAAGAAGGTAGGGGGAGGGGGTCGGTGGTCATTTGCTAGTTAACTGGATCGAACAAGTGTCTTCCAGAGATAGTAAGAAGGTAGGGGGAGGGGGTCGGTGGTCATTTGTTTGAAGGAGGGAATTGTTGGGATAATCAAACTATGTCCCACATCGGAGATTTGCGAAGATCATGGGATTCATAAGGATTGAAATATTTCCAATGAGGCATTCCGAGAGTTAGCCCAAAAAAATCCGTGCGGTCTTAACCCAAAACGGACAATACAATATCATACCAATGTGGAGGATGCGGGAACGGTCAGGGCCCAACAATAACTAGTGAAATAAGTATATAGATATTGTATTTGCAAAAGTTTAAAGAACAAACAAAAACAATTTTTTTTTTTTTTTTGTTTCTCGAAAATGAGGAGAAATAAAATAGTAAGAGTTTTGAAATTTGATTTACATTGTTCTGATTTTAAATATTATGTTTTATTTTACTCATACTATAAAAAAAATCATACTTTTTATTCACCGCAAGAACACCTGATTTAATTGATTTTCAGACATTCCATATGTAAACAATAAAAGAGAAGAAATATTCGATATATCATAAAAAATAAACAAAATAAAAGGAAAAATATAATAACAGGTCAATCTTTCTCCATTTTTTAAAATTATAAAATAATTTAATGATAGAACAACGAAGGAACATATGAGATAATATAAAAAATAATATAGAACAAAAAGAAAATATAATGTATACATCATAATTCCTTTTATTCAAAACAAAATTTTAAAAAAAAAAGAACATACACATGGGAAGTAAGTGAAGGGAAGGAAGCAAAAGAGAATGGTTGGGTTAGTCATCCAAGTAAAATATGGTGGGTTTGTTGGGCTCAGTTATCTCAATTGTCCCCTCCAACATCTTAGCCACTTTCCCCATCGACGGCCTTGCCTCCGCCTTATCCTGCAGACACCACATCGCCGTCTTCACCATTCGATTCACCATATCAAAGTGGGCACGACTATCATAACTATGCTTTATCCGACCGTCCAGAATATCCTCCACCTTCGTATCCTTGAACACCTTCTCGAAAGCCCACCTTGGCAAGTACCACTGATCACTATCCACCTTCGAGTCCAGTTGAGCCGAACTCCTCGAACCACTCACCATCTCTAGCAGAACCAATCCGTAGCTATACACGTCCGCCTTTGAGGTTATCTGATCCGGCCGTGTCCACTCCGGAGCCATGTATCCAGGCGTCCCACGCATTCTCGACATGCTAATCATGTCCTCTTTCTTCTTCAACTTCGCCAGCCCGAAATCTGACACCTTCGGACAGAAATCATCCCCCAGGAGTATGTTTTCGGGCTTTATGTCACAATGCAGCACCCACTCCAAGCACTCTTCGTGCAAGTACGCTATAGCTCTTGCCACACCTAATGCGATTCTATACCGTATATTCCAATCAAGAATAGGCTTGTTCTTTGAACCAAGAACAAGTGCAACGTCATCTTCCGCCTCCAATGACTCAGCCTCAACAGTTTGGAACAAGAATTCGTCTAGTGATCCATTAGCTACGTACTCATATACCAATATCCGGCTGCCCTTCTCAGCACAAAATCCCCACAGCCTAACTAAGTTCAGGTGGTGCATCCGAGCAATAATCGTGACCTCAGCCCAAAACTCAGCATCACCACCAGTCACATTCTTCAGCATCTTCACAGCCACTACACGGCCATCGCTCAATTTCCCCAGGTACACAACACCAAATCCACCCTTTCCAATTACATTCGAGAAATTACTAGTAGCATCTTTAAGCTCCGAGTAACTGAACCTCTTGGGACCACCAGCAGGCATAACCTCAAGCCCAAAAGTCCTAGCCATGTCCCGATACTTGATGTACTTCTTCAGGAACGTCCAAAAGAAAAACGCACCACTAAGCAGCTCAGCTGCAAACACAGTGCATATAATCACTATATTCCTAGTGATGGCCATCGATTCTTCTGGAGGTTCAGGGAGCCTTATCTTCACGGGACACATAGTCTCCATCAAATCTGTCATGCCTGTGAAGTATGATACATCGCTTTCAGACCGATCAACCCTCAAAAACATGGCAGTCTCTGTACCTGGAGACCAATATCCATCAACCATTTTCTCCAACTGAAGGACACAGTAATTTGAGCCATCATACTTGAACATGAACCCCAAGCAATTCGATTTAACCAAACACTGCGCCTCACACATGGAAAAATTCGTTGTTTTGATGTCACTTTGGTTCAATCCACCGGTAAAGTTAACAAAATCCAGCCTTAGAAACTTAGTTCGATCTAAGTTTCTTAAGGGGATTTTCAACTCACAAGAATCACCAATAGCTTTCCTATATCCAGGAGGACACACACATGAAGTCGAAAGATTTGAAGCGTGATACATACATATAGAGTTAGCACCACAAGTGCCATGAACTAGACACAACTGAAAGAGAGCTTGCCATACAACAACCCATTGACTCAACCCTGTATTATAGCTATAAACCCTAAGATTGCCATCATCATCAAGACTCAATCTTCTCAGATTTTGATCCCCGAAATCCGATAGATAATACTTGGAGTTATCACCATAAATCACAACCCCTGAATCATCTAAACTCATGAAGGTTAAATTATCAGTATTAGTCCAATAACTATCATTCTTATCAATGAAAAGAAGCTGCCTTGAATTAAACATGAACTTCCCATTCTTGGAAACAAGTGTTGTCTGGTTTATTTGCTGATTAGGAAGAATGGTATCAGTCGGAATGGAAAAACTCTGGAAACTGCCATAAATAAGATTACCGGAGGGACGTAGCGAAAGCTGACTTCCAACTTCAAGAGAAGGCCAGAGATTTGGGCCATTAAGGGAAGAGTTGAGGAGGCGTAGCTGGCCGGAGGTGGAAACGAGCAAAGAAGCGGCGGCGGAGACAGGGGAACGGGGGTTGGCTGACCAGACGACGTCCTTGGAGGAGACGTTGTGGTACCAAACGGAGAAAGTGTAAAGGCCTGGCGAGTTTGGAAGAGAGAGAAAGCCAGCGGCGAAGATGGAATTCGGGGAAAGGAGAATTTGGTTTTGGGTGGGGCGCCATGGGGAATTGGA
This sequence comes from Ajuga chamaepitys, assembly GCA_958295605.1. Lineage (NCBI taxonomy): Eukaryota > Viridiplantae > Streptophyta > Magnoliopsida > Lamiales > Lamiaceae > Ajuga > Ajuga chamaepitys. Next base: position 20,387,923 of record OY282508.1, on the reverse strand, counting down.
GGAGGAAAAAGAGGAGATGTTGGTTAGTGGTTGAGAAGAAGAGAAGTTGAGAATGGAGGTAGTGTAGAAGAAGAGGAAGAAAAGAAGGAGGAGATGGAGGGAAACAGACATTTTCGCAGCGATTTTGTGAGGCTAAGTTTGGAGATTTTAACGGCGTGGCTGGCGGGGGCTGGTCAGCGTTGACTTCAATGGCTCTGGTTGGACTGGCTTGCAACTTGCATTGCAATAACTCCCCGACACGCCAACTTGACGCCCGATTTTGTTCAAGAGGGTTTGTTTTTTTTGTTTTAGTATAAATTCTGACAGCGATGCCTTACAAAATATTTTATCAAACTTACAATTAATTTCCACACAAAGATTCTTATGCACCCCTATAACTCTTTTTATCAAATTTTTTTGTTGTGAAATATGCACAAGGCTGTTATTTTTTATATTCAATTCACACACTTCAAAACCAATATATAAAATGAACATCATTTTACCATTGAAATACTCTCGAATATAGTTTTTATATATTTATTTTAGATTTAAGGAATTAAAAGAAGTAGGGATCCAAATGACTTTCAACCAATGACAGCATAAAGTGTTGTCCATCCTGTTTGGTTTGACCTAAGTGATTTCATGCTACATGTAAGGTAGTGTCTTTAAGAACATCCTCAAGGAAAATAAAGGGCTTGCGATATGTTTGTTTTGATATAGGTGTCATAATGTTTAATTGCACTGTATTGCTATTGTAGTTGCGTAATGATAACTTGCATTTGTATGTACTAGTAGCCGAACCCAAAAACATCAATTTAGTTGATACCTTCCAAACCAACGCACAACATTGCGGTTAGTAGCTGCAGAACCAATGCACATCAACACATTTGGTACTTGCCAAACTGACACACAACAGTTTGTAAATATATTAGTTGGGCTTACATAATTGTTTTACTTCTTACTTGGTAATGACGCTCTTTTGATTACTGATTTAAATTTTTTTGTCCATATATTAGCTACTCAAAGACCTGATTTCAAATTTTTTGGGGGAATTTCAATAGCATTTTAGGAAAAATGATATTGAAAATTGAGGTTAGGTCTAACACATACAAGTTAGATAATTGAAATATTGCTGATATACAGCTGTTGATATTGCTATAGAACATATGAGATATTGCTGGTATTGACGCTTGTTTTGTTTCATAAATTATCTATCTTTTCAGCAAGCTTCTTTTGGTAAATGGTCACTGGAATTGCTTTGTTCCATTTTGAAACATATATTGTTATATGGTCACTGGAATTCCACTGTGTATTGCATCAGGACATATTCTTCGATGATCCTATTTGGTATAGAGAATATTGATTTGGTTCGACTGTGACACTAGTTGGATGTCAACCCATTTATTCACTATATTATTTTGTCTGTGTTGTACGCGTGAGCTGTTCAACGATTTTAGGAGAGGAGGTTATCGTTGATACCAACAAACTTCTTTCCAATTATTGACGATTTTCATTACCTATTATTAAAAATAGAACTTATGTCTCGGTGGTATATAGTTAATTTGGTCATCAATTTGGAGGTAGGATTGCTTAGCACCAAACCTGAACTTTTGTATCTTCTAGAAGTATATTTCCATACAATTGTAGGTTAGAGACGTATCAGGTAGAAAATGAAGGCTTGTCAACATAATTTGATGTTTCTAATGACAACCAACTAACTTTTGTAAATGGTTGTACGAATTGACCCTTGAGAACATGACATGTAAAAGTACGTTATTATTATTATTTTTTTTTTTCTTTTACATGTTCGAATTATTATTTTTGTGCTTTGTTTTAAAGAAATTATGATAATGATTTCCATTCCATTTGATTTATCTTGTGCATTTAGCCAATTTAATTTTCACGTTAATTTGAGGTAACGTTTCTTTATGTCAAATAAGTAGTCTAAGAAATTAATGATAGTGGTAAACCCTTTCAGCTACTTGAATATTCCATGGGATACTTTTGTTTTAATAAAGTCTCTACTATGGCCATTCAAGTGATGATATATACTTTGGTTACCATACTTTTAATCGTTCTCTTGATAGGTAATAAGTTGGTGCATTGCTCTTGAGATATACCCATTATTTGTGGTATTTTCAAAATACATCACACTATTTACGCAACACAAAACAAAGCGGTTCTTTGTATTGCTTAATGAAATTGTCCACCACATACTTTACAACCTCTTTTTGTTGGAGAAATCATCCTCGAATCATTTTTGCATCTCTTCAAACCTATGCTAAGTATCAGCAAACACCAACAAGTTTCATAAACAATAGGAAGAATCTCAATTTTCTTTAGTACACAAGTACTTACTGCATTTGGCAGCCACATTCCTATTGATATGTCATCGACATAATAAATGACGAGAATAAGGAAAGGTTCTCTCAATTGCATTAATCAATGTAAATTCTCAGTCGGTTCCGAACACAATTGATAAGGAAGATCCATCAAACCTTTGAGAATAGTGCAAGCCTATATATAATTATCCTCCTTTTCAAACTCAAGATATGCACATTCAACCAAAAATATCAAGCTCATAGAAGTCACCTTGACTATCTCCAACAATGGGAGATTGTAATGGTTTGTTTGTATGTACATTCAATCAACCAAAAAACTTACAAATGACCATAACAACTTCATACTTATTGAATGTGCCCAAAACATATCCTTAATGGTGTTTGTTTACTTGCACCACCTAGTATGGAACTAAAATTCATGTTTTGAAGCTTACCCGTTAAATATTGCATTGTACCGACCACAATGCTTGAGTTGTTTGTTCTTATGCTGAATATTGTAAATTATTTTGGTAGTTGACTTGTTTTTAGAATCATTAGACTACAATGTGTTCAATATGTCTCTTGGACGACTATTGCCCTTTGACAAGTCAAATACCAACTTCAACTCATCAGGATTCAAAGGGCCAACATAAGAGTGTCCCTCTAAATATCGTGCTAATCCATGATTGTGTGAACTGCATACAACCTCTAATGACCATTCATCGGTCTCTCTATAATTCATTCTTTTTATACTAAATGGATAATCACATTTCTTGGTTCTAGTACGACGTCCTTCACTTGAATTCCCCATGTCTCCTAGCTCCTCAGTCATGTCTCCCTCTTCATATTTACTTTCACTTTTCTTAATTAAACATTTAATTTGGGGGTGGATGGTACTTGCCACCTCATTCGCAACTTAACCATAAACGAGGTTGTCTTTGTTCACTTCCATATTCTGACCTGCTAACAACCACAACCATGCCAAGTGAGGTCACCCTATCTATACCCAAATAATCATTTTTTCATGTAATCAAACGCAGTTGTTGTATTGAACACGTTTTCATAATCTGCAACTGACTGATTATTTATGGAGCTAAAAATACTACCCTTTATCGACTCCTGCAAATAACACGACATAACAAAATCAGTTATAATAGTCTTCTTCATAAACTTGTTGTTCGCTAAGTAAATACCAAACAAGCTGACATAGTTCGGCAAGTAACAACTGAAATATGACCATAATTCTGTCCATTATTGGCTAAATACGTTCATCTAGTATCCGTTACTTACCGAAATACTTACAATGGATCGGCGAATAACAACCGAACAAACTGGCATACTTCTGCAAGGAATGGTCGAATTCTGGTCAAAATTCTGAGTCGTTGGTGGCCGAATAAGGTCACTCAGTATGATCGTCACTGGTCGAAATTATTGTAATGGTTTGAATGTTAGCCACCGAACTGACACGTCACGCATATGCAAAAAATAATACTCGAAATACAATTTCTTCTTACAAAAATCATGAATTCAAGCGAAAACATTAGTTGCGACTTACAATGTCCATATCATTAGGTTGCACGCTTCTTCGATTTGTTCACTTGTAAGTGAATTTGTTGGAATTAGTTGGTGAATCAGGGTTTCAAATACCATTATTTTTGAAGAATTGAAATTGTAAGGGAGAGAGATTTTATTTCTCTACTAAAGTCAAATTTAGAGAAAAGAATTAAAAAGGGCATATTAGTCTATTTCCTAATGTCTATTTTTGTCCAAAAATATGGCGTGGAGAGACTTCTTTTGTGGTTCGAACAGAATTCCCCTTTATAAAATGACTATAATAGCCTTAATGATAACAAAATATAAACAATTAAAAATGATAAATACATAAATTTCAGAAGCACAAAAAAATAAATAATCTATTTGTTTCTTCTTCATGTCATCTTCAATCAAACCGTATCCTTCTCTTCAAAACTTCATAAACCATAGTTTCTTTAAGATTTGATTAATGTAGAATTCAAATAAAAATGAAAAATAAATTAATATGGGCAAATGTCTCTAAGGTGAAAAGAGACTTGTTTATTTAAGGTTTGATTATAGGACCTAAATAACAACAAAAAATAGATTCATATGAATAAATGTTGTCAACATGAGAAAGCACATATGAGGTTGATAACAATACAATACCCTTCTGCAACAGGTTGAACTTATATTTTCATTTATCATCTAATATTGTATTGTGATGTTATCTACATATATAAAAAAGAGAAGTCGTCCCCAAAATAGCAGGGTTGATTTTCCCACCAAAACTACTTTCTAATTAGGGAAAGTATATATATTTTTTTTGCAATAATAATTTTTGACTCAATATATATATATATATATATATATATATATATATATATATAGAGAGAGAGAGAGAGAGAGAGAGAGAGAGAGAGAGAGATATGTCAACCCCAAAATAATAGGAGTTTGATTTTTTCGCCACAATTACATTCTAATTCAAGAATTTTTTCGCCAATAATAATCTTTATTTAATCAATAATGATTTGAATATGTAGAGGTGGAAAAATCGAATCGGTCCGGTCGAAATTCTATGCGGGCTGGCCATAAGAATTTGAGGCTGAAGTACATAATTAGGCCCGACAGGCCCGACCGATTGGCTAATAGCCCTACGGACCACGGGCAAGTCATACCAAATATACTGTATAGGAGGGTGAGTTGAGCTTAGCTCTCATTTATGGTCTGATGAAATTTCAGGGTTCGAGTTGGACTAGGCTGCCTGCAATCTCTAAGGATATTCAACATAAATATAAAACTCAAAGTAATTAATAGAAACATATACAATTGACGATCATAAATTTTTTAAACATGTAATTCACTAATCTATATCTATATCTATAAATTATAAAAAGAGATGTTAACTCTCCAAAGTTATTTTCTAATTCGTGAAAATAATTTTGTCGGCAATTATAATCTGTATTTAATCAACTATGAGTAAAATATGTAGAGGTGACAAAATCAGGTCGATCTACCCAACATTCAGGCTGGATCATAAGAATATGAGTTCGAAGTATAATTAGACCTGACCGATGGACTAATAGTCGGACGGGCAGCGGGTCAGTACAACCAAAGTGTATAAGAGGGTAGGTTGTGCTTAACTCTTAGTTCTTTTACCAAATGAAATTTTGGACTAGCACATGCCATTGACACGTGAATTCGGGCTGGACTAGGACGCCCGAGTTGCCGCCTTTATAGATGTATAACATAAATATAAAAAGTCAATGTGATTAATGAAAAAATATACAACTAACAATTATGGATTTTCTAAACATCTAATGCACTAATTAAAGGGTGAAAAAAATTCTCTTAAAAGAAGGGTGACATAAATTTTTTATAGACAATTTTGAAACCACAAAAAATAACATGTATTTAATATTCATTTGAAAAATGAATAGTGGAAATGTTGTGATGGTAACTCTTATTCTAGTAATGAAAGTAGTTTCTTCTTCTTCTTCTTCTTCTTCTTCTTCTTCTTCTTCTTCTTCAGGTAATTAACAATGATCATTAGGATATTAAGTGAAAAATAGTCGAGTGATACGGATAACAATTGACTCTTTAGATTCTTACATCGTAAGATATTTTATTTTATTTTTACTTCTTTTTTTTTTTTTTGTGTTTTTGTTAACCCATATATCATATTATTTTTCTTGAAACCTAATTTTATATATCATATATTGTCTCATACCTGTATGAGTGATTTAAAAAGTACCAAAGATAAAGACACTAAATAACTTTCATTTATTTCTTAAGGAACTGGGCTGGACTTGCTAAGTTTTTCATTGGACCAACCTGATCCTACATATGGTGATTATCTGACTTCGAGCTAAAACTTACTAATATTTATTACAAAAGAAAATAAAAAAAAAATTATGTAGAAAAAATTATATTTAATCTTAACAATAAACTTTAAATAAAACAATTATAACTTTATACATTTATAAGTAATAAAAAAATATATTAAATTTTATTGTTGCACGGGATCATTACTAGTGTTCATGAATATGGATAAAAACTATGGCAACAAACTAATTGGAGCAAGACACTTTAACAAAGGTTATGCTACCAACAAAGCAAGCCACTCAACTATTCATTCCACAGCCACACGACTACCTCGATCACAGTTCCACCTAGTCCACCGCCAACAGTAACTTCGTTCCGGGACAAATTTTAAGGTGACGGAAACAGAACAACAAAGGGTTGTATTAAGTTAAATAATTTAATTATAGAAAGGTAAAATATTTTAATTTGTTTATAATAATTTATTTTGAATAATTTAGTGGCAACTTCCCATTGAAGAATTTTTTATTTAACAATTACTCTCAAATGAGTCGTATGAGAGTCTGAATTAGGTATTTAACAAGACTGAGAGTCTTGGAGAAGAAATATAATCGTTAAAGGAGTATTCTTCTAAGATAAGTGAAAATCAGCTATTGGTGCCAAGTTGAGGCTTGAGCACTGTTATTGTAAGTTTAATCACGTTTACATAATCGAGATTATACAATTAAACACTAAATATGGATCTTGGAACTTCACGATTTTCACATTCTAATAAGATAGAAAAATAAGGGCACTAACCGTGATGCACCATGTATTGATTTCTTGATTTATTGATGAAGAAATTGTCTCATTTGATTCTCCTTCATGGATGAAATTGATTGGTGGAAGGAATTAATTTCTCCCTCTTGACCTTTCTTTGAAATAGAACGCTTTATGTGAAATCAATTAAGTGATAGGAATTGTGTGACTCTGTTTTCTTTTATAGGTGGAGAGAAGACCAATTCCTAATAGGATTAGAATCTTAATGCAATTAGGATTGATATCCGTTCACAGTCTATCAACGTGAAAATCATATCTCATCAGATATAAACTGACCAAAACTTATCTGGAAGATTATTTATTTAAACCATAAAGATATCTAAAATATCTTAATTACATAATATGATGGCTCGTGGGCCATAATAATCTTACATTCTCACACTTGGCCAAAGTGACAAAACTAAGCTTCCATTGTTTAAATAATGACATAATTTACGGAACATAAAGATAAGTTTTGAATTCACTGGTCAGATCATAATGTCGATATCAAGTATAGACTAACACGAGTCATAGGGGTTCTATATCATTCACTAGACATAGTTCCTTCCATGTACCACAATATCAGTGATCTACTTAATATGACTCACTGTTTCAATAATGGTCCACATTAATGTCTTGATTAGGGACTAAATCCTGTCAAACTTATGTCATCATTCATGTATACATTAATGACGAAGCAGGATACCATTCAGCTTCAGAATCAACACATAAGAGAGCTCAAAGAGTCAATCGCACGTCATAAGTTCATTAAGACTTTTCAATAATGCCCATGTATTCGACATGCCCAATAAATGTCTTTGGAGGCAGTCCTTTAGTAAACGGATCCATAATAATAGGATTGGTGTTAATGTGTTCAATTGACACTTCTGTTTCTGAATTTCTTCTTTGACGGTAAGATACTTTAATTCCAAATGTTTGACACATGTGGAATACTTGTTGTTTTTAGAGAAGAATACTGCTACAGAATTGTCATAATAAGTTTTTAGCGACTTGGCAATACTCTTGACGACATCCAAGTCCTGAAATAAAGTTCTGCAACCCATTACCTTGAATTGCAGCCTCACATCATGCCACAAATTCAACTTTCATAGTGGATGCATTAATTACAGACTGTTTCACACTCTTTCATGAGATTGTTCCTCTAGCTAATAGGAACAAGTAACCAAACATTGATTTTTAAGAATCAACATATTCGGCATAATCTGAATCTAAGTATCCAATTAGTTCTAAATGATTAGATTTTAATAGGTAAGCATGTGATTTTTGTTCCTTGTATGTACCTTACAACTTTCTTTACAGCTTTCCAATGGTGTCCATTCTTGGATTACTTTAGTAACGACCAAGCATTATGACCTTATCGAGCTATCAACTTTAATGCATACGGAATGTCTTTTATTTGTTCACGTTCCAATTCATCACTTGGACATCACATAATGCTGAAATTATCTCCCTTCTAGATTGGAACAATGCTTGATGAGCACTTTTCCATCCCAAATCTCTTTTAGAACTTTATTGATATATGCTTTATAGGACAACCCTAACCTTCCTTGTGATTTTTCACGAATATTTCTATTCCAATCACATAAGTTGTCTCTCCCATATCTTTCAATTCAAAATTCTCAAGAGAAGTATCTTAGTTTTAAAAAATAAAACGAGAACATTCATTGCAGGCAATATGTCATCAACAATATAGGATTAGAATAATAAGCTTACTCCCATTGACTTTCAGGTATATTCACCGGTCAACAGTGTTTTCCTTTAAATCCTAAAGAAGTAATGGTATCATTAAACTTAAGATACCTATTGGAGAGAAGCTTGCTTCGATCTGTTTATTGACATCTTGACTTCATACACCATATGCGTCTTTCCTTTAATGAAGAAGCCCTTATGTTGATTCATATAGACTTCTTCCACTAAATTCACATTCAGAAAAGCAATTTTAACATGAATGGTGTAACTCTAAATCGTAATCAGTCACAAAAGTCATAATAATTCTTAATGAGTCTTTCTGAGATACTGGCAAAAAGTCTCTTTGTAGTCAATGTCATTTATGAGTATAAAATTTGGCAACTAGTTAACTTAATGTCTTTCGATATTGCCATTTGAGTTACAATCGGTCTTGAAGATCATGTGCACTCAACTCTTTTACATCATGTGGCAATTCTACAGGATCACAGACTTCATTATGAGCCATCTGTTCCAACTCTTCTTTTATAGCATCCTACCTCTTTGTAGAATTGTTACTTTTTCATGACTTGTGAAAGGAAAACTGGACATCATCAATTCTAATGCCAAATTATGGCTCATGTAGATGAACCACATAATTATCAGAAATAGTAGATTGTCGCTTTACAGACTTTCTTATTTTTTGTCATTGTGATTCATCTATTGCAGGTTCATTAATAACAGGTTCATAATTGAGAATTTAATCATTTATATGTTGTTCTCGTAAGTTTTTGGCGATTCAACAACTGTAGAAACAACAACTTAAGATAAAGTTTTAGGTAGATAAATCTCCGATGTTAGTTCTTCATTATATACTATTCGTGGATCAACACTCCCACGTGTTTTATCATTTTTAATGAACCTAGTGTTTCCAGTTTTAACAATTCTCGTACTATGATTAGGACGGTTACCTATACCCTTATAAATTTTCTGGATAATCAATGAAGAATCCACTGATTGTTCTTAAGTCCAATTTCTTTTCTCGTGGATTATAAACTCCAATCTCTGTCAGGCAACCCCAAACATGCATGTGACTTAGACTAAGTTCCCTTCCCGTCCACAGTTCAATTGGCATTTTTGGAACTACTTTAGTAGGAACCCTGTTCAACAAGTTCATGATAGTTTTAGTGCATACATCCACAATAATGTGGGTAAAGAGGAATTACTTAACATACCCCTAACCCTATTCATAAGAGTACGATTTCGCCTTAATGTTACACCTTTAATTTTGGAGTAACTGACACAGTGTACCAAGCACAGATGCCATGATTTCAAAGAATTTAGCAAATGGGTCTAGGCATTGCCCTGATTCAACGTTAATTTTCATAATATTCACCACCTCTATCAGACCTAATGATTTTCAATTTTCTATCTAATTGTCTTTCAATGTCATTAATAAACACTTCTAATGCATTTATTCAATGAGATATTCCTTCAAATATATAGATATAATCATAACGTGAATAATCATAATAAAGGTGATAAAAATATTTTTTTCTGAAAGAACTAACATCAAAAGGCCCACAAATATTGGTGTGTATAATTTCAAGAAGTTTTGCTCTTCTCATGACTACCTTCGTTGTGTGTTTGTTTCATTTAATACAATCCGCACAAACAACAAGATCGGTAAAATCCAAATCAGTAAGGATTTCATTATTTACCAACCTATGTAATCTTTCTTTGGAGATGTACTCCAAACGTTTATGCCACAAGTAAGCACTTTGATAGACTAAACCATGTTTAGTTCCAAAATTATGATGCAAGACCAAGCCATTAAGTATTATAAAGAACATCAACTAAATTTGACTCGAAATATACTTGAACATTCAGTATACTTATCATTTTGAACCAGTCTTTACATTTCTGACAATCCCTCTTTTCTTTAAATGTCTAGGTTTCTTACAAAACCTACACTTAAGAATCTCATGTTCCATTTTTTGGATTTGGAGATGACTTATTCATTTTATAGAGTCATTGATTGTCCTCTTCTTTCCTTCCAGCTTGCTTTTCAGCTACTTGATTCATTATGAGATTAGCAGAATGAGACCCCTGATTCTTAAGCCTCGTTTCCTCATGAAAAAGCATTATGTAAAGTTCATTCACGTTCCATTTTCTTTCATGGAATTATAGTTCAATTGGAATGGTCCATATCAGGGGCAGTGAGTTTATAATAAACTGCACAAGTAAATTATCATCCACTCCCATCTTCCAATGACTTAAGTCTTGCTGCAATATTCGTCATCCCAATGACATGTCGTGCACTCTACGAGAACCACCAAACTTTATGGTAGTTAAAGTAGCCATTAATGTCCCAGTAAGAGACTTATCAACAGTTCTGGAATGTTCTTTCAAAAAATTTATAAATTCCTTAGCACTTTCAGGTTGAGGTATAGTAGACTTGATATTCTCTACTACACTCATTCGCATAAACATTAGGCTTCATCTATTCGATCTTACCCAGACATCACTGGAAGATTGTCGGCATCACTGCTTTTATCAGTACTTGTACGCTATCGGTCATTGAGGAATACTTAGGCTTAGAGGGTGGTCCCCCTTTCTCGCGTAAAAGCGATCAGAATCCGAACACGTCGCGTTTTACTGGGAAGGATCGAACCATGGGAACGAATCTACAGGGCTATCACCTTCTTTGGCCAGATCTTCCAATCTTTTCACAATTACAGTTCACTGCGCCCTTCATCTTCTAATTTCCTCCGAATTTCCTAACCTTCAAATTACGAATTAAAAACACCCAAAAATGCATCAAATCATATTAAAAAGGAAAATCAACCAGAAAATACAATAAAACATGAAATTTCACTTGAATACAATAATTACGCGTAATTATTAACAAAATATGGACGTGAAAAGTATAAGAAAAATGGTAATTGTCATGTTCATCACAAATAAATATTGGGTTGATCATATATTTTGTGCAATTTTTTTGTGGATAAGATACATAATTGAGTTTTGTAGTTTTTACAATCACACATTTTGTGGTATAACTCTAGTGTGGTTATTGTTTTGAGAAATTTTGTACAACAACCTCACACTATGCACTTTAATTGTGGAAACCATTTTTTTTTTTTAAAACATAAAATTTCATTGAGCATGAAAATCAGTTGGTTGTCATTCATACTAAGGCTCTAGATCATGAGAGATTCTCTAATTTAAAGAAATCTTTAGGCATTTGTTTGATCCAGTAAGAGTTGAACTGACGGTTGCCTCAACCCTTAGGACAACTTCAACATTGCATATATGCATTGTTTATTTATGTTTGTTGCACATAGTAGTATTGAGTATTAATATGCAGCTATAGTGATAGTAGTTCTATATTTTTCTTTATAAGTCAGCAAAAGAATATGATGTTGGTCCAAAGAAGAATATTCCTTTGAGTAATTCGGGACATGGTAATTGTTATATCGTGTATCTCGTGCTAAAAGAAGAAGTATGGAAAGATTTTGAGTGATGAAGTAAACTAGGGGCACGACAGTCACAATGAAGTGTACTCCATGTCGAAAAATCACCCTTATAATTCATTTAGTCGTAAATCACCAAGTAGCTCAGGACATGGTACTGGGAATATCGTGACCTCTTGTCAAAAAGTGTTGGTGGATTAAAAATTCCTTGAACCAAAATCATATTCTCGAGACTTTGAAAAACAAGACTGAACTTTATCATGTTTAGTTGAAGGTTGCCCCAATCTTTGCATGAACCTGTTCGTTTTGACATAATCCAATAGTTCCAATTTTTACTCCCTTATTATTATTATTTTAATCTGTTGCAGTTTTTCTCTTAATTTTTAGGTTTTTGTTTTGATTCCCCACTTTCTACCCTTCCTTGTTTTCTCCACAAAAAGGGAGAGTTTATATTTAGGGGGAGGTTTTCGTTTTCTTATACGTGATTTTTAGGCATTATTTGCTTTATTTGAGGTATGATCTTATCTTTTGTAAGATATTTGCATATATTGAGGGGGAGTATTTTTCAATTGATTAAGAGGGAGTTTTGTTATTATTTTGATGTAATTCGGTTGTACTTATTGTGTAGAAAAGGAAAAAAAAAGGGAGATTGTTAGAGTTGCGCTCCAAACTCTTAATCAAATTCCCGTTTTATTTTTGTTTTGCCTTTCATACACATAAGTATTTTTATTAAATCAAATTGGTCGAACTAGTACTAAGTGGTGCAGGTAAAATGAGCTCGAATGGACTTGTTCAACCACGAAATCGGTCATGAGAAAGACTGGAGCATGAAATGTGGAAAGTGGTTTACAGTGGACCTTGTCAACTATTGGAAACCAAGTCACACCCACATTTTGAGGGACCATTAACCATCAACTAACCACGTCCTAAACAGGTGGAGAGTGGGTTATTGGAGAGTGTTGTTCAAGCTTTTCAATGGTCCATATAAGGAGCTCGAATTTTTTTTTTTTTTTAAAAAATCTCCTAATCTGAGAACAACATTCCCCTTCCCCCCAAGGTGACTCGAACCCAAGATCATTTAAAGGTCTAGGTAGTGAATGCTCTCGCCACTTGAGCTATCCAACTTCGTCTATATAAGGAAATCAAATTATCAACAGAAGATACGGATTTTCAGAGAGAAAATACCTGTCTGCAGAACAGTCTGTGACGTCTAGAGGGTTTAGTGAACCTCCTGTCCAACCTGAATTGTCCAGTTTTTGTAATATTCAGAATCTTTACGCTTCTGAATCTCTTTTCATAGGATACTTGTTAGGATAACTTTTATTAGGTTATTTGGTACTCTAGACATTGTTTATTCGTCCATTGAGACGTTAGGATTCGTGAAGCGTGAATCAAAGTTTGCCTCGATTCACATTTAGAATCTTTTTGTAATTCACAAGTGTTACAGTAAGTTATTTCGCCGGCACCCACAACTAATTTAAGACTTATGGATTTTTTTTTTAACATTCTTTGTTATTTAAGTTTATGTTGTGTTAGTTTAAAAGGTTGGGTAAACCTCATACCCAACCACAGTGTTTCACGAAGCAACGCACACTTTCACTATCATATAGTAACCATGTAGCCAATTATTATCTTTGAAATTTACAGCAAGCAATGCTTTATGAGTTTCTGTGCAGCGAAAATTTTAGGACAAAATTTCAAATAATGCAACAATAAGTAGTAGGTTGTAGCATCAAATACTATGTTGGCAAAGAATAAAAGCAGTAAAAGTACACAAATTATAGTGGTTCGAAGGCGGGGTTATCCTACTACGTCCACTCTACCGTCAGTCAGAGTGTAAACTCACTACTCTTGTTCACACAGTCAGAAGAAATGGTTCGATCCTCTTATCTTGATTTCTCGAACCGAGAGATCCATGAATCGGGATCCTGATGCATATAGATACAAATGGTCCAATGGGAGCAAGAATTTCCAGGAACATTTGGAACATTTCGTTTCAGAGCAGAAGAGTCGTTTTCAAATAGTGTTCGATCATAGGTGAGCTTGCAGAGATCGAAGCACCAGGATCAGACGAGAGAGATAGATATGACTTTTAGTCAGTTGATTAGATCCTATTGGGAACGGGACCTGCAGGGGGATCGCTTTGATCTAGGAATTGGGCTTTTCTTTGCCGATGAATCGATTACATTATGTACCGATTAACTTGTTGGTTCAAAAGATGGATTGGACTTCGTTCCTGGTTCATCGCTCGCCACCACCAGGAGATCTATTTGGAGACGGATCAGATTGGTGTTCCCCTGAGAGGAAAGTACTGGCGGAGAGGGAAGGGGGAGCTGTCTTCCTATTGTAACAAAGTTCGGATGGATAGTGGTGGATTAGTGATCCATGGAAGATAAGAGCCTTTCAGCCAACGGGGTAGGAGGAGGTCGTTAATGACCAAGCCTTTCTCGCGAGCCTGCACATATACATATAGAAAGGGCTTCTTCAATCGCAAGAAAGAATGGACAAAACTAGTACGATTGAAAGTAAGCTCTGGGACTTGAAGGCAGAGAAGGAGCCGGTGTCTGTCCCTTGGAACCTCCTCCGTAAGTAACAAGACCTCTTTCACATGGTTCATAATTCGATAAAAAAGAAAAAACTTAGCACTCGTCATGTGGCATGAACAACCACTATCAAAGTACTAGAAACTTGAAACATAAGCTCTCAAAGCAGTAAAGACAACATTACAAGCTAAGTTAGATTTACGAACCTATATCTTTTCCTGGGGGGTTTTAGGTTTCTGTATGGAGAGGTTCTTATGAAGGTCGGGCAACCTTCAACCCAACCTCAATCCATCAATGAAACTATTTTTCATTTTATGATAGAAAAACCTAATGTGACCAGGAACAAAGCCGTAATGCCACAAACATCTCCTCCTTATCTTTCATTTTATTTGATTAGGTGATTTTTTAGAATTCTCATTTCTGTTTATTTCACCTTCTCGGACAAAAGGTGAGCCATTACCACATACAATATTAGGCAAATCAGCCCCTAAATTATCAGTATCATTTTTACCGATAGATAAAATTTCATCAAATTTAGAGGTACCCGTGTTAAGCCCTTTGAAGGTTTTAGATGCGGCTTCCGATTGGGTCTTTGCAATTCCAAGATCGGCATCCTTCTTCGTCAAAAAAACCCCTAATCGAGCAACTGACCCTCGAAGACCATCATTCTCTTTGGTCAGTTGTTCCTAACTTGACATTGCTGCTTTTATTTCTTGAGGAGGACAAAATTAATGCTTTTCATGTCCTCAACCACTTGGATGCTTTCCTCGTCGCATTCTCAATTAATTCTGACTCATTATGAATAGTTGCATTAATGCAAAACAGGTCAGAATAATGATAAGAATACCACACTGATGTTGAAGCAGGTCTTGGCTCAACATCTGGGACATCATCTTTATCATTTGACGAGGAACATGCTTTGATCGGCATAGACATCACAAAAGCAACTGTAGAATAACAGGGTTGTCACTCAGTGTATCAAGTGTAGGCTCTTGTGCCAATTGAAAGTGTGCGTTACTTCGTGAAACACTAAGGTTGGGTACGAGGTTTACCCAATCTTTAAACTAGCACATCGGAAACTTTAAATAACAAACGATGTTAAAAAAATTCATACAGCCTAAAATCACTTGTGGGTGCCTTCAGGACGAAATAACTCACTATAACACTTGTGGATTACGAAAAGATTCTGAATGTGAATCAAGATAAAGTTCGATTCACACTTCAAGAATCCTAACATCTCAATGGATAAATAAACAATATCAAGAGTACAAAATAACCTAATAAAAGATATCCTAAATAGTATCCTATGAAAATAAATTCAGAATCGTGAGGATTCTGAATGCTACAAAATTAGATACTTCATGTTGGATACGAGGTCAGTAAACCCTCAAGACGACACAGACTATTCTTCAGACAAGTATTTTCTCTCTGAAAATCCGTATAGAGACCAATGAAAAGCTTGGACAACACTCTTTAATAATCCACTCTCTACATATTTAGGACATAGTTAGTTTGATGGTTAATGGTCCCTCAAAATGTGGGTGTGACTTGGTCTCTAAGAGTTGACAAGGTCCACTCTAAACCATTTTCCACATTTCATGCTCCAACCTTTCTCATGACCAATTCTAGGGTTGAACAAGTCCATTGAGCTCCATTTTACCAGCACTACGTACTAGTTTGACCAATTTGATTTAATAAAAACAATTATGTGTATGAAACGCAAAACAAAAATAAACTGGAACTTTATTAAGAGTTTGGCATGCAAACTCTAACAGATAGAAACTTACTGTAGTAAGCTATGTTCTAAGAACCAATTTCTTATAGCCGACAACATACATTGCCTACTGTATTCAAAGTAAAATTTAAAAAACTTGGAAGTTTATTCACCCCCTGAACATCTACCACTTGAGACCAACAATGTTAATAATGGAATAATAAAAGAGTAGATGAAGTCGAGCCTTGAGAAATTGCTTACATCATTTTTCAGTAAAAGGAGAGTGAAAAGCGGAAGATGACCACATGAATATATTGGAAGGTCAAATATCGTAACTCACTACGAATGTGGGCAATAGGGGGGCCCACATGAAATCGCTAGAAAACCATCGTGGACATCTAGCAAAGACAGTATGATGCACGCATCAGACCAAGAAGTTTTCCAATGCCACTAAGCCAATCCAAAGGATCAATGTGATGTTATCATTGAGGCAACAAATGTGGAGCAGTCCAAAAGATAAGGACCGAAGTCAAGAATAGTGAAGAAGAATATGAGTCATTCAAGGAGGAAGAAGAACATGAGAGTGACGACGAATCATATACAGCTATTGGGAAGCCGAAATCTATTTTTTCTACTTTTTGCATGCTATTACATTTTCCTATTTCACAAAAAGACCTCATCTAATCCAAAAGTATATTTTACATGGGTACGAAGGCAACTGTCAAGGTATGAGAAGAAACTAAAGGAAGTAGTATAAGGAAAGCAAAAAAAGTGAAAAGGAGCTCAAAGAGATGAATACGCTCAAACGTGCAACACAATAACACAGACAAAGTTGTCAAAAACGTAAAAAGATTCAGGAAGTTTCTCTATGCCCTGCTTCATTGGTTAATCTAAGTTTGAAAACATGTTGTACGATTCACGATCGAGCATAATATGATGGCCTTGATAATTTACAAAGAATGAAATTTAGGAAATTGCAAAGCAAGTTCCACCACCATCGAAATTGTTGATTGATCATTGTTATATGCAAATGGATTGGTGGACTATGTTTTGATGTAAGTAGGCAAGTTTGTGCTTCCGATAGATTTCACAATATTTGGTATAAAGGGAGATAAAATATATCTCTTATCTTGGGGTGTACATTTTTTTCCATGAGCCAAGCTCTAATTGGTATGAGGAAAAAGGAAATAACTTTGAGCATCGGCGATGACAAGGTTACATTCTCCATTTTAAGGAACCCAAGGAAAGTGAGATGTGTCATGTTATCCGGGATGTAATTGATCTAGATATGGAGAATGTGTCTAGAAATTGTGAGTCTAATTTGCGCAAACAGACTTTTGAAGAATATCAAGAGTCTAGTACCACTAACTCACGCACTTGTATATTGCAGGACAATACACAAGAACCGTTGAACTAGGCATATGCAGCTAGAGACATGGGAGCTGAGAGATAATTGGGATTAACTGACGGATTAGAGCACTATCTAACGTAATATAGCGATGATGAGTGTACAAAGGCATTGGGGACTATGAAGTGTAGTCGATGTTCCATAGATTTAAGTACGGTACTGCCATGCAATCGAGATGGCCAACATACATGAGAATTACCATGCAAATCTTGAACATTAAAAAATACTTGGGATATTTACACCAACAAACTTAAGCAATCAAAGTTTGATTGGATAACCAATCTCATGAACTGATAGACAAAAATTTGAATAATATATATGGAAAGTGTTTATCGTGTCGTGTTCAATTAAAAAATAATTGGCTCATTACTTTGTGATTAACATAATTTTTCTTTCCACGAAAAATAAATTAACTAATAAGCAAACTTATTCAATCGATAACTAACTGAAATTGGTATATCTATGTTTTTTCTTCTGTAAAGTGTATTATTAATAAATTTATTATTTTTAATCAAAATTTATTTTAAAAATAATATCTCAGAAAATTTAAATATTATCAAGACACAAAAATTCAAAACTGAAGTAAATAATTTTTGCTCGTCCAAAAAAAATACTGGATTCTAATATTTTTAATTACAAATATTTTAAGTAGTTTAATTACATGTGCAATATAGATGTCAAATCGAAGATTATGGAAAGAGGATTATTTTGTATATTTTTCATGAAAAACGAAATTTGAGATGAAACAATTATAAAACATTTAAATTTTGAAGGGAAAAGATTGACATAATCTATATATTTCTTATAGAATATGCTATATATAAATTTCTCCCATAGGGGAAAACCCCAAAATATAGCACTTTGTGTAGTAAATATATAAATTTTGACAAGTTTGTAAAAATATATAAAATATGGCACTTTGACTGATCTTTGGACGAAAATACCTTCTGCACAAAATTGTTGGTCTGTCAAATACTGTTTGTATTTCAGAATTAGCGGCCACTTCATTTCATATATATAGTATATTTTGTAATAAATATATAGATTATGGCAACTTTCTAAAAACATATTAAATCTAGCGCCCTATACCCATATTGCCCTATCTGCCTTTTACTATTTCTCCGACAAGTGTTGTTGTTAGACAACAGTATTATGTCACAAACATATGGCACGAAATAAAACTCATGGCACGAAGTTTTATCTAGGCACAGCATAAACATGACACAATTCTCAGCATGGTAATAACATAATTAAGGTACGGGTTATGACACAAGCCTAATTATCAACATGACACGAAAATAGTACAAAATTTTAGCTAACATAAAACTTAAATTTATTAATATTTCTATTCTGTAAACTAAACTCTTGAATTAAAAATCAAGTTTCATAAATTTGACCGAATCGCAGTCGAGTTGTATTTGCTGGGTTTTATAAGCTGCTCCTCACAGTCCAACCACTCGATCGCAACCGATGGTTCCAAATGTAGATTTCTTCAACAGAAACCAGCACAACCTCGTCTCATTTCCTACCTCAAGGCGTACAGTATCTACTTGGTAGATGAATAGAAATATAAACTTTTGGAAGATAATGAATAAAAACCCAACTTTTATTAAGAAATCAAGAACTTATTTATTACATTAGTACATCTCCTTTTGGGGGAGACGACTTGTTTAGCTACCCATGGTAGCTATGCTCTCTGCACCCTAGCACTCGAATTGAAAGCTACAATGGAAGAAAAATGTAAGATACTATTACAATGTTTATTTTTGTAAGAAAATAGAGGGGAATAATCGATGTCTTCTGCTTCCTTCTTCCTTGAATTTATAGAGGCCCAAAGCCCTCTATTCTTGAATTATTGGCACACTTCAACTTGTTGAGTGCGCCTCGTTATCTTCACATGGGTTCACATGGATGTGGTCCCATCACTTATTGCATTGCACGCTCTCCAATTATTACGCTTTGGATGCCCCCTTCACTTTCCACTCTTTGTGGTTTTGGGAGGAAACGAATCTTTTGACTCAGCCCATCAAGGATTTTCGGGGAACTCTTTAATATTTTTTTCTGGGTGGTCTCCTTGGCATCTATTGTTTTCTTGATGGCTCTCTCTCGTTTCTTTTTCCTTGGTCATTTATGACAGGGAGCGATTGCTCGAAGAGTGCATTTTCTTGTTCTAGGCACTTGGGACAAATTCAGCTCATCCAATGTCCATTATGCACCATGTTGTAAGATTTTTTGGTGGTTTCTGAACTTGTCGGCAGCTCGTTTTCCATAACATTTCTCTCTTTTGTTTAAAGATAGACTCTATGTACGAATAAAATTTTAATGTCATGGTGTTGATCAAGAGGGGTCCATTCTTCGTTGTATTATGAAAGACTTTGAAACTTCCCTTGACCTTTCTCATCTCCATGAGGCAAATCCATAGGCTCTAAACTCTCCTCGTAGTAATCATCCTCCGTAAATGTAATACCAACCTCTAAATCCTTAGAAACATATTCATATTATATTTCTGAATGCTTTCATGCATTCATTATAATATTTGACTAACAAAGTATTTTTTGTGATTTTTTTGGTCGGAAAAGTGATACCGCGATATTGGAACTCATCCGCACCTACAACTTGGAAAAAGGTGAGACTGGATAAATAGAATGTTCCATTATCGGGTTCAATATATATGGTATACAGAAAATTTAAAAGTTTGGTTATGACGGGTAAATAATATTATCTATAAAATCCCAGTATTTACAAATCCCCCTTTAATATTAAAAGGGAGGCGCGAAATCCGGGAGCTACACGTGTTGTATTAAGATTTTTTTGCAATTTTTTATTTTAAATTTAAAATATTTCTACGCGAACTGTTTATCGCTAATCACCCACGAATTAGACCACTTTCTTAGAAGTTATTAACTCCGGAAAACCGCTGCAACACGCGGCATCATTGGATTTTTTCTACCTTCATTTTTTCTAATGATTTCGATTTTGATAATCTCGACGTTGAAATTCTCTTGCAAATTAACTGCTCGGAAAAGTACTATGACTTTTTTCTTCTTCGGTAACTATTCCCCCCCATCCACGTAAACTTTATTTCACATGATATAATTTTATACTCCATTTTCTTATTTTATCCTCCATTTTCTTTATTTTTTCCTAACAAGAATTTCAGTTGTTCTTTATAAAAATCACGTCGGATGGCAGTGGTGGAGCAGTATGCCTTATTGTATCTTCCACTTTCTTTATTTTTTCGTTACAAGAATTTCAGTTGTTCTTCATAAAAATTCGTCGGATAGCAGCGGTGGAGTTGTAAAGGCGACGGAGAAAAGACGGCTCATAGGCAGATTTGAGAATCCGGTGGTGGTGTGGGCGACAAGCCAACTACTACAGTGTGGAGTCAACTGAATGGCGTAATTTTGGGTACTTTCTAATAAAAACCACCCCATTCAAATATGTATTAAACTTCAAGATTTATTTTGAACTTTAATTTATTTTTGTTGTAGGAACAACAATAAATTCTAATTCTGATTTTGTTTTTATGAAATAGAAAAGAAAAAAAAATCATACTCTTACCCGTTCTAATTCATGCAAATCACTATATTCTATCCTTTTTTCTTTCCATAGAGAATATGTCAGATAATCAATTTCTATACTACTTTTATTTGTTTAAATCCCACACACACCACACATTTGTCGGGTCGGACTCCTCAAGGATGATGGTTGGACTCTCCTCTCTCATACCAAACGGCTGCATAATAACACAGATCATGGAAGTTAGAGCAGACACCCTAAAACATTCTCCCTTCTTTTATTTTCTTTTCCTTTTAAAGCAACAGTCTTATCGTGCGCCCGTTGTTTCCTTTGATGTATAATGGAGGTGTGTTGTTGTTTGATGTTAGGATATAGGATAATCAAAGTACTAGAAATATGGGATTGGCACGGTGGTTTTTAATTTTTAAAATTTTTGGGGTTCAATTTCCGAAGTGAGTGAAATTAACTTCTTCTTCTTGGTTTAGGATATAATAAATTGGGTGAATATGTATGAGAAATGGGTGCTTGGTTAGGTCAAATTCGAAATTGAATCTATACATATAGAGGAGAAAGTGTTAGGCTGAAAAATGGCCAAAAACGTATTTCAGGTTTAAAAAACAGGGTATCAGATCGCGGCCGCGAACCATGGATTAAGCTTAAGGAGCAGTTTGGTTCGCAGCCTTGGTCGCGGCCGCGAACCGTGACTTGGATTTTTGGTTGGTTTCTCTAGATTGATCGCAGTCGCGGGCGCGACTTCTCGCTCGAAACTCTTCCCCCTTTATTTCATACTTGGCTCGTTCTTTGTTCCGGACTTCTTCGAGACTTATTTTTGGTCCTATATTGCCTCTATTGTCCTGAAACGAGCTCAAACACATTAAATGGTCCAATAATACAAATATGAACACGATACAGTCAAATATGCATGCAAATGTCATTAAAACGAAACTTAATTCGACCTAAAATGCATGCATAGGCATGTCAACGGGACGGGGCGGGGCAGGGTGGATTTTTTATTTTTCTGCCCCGCCCCGCACCCCCCCCCCCCCCTCTTTTTTCGTGAAAAAATCTATTTTTTTTTTTAAAAAAAAAAAGAGGTTTTTTTTAATAAAAATGGTTGTTTCTTTATCAAACCAATCATTTTAAATAAAAATAAAACTCATTTAATATGAAAAAAAAAATCATCATGAAACTTTATAAAGTCATCTAAACATAGGCAAGTAATACAAAGGTCATCCAAAAATAATATAAAATCCTCCGAAATGTGAAACAAACAATACATCCAAATGTTCAAGTAGAAATAAAAATAAGAAATCAAATGCAACAAGCCATTTGTTGCTCCAAGAAGTCATCCAAAATAGTATCAGTACTTCGACCCATTCTTCGAGTTACTCCTACAATAATATGAATTATAACTAAATAAGCCAACCATAATTTATAAATAAATATATCAAACTGAAGTTATTAAATAAATTAAAGAAATTGTCTGTCATACCTTAAGAGTCCCGATCAAACTTCTCATCATCCGAATCATAGAAAACAGTTTCAAGTGCGCCACTGAGTGAACGATCTACATCTATACAAAGTATAAGCAATTATCATTAGAAATGTAAGTGTATCATCATTAATAACTTAATATATGAATAAGATAATTACATGTGATGTTAGCTAAGATCCAATTACGTGCACACATCAAAGCCTCAACAGTCTTAGGATGGAGTCTACTACGATGAGGACTAAGCAAACGTCCACTTGCACTGAAAGCAGACTCCGAAGCTACCGTAGAGACGGGTATTGCTAAAACATCCCTTGCAATTTGATGCAAAATAGGATACTTACCCTTGTTTGCCTTCCACCAAGTCAAGACATCAAAATCAGGAGTTCGTGGTAAAACATCCTCCTCCAAATAGTTGTCCAATTCTGACCTTACAGATTTTCTTTTCCTTCGAGAAGCAAATCTATCAAAGTCACTTGATGAAGGGTCAATTCCAAACTGATTCTCATTCGAGGGATAGCTCGTATCACTATCTCCTTTTGTACGTTCCCTCAGCTCACACTCTTGAAGCAACTCACGACACAACGTAAGGATATTCTCCACCTCAAACTCAGCATCAGGAGGATTAATCTTAGGAAAGTAATACTCTAACAAAACCACTTTATACTAAGGATCAAGTACCGTGGCCACACCCATAATGCCATGCACACTACTCCAATATTTATCAAATTTGTTATCCATACTCACAGCCATAGATTCAATTACCTCAACACCACAATGCTTCCACTAGTTCAATGCAAGTTAAATCTCACAAATTTTTGGAAAATACAAATCGGCAGTAGGATATTTAGTACCAGAGAAAAGGTCGGTCACTCTAGAAAATAAATGCAGCCTACTACAAATTTCCTTAGTTAAACTCCACTCTTCTTCACTAGGCATGCATTTATATTTTGGATCACGATTCTTCAAACGACAAAAAACAGCTTTGTAATCTAAAGCAGTTTGTAGCATTAAAAAAGTTGAATTCCATCGAGTTAGGAGACACTATCTCTTACTTTCTCAACTGCCCCTCCCATGGCGTCCAAGCCTTCTTTGACGATCAAGTTCTAAATATGCGCACAACATCGCATGTGGACCAATCTCCCGCTCAAAATCATAGAATCTATTGGAAGTTTATCCAAGAGTAAATCCACCATTGCATCATTGGTCGAGCAATTATCCATTGTTATGGTGGATAAATTCCGGTCTAGATTCCAATCTAGAAGACACTCGATCAAGGCGTCACACAAAACTTCACTAGTATGTGGGCATGGTACATACACAAACCTACAATAAGAATTTTGCAAGATTAAAAGTATACTAACTCAAGATTGTAGCAATAACTTTTCAAATCAAGTTCAGTATATACCTGATGATTCGACTTTGCAGCTTCCACTCGTTGTCAATGTAGTGTGTCGTCACAACCATAAATCCTTTCTTCTGATGGGAAGATGTCCACATATCTGTCGTGATTGCAACTCGACTATCATTAATCTCAAACTTGTGCATAACATTCTCCTTCATATCTTCATACAACTTCACACAATCATTCCTTAAAGTGTTCCTTGATATCAACTTAAACAAAGGATTCAACCGTTTAACAAAAAAATTTAAACCTTCATGTGCTACCATCATAAGAGGATATTCGTGCATGATGATCATCTTGGCTAGATCTTTACGAGCTTCCTCGTGATCAAAGGTGAAAGGACTTAGTTGGAATTTTTCTTTGTTGAAACGAGCTTGTAAAAGTTGTTGCCTCATATCCGCCTTTCGTTTGGGACACCTATCTAAATGATTCTTCAAGTGAGTTTTTCCTTGTTTCGGGTCACCTACCAAACAACGACTACATTGGTTGCACTTAGCTTTCAACTTTCCCTCGATAGTCACTCTAGTGTAACTCTCCCAAACTTTAGATGTGCACTTTCCACTAGAGCCCTCGATAGTCAATCCGGTGTTTGCAGCTATTTCATCCAGTTCCACACTAGAGGGTCTTGACATATTAGGAATTGGAGAAGACCGCGATGTAGCAGGAGAGACCTCATTGGATGTATGATCAATAGGAGACGTGTCACTGGAAGGAGGTGTAGAAATATTGTCTTCTTGATTGTCCATGGTGCTATAGAACAATAAAAACAAGAAATTAATAATAGAAGACATATAACAAAACCTAATAAAGAAAAAGCTGAACAAATGTAGATAAGCACCAATTCTATAAAATATTCATTCCAAAAACCTAAACTTAACATTTTCCTCCAAATAAAAAGTCAATTGGAAATGATTGCTTTAGATTTAACTTTGCAATAGTCTTATATGTCTATGAAGTGTAGTATATAGTATGCATAATTGCATATGTATACTAAACCAAGACTCAAAATTAGAGTGTTGTAATCACAATAAAAAAAAAAAAAAATTAGTTACCAATTAAAATAACATATACGAATGTATTAAATGATTGTATAAGGCGACATTTAATAACATATCCTCTAATATTGATATTGTTTTTATATATTTTAGTTACCAATCATTTTTTGAGTTACCAATCATTTTTATAAAATATATCCCCTAACTATATTATTGGTACCACGATCATTATATTTTCATTTTGTCAGAGTTGGTATAGAGGATGTTGAAATATTAGTTGATATTTCTGTTCTTAAGAACAGGATTATAATTTTTCCAGTAACCAATCAAAATAAGTTAATTTACAAACAATATCAAGTCAAAAGGAGAACAGAATATGAAGTCTATTTTTACAACTCTAATATCAAATCAAATATGAAGTCTGTCAACTCTAATATCTTTCTAAATGAAAAATCAAATAATATGCAAGCAAATACCCATCTCTGATTCTCTATAGAGCTAGAGCAGAAATAACAGCAAATATCCATCTTTATTTCATTCCGACACAGCAAATAACAAAAATATATTATAGTTGGATATACATAATAGCAAATATTCATCTATGTTATTTGCGAGTGCTGTGTCGGAAAATACCTTAATGGCGGTCGCGGCTAGAGGCGTCGACGGAAGGCGGCGGCGGACTGAAGCGGCAGCGTCGGAAGCAGTAGGGGCGGCGTCGGAAGCAGCAACAGCGGCGGCGTGTGTCGGAAGCAGCAGCGGCGGCGAAGTCGGAAGCAACAGCGGCGGCGGCGTGTCGGAAGCAGCAGCAGCAGCAGCGTCGACGGAGGGCAGCCAGGAGAGGCAGAATTTGAAATGGAAGGAGAGTGTTGCCTGTTGAATGAGAGTCAAGAGTGTTGAAATTGAATTAGGGTTTATCTCATATTTGTTATTTTAATTCTTTAAAATTTAGATTTTACTGAAATCTAATTATTAGAATACCTGTAAAATTATATTCCTAATTTTTAAATATGAAATTATATTTATAAAAAAATATATACTTACATATATTTTTTTTTAAATTTTTAATACCTAAACCTAATATATATATAAAAAGATTATATTATATATATTTTATAATTTTATTATATTATTGGGGCGGGCCGGGACAGGCCGCACTGCAAAACTCGAACCCGACCCGACCGATCACGGGGCGGGGCTGATCTGCCCCGTTGTAGAACGGAGTGGATTTTGACTTGCCCCAAACGTCGCGGGGCGGGTCGGATCGAAATTGACATGCCTATGTATGCATGAACACGTGTACCAGTCAACTACTTATAAAGAGGTTGCAACTTCTCCAAATGCTAAAGAGTGAATAAATGCTATGGAGGAAGAGATGAGTTTGATGGCTAAGAACCAAGTCTAGGAGCTAGTCGGTCTTCCTTCTGGACGCAAGACAATTGGAAACAAATGGGTTCTCAAAGTCAAGCGAAAAGCAGACAGCTCGATCGACAAGTACAAAGCTTATCTGGTGGCGAAAGGCTTCAACCAAAAAGAAGGTGTGAACTATGAAGAAACATTATTCCCAGTAGTGAGGTTTGTCTTTATCCGTCTCATTTTGGCGATTGTGCCCACCTCGATTTGGAATTATTCCAAATGGACATAAACAACATTTATCCATTGAAAACTGGGTGATGAGATCCACATGGATCAACCTAAGGATTTTCAAGAAAAAGGACAAGAGCGCAAAGTGTGCCGCTTAAAGCATTTCATTTATGGACTGAAGCAATCATCCAAATAGTGGTACCTACACTTTCATCGAGCTATCACCTTGATAGGCTTTACGAAGGTTGAGGAAGACCATTGTGTGTATGTCAAAAGGGATGAAAGAAAATTCACAATTATCTCATTTTAAGTGGATAACATTTTACTGGCTGGTAATGATACGGAGATGATTGTCGCCACTCAGCACTGCTTGTTATCTACTTTTAAGATGAAGGACATGGGAGAAGCAGAATACATACTTGATGTTAAGATACACCAAGATCGCTCACAGAAACTCTTAAGTTTGTCTCAAAAGACTTACATTAAGAGGGTTCTGGAATGATTCCGTATGCATAATGCTAAACATTGACACGCATATGTAAAAGAATTGTGTTTTTAGCAAAGATGATCAAGAAGAACCTTGTGAACGTGCAGGCAAGCAATGATAGTCCTTCGGGCAGCGATTGTGCTATCTGATTTTATGCCCAAAGACAGAAGCAGAAAAGAAAGCATGGCTAAAGCGTCTTATGCGAGCGCGGTAGGGAGTTTGATGTGCACAATGATGTGTACTAGACCAGACATGTGCTTTGTAGTTGGGATGGTGAGCAGATAGCAAAGTAATCTCAGACGTGCTCATTGGGCTGCAGTCAAGAGGATACTTAGGTATTTAAAGGGGACAAGTGATTTAGCTTTGTGCTAATACGGTGGCAGTCTAAAGCTGCTTGGTTACAACAATGCTGATGGATCAGCGGATAGAGATAAACACAAATCCACATCGGGATATGCATTCTTATTGGGTGGCGCTGCTATCACTTGGTGTAGCAAGAAGTTGCCTTGTATATCTTTATCCATCATGGATACAGAATATATTGCTTTTACATTTGCTTTTTAAGAGACTATCTGGTTGAGAAGATTTTTTCAGACTCTGAGCGTAGTGGCGCACGTTGATGATGCAATAATTATCAATTGTGAAAACACGGCTGCACGCATATGCTAAGGTTCCCAAGTCGCTGGCAGATTTAGGATTTCCGAATAGGGTATGCATAGTTATAAATAGTAAAAGGTTGTTAAAAAAAAAACAATTAATTATACCAAAAGAAACATGTATTTAAATTTACAAATTAAAAAATTTAAGAGTTAGTGCAATCTAATGCAAATAAAAGATACATTTTACTTTTCCAAATTTATTTTTTATTTGAGTAGACTAATAGACTATAAATTTCGTAATCTCCAAAAACTAAAAGATGTAGTATCCAACAAATAACACATTTTTTATAGAAAATAAAAATAAAATATGTAATATGTAATTACACATATATAGACTATTTTAGAGGAATAAAGGTATGCACTTGCACACCCTCTTCACACCATACATCCGTCACTGTCCGATGTACCATGAGAGGACTAAGCATATTGACATCATATACCATTTTCATCCGAGATAATATTGCGTAGGGGCAAGTAGTTCTCAAGCATATTCCCACTGGCGAAATGATTGATGATCCTTTCACTAAGCTTTTGAGTAGAGTATTTCAAAGGCATGTTAATAGTATGGGACGTCTTAGAATTTAAATTCTTTTAGCATGTATGAACATTTTTTTATCAATGAAGTGTGCTCTTATTAAATATGTTAGAAGTATTATGTTTATTGTGTGTGATTGTCACAAGGCTTGGATTGTCCCACTCACGCGGAAAATTAATTTGGCGCTTTGATAGCGAGCAGGATGAGACTGGCGGATCAAACACTTACTTGTATTTGATCGCCTTCGTGAATGGAACAACATGAAAGGTTGTTACCCATAATCGTCGCCTTGGCATGGAACCAGAATGAGATCATACTTGATCTATTATGAAGAATGTCCTAACTTCATAAAAGTCTGTTAGTAGCCAAGTGTGCAAATTATTGAAAGTTGTGTTGGAGATAACTTTCTAGCGATACTCAGACGCTAGATGAGCGACTGGACTAAAACTCGTATGATGTTTAGAGTGTGACATGCCCAAAATTGAGTGGGAGCTCCATCATAACATTTATTCATCCTACATGTGCTTTATGACGACCTTAGCAAGAAGAGTGACTGGATTATCCCAGCTTCGTAACTGTGTATGAGCTCTTATGGTGTTCATTTGTGCCATTTAGGATTTTGGGACTTTGGACTTTGTCATGAAGTGCAAGCTTGATGACGCTACTTTAGCATGTGTCCGATATCCATGATTGATACGATCTTTTGTATCATGACAGATGAACGTAAAAATTATCATTTTTCTTGTACTTTTCACGTCATATTTTGCAAGGAATTATGTGTAATTGTTATGTTCATGTGTGATTTTGTGCTTTATTGTAATTCCGGATTGATTTTCCTTTTCAATATGATTAAATGCACTTTTGGGTATTTTAGAGTCGTATTTTGAGGTTAGGAAACTCGGAAGAATTTAGAAGATTGTTCGAGTCCATTTTCACACTTCGGTCCGCATCTCGAGGCCTAAACGGGCTCAAAATGAGTCGGGTTTAGGCCTAAATTAAAGATCATCAAGCCATAAGAAAAGTTCGTGAAGAAATCGAGCCGCGAAGATGGATAGAAAAGCCTCAAATTGAAGAAGGAAGGAGACAAGGGCGATCGCACATGCTTCATGTTCCAGCCCGCAAACCGAGGCCTAAACAAACTCGAATCAGACCTAACAAGAGCCCAAATCGAATTTCGTTGAGTCACGAACAAAATCTATGAAGGGGTCAGGTCGAGAAAACGAGAGGAAGGGCTCCAAAACGACGACAGAAGACGTAGATGTGAAGCAGGGACTGAACCGGACAAACAGCTGCAGCCCCTACCGGACCTGCAGGACCGCCGACAGTTTGTCCAGTATCAAACCAGATTTCCAGCCACCAAGAATGCCGGCCCGGCGGCGGCTCCGGCGGTTCGCGGGCCGGTCTGCCTGTTTTGTGCACCTGTTCATTTTTCGGCCGTAACTTCTTCGTCCAAACTCCGATTCATGCGATTCAAGCGGCCACGCGTAGCCAAGACAAAGACCTACAGCTTTTATGTTTGAACCGCGAGCCAATTTTTCCCAAAATTTGCGTGAAGATCGAGTCGAGTGCACAAAGAGGGGTTCGACCAACAACTTATGGTCCCTTGAGGTTTAAATTGCTTTTGACTATTTTACCCTTACTTTTGAGGGACTTTTCAGGAGATTTTTATCCTTGTATGTCTGGGGAATGAGTGTCTATAAATATCCTCTCCCCCTTTTATTCCAAACAGTACTTACTTTAACTTTACTTCAGATTTCACTACTCTACTAGCTTTAAAAAGGGAATTTTCACAATTCTCACTAGGGATTCTTCTCTCTTAAAGAGGGAAACTATGGTTCTTAGTGAGATTGTAAGAAATACTTCAAGGGAGAAACAACCTTGAAGTTTATCGAAGATTTCCCGATTATTATTCATCAATAAGCTCTTCTTATTCCTATCTCTCTCTATTTTATTTTATTTGATTTCCTTGCTTGATGATGATTTATTGGGTTATTGTTGATGATTTGTGAGTAGTTCTTCTTGTTTCCCGAAGCAAGGGAGTAGCCCAGGCTTCGAGGTTGATGTCCATATTATTTTGATTGCTAATTTAATTTGGGATTGATAACCTAGGGTTTGGATTTGATTTATTTATTATGATTTCTATATGAAATTAAGGTCTGATTATAGGATTGACTCGGTGGCTTGAGCTTTCGATAACTTAGCCCTATTTTGTATGATTGTGCATTTGAGAAAGGATAATCGGAACCTCGGCTAGGGTTTGCCACCCTTTCGAGAAAATGCGATTCGATCTTAAATGAGCTTAGAATTGAAATTATGTATCTTAGATTGTTAGGGAAGGGGAATTTAATCCGAGAACGTGAATCAATCATGACCCAATTCATAGGACGGAGGCCTATGGAGGAGAAGACCTATCGAAAGGGGGAATAAAGCCTA
This sequence comes from Ajuga chamaepitys, assembly GCA_958295605.1. Taxonomy (NCBI): domain Eukaryota; kingdom Viridiplantae; phylum Streptophyta; class Magnoliopsida; order Lamiales; family Lamiaceae; genus Ajuga; species Ajuga chamaepitys. Next base: position 20,357,058 of record OY282508.1, on the reverse strand, counting down.
GGAAGTCTCGGTTGGGATAAACGACAATAGTTTAGTTGTGCGTGTAGAGACATCTCACCCCTACATCGCCGGTCTATAATGTAGGAGAAGTCACATTAAATTATTTTAGTTTACATAATCGGTAATCTGGGGCCCGAGGTTGACTTTGTTTGCTATTCATTTAGGCATTCTTTATAGAACCCCGTTTATTCACCAACTCTAGGGGGATATGACACATAAACCATATACCGAAATTTTTACTGGGACGCTATTTAGGTAGGAATTCGACCATTTATTCTCAATTTACCTTGACTTGATCATGTTTGGACATCGACCCCTCAAAATTGGATGAAACCGAGTTTCGGGAAGCACTTTTCATCATTTATCCATTTCTATCTTCTGATTCTGTTTTAGTACAAATTAACTCTTAATTTCAATTCGTTAAACTTAAGAAATCATGGCTAGGGTAGTTCAAACGAATGTCTTCCTTGTGGTTCGACTTATTACTACCTCTGTCTGATCTCGTACACTTAAAAGAACGAAAAGCTATTTGAAAATAAACGTTTTTTAATGGCTTTTCCGGATAAGTTCACTAACTAAGAAAGTTGTCGAATCCAAGCAGATTAGCATTAGAGGTCAAGAAAAAACAAAGCTATTAATGCACCTGCGCACTATGGCTCATCAGCCAGTCAACTAAGTCGAAATAATTTTTGACATAGTCATGAGCTAGATACAAATCTTGGAGATCAAACATGCTCTATATATAAAGAAGGAGATGTTTAATCTGGTGCGACTACATAGTTTGGGGTACACAACGAGTCTCCTAAGTTGATGAGTTATGTTAGTTGGGTGATAACTTAATATAATTCTCCTCACTTTGTTTCATTTTGTTCTCGCTTGGTTGCATGCATTATTCTCTGTATGAAATGATAGATGTTGTGATGAGAATTATTTTTATTCGAACAAATCGGATCAGATTTGTATGAGTGAGAAATGTTGGTGGCATCCAAATCTAATAGATCTCAATATCATTGGGATGCGTATCCAATAAGAATTACTATGTTCAATAAATCTTTTTAGATATATTCTAATAGGGGATGGAGATCTTATCTCAACAATAAACAAAGCTCTATCATATGCAGGATTAATACGCATATACCCAGTAGAAAAGAAACACGCGCATCCCACCCTCTTCATAGACAGATACAATTTCTCATTTTCTCTCTATGTCTCATCCTTGGAGTATCACACTATTCCTCCAAGAGTCTAAGGCGTGTGCAATCGGTGTACCCTCTAATAGTATCCATCAAAGCGAGCAATAAGAACGATGAGCTTGTAGACGGACTATTCGAGATCCGGGTAAGTGAACGATCATCTTCCTTCGCTGCTACCGAATAGTATACATCGATTCCTATTTACGTGTTTATCTGTAAATACGTGTATATATATTCTAACAATATTAAAAATGATTTGAAACATATAATTATTACATTTTAAAGTAAATTATTAATTTCGGATCAATTCAAGTCAAAATTGGATTAATCAGTTCATGTCAAGTTGGTTGCGGGTTCTCTCCAATAAATTTGTGTCGGATTTGTAAGATCAATCGGGTCGAGTAAGGATCACACCCCTAGTCGCTAGGCTCCAGCCTACCGCCCAACTGGTGTCTAGCAACTTTTACAGCATTAATTTATACTTAAAGGTATTACTTGTTTTGGAAAAAGGTATTCTGCTAAAATGTACTCCCTCCGTCCCGGCCTAATTGTCCTACTTGCCTTATTTGTTTGTCCCAAGCTAATTGTCCTACCCCATAAATGGCAAATACTCACACAATCTCTACCATCAAAATCTCCACATTCAATCTTCACCTTTGAAAAAGTCAAAGATTCCACAAAATCTGTTTTTTCTTAGTCTCCGTGCTAGGCCAAGGTAGGACAATTAGCTTGGGACGGAGGTAGTAATATTTTTTCATCACAAGTAATACCTTTCAGCATAAATACTGATATATTTTTGGCATATCTTTTTTAGAACAAGTCACACCTTTCGGTATAAATACTTATACATTTTTATGAAAACTGTTCATGATCTAAATTGCACAAATTTAAGATTCGTGCCAACTAGTGTACAAGAAAACTACTGTGGATGTGAGAATACGATCTCTAGAAATTTCTAATAAAGTTTGGATAAAACTTGCATTCCAACTAACTTGCATGCATAACTTATCATGTGTAGTATTTAGTGTGAGAATGTGGATGTGGTTACTATTTATAGACAATTAGTGATGTATAGCGTCCGGTCCATGTCTAAGTCTAAGCTATATGAGCCCAAAAACTTTGCCGCCAAAAAGAAACAGAAACAGCTTCTTTACCTACACCAAAGGAGAAGCTGTCTCGACGCCTTTGCACTCTTCTGCAACCTTCTTTCTCTGCATCTAAGATAACCACAACACAACTTTGATCTGCCTGTGAATAAAAATAAAAGGTTTGGAATCAAAACATCATCAATTATGCCCGTTTGGCCCCTCTCTCTCTCTCTCTCTCTGGATTGACTACTTGCAGTGTCTACAAGCTTGAAAATGAGTTCAAAACCATCCTGAACCAAAAGTTAACTAATTCCCAAGCAAAACAAGCTGGAATGTCCTTGTCCAGGGTTTTCTGTGAATCTGTGTCAACTTTTCTTTTGCTCGAAACAGAAAAACGGAGAAAAATGATTATTATCCTCTAACAACTTACCTCTCAAAGAATCATGCGATCACAATGCGTATAGCTTCCATTGTTGGCTCCTATAGGAAAACAGAGCAACAGAGCAATCAAATATCAGAAAATTAATCAACTGGAGAAGCAAATACTGGGTCCGTTGGTACTGTCATTCCACTCACATCAAGGATTGAACAACCCCGAGTTACCCATGTTCAGAGCTATCAGGACTGTGATGCTTGTAACAACAGCAAGCCAAAACAAAGTCGATCCTGCAAATTTAGAGGGCCCTCAGTCGATTTCTCAATGCAACTAGATATTCTGAAGTAAACAAACTAAGAACAGGGCTAGCCACATTATTTCCCCCCAAACTTTGGTCAGATGTGCAATTTTACTCTAAAAGAATACTAAAGGCCCACATGTACCCTAACCCGTCATTATATAATGAAATAATATGTACATTGATGCCAAACAAGTTTTCCAAACGACTACTTTTATCAGGGGAAATTTTGAATGCCAAACTCACCTACCTGCATGTATAATGATCTTTCTAATTAAAGGCAAACTGAGGGATCACGGTAAGTTTGGGTGTCATGAAAACTGTTGGTGTGATGACCATCAAACCAAATGTTTGGGGGTATGCATGACCTTGGCTCTTAACAATAGAAGAATCAATTTGGGTCTCCAAAGAAAATACCTTGAGAACTACTAGAATCGCTAGCAGTAACTGGCTGTCCAGATCCAACATTACCATTAGGTTCTGATGCAATGGTATTGGGTCCCGCATCTGAAGACTTGGTATTCACCGTTTCTGATGCTACTATACCTCGGAATTCCTCACTTACTAGCAAAGCTGCTAGAACATCCATGAAAGATTCCTTATCTGGTGATCTAGTGTATTCCTTAGCACGCTTCTCTAAAATTGTGACATCCAATTCATCAGAATCAGACAACTCATCCTCTGATGCCTCAGTATCTTTTGATACTTTCTCAGACCTCTCATCTTCTTCATCCTCAACATATGCTTTGTATGTTAAACGCAGTAGGATTTCTCCAGCAGTTCCTTTTCCAAATGGGGTCCAACCTCCTCTGAGTACAACTATCCTGTCTGCTGGAACTGTGTCTTTCAGAGATCCAAGATCAACCTGCAAAAGAAAATTTACAAAGGAATTGTAGTACAACTCAATGGAAAAGCACGATGCTAAATTAGGCACTCTGGAAAACCGAACTATCGGCAAAGATGATGAAGTTTTGGCAAGATATAACTAAAACTAAATCTCTACCACTCTATGCTGAATCAAACAAATTACAAGAGGAACTAAAGAAAGGTCCATTATGATGACTGATATCGGTGTTTCTTTTGAGATTCTAATTCAAAGTGTGCACATTTCCAGGTGGAAACTGGATGTCCCTTTTCCCTCAGGTAGACAAGTGTTCACATCATGATGTGGCTACAGTATTAATTAGTGCTAGTTTATTTGAAATTAAGGATTCATATGGTTTGCCTATTTCTTTTGTTTCAAGGATATTGCTGGATTTGCTATTTGATAACATTATGGTATTTAGCTAATTTTCTTGATGTTTTATAACAAAGTTTCTAATTTTCAATTGTAACTTGTTTTCTGTATCGGGACTTCCTTGGTGATGATTTACATGACAAGGTTGAATAATAAATGATGAGCTTCAGGTCTCGAATTGTGTGGGTTTCATAGAAGAATTGTCAACATCACGATTTTGTTTGTCTCACTTTATTGTTACTTTTTTTAGATATCGAGTAAACGATTTATATCTCATTCTATACTTATCATCCATATATTGTTCCAGCAACAGCAAAGTTGCCGATGGGTTCGCTGTGAACACCATATTAGAACCAACCATGTATATGATCATTAACTTAAATCTAGAAAAATTATTTCAAGATAGTGGTGGTTTCCATATCAATATTCTATAAATTAATGCTTGGTAAATCAACAACCTCTATAATATAATAATTTTCTGTTGACATGACTTGACACCAAAAGGGTAATTTTTTACAAGATAAATTAATCTCATTAGGGTTCTTATGTTATTACTTTATGTAGGTTTTCCTGTAGTACGAAACCTTAAAAAAAAAAAAAAAAAAAAAAAAAAAAAAAAAAAAAAAGAGCAGGACAGAATAAAAAACAAATATGGTTTTCATATAAGAAATAAAAGAGATATTTGCAAATTTAAGAATCCACACCTCTGCAGTACCCACAGTCAAGTCCGTGAATCCAAGAGAATCCTTTACTTCAATGACCAATTTTTCTTTCCTAGGATCGGAAACTAACATGTCAAAATCCTGTAATATATAAATAGCTTAGTATTAGTAATAATTCAGAACTTCTTCTCATGAAATAACACGCATCAGATGCAGAACAGTTGAACTCACCTGATTCCAGATTGGTTGACCAGGAGCTCCGATGACTGTTGTTTGGCTATTTCTTTTACTACGTATAACTTGATCACCCAATCTTAAAATAACGTATGGATCTGTTTTACCTGTGAAATTGCTGGACGAAGTCAGTGCACTACATACAGAAGTTTACGAATCAGAAGCAGGAGTGGCAGACAATAACCTAGAACCTTTACAAGTAAAATTCATACCATAGAAAATATAATTGAGTTTCCGTGCATCTAGAAGCGTCACAGACAATTCTCCTGCAAAGTCATTATTTCCCTCTTGAGTTTCTCCAGATTTAGAATCTTTTGGAACAGGTCCAACAGCTTTTCCCTTTTGGAAATCTAAAACTATTTTTTTCGGACGCACAAATAGCTTAGGTAAATCCTCTGTGAGAAGCTTCGTCAAAAACCTGAATACGGAAGTATTTAGATCAGCCAGAAAGCAGTTGAATTTGAAATTATTTGTGAAACAAATGTAGCAGAAAGCAGACAAATCAACCAAAGTTATACTAAGTAAAAGACAAAAGGCACATGAATATGTACTGTTACAAGCAAAAAGTATGGCATACATAAAAAGTCATAGCACTGACTAGTAATACTAAACTTAAAAGAAAAACATATATATCTATCTCTATATATAGATATATATATATTATAAAAGGTAGGTCAACGGATACATAAAATAACAGCAAATCAAGACATCAATGTTACTGAAAGCAAAATCACACGCTTTCAACTTTTAAAACGGTTTTGAAACAGCAGTAAATTGATTAATCTGATGATACGTCATAGATAAATGAGTATCATATGTCATATCAACACCGATATCCTTGGAACACTTTGCTAATGAGCATGACCTAGATTCGCTATACGCTACATAAAAAGTAAGCTGGCAAGAATAATGATGAGGAAGCACGTATGGGGAAAACCGTTGTCTTCTCTTGGTTATATAGCATCAAAAAGACATGCAACTTATATCTTTGACAGAAAAAATCAGGTGCTTATAACACCATATGCGATAAAACAGAGAAATAAACAGGTAGTCAAATGGCAACCACAAACAGAGTAAAACAAAATAAAGCAGATAATATTTTGAAAAAGGTAGAAGAAAAATCACTTACATGGAGAGGACAGGTATTGCTGAGATATTCCCATACACCATGAAATGCAACATGAGACAAAAAAGGTTAGTATGTTCTCTTGATATAAAAAATCAAAATAGTTCAGCTACATGAATAACACACTAACATTTTATAACAAGAGTTTGAAGTAAATGAGAGAAATGGTCTAAAATAGTGTAAACATCAAGAGAAGAATCGAGAAACTGCCATCTCCAGTCCAGGCACATCCGATTGGATAATCTTAAATTTGTTTCTTGAAAAAATGGTTGAATATCCTATATTTTATGATTCTCCAGTAAGAAAACAAGTGGACATGACATGGACTTGACTTCTCAAAACGAAGTATGCAGTGCAGGGACCACTAGTACTGAGGGGGGATTGGTATGAGTGCATTACCAAGCACGATATTTCATTTCATTCCCATTCTCCCTTTCCCAAAACCACACACCAAGCACCCCCTCAATAATCACAGCCCTCAAATATGATAAAACTGAGATACACAATGAACAGCAAAGGGTAATGTTCTTCCATATCTAGGAGAGTCGGTCCAGGGTAGTACCTAAGCTGTTCAAGCAAAATGATAACACACAACATGCGAGGTCATGCACGAAACCATTACATTCACCAAGACGTGCTGGGAAAATTATAAGTAAAAGGATACGACAAGCTAAACCAGGCTTACATAATGCTCCCAAAAATACTTCAAGTATATGGAATAAATAACACCAGTTAACAATGTCAATGTGTAAAGAGATGATGTGTTCTCACTGTGCATGTCCATGATTCGTCGGGAACTTGGCTCATGATATGTGAATATTGGTTATGCAACCTAGGATCATGAATAAAATGCTAGGTAAATATTACACCTTCTTTTAATCGACAAGTTGATTATTTCTCTAATTTCTATTTACAGAAGGTATTGTCGAATAGAGAGCAAGGATGAATATTGTTCTTCCAACTTTTGCAATTTTGCATAATCTAATGTCTCTATACCAAATCTTTAATAGACTAAAAGAAGGTCCGCTATGCCACATGGCAACATTTGATTATTTTTAAGGTGACATGTAACTTCTATGTAATTTTTTATTTATTAACAAAATAATGATATGGCTGGAACAAAACTACCCACTCCGTCACTCTGCAAGACTCCAACTTCAAGCGGTAACCGCCTAAACTAAATAAGGCTACAATTTCAAAGTATTTTTTTAAAAAAAAAAAATCAACAAAATATCAAATCTAATCCCTACATAAGACATCACTTGATAGCAAAATTATTCTAACTATTAATCCATAAAAAAATAGTTTTATCAATTATTTATTTAATTTAACTAAAAAATTAAATTATTGGTTCTCTTTTACATACCCGTGTATTACATGGTTCTATACTAGTTTCAATATTTAAGGGAGAAATATTTATCCAGAATTATAAAGAAACAAAGATCCTTTGGCAGTTTCAATTTATCTAGTTAACTTTTCAAGTGATTTATCACTCCTCCAATATTTTCATGTCTTCATGACTTCCATTTTTCAATAGACTAAACTAGTTTATCATGATAAATGCCATGATTGAGAGAGCGCTAATGCAGAAGGTGAAATTATAACATACCCATTAGATTGAATAAGCGAAATGGAGACAGCTCAAACTTTATCTTTGGAAGAGAAACAAAGGCCCAGGAAACAGCTCCGACCCATGGCTCTGTTGGTATCAATCGCAGTTTTACCCATAGTTCCCCATCAATGTCAAAGTCCCGCACACCGACTGGCACAACAATGGGAAGGATGCCGAATTTAAGTGACAGAAGTAGAAGCATACGTGCGCCACCGGTGTAGCGGAGGCCTATCTGGTATCTTGGCAACAGGAAAAGAAAAATATCATTAATGTAACCTTTCATATAGATCACAGTGAAATTTACTTTTGCTTCATGCAAAATACAGTTTGTGTTCTGGATAACTATTTTCACTGAACTGAAGAGTTCTTCTCACTTCTCACCACTCCTTTTTATCTTAGACTACACATACAAAACCATGCAGAGTTTCCCTGGTGTCCTCAGAGTTGATAACTCCTTTTTTTCTCTTAGACTACACATACAAAACCATGCAGAGTTTCCCTGGTGTCTTCAGAGTTGATAGTGGTAGATGTAAGGCATGAAAACTCCAACCAAATAATAGGCACAAAGAACTAATGAATGTCCAGAATGGGTCGAAAACAACAAGAAATAAAAGGAATAAAACTAATAGTGTTAACTCGCAAGTTTCGCTACTGAAGGAGTAAGTACAGTAACACCAAACACCATGATTTATCACAAAGCACTGCAACCTATATCAGAAAGCCACAATGTTCTTCCTGACAGGTTTGTACCAGCAGCATATACTGTTTCGCAGGGATTAAGTTCTGACGAATATGTACCTGATTATGGTAGCCCACCTTGTTTACTAAGCCTTTAGATATTAGACAAAAAGGAAAGGACAGAAAAATTAATCTTCACAAATTGCCACAAGTTCAAATTCCCATAGTGTAAATTCCACCAAATATTTCACTGTTGTTACATTTTTCTGCTTGGTTGTGATGCCAATTGAGTTTCATCTCGCATGTCCTCTACGAAAGAACTTTAAATCTTATACTTATACATATATACATTCCCAAGAAAAAGGTAGCGAGTGTTGTTTCTCAAGAAATTCCCACCTCTGCAATTTTAAGGTCATGATAAAATAATGGCATTCCAATTTCAGAAGGCATACCATCTTATCTGGTTATTAGTTGAAACGGTCAAGATACAATTTACAAATCAAAAGGTACTAACTAACATTTTTTATACCTTCACAGCAGTTGAATACTAAGAAGTATTACAAGACGAGAAAGAACAGTCACCGACTGTTAATCACTCATGGGGCAAATACTAGGGCCAAAAATTGATAAAGTGTGAACTAACATATACTGCAAGGGGGGAAAACTCACTGCAAATCATTAGCACGACGAGAAGTTCTCCGTTCAACGCTCCTAACAGACAACGGTTCATCCCCCAAAGAGAACTGCTTGATCTCTACCCTCTCCACATAATCTGGCTTCTTTAGATTGTCAATGACGGGCTGCAACAATCCAATGATCCAATTCTCAATCCCACCCCTATACACTTTCCACAGCTTCCTCAACACCATGTTCACCCACTCTACCGACTCTTTCCTCTGCAAATCAGTCTCAAGCAACAACGACAAACCAATTGGAACCGAAGGCCAACTCCCTGGCTTACTGTTACTACTTCTCCCATCCGTCTTTCTCCCCGTCCAGAGCTTATCGAAGACAACGCCGACGAAGAAGAAGAAGGCAAAAAGGCCGAAAATATTGCGATTTATTGGAGGAGAAGGGATGGGATGGATCACACCGAGTTGATTCCTCAGCTTATCTACGATAGGGTCTTGCCCAAAATTTGTACTGTAATAGTTACTACTAGAGTTAATATTGAAATCAGATGAAGAAGCATAATCAAATTGCTCTTCTTCGTCGGAAAAACGCTTCAAAACTATGTTTTTGGCGGCCCTTCCGGCGGCGGCCGGGTTGAAATGGTGCTGTGGATTTCCGCCATTGATGCAGGCTTGCGCTTGAAACAGAGTCCATCTCACATTTTTAGTTATGAGTTGTTTTTTTTGGCGACGGAATCGGCAAAGAGGAGAGTTGGCGGCGCAAGGGCAAAAGGTGGAAAGAGGCAAGAGGAGGAGATTCTTCCTCTGTGAGAAATCAGAGCAAAGGGGTGGAGTATTAGAAGTCGACTGCAAAACCATTAAATTGTGTGCAGCGAATACGGATACTACGAAACATGAATGAATGGATGAATTAAGCAGGAGCAAATGGTCTTGTTTCTTGTTCTTCTCTGTGCAAAATGGAAGCAAGAATAGGTGAAAGAATTCTGTTGAGACCAAAATGATGGAGGAGAAGATGACAAGGAAGAGTGGTAGGGTAGGATAAAAATAAATTTTGATTCTAGTTCACCAATTTTGAACTGCCTTTTTGGATGAAAAAGAAAAATGCGAGGACCGGGTTTGAGCTTCGAAAAAAAAGGAATTCTGAATTCAAGTACATACCATACAAAATACACATGGATACCCTCTGCTCATTCTATACGAAAATCGAAAATATAAAAATAACAGTAACATTAAAGATCAATTTCCACCATTGAATTGTCACTTTTTCTTTAGTAAATTTAAATGTATATATAACTAACTTTTGCTTTCTTTAACAACCATCAAAATTATAGAAACTATCTCCTCTTTAATCAATTAATTTTAGACAAAACTGTCATAAAAATAGCGAACATTTGCAATTAAAAAAGTACTAATAAATAAAATTAAAAGTCTTAATAGACAGTCAAACTAAGATTTTTTTATTTATTAGGTTCAATTAAGAAGATGCATTCGGTTCAATTTAACTTTTTAAAAAGAAAAAAATAATTCAATCCTTTTGCTTATGTTGGTTAGGTTCGGTTGAAAAAAACCACCAATTGCTTATGATGTGAAGAAAAAGAAAATTATTAATTAATTGACCATCAATTTGAATGCATAATTGCCGCATCAAATTAAATTTGTTGTGCATTTCCAATAATTAATAACTTTGTTTTGTTTTTTTAACTTTGTTTGTTTCTACAAATAAATCTATATTTTTACTAATAAAAGTATGAACGTGATTAATCATATAAAATTGATCAATTAATCAGTTTAACAAAAAATATAGAATTATTTAAATAAGAAAAGTAATCAATTCTAATAACTTGTTTAATTATATTTAATATTCTTTTATAAGTTTGTGGCGTGACTTATGTATTTCTATTTATACGAATTTTGAAACTTATTTACCGATTTGTAGTTGTTCACCTAAATCAAGAAGTATACGGTCCGAATGTGTCTGAGTTTCAAAAATATTTAACTAATTTTAGAAATAGATATTTTTAATTTATTTTATTTAATATTCATCTTTAATTTATTTTATAAAAATATTTTTATTAATAAAAATAGGCATATCTATATGTACATCACAGAAGAGAAATACTTATAACAAATATTATTATGTTCTTTGTTAATTTATTCTCGAGAAAATACATATCCAAAAAAAACAAAGTATGATATTAAATATAGATTACAAATTACAGGTTAGTAAATTAGGATGTCATTTGTTAAATTATAGGTTACTAATATTTAATTACAATAATATATTGTGATTGTTTGTTCTTTATTTGGCTAATCCGTACATATATATAAGGAGAAAAAAAAATACAAGCTTATGTAATCTTTTATTAAATTATTACGATAAATAATACTGTAATTCATTTTCTTTAATACATATATACGGAATATAAATTATAAGTACATGTTACTGATTATATGTTAAGTTTAATTATACCCAACGGCTCTCTATTTCAAGTGACTTTTCTTCAGCCTAGTTTTTACTACTATACTTTTGAGAGTAAAGTTTAGAGAGCCCGGAAGAAGAGAAGAGAAGTTGCGGGCATCCAGGAGGAGCTTGTCGTTGTGCCGATCGTTATCTCCGGCGACTTGTGTTATTTAGATTTATTGACCAATATTTTCAATTATGCTTTTCTTATGCTTAAAATAGAGTAATCGTTTATATCTTAGAGTATAGAAATTGAGTTTTTATTACAATGTAGACAATGAATATTTGATTCCATTGGTCTGTGATTATTCCATTCATTATTATTTGTGTGTTAATGATATGATTGATGTATGTTAGCTTGATTACCTATATTATGCACACGTGAATCGATATTCGAAAACCAGAAGGTGAGGGTATTGATGGTCAAATGACACACGACATAGTCATTCGATAGACTAGAAGGATTGAGAATGATTATGGGAATATTTTCTTGGCACCAATAGGAGTTATATACATGGGTTGATCCGTAAGGTAGATGCTTGCAAATAATCTACAACTCAAGTGCTTCAGAAGGGATTTGAGATACACTAAAGCAAGGCGTCATAATAATATGAATAACATATATTAATGATTTGAGTATTAATTGTTGAAGTTGTAATTGATTCCGGAAATCGACAACCTTAAGATATTTTTCTTAATATTAAATCTCTTTTATGAACTGTTTATTATTTTTATCAATTGTCCAGTTGCGTAGAATTAATGGTCTGATTATAGTAATTGGGCAATATTTTTTTTTCTTGAAAAAAGAACTACAATGACTGAAGCCAACTGGTAAATGTCACAAGATGAATCCGGAGAAACAAAAAGATACACTAAGACAATGTTTGGTTGGGGCTGGGGGGAGTGGCTGGGGGTGTTAGAGAGTGATGTTTGGTTAGGTAGCTGGGGTTATGGTTGAAGTATGGAATTTAATTATTAATTGTAAAAGGTGATGTGATATGTGAGATTTAAAAGGTGATTTTATGTCCCCCAAATACTAAATAGTACCCGGCTTGGCCCAACCCCTCCAAAGAAACATGTGGTTGGGTTGGCCCAACTGATGAGTGGTTGGGCCAACCCCAACCAAACATTGCCTAAGGTCAAAACCCTATAGGTTGGACTACAAAGAGCCCAGATGTCCGTTATGACCTGCCAAAAAGGACAACTTGAGATCTCCGAACTCCGGAGCCTCCATCCCCGAAGGGAACTAACCATTACACCAAAGAAAACTAGCACTAAAGTTACAATCAAAATCCAACCGATAAAATTTTTTCTAAACCCAACTAAAGAAAGTCTTCACTGATACGAGACACCCTACAAAACTCACTTTAGAAACTATAAAGAAATATCTATCATGGATGCACAACAACAACAACAACAACAACAACAACAAAAAAAAAAAAAAAAAAAAAAAAAGAATTGACATAAAAAAGCATATTAAAATCCTAAGCGCATAAAATGAGCAGGGCCTCTCCCCCTTCAAAAGGCCATCGGACCACAGAAATTTCCAAGTACCTCAACTTCTCCACCGATTGCCATCTCTTCTTCCTGTTGTGGGGGCATGACACTGAATGGGAAAAAGACATAACCGGTCGTTGCCCATGCCAGAACTTCAAATCCATCTTTTTTCGCCCAAAGCCCATCACTGCTGCGAGCCCCACCGCCGTAAAAACCACAAGTCTGTGTTCTACCATAAATGGTAAAATATGGTTGAAGAAAGATGAGCAAAGAGACCATTGCAGCAGAAAATAGGGCATCGGCATACGATGGTGGTGAGGGGGGAGAGTGGGCGGCGGTCCTTGGTTGAAGGGGGGTTTAGATTAGTGGAGACTTTATTGTTTAGAGAGAGAAATAAGTTTGTATATTGGAGCCCTTTTTCCTATTATTAGGTAATATCAACCATCACCTATTCGATCAACCTAGATATATGAGCCTTGTAGGCCATCTTGCTCGTTAATGCACTAGCAATACATCGTGCACTTGCAGTAAGTTTTTGATAAAAAGAGCGATCATATATCTATGGTTGAATTTGTCTCAATGCATGTGGATTGTGGTTTAAATGATGATGGTTATAATTGTAAAAATTTACTTGGCATGCTAACCATGTGTTTGAATAGAGCTTTGATTAATGTTGTTTGGTCAGACTTGTTTAATGTGTTTGAAGTAAGGCCTCTAAGCAGAGGTTCTTCTGACCATGGACCATTGCTGATTATTATTGATAATGTTGCGAATGTGGAAAATTCCTCTTTTAGATTTTTGCATGCTTGGCTTAAGCATCACAATTTTCTTGATATTATGAGAAGTAATTGGGTTGAGAGTACTTGGAGTGCGGGAATGATTAATCTGCAACAAAAGTTATTTAGATTGAAAATGTGTCTCAGAGAATGGAACAAATCTATCTTTGGTAATTTTTTTATAGGGTTAACTTGACTGAGTTGGCCTTAAATAATCAGGAAGAGTTTTATCTCAGTGACTCCTCTGGTGAGCAAATCCTGCTTCTAAAGAAAAAAGCAAACTAATTTTTTTCACTTGCTCTTGCAATAGAATTTTGGAAACAAAAATCAACATGTAAATGGCTAAAGGAAGGAAAAATAACAACCTATTTCCATTATTTTTTTAAGAAAAAAAGATCAAATAGAATTTATGTAATTAGTGTGAATGGTAAAACTGTTAGTAGTTTGAATGTCATTCAATCTTCTGCATGTGATTTCTCTAAAAGATTGTTTATTTCAGAGGGGTATGATGTCAATAGCCTATTTTTCATTCCATCAAGCCCCTCACATCCAATGAGAAGGCTTCGCACTATGCATTTCTCCTTCTACGGAGGAATTGTACCAGGTTGTGTTTGGTTAGATAAAGATAGTATGGCAGGCTTAATGGGTTATTTTATCAGGCTTTTTGGGATGATATCAAAACCGACTTGTTGGAGGCTGCTTCTGATTTTTTCCAAGGTATCCTAAAGCCTAGGAGCTTCACATGTACAACAATCTCTCTTATTTGCTCGACTTTAAACTAATCAGTTTGTGCAATGTGGTGAATACAATCTTGACTAAGATGGTTAATAATAGGTTCTCTTCTCTCTTTCCTACTTTAGTCCCTCCTAATCAGAGTAGATTTGTTCCTTCTAGGAATAATACTGATAACATAATCCTGGCCCCATAAAATGGTGCATGATCTTCATGCTACTCCTAAGAATGGCAAGATGATTGATTGTTAAGCTTGATATGCAAAAGGCTTAAGATAGAATTGAACGGAATGTGTTATATAAGGTTATAATTTATGCATTTGCTTGGCTTCTCTCTGATCTATTTATCATATATATATCTAAGAGTCTAACGATATTTATAAGTCTTGGTTTTCCATTCTCATAAATGGCTCTATGTCTAGTTTCTTCAAATCTACAAGAGGAATTAGGCGGGGAGATCCTCTTTCCCCTAGTTTATTTGTTATCTTCTCTAATAATCTTATCAATGGGCTTTCTGTTGTTTACCTCCTATGTTGACTTGAAATATCACAAAAATAGCCTCATAAGTCTTAATTCTCTCCATCTCTTTTGTTGAGGATACAATTATTTCCTACTCTTCTAAAGTAAGTTCTTTAAAAGCTGTTGGAATTCAGTTCTTTGTTTGATCACTCATGATATAATTTTATAACATAATTGATCCATAACTCACTTTCCCCTAGTTTTTGTACTTGCAGCATCTAGTTTTATCTAATCTAGTGTGTCAATGGATCATTCTTAATATTCATATTTTGCTTCCCTCTTTTTTTACCTTACCTATATTTAATCATCCAGCATTCAATATGACACACTTTTTCTATCTATTCAAATAGGCATGAATATTATATATGACATTCTCATAAATTCTAATACTTTTATGGAGGATAGATTACAAGGTACAATTATCCACATTCCTCAACATTCATATTGGTCTTATTATATTTCTAATTATTACTAAATTAAGTATCATACGATCAGTTTTTATTTTACTACAATATGACATTTTGTGATTGTTATATATCTCTCGACAAATCTTACTTATCACTTCTTCTTTCGGGAAAAAAATGGAGCAATATTTTTTCACAATCAATTATACAACTTTAAAAAGTAATTCTATTCATCTCGACAAAAAAAGTCATGTTTGTATACTAAACTGAACCATGTTTGCATAACTAAACTTTGTTTTACCTCCAATTTTTAAAGCTTTAATTACCATATATAATTAGAGTTGTTAGACGGTTGGCTGACAGAGCAAGCCAAATTCCATTAGGGCCCACTATTTAGCGGGGCAGGCGGGGGGCGAGCTGCGAAATTGGCAGACTACTAAAGCTTGGGCTAACAACTCTAATTATATATTTATTGAGAATCCATGGACTATAATTAATTATTTATAACATATAAAATTGAAATAGTAAAATTATGATAAAATATATTTAGTAAGTAACTAGACATTAGACCAGCAATAACCTAATTCATTCATCATTCATCAATTAATAATATCAAAATAATCTTCAAGTTTCATCTCATTGTCAATGTCTATTAATTAAAAAAATATAGCTTGCAAGTCTACAATAAGTGCTACAATAACTTTATCTTCACTCAATCACTATTGTTAATAATAGGAAAACTGATAAGTCGTCTATCACTCTTCCTTCTCTACCGACTAGTACTACCTCTACCAATGTTGCAACTCTATAATTGGGTGTGAAGGGAATTTGTTTGGATGTGGAGGAAATTTATTTTTCTTTGAAGAGATCGTGTTTGTGTGATTGATAAGTAAAAGTGGAATCATTTTAGGATTAGGGTTAAATTTCAAAGAACTAAATAGTATTAAAACAAAAAAGTTGACGTGCGGGCCCTACCCCATCCCCCTTCCACCCCAAAAGCTCACAATCCATAGGGCCCAGGCCATTGCGACAAACCACTTAGCGGGCTATAATATACATAGCTCAACCCACTTATTATGTGAGGGGAGGCAGGCCGACACATTCTACTGCCCATTCTAACAGCTCTGTATAGAACAACGCTAAACTATGAAGACAAATTATATCATTTACCCTAAACTAATTAATTTGAAGGGGTCGAACAAAATATGCCAAATAAAAATTAGCTGAACTTATGACTATTTTGTCTTATAGTAATAATCCATATAAGAAAATATTTTGTAAAGGCCTAATTACTATACTAACAAATATATAAACCTAATAGAATTATACTTGTTGCGAAGAAAAATTAGGAAATTACATCATTAACCATAACTAACTAATTTGAAAGGGGATCAAATCAGTAAATTAATATAGGTTGAAACTTAAGGTTGTTTTTTTTTTTAGAGCATGAAACTTAAGGTTGTTTGGCGGCCTCACCGTAATAATCTGTATGAGAAGACAATATTTATTAACCTAATTACCATAAATAAGGATATATAAGACCTAATAGAGTTAGGTAAAGTATAAATAAGAATTACATCGTTAGCCTTAGACCAATTAATTTAAAGAGATAAAATAAGCAAAACAAAAATTGACTAAAACTTAAGGTAATTTTATATTAGTTCAAAGATTTAATATAAAGGGGTCAGTTTATAGTACAACCATTGTATTAATACAACTATACATAAAAACCATTAGATCTCCTTATTTTGATCTTGACCCTTAAATAAAATTATCAGCAGCTTGCTAAGCAGGTCACCAAACTTAAGCAAGGTAAGCTTTCAATCATGTCCCATTTCATTTGCCTTTGTATTTTGTTTTTTCTTATCTTTTTTTCTTTTTCAATTTTCCTTGATAATTAATGTCCCATGTATCCTGTATGTACCATTTGTACTTTCATTTTTTTTTCTTTTTTAGTTTTATTACCAATTATTTAAGTTACGATTGATATATTATATGCAGATATAAATTTTATGGAAGATTAGTACAAATAGAAATAAACAAATTTAGCATCAATAAAAAGTAGCAAAATTTATATAAATCAGAATAATTGTATGTAGAAAAATTTATACTCCCTCCGTCCCGGTCTAAATTTCCTACTTTGACCGGGCACGGAGCTTAAGAAAAAACAGTTGACTAGGCATTATTGCTGACTTTTTCTATTTCAGCATTATAATTAGCAAAATGTTTAATACTATAATCTGCTTTCTAATAAAAAACACTAATTCAAAAAATAAAATAAAACAGTAAAGTAACAAAAAAAACAGAGATGAAATTCCTGAAAATATTACACATCTGAACCAAAACTGTTAGAAAATTCCCACCAAAAATCCCAAAAACTCTAATTTCCCTCTCTTACATTTTGGAGGGATACATTCAAATTTTTTCAGAAAAAAACTGAGTTTACAGCCTCTAAACTCTATAAATAACCCCTAAACTGCATTCAATGCAGTTTCACCAAAAAATTACAGCAGATTTCAGAAACAAAGTTACAACATGAAAGGCAACAAAAACGGGAAGAACTTGTCTCCATCAGAGCGCTTGTATATTGCTCAACGCCTTCTCCTAAACAACACCAACGGTGTGCTGAAAAACGGCGTCAGTGAAGAGATCGCTTCATCATTTGGAGTTACTTCTCGGACAGTTCGGCTGATATGGCAGGCTGCAAAAAAGCAGATTTCAGAGGGGCAGCCCATTTCATTTCCCGAGGTAAGACCCCGACCACCTTCATCTCATGTTCATAATTTGGATGAAGAAGCCATGAGGGTCATACCTTACAACAAGAGAGGAACCATTAGACGGTTAGCCAAAGAGCTAGATGTAAGTAAATCTAAAGTGGGAAGATGGGTCAAATGTGGGAGAATAAAGGCACATACAAATGCAATTAAACCCGCATTAACGGATGCAAACAAAATGCATAGGCTGAAGTACAGTTTGTTATATTTGCAACAAGACATCAACAACAAAATCAGCTTTGCTAGCATGCACAACGTTATCCACATAGATGAAAAGTGGTTCTATATGCAAAGGGCATCAGAAAGAGCATACAAACTGGCATCAGAAGTGGATCCATATAGAGCATGCAAGAGTAAGAGGTTCATCCCGAAGGTTATGTTCATGTGTACCGTGGCAAGGCCACTTTACACGGATGAAGGAGATGTACTTTTTGATGGGAAAATAGGCATTTTCCCTTTCACAACACAAGAGGCAGCCTTAAGAAATAGTGCAAACAGATCAAGAGGTACGATGGTTACGAAACCGATCGACTCAATCAACAAAGAAGTGATTAAAAGCTGCCTCTTGGACAAGGTATTCCATTAACTATCAGAAAAGCATCATCATTTAGTTAATGGTGTAAGTAAGTCTCCTAAAATCGCCCGAATGTCTAAAAAAACATTGGGGCTGATTTGGTGACATTACTAACACTATTTTTTAGTTCAATTTTACTTTCTTTTTTTTTTTCATATGGCATCAATAAAACAGATAATTCCCGCAATTAAAGCAAAATGGCCAGCCAATGTAAGTAAGCAAATCATAATTCAGCAAGACAATGCAAGACCACATTTGAGCAACTTAGATCCAGATTTTAGGAGGGTTGCTACATCAGACGGGTTCGATATTAGACTGATGTGCCAACCGCCCAATTCACCGGATACAAATGTTTTGGATTTGGGTTATTTCAGAGTCATTCAAAGCTTGCAAGTAGAAACTAGAAGCTACAATGTGGACGATTTGGTCTCAAATGTGCTTCATTCATTTGAAGAATTAGAGCATGAAAAGCTAAACAAAATATTTCTCAGTTTGCAAACATGTTTGGTGGAAATTATGAAGGTGAAGGGTGGAAACAACTATAAGCTGCCTCACATAGGGAAGGCAGCCTTAGCAAGGACAGAAAATCTGCCACCGGTTATAGAAGTTGAAGAACAACTTGTGCGTGACACTATAGAGTTTCTAATTGCAAATGAGGAAGCAACAGAACAATATGACATTGAAGGCATTATGTCGGATTTAGGGTACTTGTAAAACAGTTTAGGTAAGACAGTTCTTTGTGTTCTATTGTTTGCAGTGTTCATTTTGCTTAAACTGCAAACAATAAGAAAATTGTTCATTTTATAAAAACCATTTTTAGTACAGTTTTATTTTACTTCCCTCAGAAAGGTTTCATCATTGGGAAAAAGCCTATACCAACTAAGTTAAGCTGGCAGCTTTGAACTACCCCATATGAAGTAGTTCAAGCTAGCCCGAGCTTAACACAATCAACCCACAGAAAGAGTGTGGAGCTGTTAGAAAAGAAGGTGTTGGGTAGCTACAAGTTCAATCAGGGGAATTTCTTCATTTTGAAGGGCCACCTAAACAACACATTCATCACTTTGAAAAGGGCCACCGACAGTAAATTTCCCATGATAAGAACACAATCAGTTCGAATCAGAACCCAACAGTAACACGCATCAGTAACTAGCATCAGTGTGCCCACAAAAAATGCATCAGACAAGGAGAGCAACTTTTCAGCAGATAAGAAGAAAGACCCAACAGAAACTGCCCAAAATTTCAGCGTCTCAGCAAAATGCATCAGTGTGCCCACATTACTAACAAATCAGGAATTTCAGCAACATTCAGCATATAAGGACTAAGATCCAACAGAAACGGACTAAGATATTCAATATTTCATGCCTCATGCATCAGTGTGCCCACATAAATGCAACATTTCACCATCATAAATCAAATACCCAACAGATCAGTCCAACATTCAACAGATCTTAAATAAAAAAGACAGAATAAGGGACAAACAAACCAATAAGCGAAATACATAACCTTTTTAGAGCCGGAATCCAAACAGCCAGCATGTCGAAGATGAAACTTCGCATTTCTGGACTTCGTGAGTCCTCCGAAGTGAACGCCGACACCTCAATCCCAGTTGGGAGAGCTCCTGGGCCCACTTCGTCGAGGTCGGTTTCAAAGACAACGGACTCTTCGGAGTCGAAGACGAAGCCCTCTTCAGATTCAGAGGACTCGAATTCCATCCCCAAAATATTTCTCCTCGCGATTCAACCACAATATAGGGACGTATAGTGGTGGAAAACCCAGATCTGGTACAGATCTGGGTGAGAGAAGGAAGGGATGGTGGTGAGAGGGAGCAGCGGCGGAGGAAAAAACTAGGGTTTGTAGAGAGAGAGAGAGTAATCCTGATAGAGAGAGAGACGAACATCAGGAAATAAAGTGTGAGTGTGTTTATGGGTTGGGTTAGGGGGGATTTGGGTTTGGGCTGGATATATTTGGGTTGGGTTGGGTTATTGTATTAGTGGGTTATGTTTAATTTCTAAAAGGGTGGATTAAGGAATTAAAACTGATTTCAGAATGGCAAATTTGTAATAAAAGTGAAAAAGTGGGGATTTTAATGTTTGACTTTTTTTGCCATTTTTGGCGTGGAAAGTTCAGTTGGAACGTACGAAAAAGGAAAGTAGGAAACTTAGAGTGGGACGGAGGGAGTACAAGTTAACAATAAGAAGTATTTTAATAAACAACACAAAGAAACATCTATTTATACAAAAAATTAAAAACTATAAACTCAAAAAAGAGCTTACACAAAAATTTAGAAACGGAATAACAATTTCCCCCGCTTATGTGTGACTAAAATAGAAATCACATATATTCTTTTTAAAATAACAATTATCAATAAAGAAAAAAAAAGAAAAATAGAAAAAGTAATTTTGACTACAACAATGTAGTGAAAGATTCTTGACGTATATTACCTCTGTTTACCACTTGGAGGGAATTTTATTTTGTGGGTTTTGTAATTTCCTAAAAAGGTCTTATAGTTGTTTTTCATTTATGGATCTTTTATTGATATTTTCAATTTTTTTACTCTTGATATACATTTTCCTTTGGGACCTAAATTGACGGTCTATTTTTCAGGTTCTTGACCTATAAAACTCTTTTTTTTCTATAAATTCTTTTATGAAAACTAATTCTATGAATCCTTGTACAAAATTTTATAAAAAAACACTTGATTTTCTACATTTTCTTTCTCACACTGTTTTTTTTTTACCGTTCATCTTTTTATCGATAGAAATATGAGACATTTTTATTAGGGATGTCAATAGAATTCAAATTTAGTCGTGTTCTTACGCTCCAGATGAGATATACCTTGCTTATTTTAAATAAATTAAAGTGTAGTTTGAAAAATAGGGAGAAGACAAATAGATATGATGTTCATTTTTTTATTCAAATCAATCAAACAATAGGAGGGATTGAGGTAGATCCTTAACTTGTATGACAAAGTTTTGTATGCAATATGTGTACGGTGTAATTTGGATCGAGTATCATCATTTATTCTTAAATGTATTATTTATTTTGGGTAAAGGTATTATAATACATTTATCTAGAACACTAATATCTTTAAGTATAAACGTTAATACATTCTTACCATGATACTTTTACCTTAAACATGAAATACCTTTTTGTATGACCCGAATTGCACAAATCTAAGATCTATGCAACCAGTGTACAAGACATACTCAACTTGTATATATCTTTATATTGGATAATTCTAAAATACAATCATTGTATTAATACGACTACCCACTCACCTACTATAACAGGTAATAACAAGTAAATTATATTTGTAAATTTAGCAAAGTGGGGCCCATTAATTCCCTATCTCTATCCTTTGTTTAACCAATTTTTACTTTCTGTTAATCTTTTTTCTTTCTTTCTTTTTGTTCCTTGTGTTAGTTCATTTTCTTGTAGCTTAAAAAAAAAAAAAAAAATTTGTATCTCACCTGTGCTTTCTTTTTCAATTTAGAACCCCCCAAGAATTTAAGCATGTTTCACTCTGTTCTTTCCATTTTTCCTGGGATTTATTTTTCTTTTGATTTTTTCCTTTTTTGTTCTTGAAATTTTTAGTTTGCTGGATATTTCCTCGAGGTATTTTCATAATAACTACTCCCTCCGTCCCACTCTAAGTTTCCTACTTTCCTTTTTCGTACGTCCCAACTGAACTTTCCACGCCAAAAATGGCAAAAAAAGTCAAACATTAAAATCCCCACTTTTTCACTTTTATTACAAATTTGCCATTCTGAAATCAGTTTTAATTCCTTAATCCACCCTTTTAGAAATTAAACATAACCCACTAATACAATAACCCAACCCAACCCAAATATATCCAGCCCAAACCCAAATCCCCCCTAACCCAACCCATAAACACACTCACACTTTATTTCCTGATGTTCGTCTCTCTCTCTATCAGGATTACTCTCTCTCTCTCTACAAACCCTAGTTTTTTCCTCCGCCGCTGCTCCCTCTCACCACCATCCCTTCCTTCTCTCACCCAGATCTGTACCAGATCTGGGTTTTCCACCACTATACGTCCCTATATTGTGGTTGAATCGCGAGGAGAAATATTTTGGGGATGGAATTCGAGTCCTCTGAATCTGAAGAGGGCTTCGTCTTCGACTCCGAAGAGTCCGTTGTCTTTGAAACCGACCTCGACGAAGTGGGCCCAGGAGCTCTCCCAACTGGGATTGAGGTGTCGGCGTTCACTTCGGAGGACTCACGAAGTCCAGAAATGCGAAGTTTCATCTTCGACATGCTGGCTGTTTGGATTCCGGCTCTAAAAAGGTTATGTATTTCGCTTATTGGTTTGTTTGTCCCTTATTCTGTCTTTTTTATTTAAGATCTGTTGAATGTTGGACTGATCTGTTGGGTATTTGATTTATGATGGTGAAATGTTGCATTTATGTGGGCACACTGATGCATGAGGCATGAAATATTGAATATCTTAGTCCGTTTCTGTTGGATCTTAGTCCTTATATGCTGAATGTTGCTGAAATTCCTGATTTGTTAGTAATGTGGGCACACTGATGCATTTTGCTGAGACGCTGAAATTTTGGGCAGTTTCTGTTGGGTCTTTCTTCTTATCTGCTGAAAAGTTGCTCTCCTTGTCTGATGCATTTTTTGTGGGCACACTGATGCTAGTTACTGATGCGTGTTACTGTTGGGTTCTGATTCGAACTGATTGTGTTCTTATCATGGGAAATTTACTGTCGGTGGCCCTTTTCAAAGTGATGAATGTGTTGTTTAGGTGGCCCTTCAAAATGAAGAAATTCCCCTGATTGAACTTGTAGCTACCCAACACCTTCTTTTCTAACAGCTCCACACTCTTTCTGTGGGTTGATTGTGTTAAGCTCGGGCTAGCTTGAACTACTTCATATGGGGTAGTTCAAAGCTGCCAGCTTAACTTAGTTGGTATAGGCTTTTTCCCAATGATGAAACCTTTCTGAGGGAAGTAAAATAAAACTGTACTAAAAATGGTTTTTATAAAATGAACAATTTTCTTATTGTTTGCAGTT
This sequence comes from Ajuga chamaepitys, assembly GCA_958295605.1. Taxonomy (NCBI): domain Eukaryota; kingdom Viridiplantae; phylum Streptophyta; class Magnoliopsida; order Lamiales; family Lamiaceae; genus Ajuga; species Ajuga chamaepitys. Next base: position 20,333,147 of record OY282508.1, on the reverse strand, counting down.
TAAGCAAAATGAACACTGCAAACAATAGAACACAAAGAACTGTCTTACCTAAACTGTTTTACAAGTACCCTAAATCCGACATAATGCCTTCAATGTCATATTGTTCTGTTGCTTCCTCATTTGCAATTAGAAACTCTATAGTGTCACGCACAAGTTGTTCTTCAACTTCTATAACCGGTGGCAGATTTTCTGTCCTTGCTAAGGCTGCCTTCCCTATGTGAGGCAGCTTATAGTTGTTTCCACCCTTCACCTTCATAATTTCCACCAAACATGTTTGCAAACTGAGAAATATTTTGTTTAGCTTTTCATGCTCTAATTCTTCAAATGAATGAAGCACATTTGAGACCAAATCGTCCACATTGTAGCTTCTAGTTTCTACTTGCAAGCTTTGAATGACTCTGAAATAACCCAAATCCAAAACATTTGTATCCGGTGAATTGGGCGGTTGGCACATCAGTCTAATATCGAACCCGTCTGATGTAGCAACCCTCCTAAAATCCGGATCTAAGTTGCTCAAATGTGGTCTTGCATTGTCTTGCTGAATTATGATTTGCTTACTTACATTGGCTGGCCATTTTGCTTTAATTGCGGGAATTATCTGTTTTATTGATGCCATATGAAAAAAAAAAAAAAAAAGAAAGTAAAATTGAACTAAAAAATAGTGTTAGTAATGTCACCAAATCAGCCCCAATGTTTTTTTAGACATTCGGGCGATTTTAGGAGACTTACTTACACCATTAACTAAATGATGATGCTTTTCTGATAGTTAATGGAATACCTTGTCCAAGAGGCAGCTTTTAATCACTTCTTTGTTGATTGAGTCGATCGGTTTCGTAACCATCGTACCTCTTGATCTGTTTGCACTATTTCTTAAGGCTGCCTCTTGTGTTGTGAAAGGGAAAATGCCTATTTTCCCATCAAAAAGTACATCTCCTTCATCCGTGTAAAGTGGCCTTGCCACGGTACACATGAACATAACCTTCGGGATGAACCTCTTACTCTTGCATGCTCTATATGGATCCACTTCTGATGCCAGTTTGTATGCTCTTTCTGATGCCCTTTGCATATAGAACCACTTTTCATCTATGTGGATAACGTTGTGCATGCTAGCAAAGCTGATTTTGTTGTTGATGTCTTGTTGCAAATATGACAAACTGTACTTCAGCCTATGCATTTTGTTTGCATCCGTTAATGCGGGTTTAATTGCATTTGTATGTGCCTTTATTTTCCCACATTTGACCCATCTTCCCACTTTAGATTTACTTACATCTAGCTCTTTGGCTAACCGTCTAATGGTTCCTCTCTTGTTGTAAGGTATGGCCCTCATGGCTTCTTCATCCAAATTATGAACATGAGATGAAGGTGGTCGGGGTCTTACCTCGGGAAATGAAATGGGCTGCCCCTCTGAAATCTGCTTTTTTGCAGCCTGCCATATCAGCCGAACTGTCCGAGAAGTAACTCCAAATGATGAAGCGATCTCTTCACTGACGCCGTTTTTCAGCACACCGTTGGTGTTGCTTAGGAGAAGGCGTTGAGCAATATACAAGCGCTCTGATGGAGACAAGTTCTTCCCGTTTTTGTTGCCTTTCATGTTGTAACTTTGTTTCTGAAATCTGCTGTAATTTTTTGGTGAAACTGCATTGAATGCAGTTTAGGGGTTATTTATAGAGTTTAGAGGCTGTAAACTCAGTTTTTTTCTGAAAAAATTTGAATGTATCCCTCCAAAATGTAAGAGAGGGAAATTAGAGTTTTTGGGATTTTTGGTGGGAATTTTCTAACAGTTTTGGTTCAGATGTGTAATATTTTCAGGAATTTCATCTCTGTTTTTTTTGTTACTTTACTGTTTTATTTTATTTTTTGAATTAGTGTTTTTTATTAGAAAGCAGATTATAGTATTAAACATTTTGCTAATTATAATGCTGAAATAGAAAAAGTCAGCAATAATGCCTAGTCAACTGTTTTTTCTTAAGCTCCGTGCCCGGTCAAAGTAGGAAACTTAGACCGGGGCGGAGGGAGTATATGTTAAAAGAAAATATATGTTATTTAATTATTTTAGATATATTAATAATTTCAAAAATAGCAATGTAGTGAAAGGCTTTTGACGATTTTCTTTGCTTATTATTTCAAGATAATTTTATTTCGAGGGTTTTGCAATTTTCTAACAGGCACTGTAATTATTGTAGATTCATAGATATTTCATTTATAGTTTCAAATCTTTGATGTCCGATATTGATATAAATTTTATTTCGGAACTTGAGTTGATATCGACCTATCTTTCGGATCTTTAACCGATAAAATTCCTAAAAAAATAATATAGACGCATTCTTTTTTAAAAAAGTTAAATTAGAAAATAAAAGTGGAATAATTAGAGAATCCCACCTTTTAATCTATACCGAAATTAGTAACTTTGAAGTTTTCCCGCCCAAAATCTATTACCGATTCTGGAAATCACAAGTTTTGGTATATAAAATTCAACTCCAATGTAAAACACAATTATTAGCAATAACTTCTCAAATATTAGCCTAATATAAATAGGATAAAACTATTTGAGTTGATTCCATCTGGGCCAAAAAAAACATATTTTCTTAAAATTAATTTTTTTATAAATTTATTGAATATTATTAATGAAAAATTATTTATGAGGACGGTAACTATATTTTTAGCATTACAAATATATCTTCTGTCAACCGCATATTGCAATTTCAGTATCAATCATCAACATGACTTCTATGGAAAGATGCTAGAGATATTCATACATTAAGAAAATTAAAAATATTCATACTAATATATACTCCCTCCGTCCCGGCCTAATTGGTCTACTTTCTGTTTTTGTATGTCTCAACTTAATTGACCTAACCCATAAATGGCAAATTTATCTCACAATCTCCCCCCTCAAAATCTCCACTCTTAATCTTCACTTTTGAAAAAGTCACAGATTCCAGAAAATATACTTTTTCTTAGTCTTCGTACCCGACCAAGGTAGGCCAATTAGGTCGGGACGGAGGGAGTATTTTAGTTTTTCATTAACATATAATTTTTCATATTTTATTTTATTATATTAAAATTATATAAAAATATAAAAAAATAATAATTTATTACACGGAATAGCACTAGTGAAAGAAATAGCAGTATACGCCTGCACGCATATTCCATTTACGAGGGCGTGCAAAATTAAGAATGATCAAGTCTTGTAAATCGGTAATACACGTGGTTAGGTAAAAGTGGGGCACTATTAGCCATAGCCATGTATTGCACATGGGCCGGAACTGGAAGAGGTGCGCTTTGAATTGCTATTTCATTTCTTGCTGCTTTTCTGTTAACTCTGGTCAGGTCAGGTTAGGTTCCATATGTGAATTATATTTGGAGTGTGTGCCCATACTATATATAGTGCATTTCGCCAATCACAATTGGATTATTATACAATTTGGGCCTAATCCTAAACACGGCCCATCTTTCTCATGTTCTCGGGGTGTAGCATACCAATCACCCCCTTTCTAGTGTTAATTAATTCTTTACAAACTTTCAATTCAAGTTTTATTTCATTATTATACCAACTCTTTTTTATGAATAATAAAAATATTATTAAATTACTGTAATTCGACAGTACTGATTGACAAAAAAAAGGTCAACATAAAGAGATATAAAAAGTGAAAGCACAAAAAACTACTAGATCTAAACTCAATACATTCTACAATTCCAAAGAGTACAAAAATATGATCCCGATTTTGCCACTAATCTTTTAATGAAAGTTCCAAGAGATAAGCAAATCAATGTTAAAAGGCTCCTCTATTCTTTATGATGGAAGATGAGAGAAGAACACACTGGCTAAATTTAGGGTTTAAAGATAAAAAAATCGATCTATATTATTATATAAAGATATTTTAGTAGTAGTAGTCATCCAATTAGTCAATCATGTCACATTATAAAAAGACTGCACAAATATCAGTGTTGAGATTGCTCACTTTCATGATTGAATTCGAGATACTTCAGGGTGCACTAATGAGATGGTAAAGCGAGATAAGAATTGATATTTTATAGTCACCTGTAAATATTTTCTCAGTCACTTTTAAAAATAATTTTTTTTAAATATTCTTAATGAATAAAAGTTTGAAAATATTGTATCACTGTTTTGTATCTAAGCGTACTGCTAATATAGAAGATAATAACCTTCCATATAAACTATATCCAAGGTCACGATTTCCGATGTAAATATACATCAAATGTGTAAAAGAATTTAATTTTGGGAATTTTGTCAAAAATATATTGTTATTTAATTATTTATTTTATGTGCAGCAAATATGAATTATGGATAAGGACTTCAAAAGATATGAGAAGATATGGAAGATTTGAAAGAAGATTATAGTTTTATCCAGAGATCTATTACTTGAACAGAAAGTTGTGTTTAATCACTAAACTCCGCTATTTATTGACGAGTGACATTCAGTTTAGGTTGTATCGAGTACGTGATTATATTTCAGAGAAGCAGATCAGTATCTTATTATTCGACAACGTTATTTTTATTAAGTCAAGAGTTGAGTTTCAGTGTTATAACATAGACTTCGACAGATTTGGAAGAAGATTATAGTCTTATCCAGAGAACTGTTACTTGGAGAGAAAGTTGTGTTTAATCACTAAACTCCGCTATTTATTGACGAGAGACATTAAGTTTAGGTTGTATCGAGTACGTGATTACATTTCAGAGAAGCAGATCAGTATCTTAGTATTCGACAACGTTATTTTTATTAAGTCAAGAGTTGATTTTCAGTGTTATAACATAGTCTTCGACTTGTAATAGTTTGTCAGTCTTAGTGTGTCAAGTAGAAGTGTCTTCGGGAGAAGCTACTTCAAGGGGGGCTCGGAAGAGTTCGTCCGACCTTCGGTGGTGTGCCGTGTCAGTGTCGAAGAAGTCGATGGGAGTCGTCGGACGTTGTTGATGATACAATAGGTTAGGTATAGAAGAGTGAGGTCTTCTTGTAAAACATAACATATTTGACAATATTATCAATAACATAAAGTCCGAGGAGTCTGAGGAATTCAGCCCCGCGTTTATATCGTTGTATTTCTTATTCTGTTTTATTGCTCCGTTTTGAGTGTTATAACACTGGAGTGCAGTCCGTAGGAATTTTAAAATGTACGACCTTTGATAGATTTGGATATATATATTTATATCCGAGGTTATGATCTTCAATGTAACATCTATCGAATGCCATCTATGTTCGAAGGTCATGGAGTTCGATAGGTCATAATTTCGATATATCTAATGTCAAATATCTAGTGTTTAATATAACTTAATATGTTCATGACCTTCGATATATATTTTGAAGGTAATGACCTTCGATATTAACCGTGAAAAAAGTGATGCCACATGTACTCTCAACAAGTGGCTAAGAAAATCTATCCTTACAGAATTTGGAAAATACCCAATGAGACTTGAATTGATTTAATTTTTTAATGCATTTACTTCTAAGTTACAAAAAAAAAAGGTTTGTTAATATCATTTTGTACTTAATGAATTGAATATATTCTTTTACTTTGGTACCTATGTTTTTTTTATCTGTCACCCAAAGTTCACGACTTCATTAAATTGCCACCTCCGTCGACTTTCTTTGATGATAACTGAAAAAATAGTTCAAAATAATATTTAAAATTCATTAAAAAAATTTAATTTTTTTTTTTAAAACTGCAAAAATTCAAGTAAAATGTATTAAACTAACTGAAAATTGTTGGAATTTAAAAAAAGGAAAAAACTTCAAATTTTTTAAAATAATTTATAAAAATATAAAATTATTTAAGGGTTAAATAATAATCTTTTAAAAGTCACATTTTGTTTTAAAATCCTTAATGTACATTTCAAAAGATGAGATTATATCATAAATTATAATTTTTTAAATAAAAAAGTATTTAGGAAACTTATAGTATTATTTGTAAATCATAAAATTGTCATAGAATTGGAATTTTTCTTTAATTTTAGAAATAATATTATAAACTTTATCTAAGAAAATTCTAGCTTCATGCGTAATTTTGACTTTTGAAAGATACTTTAAGAATTCTTAAAAATATAATTTTTAAAAGAGTGATTTATGACTTTTAAATAATTTTTACATTTTATAAATTATCTTAACTTTTTTATAAGAAAATAATTTTTTAAAAGAAAAAAATTGCATACATTTTCTTGTTAAATTCCAAATATTTTAAATGGCATTTTAAAGTTTTTAAAAATTCAGATTTTTCAAAATACTTTTAATTTCTAAGTTTCTTGCTGGAATATGTCGACAAAGATGGCAAATAGATAAAATTGTGCATGTTTGGTGGCACTTGGAAAAAGAAAAACTTTAGCTACCAAAGTAAAAAAATGTTCATATTTCACGTGGCAAAATGGTATCAAATTAAGTCGATATTTATCAATAACCCACCACAACCTATCAATAAAATATTCATATTTCTCTCATTCACATACACTACTTACTTTACAATCTAAAAAATATATTTTTATACTTTATCAACAACCCAACACAACCCAACCCAATATTTTAATAAATATTAATTTCTTTTATTCAAATATATAACTTATTTCCCAATAAAATTAATATTTTTACTACGGTTTAATAATTGTGTATTATTTTTAGCGTTTTTTTCTAAAATATTTCAAGAAAAAAAATTATTTTAATTTCGCAATTACAAGACAGCAGGGGCTGGCACCCGATCCAACCGAGTAGTAACCCGATATGCCCTTAGGCACGGTCATACATAATATAATCACAATATGCTAACACAATAACTAATTAAAATTGCAAAAATTGAATTACGAAATTGAAAAAAATACATTAAGCTACAAATACATATGAGAAAAGAGATAACATTAGGCTCTATTTATAAAATGAAAAAAAATAAAGAGCTTCAAATCTTAATTCAGAATATGCCAACATTAAGCTCTACTTGTAGAGAAAAAAAAAATCGATAAATTTTAAAAATTATATTATTTATCTCTTATCAACCTAGCTATCCCCCCTTAATACTAAAGGAAGACCGTCAGGTTTTACCTCTGACGTGTCACTCTCTGAAGGCCTCTCATTAATAAACACGTGTTGATATCTCACCAATCCAGGAGTTCGTTTGTTTTTTTTTTTTTTTTTTTTAATTTAAACATTTAAACATGCGTCACTTAAACATGCGTCAATGTAGAATTTTTCAATATATTTATATTTATGTTTTTCTTATTATTGTTTTGCTTGATAAAATGTAGTTAATTACTCTTTTTAAATAGAGGTTGATCTAATTTGGATATATAATTATTATTTAAAAAATAAAAATATTTTAATTTCATCATATATATTTTAAAAAAATTCAATTACTTCAAATATTTTTTTTTTTAAATGATGATTGTTCTAATTTCGTGATATAATTTATATATTTTCCCACAGTTATGAAATATTTGGTGTAATTTACAATACACTACAAAAAAAATATTTCCTTTAGATAATGATAATATTAAAAAATAGTTTTTTTCTTCCAGACACATTGCAATTGCATTTCCTATTATCTCGGAAGTAGTTTTATTTTCGTCTCACAAAAAAAACTGCTAACCTTACATACATGGAAGCAGTTTTTTAGGATATAATTCCTCATTACAAACAAATTACGTCAATAAACTGCTAACCCTACATGAATGGAAGCAGTTTTTTCTGGATAATAATTTATTCTGGATAATGATTCATCTTTACCTGCAGTTACGTCAGAACATCTATAAATACCATCACTACGGCATTTTTATCCTCACCACTCACTTGCATTATTGCACACTTTCAAAATTTCAAAACTAAACAACCCCTATTGTACACAACTTGCAATGGCCCCCTTTTTCAGTTTGGTTAAGGACATCAACCCTTCCACCACAATGTGGGCCATGCGCCTCCACTTAATCCGATCTTACACTGTACCTGTGTATGGAAACAGTGAGGAAATTGGAAGCATGGAGTTCGTCTTCCATGACAAAATTGTATGTATTTAGATATATTGACCAACAATTCCCACTCTAATTTTGTTGTCTTTTATGTTTAAATCATCTACCTAATCTATATGTTTCCTACAGGGTGAACGAGTGCATGCCACAGTAAAAGGACCAGCTATGAGAAACTTGACGGTTCAGCCTCTTGAGGGCAGACTTTATGCTCTCAAGGACTTTGTTGTTGCAAAAAATAAGCTGAAGTATCGTACAACTTCAAATGAGTACCAGATTCTGTTTTTTCCGAAAGACAAAGATGGAACAGATATTTGACGACCAGTTTCCAACTTCAATATTCAAAGTCAAGGAATTCAAAGAATTTCAAGGAGATAAGGAGATACCAGAGCATGACCTCTTTGGTAATTTACAAATTACAAATATTTACACATTCCAATTTTATGCTACTTATTATTTCAGACCATGTCAGAAATCTTAAAATTAACATTACGTACCTGTATGCAGATGTAATCGGACGAGTCGTTTCATACACGGTTCCACCCCTACAGTCAGGAAAAATCAGCACCTGGAATTTAGGATGACAAACCTAAGAGTATAACATTCTAATTAATAAATAAGCTCTTTATGTTATTGTGTCATCACTGATAAACATTATATGTTACACTACATATTATACATATATCTAAAAAAATTATGCACCAACTTACATTTATGCACATCTAGGAATGAACGTATGACATGCACATTATGGAATACATACATGGATGCTTTGCTACCATACATCAAAGATGAAACACTGCAAAATTTGGTTGTCGTAGTTCAATTTGCTCGAGTTTCCCTCTTTGCAGGTCTATTTTTTTCTCAACATAAATTTTCAATTTTTTTTTGCAACAAAAAACAAATTAATGTTTGTTATTTCTACATTAATTTGCAGATGATGTGACATTTTCAAACTCTTACAATGTCACTAAGATAATTGTTAATGGGGATTTCAAAGACTTTATCAACTTTCGTCAAAGGTCAATATTCTACAACTTAAGAACCATATTTGTCCACACTGTTCATTTACATCCAAAAAGGTTTACTAATACATTAATACAATAATATGCAGGATGACTCAAACAGGATGTCAATTCACTAAAATCACTACATATGAAAGCAAGGTTGTTTGTGCAATTTCAGAAGAATTCAAAACCAAGGAGACAGATGTGAAAACTTTGGCAGAAATATTAGAGCACAAAAAGGTATATTCATATTAATGGACTACTATACATAATTGTACATTAATATTAATTTTTCGCAGATACCAATTGTTCATATTATTTTATATTTTATATTAGGATGGAGTATTTTGGGTTTGTGCAACAATTGTTGACGTTTCTGATGAGGGGGAATGGTGTTATTTCGCATGTGGCAAGTGTTCCAAGAAACGTTTACCTGACTCAGATGTTTTTGTATGTGGAAAATGTGGTACAAACACAAGGACTGGCCAATTCAAGTTTTACATGACAACATGCATTACATTTATCAGTCTACAATTTACAAATTATTAAAATAATCACTGACTTAACATATTTCCTGTTATATCATTATAGGTACAAGATAAATGCGATGGTTGTTGACAAGACTGATAATGCCCGATTTCTGATTTGGGATAAAGAGTGCACCCAACTTATCGGGAAATCAGCACATAACATGAGGCTTGAAAATGTATGTACCTAAGTAGTTTTACTTTTTTTTTTAAAAAAAAAAATTGATTATTATGTTATTAACTTTGTAAAATTGATGAACCTGACTGTAATATAGATGCGTTCCGAGGATTCCGTACCAGAAGAGATTGTTGATGTAGTTGCTGACAAACTCGCACTGTCCAAAATTCAAGTCAGGGCTACAACCAAATACCGCAACTCTGTTGTTTTTAATGTGCTGAAAATGACTGTAGATCAAAGTGTTCTGGATGTTTACAACAAAAACTATGTTAAGCAAAAGGTAGTTTAGTTTCTGAAAAATTCACAATCTTATGTGATTTTCTAATATGGATTATTAATAGATACTCATTCAATTGTCATGCCATTTTTTCTTTAACAGGGAAAGACTATTTGTGAGATACGCGAAGAAGATGAACCCGATGGTGATCAAGGTTTGTCCAGTAACGAGAAGTTTGAAACTGTGTCAGTACAAGAAAACGAGCAAGGTAATGATGAAGGTACAAGTGATGTTGTGAAGTCTAATGTGAAGGAGGATGGACTTGGTTCTGTTCAAGGAAAAAGAAAAAGAAAGCCAATCAAAAGAGAGGACTAGGGACACACCAGTTTCTATGTTTATATTATTACTACAACAATATTAATATGTTTTTAATTTGTTACTTTCCTTACTAGATTTCTAAACTTAGGATCTAGATGACACTATATATATTTCAATTACTGTTTTCATGTACTTTGCCAAATCCTACTTTCTTAGGACATGTCTACAATACTATGTTTTAGTGTGCTAAAATTTGATCGCATCGTATTTTCTATATATTTCAATATTTCAATTTTCTATTTATTTCAATTTTCTTTATATTTCAATATCCTTATAATTTTATAACAATAATTCATAACTCATGTATTAAGCTAAAAGATAAAATTATACAGGAAAAAAATTACTTATCTTCTTTACTTCTGCAAATCAGTCTCTTTCCATTCAACATCCATTCTGATCTTAACTGATGACGTTTTACTTCTTATGTAGTTCTTCATTCACTGCTTCAAAAATAAATACAACAACAGTTCTATGTCAGACTAAAGATGTAGAGTATTCATCTCTAAAAACTCTACAATTCATGAGATAAATTTATATGTATATTAAATTAATTACAAAAATAAATTATCATCTAATACTAATACTTAGTAAGAAAAAAACTTATTATGAAAATAAATTATTTTTAACATACTCACATTTCTACTGCACAAATATATTATTCAATGATTTATTAAAACAACATTATTATAAAATTAACATTATTCAATAAAAAAATTAAGGCTTAAAATAAATTATTATGAATATATACAAAGTTCTTTTATATAAACAGGAAACAACTGCACCTTTAATTTTCTTTAGCAAGACTTATAATAATGAATAATTGTTTATATATCATACATAGTTAAAAAATAATAATTCAACATTAAAGGGGGAAAAGGTTACTTATCTTGGTTACTTCTGCAAATCATTCTCTTTCTATTCAACCTCCTCCATTTTGATATTAACTGATGACGTTACTTCTATATAATTCTTCATTCACTGCTTCAAAAATAAATACAAAAACAATTCTATGTCAGACTAAAGATGTAGAGTATACATTTTCTAAAAACTCTACAAGTACTTTAGATGAATTTAAATGTATATTAAAGGAATTACAAAAATAAATTATCATCTTATACTAATACTTAGTAAGCAAACATTTATTATGAAGATAATTTATTGTCAACATACTCATATTTCTACTGCACAAACACATTATTCACAGATTTATTATAAGAACATTATTATATAATAAATAATATTTAATAAGAAGAAAAATTAGGCTTAAAAGAAATTATTATGAATATGTACAAAGTTCTTTAATATAAACAGGAAACAATTGCATCTTTGATATTTTTTTACATCACTTAAAATATTGAATAACTGTTTATCTATCATATATAGTTAATTTTCTTTTCAACAATTATATTTAAATATAATTTTTGAAAAACAATAATATTTGAAGTGTGGAAGTAGGTTGTACGAATATACAGGTTCAAATATCAGAAGAAAAATATTGGACAAAATATACCACATGTCAAACCACTCATTTCTATCTTAAACTACCCACTAACCCATTAATCAGAAATGTTAACATCAGGTTTTACAATCAGCTAATTTATGCATATTTCAAATTTCAAATTACAAATCAACCTATCTACATGTTCAGAAATAACCACCTCATTATTTTTTCAATTTCCCGTTTCTACCCCTCAAATAGTTAGTATAAATTGAGTATTTTAACCAGTTTTTTTATCCACACTACCTCATTATCCAAATTTATCATCCAATCATCAAGTTCACGTACCCTCTGGCTCCAACTTTTGCTCTAATCCGCGATCTCACACCTCTGAAAACAGACTGGCTGATATATGCCCGGTTGTTCCACTGCTACCACATGCCAGTGAGAGGAAACCCAATGTCAATTTAACAATAGAATGTGTTTTTGAAGACATTGAGGTATAAACATATTTTAATTGCTTAGCTTTATATTAACTAGTAAATGCTCCCGTGCGATGCACGGGCTATTTTTTTAAACAGTAAATCAATATTAACATGAACAATAACGCATTTTTATTTGATAATATATAACAAAAAAAGAAATGGTTAAATTTTTTTACAAATAAAGCTTTTGTATTCTTTTGCAGTGTTATTCATTCCTTGTAATATATAACAAAAAAAGAAATGGTTAAATTTTTTTACAAATAAAACTTTTGTGTTCTTTTATAGTGTTATTCATTCCTTACCTCTTACTCCGGAAAATCAATAATTTCCACTAATAAAAATACATTTTAATTTTTTCACGAATTTTTGTTACTCGTATCTTATTCCAGATTATTTTTTATCTTGTCTCTATCAAAACATTCATATTAAATTATGATAAATTTTGAATAGATTACACTGATTGATAATAATAAATAAAGCGAACATACATAATCCAGAATCCGATATCAGTTAATAGAATTGAGAAACAAATAATCTAAAGGATTATTCTTATATAAAATATTTTATTAGTTTACGTACAAAACATCTTCTATTAGAAACAAAAATAATTTCTTTTAAGGATTATTCTTATATAAAATATTTTATTAGTTTACCTACAAAATATCCTTTATTGAAAATAAATTTTAAGAAAGACAGAAAATACAATTTTATTTTAGGATGAATTGAATCTTCATAGTCCATATCATGAGGTCATTCATATAAATAGATTTGGATTTGGATTTAGAATTTTAAAAGACATAGATGACCTCAAATCTTTCAATTTTTTTATCGAATAATCTCCTATATCCATAAGATGAACTCATTAATATAAATAAAGTTGAATTTTGATTTAGAAAATTAATGAACTAAACTAATAAAATACTTTATATAAGAATAATCATTAAGAAAATATATTCTTTTCTCAATCTTATAAAATTGTATTACAATTTTGGATTGTATATCTTCGTTGTTCGTTTATTATTATTAATCAGTATGATCTATTTCAAAATTTATTATAATGTAATATTAAAATTTTGGAAAAGAGATGAGAGCAGAAAAAAACAAATGAAATTATTTTTGAGAGAAGAAATAAAACGGATAAAATAATTTTGGGAAAAAAAAATATTGTACGGTGGAAAAATACTAAAAAAACTGATTTCAGTGGAATAAGAGGCGAGGAAGAAATAAAAAATATATTTAGCGTGTTTTTTGGTGGAGTGTGTTAGCTAGGTGGAGTGTGTTAGCTAGCCGAACACATTATGGGTGGGCTCTATAAGAAAATCCACCGGTGGTTCTATATCATTATTGATATACAATATCATATCATTATTGATATACAATAATCTATATATAGTTTGATACATTGATTTTCACAATTTAGAAATTCTTGAGATCGAGCAAGCGACCATCCTTTTGCCCTTTTTATAGGGAGTATAGAGAATTAAAAATCATATCTGAAAGATTTGGAATGACTTTTGTCGTTTTTATAGGGAGTATAGAAAATCAAAAATCATATCTGAAATATTTGTAATTATCTGGATATTCTGTTATCAGATATCTCCAATTAAAGATTACATATTATTATATATTAAAAAATTCATATTAAAATATCCACATCATAATTATAATTCATATTAAAATAAAAATCGGTCTATAATGAGTATTGATTTCGCTAATCTATGTGATAGTTCTAAATTTATATGTGATATTTGTTATCCACTAATCTGTATATTAAATTTATTTTGTTTATAAGATAATATTTTGCAAATTTTTCTGCAATAGTTCATGATAGTCATTAAATGGGATATATTTCTTCTTAAAAGTACTGCATATAATCGACTGAGTTTTATCAAAGTTTAATTGTAAACATATTGTAATGACAAAAAAACTCAAAGTTTAATTGTAAACATATTGTAATGACAAAAATGAAATACTACGATAAAATTAGAATTTCAATTGAAGTTGATACATGAACTTATTTTTGCAGAAATTAAAAAATTGAATTCTGCTACAATAAAATCAGAATTAGTCTTCAATCTCAGAAGGCTCGAAGAGTTGATTGTCTCTAATCTTTAATCTCAGCTGCCTCGAAGAGTTGATTGTCTCTAATCTTTTGCCAGTATTTTTGTCTCTAATCTTTTGCCAGTATTTTGAACGGATTGAGACTGTACATGTTATAAACAAAATATAAAATTTAGCACAATATATAGACAATAATATAAATAATTCACAATATAAACTAATTTTGTGGAATAAGAGGCGAGGAAGGAATAAAAAACATATGTAGGTATCAGTAGACATAGTAGAAAACTAAAAACTGATTTATGTTTTTGAATAATTGTTACGTGGGTGGCGATTTTATAGGCAGATTAAGAAATCAGAAATCATATCTAAAAGAGTTGGAATGATTTGTCAAATATTCAATTGAACATTACATATTATTGTATATCAAAAGATTAATAAAACAGATCCAGTTTTTGGTAAAATGTTAATTCTTATATTAAAATGCACATCATAATTATAATTCATATTCCTATAATTTTAAAATAACGTGTATTTCGAGTTTTGATTTTGCTGATCATTCAAAATATATATTAATTCAAATTTATGTGTGATTTCATTTGTGCAATAGATAAATATATTATATAAATTTTTCTGCAATAGATGAAATAATCAATTTAACCTGATATTATGTATATGGGGTGTTTCTTCTTAAATATACTGCATATAGTAAACGTTGTTGCTTGAGTTTTGTCAATGTCATTTTATTGTAAACATATATTGTAATAACAGAAGAAAAAAAAAAGGGGAACAAAATTAGAATTTCAATTGAAGCTGATACATACTGTTTTGTATAGAAAATAAAAAATTGAATTCTACGACAATAAAATCAGAATTATTCTTCGATTTCTGTTGAACCACGAATGAGTTGATTATCTCTAATCTTTTCCCAATATTGTAAACATATTGGCTGTATTCATGTTATAAACAAAATGAAAAGTTTAGCACAATATATGAACAATAATATCGATAATCTACATAACAGAAAATAAAAAAAAATCAAATTTGTTTTGATGATTAAATATTACCGTAGAAAACGATGATGGTAGATAGACTTGAATTCTACAATCGCCAAAATTAAGATTCAGTGTTGCTGATTTTTTCTTATTCTGATTTGCAGGTAGTCCTTTTGGAGCATCCATTGTGAAGTACCTATCAAAATTGACACTGAATGAAAGATGGATGAAGAAATAAGGGGAAATGATTGCGAAATAAAGCTATTGCAAAATGAATAAGAAATAAAAAATACCCAGCTGCAAATTTGATTCTCATTTACGGAAGACTTTGTGAATTTATAGGAGAATTTATGTAATTGGATAAGGTTTTTTTAAAAATTCAAATTTTAAAAAATATGTAACAAATTCTGTTATAAATATATCTACGGATTTATTGTTACTGAATTTTAGATGTAAAAAAATAATTCGAAATTTTAATCACACTAATAAAATAGGATTTTTCAAAATTCAAATTCACGTCTATTTAAAGTAACTAAAAAATGGGCGGGAAAATTTGCAACTTACTATTTCCGGATGACTTGACCTATTATATATATATAGATGTCTATATTGTATGTTCTTTTCAGTACTTAATTAATGTCTATTTATATTGTGTAAAGGGAGATAGAATACATTGTACAATTGATGGCATAGCAATCCAACGTTTGGATTGCTCACCAGTTGAAGGCTATATTTATGGCATCTGAGATTTCATGGTTGTTGAAGACACAAGTCCTTTTAAAACTACATCTAATCGAAACAAAATACTTTTTGGACCTAATATAAGAATGGTTGAGATAGTTCGTTCTCAGCCAGTTTCACACTTTCGTCAGGTTTTTCATATTTTACTTTGTTTCAAATACACCGATTTATATGTTTTACACAATCTAATATATATGTCGCATGTGTAGGATGATATTTTTTATGCTACTGCAGTCATACACACTGTGGACAATCTAAGGGATTGGTTATCCGTAGGTTGTACTGATTGTTTGCAAACATTTAACACACAAGGGAACTTCATTTTGTGTACAATATGTGGTGCAAAACATAATGATGGTATTTTCAGGTATACAAATTTAATCTCTAATTAACACAATTTGCTAAGTTTTTTTAATTTTTTAGTAGAATAATGAATGCAAGTGGTATTATCTCAGACCTAAACTTGGAGTCGTAGCATTTGATGAATCGGGCACAAGGAGGCTAACATTTTGGAACAGGGAATGTGTAGGCCTTATTGGATACTAAAGGCATGTGCATGGCAGGCTAAAGTTCATACAACTATATTTATGCAATATTTCTACCACTTAGACTGGATGTTTATTTTTCTTATTTTCGTATGTTTTTTCATTTACTATTTAATATTTTCCTAGGTCATGTCGTTCTCCATTGTAATATATTCAATTTCGTTCTATGAATGTAATTCATTTTCATTCCATTACTAAAGCTACTGATGTCCTAAATTCCACTGTTTATGTACTACGATCATTATAACTATTATCTAAAAGATTGATATCTATAACAACTAATGGTACATATAAATAAACAATTTACACCACTAGATTTAATTTTACGTTCCTAAATTATGCAATTATATTATAATATAATAAATATAAAATTTCACATTTATTACAAACACACCAAACAATATACAAGGTTAACGTATAAATGCACATTTTACATCACCAAGTTGTACAAATCTGCTTTTAAAAGCCGAGCCTCCTAAACTATGCAATCATATAATAAATATAAAATTCGACTTTTATTACAAAGATACTAAACAACATATAAGATGCGGTATATAAAATATTTTTTTACAAATAAACAAGTTTACAAATACCACTTACAACAGGAGGGGCAAGTTAAATTACTATTCGGAAAAAAAAACAAAAAAAACAAAAAAAAACAAAAAAAGAAAAAACTAGATATTAAACAAAATGTTCAAAAACTCATAGTTGGAAATAATATTAAAAACACAATTAGTTTAAAAACATAATTTCATTGCCCCTTTATAACATACTGAGATAATTTACATTCTTACGTTCACAACATAAGTTCATTCTTTACAGTCTATTAGAGATTTGGTACCTGTATAAACTTCTTATGTTCTGTTCATTCGTTAATTTCAATGCTATAAGGTGTACCTGATCAAACAAATTCAGATGTACGTACTTAAAATAATGAGTATACAGTCTTTCTGAAGATGCACATGTATGTCAATGTTTTTCTTTTCTTATACACTTAGCAATAAATAAATAGATAATAGATAATATATGTTATATTATAATGATATATTTATTATTTATATATATTAAAATACTGATAAACCCAGAGTCAGTTGAAAAACATGCGTTTAAAAATTTGAATGTTATTAATTGCCTTATGAACTAAGAATTTACGAAATGCATATAAAATTAAGATAAATTGCACAATTGAATTATGCGGAAATATTAAATGTTTTCTACACTGCGTTAAAGTCACATGAAGAACGAGGAAAGAATCGCACAATCATATCCTAGGAATCAACGACACTCAAAGTTGTGAACAACACTTAGAACTCAATCATCGCTACACGCAGAGGTATTTGGTTCCATTTTTGAAAACTGTTTGCAAGTTTACAAAATACTATAACTTCCATGAACATTTAAGGATTTCAGTTTTCAATTACATTTATATGTTCACATAAAATTCCTGTTTTGAACAATGATGTGCAATATTAGTTGAATATATGGTGTACAATAATGCAGGTATGAACTAATAATTAAATACGAAATCTTAATTCCGACACATTTTAGATATATGGCATTCGAATGTATAAGTAAGGATAGATATATTGAAACTCAAAGTTAATAATAATACTCATTATGATATTATTGTAAGTAGTAAACACATACGTAAATCATATAAATAGCATAGCAGATAACTTACAAAGTTAGATCCAGTTTAATTCGTTTATCTTACATTTAATATCATCGTCCCTCTCATCATGTTTAATCTGCAGATAAAACCAAGTATTACATTAGACTTATTTTAACTTTGTAAACAGTTAACCAAGTCAAGTTGAAATACATGATATAAAGTTTATGTTCATTGTACAAAAGTCAAACTTAAGATCAGGTTTCATTCATTTTCAGTTAACCAAGACGAACATGAAATCATTTTTATATATTTAATTATTAAAATAAATGTATATTTTATAACACGGTAGAATACAATATAGTATTATGATTTGAGTTGAAATACATAATATAAAGTACTTACTTTTGTCATCAGTGGATACATTTTTTCAGGTTATATTCAAAATTTATGAATAATCTTAGTCTTACTCTTCATCTATTTAAAATTAGATGAGAATCGACCTGATTCAAAAAACAATCGACCTGATTCAAAAAAATTCAAATAAAAATTCATATATTCAGCTTTAAGTTTTTTAAAAAAACAGCCATTTTTTGGCCTCTCATCGCTACAACTATGTAGGATCTTCCCCTTTGTAGCGATGATCAACTAAAAACGGCGGCCATAACAGAAATGAAACAGAGCACTAAAACTTTGAATGATTAGCTATTCTTCATCGCGGAACTCACATTTAATATAAAATCAGATATAAACAATTTTACACACATGCATGACCCCGAATACAGATCCATATATAGTGAACAGATGAATCTATATTATTCTGTATAAAAATCTGGAAGAAATCGGGAGTCACACATGTATAATTTTCTCTGATCTCAAAAGTTGATCCAGACTAAAAAATATCCGATAAAATTGTTAAAATAGAATCGGATTAAATTAAACAAAGATTTAATAAAAAATAGACCATATACACAAATGATTTGCCATTTGTTTATATTTTCGAAGTTTTTATACACCAAAGTTTTAAGCCATTATTTGGCTAAAAACTCAAGGTTCTCATATACACAAAAGTTTTAAGCCATTATTTGGCTAAAAACTCAAGATTTACTTCCATTTTTTTTACCAGCAACACATTAAGACCACATCAGCTTATTTGAACTGGTGATCATTAAACAAAAACCATAAGCAAAACATCAGATCTAAACAAGAAAACACACATGCATGACTCCGAATACAGATCAATCAACAGTCACCAAATCAATAAACATTAATCTGTATAATAGATCTGAAATTAATAGGGAGACGCAATTGTATCATTTACCATTTCGTCCAAACCAGATGCATACTAAAATGTACACAACAAAATCGTTTTGCAAATTCATTTTAGAACTGATTTTTTGCAAAAAAACAGTATCACTGGCATAAAATATACCATAATAGACACGGATCCTTGAAGAAGTAGGTAGACAAACAGATACATATTGTATACAAGTAGAGAGAGAGAGATAGAATTTTCAAGAACTATCTAGAGACCAAAATGAATTTTAGAGAGAGAGAGAGAGAGAGAGGCGTTAGCTACAAAGTCCACAGTGTTGGACTATCTGTATTTATAGAAAAAAAGGAGGCCGAAACTTTAGGGTTTTAGTAAGACATAGTGAGGCGCCGCCTCACATTAACGGGCCACAGAATGTACAGCTCACACTAATGCCAATTTTTAATGAGTGGTGTTACAATGGGCCACACAACATCACACAAATGGGCTCATTTATTGGGCTTCTGTAGATCTAGTGCTATGGGCTGAGCTTTAATTTATTTTTTATTGGTTTGTTAATATTAGTCTAATGTTACGAAATATTTAGTATTTAATTCAGCCCAACTGCTTCATATCTTTACTAATGAAACATAAAATAAAATATTATTTTAATTACTAAAAATGAGAAGTAACAAAATATTAACGCTTAATTATTTAATCTCACACATGTTAATAATGTTAATAACATATTAGTTTAGTTTGTCCATGATAGATAAAAAAGAGGGGCTTATTTGCCCATTATCCTTATCCCTTAATATTTTTATCTAACTCTAAAATAACATCTAAAAAATAGTTATGTAGTTATCGTTTTTAATAATTATTAATTACAAATATTCATGCTTTTTGTATTTATTGCATAATTTTTAATTTTACTTTGCATTTACTGTTAAACTAATACTCCCTCCATTTCATATTAAATGACGTTTTAGATAAAAGGAAAGAAATAAGGATTGACTATTTTGATAGATATACCCTCAACTAAATATTTGACCAAATCAAAATATCACTGATAGATTGAAAAGTAGAGATATTTTAGGATTGAGTTCAGGGTGAAAATTGGTAGAATTGATGAAAAATATGTAAAACGTCAATTAATTGGAAAAGGAAAGAACATCCTAAAACATCAATTAATACGAAATGAAGGGAGTATATAATATTAAAAAAAATTCAAAATTCAAATTTTATTTAAACATGTATTTGACGTTTTTCTAACATAAATTTGACTTTCACATATTAAACATATTCTAATTTTAAATTGTGTCATTATAAAAAATGAAAAAAAAATCTTATGAATCTAAATTACTTATTACATCAAAATTCAGTTTATATTTTATTAATATAATTTTTATATGTGCATGTGTTTTTAGGAATAAGGTGTTATTAATTAACTATATATATATATATATATATATATATATGTTTCATCTAATTCAACTGTACTTAACAATATTTGTTTCTTACTTTTATAATATATGTATATATATATAAAGAAATCATGGATGAAACTCATGGATGAAACTCATTCAAGAGAAGCAAGAAATATACGCAAGAGTCGGATGAATAACAAGCGTCAAGCAAGTTCAGTAGGTAACATATTTAATATCAATAATTTTTTTTTTCCAACATATTACCATAGGCTACAAATTAATTATTAATTATTTATGTATATATATATATATATATATATATATATATATTCTTAATCAGATTCTTCGATATCAAAAATTGCACGATTGTCTTCAAGTGTTGTAGATACCCAATCATTGCTTTATGCACCGACAAAAGTTGATACCAGTAAGTTCTTTTAACTTCGTATGAAAGCCTAATTTTAATTTATATTTTAAATTTTTATTTAATTTGTTAACCAGTTTGACCATTTTTCAAGGTAAACTACATGCTGCACGATTGCTAAAAAAAACGAGGGAATCCCAACAAATCTGCTGCAAACTTATCTTCTTCAATAAATGAGCAAGGTAATTCGTGTTAATTAATTTTACCTTTTCTGTTTATTCGAACATAGTATTTTTAAATAGTCATTGTACTTATTTGCAAGCCTTAGTACATATTATTATTATTGAGATGAGTATTTGAAAATATGTTATATTATTATCCAGTTAACTTCAAAAGGCCAATAAATATATACTCTCTAAACAAGTATATGTCACTCACACCTGATTTATATCAATTTTGAAATGAAATATATACTCCCTCCATCCAGGCTTATTTTGCAAAGTTCATTGGGAACGAATGTTAAAAAAAAAAAAGCAAATTTTGCTTTTCCTTTGACTTTTTTAAAGGTGGAAATCAAGGGTTGAGATTTTGAGGGTGAAGATTGTAGGATTTAGTTACTATTTTAGGGGTGTGCAAAATAAGTTGGGAAGGCCAAAAACATAAAATCTACAAAATAAGTCGGAACGGAGAGAGTATTTTATTACTATTAGTTTTAATTATAAACTTTTTCAACCTAAATTTAGTATATGTGACAATTCATATATTTTTTCATTTTACAATTTATTGCAATTAAATACCGCAAGTTTATCTCCCTATCAAGTCGAATATGAATGCACGACTTCAACAATCACCAATAATGCAAACAACACGCTAAATGTTAATACCAGTGATAGCACAAATAATGCAAGAGATCTACAAAAAATATTGTTGGGAAGAAAAAGGAAAAAAACTACAATGGATAATAAATATAATGCTTATGTTGTATTACATTATAATGTTTTTTTTAGCAATTAACTTAGAATCACTTTTTTCTTTATTTTTTATTACAAGATAAATTCTCTAATTTCACAAGTCAAACAACTCGACTAAATTCTGATATGTCCCATTTTAATACATCAATCAACACCTCATCATCTGCGTCAACTAGCAAAAATCAATTAGGTACTATGTACACATAAATTTGAAAGAATAATTTTTCTTTTATGAAAGAAAAAAAATTATTTATTTTATTAACAATATATGTTTATTTTAGGTATTCACAATGTGAGGCTAAATATTGTGTCTACTCATGAAAATGACAGATATTTTCTTCCCCTTGCATTATCAATTTTATTTTAAATATTTAAAATATTCATGTCATTAGATGTGATGGATATCTTGGAGTCTCAAGTTCATGTAACAACGATGATATTCATGAAGAGTATGCGAACAATATAAACTCCACTGCACCCACAGGTTTTAATATTTATTTCATATTTATTTATTGTCCGTTGATGTTTGCAATAGTTTTTAATTAAAAATAACATTATATTGTACAATATTAATACAACCTATTGGGATATTGGTGATGCTAATTTCAAATGTGAACACTGTCAAGCTTTTTTTTAGTATGATGAGAGGCTACGTTCGTACTACAAATCAAGTAGACCAAAGTATTCCCTTTGTTGTCTACAAGGAAAAATCAAACTCCCTTTGATGAAAAAATCTCCCCAACTTTTGCAAGATCTTCTTAGTGGTATAGATCCCAGGAGCAGTCATTTTATCAAAAACATCAGATCATACAATAGCATGTTTGCATTTACTTCAATGGGAGGCAAGATTGATAACTCTATCAACACTGGGAACTCACCGCCAATATTTAAGCTGCATGGTCAAAACTATCACTTGATTGGAAGTTTGATGCCACGTCAAAATGATACTTCCAAGTTTGCACATCTCTACATTTATGATACAGACAATGAAGTTTCAAATAGAATTAACTCTGTTAGGTATGATTTATATTTAACATTATTTAATTTTCCAATATGAAAATGTATATTGAATATATTTTAGGTAATTCCTTTTGATAATTTTTAATGCACGTCATTTACAAATAGATCTAGAAACAGCTCCGATGATCTTCACAGTGATATTGTTGAGGACTTGAAGAAAATTCTTGATACGAATAACACATTAGTTAAATCATTTCGCATGGCAAGAGACAAAATCCAACAAGGTCAAGATTCTAAACACGGACTGGAGATGCGCTTGGAGATAGAGTCATAATTGTGGAAACACGGACTGGCAATCTTAAGCATATCACAGAATTACATGCATCATATCTTGGTCTTCAGTACCCACTCATTTTTCCTTATGGTGAAGATGGATATAGGGAAGATATTTCATTATCAAATAAACACAAACATCTGGGAAAAAAGAGAACACATATTAGTGTGAGGGAATTCTTTGCATATCGATTTCACGACAGAGATGGTGAAGACTATTTAATCCTATGCTCTAGAAGATTAACTCAACAGATAGTTGTAGATGCATACACAATTCTTGAATCAGGACGACTAACATGGATTAAAAGGAATCAAAAAACTTTGCGTTGTGAGGTATATAAAGGTCTAGCAGACGCTTTCTCAAGGGGTGAGCTTGATTTATCTGTTCAAGGTTTGCCAGTCATCATGCCATCATCATATACTGGTGGTCCTCGATATATGATTCAAAACTTCCAAGATGCCAGGACAATATGTAGTTGGGCAGGATATCCAGATCTATTTATAACATTAACGTGTAATGCTAAATGGCCAGAAATTACACGTTATTTAGATAGAAGAGGCTTAAATCCAGAAGATCATCCCGATATTGTTTGTCGTGTTTTTAAAATGAAGCTAGATGGTTCGATAAGAGACCTAAGAAGAAACAAAGTATTCGGCCGAGTCAAAGCAGGTGAGTACCTGTTCCTGTTTTTTTTTTTTTTTTTTTTTTTTTATAACTTAGGTATTATCTTAGTTTTCATAATTCAGGCTATTTGTTCATATATTTTTTAATAACTAATTGTTTATTACAATTTTCTTTTTGTAATAGTTGTATACACGGTTGAGTTTCAAAAACGAGGTTTGCCGCACGCCCATATCTTACTATTCTTAGCAGGAGAGGACAGATATCCAACCCCATATGACATAGACCGAATAATATCAGCTGAAATCCCAGATGAAGACATTGATCCTGAATACTATGCTGATGTTGACAATTTCATGATACACGGACCATGTGGGGAGCTCAACAAAAAATCACCTTGCATGTCTGAGAAAGGTTGCACCAAATACTATCCAAAAGATTTTGTTGATAACACTACGTTTAGCGATGAAGGATATCCAATATACAGAAGAAGGGATAACGGAAGATCGATCTTCAAGACTGGGAATCGTGTTGATAATAGATTTGTTGTACCGCACAATCGTTATTTGTTGCTTCAGTGTGGTGCACACATGAATATGGAATGGTGCAATCAATCAAGATCGATTAAATATTTGTTCAAGTACATTAACAAAGGATGCGATCGTGCCACTGCTCAATTTCTTAAGAGCAAGGACGAAAATATCGGTATTCGCGGAGATATCGATCTTTCAATTTACGGAGATATCGGTGAGATATCGACTAATATCGAAATATCGGTGAATTTTTTTGAAAAACGCCGGAAAATAAAACACTTAATTTATCACGATATTTGTTATATTGTCAATAAAATAGCTAAGTTCTAGTTTTTAATGGAAAAACATAGATCAAAATACACGCATTTACAACTATTCGATAAATAAGAAACATTACATACACTGTCCGCTGATCCGGTAACCATTATGAACTATTTTCATCATACAATACTACCTCGTAGCACCAAAATGAATTCCGGTGAGGCTCAACCTTAGAGTATTGGTTATCGATGTAATTACAATAGTGGTACCAGCTAACCGAGGTAGCGTAATTATGAAGATAGTCATCAAGATAAAATAAATATGTTGAAGCGTCTCGCCCAACCGTCTGTCCATATACCGGATAATTCGGATTTACCCAAGAATTGTACTGTTGTTCTTCATATATCACGTGAGGGGTTGTGTCCTCAAGGGGGCTACGATCAGTCCGGGCTGGATCTCGTGATCTGTCTGCTATTCTATGTGGAAATAAATTAGGATACAGATCTTCCCGATCGGTGCTCACACTCATCGAGTCAAAATTCGACGAGAGGGAAGCTACGTCTGCGTTTGAGCTCGTGCCTCGGTTCCGACCCCGTCTGCTCGTGTAATCTTTTCCAATATCACTGATCCCTTGACCTCCACCCTACTTCCGTGATCTGCATCTTGTATAGTGTGTGTGTGTACAACTCCTCAACAGTGAATGGACTCAGTTCCCTTGGACTTGGGTTATGTTCTTGATAGCTATCACTACGTCTACCACCGCCACTCCCATCGGGATCACTTCCGTCTTCATCTGTTGAGCTCCCCGTCAGTGTCTCACTACTTGATACACCCACTTCATCACGCATTACCTGATCCACATCAATTCCGAATTGACTTGCCGCTTCAGCGACCTGAGGATCAGGATTGCCTTCTTCGTCGTCCAGGTGTGCTGGTCGAATCCATTGATAGAGCTGATCACCCTCTTCGTTGTCGGTTTCACCGGTGATGTCCACTAAATCTATGAATTCTTGCTCAGCAACCCTATCTGCTTCAGCCTCCAAATCTCGTATCCTTAACTTCATGTTGTAGTAGCAAAATACGATCTTTTCAAGTTTTGGATAAGCAAGACGATTTCTTTGTTTTGTGTGTATCAAGGCAAATGTGCTCCAGTTTCTCTCACATGCGGAAGATGATGCAGTCTGTGCCCTCTCAGTACTCTAACGACTAGCCCTCTCAGTGTTGGTGCTGAACTATCGTGCATAACCCACCAATCAGCTGTCAAATAAGGATTTAGGTCAATGAATTAAATGGTTGCCAGTTGATGGTATTTATACCAAATTAATATCAAATTTAAAATAAACTTATCTGCCGCCATAGTATTTCGAGCAGCTACAGCGGTCCGGTTTCCGAATGATTTTTTTCCATCACGGAAACAGATTAGCTGCACAAAATGAATGATCAAGAATGATTAAGTCACTAATTTGATTTTGATTTTCAGTTGTGTTAACGTTACCTCATTCCCAAAATCGGCAACCCCCGTTGGTTCGGGGTATAGCTTATGATAACCTGAAGGACTGCCTGTATAAGGTCTGCGTCCTCGCCAACTCTGGGCTGGTACTGGGTTTTGGGGTTAAGATAGTATGCTACGAAAATTATCCAATATTGTTTAGGAAATGTCAGTCATTTTTGCAAAATCAAGGTTAAAAGTTAAAACTAAAAATTAAAGTCATTATTACCTGCTGCGTGGAGTGGGTGAGATAGTGTACGGTCCCACCTGGACTCAATAATTCTGGTCACCCACTGCGTAGATCTTAGTGATTGAACCTTTTCTTTCATTACCCGAATCAAGTCATAGAAGATTGGCATAGTTGGAACTACTTTTGTGTCAACCACTCGGAGCACTTAATATATTGGCTCAAATAAAGCCACTGCGTGTTGCACTCCATCCCAAAATGAATGATCAAGCACGTTTTTCTCCACTTTTATGCCAGCTTTCGTACGACTGAGTCTATTGGCTGCCCATTCATCACTGGTGAAGATCTGCTTCAGGGGCGATTTTTTCTTATACAAGCTGTCCAGGGCGATGTAGTTAGTCGCAAAACGTGTGGCTCCGGGTCTAACAATATCACCTTGGCATACCTCCCTCATCAGCGCAAGTAACCAACCGTGGTTATATATGAAGTTGGTTATTTGCCTCGCAGCTACAATGACCGTTTTGACGTTATCTTTATTCCTGATCTCTTCCAAGATAAGGTCAATACAATGAGCAGCACATGGAGTCCAGTATAAGTTGTAGCGCTGCTGTAGCTTTCTGTCGGCTTTCACATAAGCCGATCCATTATCGGTAACAATTTGCACAACCCTGTCCTTCCCGACTTCCCGCACAATGTCCCTGAGCAGCCCATAGATGTATTCGTGATCCTTTATCCGGTTCGATGCATCCACGGATTTCAGAAACGCCGTTGTTCCCTTACAGTAAACCATAAAATTAATTATGGACAGCTTCGTCGGCCAGGTCCATCCATCCGCCATAATTGTGCAACCATACGTCTCCCATTTTTTCTTTTGTGTTCTGCGTATTCCTGCATTTCCTCATACTCGGCGTCTAGATACTTGTGCTTTATCTCATATGGAGTAGGGGTTGCAACAGCCGGCCCTACTTCTTGAGCACACGCTATCATATTCTTGTGATGAGACGAAGCTTTGTTCGGCGGTAAATTATCATAAATGAAAAATTTACTGATGGCCTTGCCCAACTTTTCCTTTAAGTTGGTGCCAGAGAACATACTTTTGATCCTCTTTTCCTATGCGTCAGCGGATTTATACAATGTCGGGGCAGGACAAGGTTCGAAGTTGGTTGCTTGACCACTCTGTGAACGACGGAATTGGGAAGATTGTGGTCCCAGTCGCATACTGGAACTCCCTCCTCTGCTACCACCAAACTGTCTTGTATGTTCCCTTTCCCACGCACTCGCCTTCGACGCTCTAACAGCGGTGCGGTAGTCGCTTCGCTCTTCCGGTGTAAGATCCGGCGAACATGCGATGTAATCATCTTCGTCTTCATCGTCTTCGTCTTCGTATCCCTGGGAGAGTCCCTGTCGTAATTATGCTCTTATATCAGCTATTTTTTCGGCCTTCTTCCCTTTGGCCATATTTTTTGCATTAATTAAGCGACGAATCTCTTTCTTCACATCTGGTGGAACTTTTCTACACGGTGCAACGTTCTTTTCTGGGTCGGTACCACTCAGATGATATTTGAACCCAGTTATACCCCCGGAATTCTGGACTCCACAAAACTGACAAACGGTAGTAGTTTTATTCCCTGGAACGACAGTAGCATACTTCCATGCGTAATCAAGTCTTGAAGACCTGCGATCACCAGCATCGCTCCCGCTCACCATTCCTTGAAAACTATTATTGTTATTGTTATTACTAGTAATATTCCCGTGCGGTGCACGAAAGTTTATTTAAAAAATAATGATTTTAATAAAACTAAATATAATATAATCTAATCTAATATTTAAATATGTGACAATTTGATCCTAATATTTTTTTAATAATGTAGGATAAAACATATATAAAATTATAAGTAATGTAAATATAAGTTTCTCGCACGTTATATATGGATTTAATATAACTTACTTTATATATATGTATATATATTAACATCAAGATAAAAATTAAATATAAAACAAAAATCTTTTTCAACATGATCATTTCTTATCTTTGAAATCAAAACACACATTTAGTGTGTATGTATGATTCTTCACCTATATGCATATAGCTTAATTAATTATTAATGATACACCAAACATAAATATCTAATTATTAATTCATATTATTAAAGAAAAAATGAATAATGTTATAAGAAAATTATTTATCTTTAATTTTTTTTCCATTTTACTTTAAATATTTAAATTTATCTAAATAAAGGTTTAAATTTATCTATAACTATTTACTTTTAAAAAATCTTATTTGCAAGTTTTAATACTTTACTTGATATTTCAGAGATACAAAGAAATAACAAAATAACATTCAAAAGTTATTCAATAGTTGAAATAACAAAATAAAACATATGAGTTCTTCAATATTTCTTAATATTTTCATATATATGTTGAAAAGTTTCAATTAAATTAATTTATATTGTAAATAGTAGATTCACTTAAAGATACAAATTGTTTAATATAAAAAATAAATTGCTTAATTAGGTTGCAAAATGTGGGAAAAAAAGAAGAAAAAGAAGAAAAAGAAGAAAAAAAAAAAAGACATAATTGAGATTGGTTAATGTGACCAAGTATTGTTCAGGTTACAAAGTCTTAAAAAAATATAGTCCAAGTTGATTAATTTTGTTTATTTAAAAAAAGTTTAGTTGCAACTTATATAACATCATAGTTTAGGTTATATATATGAACAAAAAGTCATAGTTTTGTGATTTATCAACAAAAATAATTATTATAACAAATAAATATTAGCAAATTTAATAATTTAATACGTTGATTATAAATCAAATATTAACAATCGATTTTACTTCTATAAAGTATGTATTCAATTAAATATACATTGATTTTTCTCTCAATGTAATAAATGAAGAAAATTTGAGACAATTCATGTCGGATAAAACAAACTGATTAGTTGTGGTTTTAATGAAATAATTATGTAAAATAATTTGTAAATGAGAACTACTTGAATGATTTTTAATTTAATTCCGAACCAATATTGTATTTACTGTACAATCCACAATAAATATTGTAATCTTACTCAAATAATCATCGAACAAATAATGTAATATCTTAAATAGAATATCTTATTATTATTATTATTATTATTATTATTATTATTATTATTATTATTATTATTATTATTATTATTATTATTATTATTATTATCATCATCATCATTATTATAATAATATGGATGTCAAATCAAACATCATCAAAAGATGATTAATTTGATATAATATACATAATAAATAGATTAGAAATGAAAAAAGATACTTGCAACTTTAGAAAATAAAATAAATTTTGATTCTAACCAAATGTGACAACAACTTACCAATCACAGTATATTTACATGTATATATATATGTATATATATATATATATAGATTTTTTAATTTATACAATAATTTTTAAATTCTAACTATAAATAATTCAAAATAACCATGAAATAGATAATAAAAGGAACAATGATATTTTATTTGGATATTTCATATGTAATGTAAAGTTTAATACTTTTTTCTTTATGTCCCTGCTTTTATTTTATATATTTTTTTAATTGATCTAATTAAACTTTCAAGTTCTAATTATATATATTTAAGTTTCTCTTTCTAAGGTTAGTTTTTCATTTGCAACTTTTAACGTTTCATTTTGTGATTTCAAATATATTTAAATATTTTTTTAATAAATTATTATTTCAGCAAAATAAATTCAAAAGTTATTCAATAATTCGAATGACAAATTAAATTCTGTGAGTTCTTCAAAATATTTGAATATTTTCGTATTTTATTTTGGTATTGTAATTATTTATATAAATGTTATATTTGTCTTATAAATAGTCTATTTATTTGAAGATAAAAATTGATTATTGCGAACAAAGTTATTTAGATTGTTAAGAGTAAAAAAAAACATTCGATGTTGATTAATGCGACAAAGTATTATTTAGCTTACAAAGTGTAAAAACATATAACTGAAGTTTTAGTAAAAATTAAAAATTAAAAAAGATTGCAAAATATAACAAATGTCATAATTTAGGCTGCAAAGAATAAATTTCCTTAAAAGAGTAATTTTAACAAAATATGTATTAATAAAATTTAAATAGGTAATTATAAATAATTTCAATAATAATTTTAATACACAATTATACATATGTTCAAATCTTCAGTACTTTCGTGATAAAAAAAAAAATATTAGCAAAAATTGATGACATAATAAGTTCATTATAAAATAGATATTGATTTTTCTGCCTTTGATTTAATAAAGTAGGATTTTCATTATTTAAACAATGGCCTTTCTCCCTACATAACTAAAATAACAAAATATTTGAAATTTCATGTCAAATAAAATAAATTGGTTAGTTGTATTTTTATATATAAAAAAAAAATACTCGTGGTTTTTTAAAAGAAATTATTTTACTAATTTTAGTTGCAACTCAAACCAAAATAGCATAGCTCAATTCATGTGAAACATCAGTCTAGCACAAATAATTAACCAACAAATAATTTATTTATTCAAATTAAATATCTCATTATAATATATATGATATGGATGTCAAATCGAAGATCGTGAGAAGATGAATAATTTGGTATATTATGCATAAAAATCGGATTAAAAATGAAAAAGTTATTTGTATTTTAGAAATGTAAAAGAAAGTTATGAACTTACCAAAAATAAGAGAAAATTACCAATTATGGTGTAAAATTTTTGGAGGGAAAGCTAAAATTACATTAGTGCCCTCCATTTTACTTTTATATATACTAGTAATATCCCCGTGCGATGCACGGAAGTTTATTTAAAAACTAATAATTTTAATAAAATTAAATATGATATAATACAATATTTAAATATGCGATCGTTTTATCCTAATAAAATATATATTTTTTAAAATATAAATAAAATTATAAGTAATGTAAATTTAAGTTTCTCGCACATCATATATGAATTTAATATAACTTATATATGTATATATATATATTATTGATTAACATTAAGATAAATATTCAATAAAAAAATACATCTTTTTCAAAATGATCATTTCTTATCTTTGAAATCCAAACACACATTTAGTGTGTCTGCATCATTCTTCACCTATGTGCATAATAGCTTAATTAATTATGAATGTTAAAACAAATATAAATATCTAACTATTAACTCATAATATTAAATAAAATAAACTGGATAATGTTATAAGAAATTTATTTTTCTTTATTTTTTTTTCATTTTAATTTAAATATTTAAATTTATCTAAATAAAAGTTTAAATTCTAAATATAACTATCTCCTTTTATAAACTCTTATTTGCAAGTTTTAGTACTTTACTTGGTAGTTTTGATATACAAAGAATAAAAAACTAACAAAATAAAATTCAAAAGTTATTCAATATAATTCAATAGTTGGGATAACAAAATAAAACACATGAGTGTTCCAATATTTCTTAATACTTTCATATATATATATATATATATATATATATATATGTTGAAAAGTTTCAATTAAATTATACATTTATATTGTAAATAATAGATTTATCTAAAAATATAAATTGGTTAACATATTTTTTTTTTTTTTTTTTTGCTTAGGTTGCAAAATGTGACAAAAAAAAAGAGGCCAAAATTGAGATTGGTTAATGTGCCGTAGTATTGTTTAGGTTGCGAAGTCTAAAAAACATATAGTTCTAGTTGGTTAATTTTGTTTATTTAAAAGAAGTTTAGTTGCAACTTGTATAACATCACAGTATAGGTTGCAAATTGTATTTATTAATATATCTAAAACACAAAATATTAATAAAAAAAATTCTAAGGTTAATTATCATATATAAAGTTATATATATGAGCAAAAATCATAATTTTGTGATTTATCAACAAAAATAATTATTATATTAAATAAGCATTAGCATATTCAATAATTTAATAAGTTGATTATAAATCCAATATTAACTTGAGACAATTCATGTCAGATAAAACAAACTAATTAATTGTGGTTTTAATGAAATAATTAAGAAAAATAATTTGTAAAAGAGAATTATTTGAATGGTTTTTAATTGTTCCAAACCAATACTAAATTTTTTGTACAACCCACAACAAACACTGAAATCTTAGTTAAATAATCAACGAACAAATAATATAATATTTTAAATAGAATCTCTTATTATTATATATATCATATGGATGTCAAATCAAAGATCGTCAAAAGATGATTAATTCGATATGGTATACATAATAAATAGATTAGAAATGAAAAAGAAAAGATATTTGCAACTTTAGAAAGTAAAATAAATTTTGATTCTTACCAAATATGACAACAACTTACCAATCACAGTCTAAAATTTTAGGCTGGAAAGTGTTACTTACAGAATTATCATTACTGTGGCATATATATATGTGTGTGTGTGTGTGTGTAATATATATATATATATAAAATAATATATAAATTCTAACTATAAATAATTAAAAATAACCATAAAATATATAATAAAAGGAACAATGATATTTTATTTGGATCATATGTAATGTAAAGTTTAATAATTTTCTCATCATGTCTCTGCTTTTATTTTATATTTAACTATTAATTTATCTAAATAAACTTTCAAATTCTAATTATAAATATTTAATTTTTCCTTTATAACATTGAATTTTCATTGCAACTTTTAACATTTCATTTGATGATTTCAAACATACTTAAATAATTTTTATTTAATAAAATCTTATTTTAACAAAATAAAATTTAAATTTTATTTAATGATTCGAATAACAAATTAAAGTCTTTGGTTTCTTCAAAATATTTGAATATTTTCGTATTTTATTTGGTATTGTAAATTATTTTTATAAATGTTAGTCTCCTTATAAATGGTTTATTTATTTGAAGATAAAAATTGATTAATACGAACAAATTTATTTAGATTGTTAAAAGTAAAAAAGGCATTCGTCGTTGATTTGTGCGACCAAGTATTATTTAGCTTATAAAGTGTAAAAACATATAATTGAAGTTTTAGTAAAAGTAAAAAATTAAAAAGATTGCCAAATGTAATAAAAGTCATAATTTAGGCTACAAAGAATAAATTTCCTGAAAAGTGTAATTTTAACCAAATACTCGTTATTAAAAATAATTGCATACCTATTTTAATAGATAATTATATATATGCTCAAAGTTGTGATAAGAAGATATTTTAGCAGATTTGATGATTTAATAAGTCGATTATAAAATAGATATTGTTGTTTTTGCCTTTGATTTAATAAAGTAGGACTTTCATGTCAAATAAAATAAATTGATTAGTTGCATTTTTATATATAAAAAAATTGTAGTCATAATTTTTATAAAGAAATTATTTTACTAATTTTAGTCGAAACTAAAACCAAAATATTATAGTCCAATTAACTATAAACATCAATTATAGCACAAATAATTAAGCAACAAATAATTTGTTTATCCAAATCAAATATGTGATATGGATGTCAAATTGAATCTTGTGAAAAGATGAACAATTTGGTATAAACAAAAACTTGTATGTGACCGTCACACGGTCGTCACACGGTGTGAACGGAAAAAGTATCACTTTTTGTGGTAAAAGTATCACGTTTATCTATAAAAGTATCACATTTTTTGAACAAAAAAAAAATATCACTTTTTATAGCAAAAGTATCACATTTATCTGTAAAAGTATCAATGTAGTAAAAGTATCACTTTTTTTCTGTAAAAGTATCATTTTTTCCTGTAAAAATATCAATATTTTCTGTAAAAGTGCATTCCGTCACACGTATGACCGTTCACACACAAGGCTCACTCTTTGGTATATTATGCATAAAAGTCGGATTATAAATGAAGAAGTTATTTGTATTTTAGAAAAGTAAAAGAAGGTTATGAACTTACCAAAAATAAGAAAAAATTACTAATTATGGTCTAAATTTTTTGGAGGGAAAACTAAAATTACATTCGTGCCCTCCATTTTGCTTTTATATATACTAGTTATATTCTCGCGCGATGCGCGGCATGTTATCTTATAAAAATAAATAATAATTTAAAATTAACAATTTTAGAATAATAATATTTTTTATATTATTGGTGGTAATGTAGACTTGCCGAAATCAAAAGTTTAAATCATTATTACGTGTACGTATAATTAAAGTTACTAAAACTGTAAAGTTTTTATCACGTATATTTATAATTGTGATACCCCGAATCTTTGAAACGCAATAAAATACATTCTTCGTATTTTAAAATATTTTTACCAATTTTACTTTAGTTTAAACTTTAAAGTTATTTGACTTTTATGATTTTATTTTAGGAAAATAAATATCATTGCGATGTACCAGGTCGACTGCACTCCTAGCACCGAAAATATAAAAATTAAAAATACATGATATAGGAACCCAAAACTAGTATCGGGCTTAGAAAATATATAAAATGTATGCATGTACTACACATAACCTAAATAATAAAATAATAATATAGGTATACATATATATATATAGTATACGTACTACATAGTAATAGGAATATAATATAATATTGAATGTTTTGTTTTGAAAACCTCTTTAATTAGTATAGGAGTAAAAAAATAATTATAATGTTGTTGCATGAATTGCAGATTGAATTGTGTCCCACATCGAGGTAAAGGAAAAATATGCCTCCAAAATTTAACTATAAATAATACTTACCTTCTTAAGAAAATAATAATTACAAAAACATATATATATTAAAAGGAATTCCTTTAACTAGGAGGTCCTTATAAGTTTATTTTCAACAACGCTCGGACCGGTGTTTTGGGAAGTTGTTGAATAGTATTAACATCTTTTGAGGTACGTCTTCTTTAATAGTCCTTTTTTTTGTTGTCATTGTCATTTATAGATTATATAGATTTAAGAATTTAAATATTTTCTTGATTTAAGTAGATTTATAAGTTTAACTATTTTCTTAAGTTTGTATTAAATAGTTGTTGTTTAAAAATGCATGTTAGTTAGTTTAAAATATTTATTAATGTAGGTAATAATTTAAATTTAATAACATATTAGGCCTTTTTATCTAGGACTGTAATTTATAATAAGTTGGCTTATATGTTAGATATTGTAAAAGTAGACATAATTCAAGAATATTGTACCACACTTAATTATCTTTAAGATGTTAAATCAATAAGTAATACTAATTAATTAAAACAACATGTGCTTGGTGTAGTGCGAGTCAGGACTTGGGACATACGCGAAATACGTACTTTATAGCGAGCAAAACAAGGTGGGTGACTGGGCTATTTGTAAGTATATTATGCTACTGAACTTGTACTTGATAAATATGTTTGCCTTCGGGCTAATGATATGATACCTCTTAAGTCGTAAGATTGGCTTTTGAGTGGGACTTGGGAGTCGTAAGATTGGCTCCCTAGTCCAGCAATATGACTTTTGAGTCGTAAGATGGGCTCCTAAGTCAAGGATATGTTTATTATTGTGCACCTTCGTTAAGTATAGCTGCTTACAAAGTTCCCACTGAGTTTATACTCATGCCCGTAATTTATTACAAATCTTCAGGTTAGTTGAGCAAGGTGGCGGGGCTGTTGCGGCAAAGGTCACCGGGTTCCTTTTCCTACCCGCAACTTTAAGATGTTTTTGCCTCTTCAATGTATAAAAATAAGTTTACATGACACTGAGTCTGGGTGTTTTCATTTTCTGAGGAACTTTGGAGCCTCCAGTGTAAATATGTTTTGGCAGTATATTATTGTCAATAAAATTTCTGCTTTTATCCGATAAGCATTTTATGTCACGCTTTCGCACATTTTCTGTTTTATTACTTAATCAAAAGAGAAGAAAATTTAGTAGCACTTTAATCCCGAGCTAATGGGATTGGGGCGTTACAATAATCAATCTAATCATAAAATATATCTCTTGAAAAATAAATAAATAAAACAATATTTCGAATCATAGTTGGAGTAAGTCGTATTTTTTAAGATTTACAAACCTATACGGTTGTCGTGGTAGAAATTACTCATATAGTTAACAGTAATTTGACATTTGTTTATAATAATTCACATAAAGAGAAATACAGTTTGTTATTTCAATTAAAGTAGATCTTGACAAATGATATGTATATATATATATACATATATATATATATTGTTGAATACAACTTATCATTTCCAATGGCATGAGAATATAAGATTCTGTACTAAGGTTATGACATTATTAAGCATTAAGTTGCAAGACACAAATAAACAAATAAATAAAGAATGTATCCATAAAAAATGATTAATATCAATTTGCACTCTGAAATATGCAAGATTTTTTCTTTCCGTTTAAACCTAGACTATTTTTTTTTTTAATCAAATAGCAACCTATACTCCGCGGATTTATTAATTAGCAACCTCCGGCGAGAACGAAGCAAATATTTAAAAATCATAAAATCATTTAAAAAATCTAATTTTTTTTATTAAATTCTAAAATTTCATTTAAAATATAAATGGAGAAAATTATTATTTATGAAAATTACTTTTCATAAAAATTGAGTTTTTTTTTTATAATTTTAAAAAATTTAAATTTTAAATCTTTTAAAAGGATTCATAATTTTAAATTTTTTGAATTTAAAAATCTACTTATTTCATAAATTAGATTTTCTTAGAACTTTATTTTCTACATTTTAAATAAATTAGTTTAAACTCTTTTAAGAAAATTGGTGTTTTTAAAAATACTTTTCATCTATAATTTCACACATCTTGAATGATTTTTTTAGATTTTGAGATAATTTTTAGATTTTATAAAATAGTTATAATAATTTTTTAAGAAAAGAAAATAATTACACGATAATCCAAATAATCTGAAATTTTTCTGAAATTGTTTAAAATAATTTGGGAGTTAGAAAATAATCATTTTGAAAATGTCTGACTAATTTAATATTTTTATTTGATTAATTTTATATTTTTATAATGTATTTTTAAATACGTTAAGGATCCTCAAAATTATTATTTTCAAATTTATTAATTTTTTTATTTTTAAAAATCCTTATTATTTCATAAAATTTAATATTTATAAAGTTATGCTCTACTTTTAAGTAAATTTTTATATTTTCTAGAAATTATTTTAAACTTATTTAAAAAATTATTTTTTTAGACAATTCTAATATTTACGAATATAATTTTTTTAATCTAATATTTTTCAGTTAATCTTTTATATTTAAATGAATTTTAAAATTTAAAGTATTTTACAAATTTTTTAATTACTTTTAATTTTAATAAAATAATATTTATATTCTCTCTTGAATTCTTCGCCGAATATCGCAAATTTACAAATATTTTGAGTATAGATTGCTATATGATAATAAAAAAGTAATTTAGGCATAAAATGAAAAAACCTTGAATAATTTAGGGTGCACATGGATATTGAGCCTAAGAGAATTACTTTAGAATATTTTAACATTCAAATTTATTTTTTATTATTAAAGCATAAAGAAATTTAGTATACTATAGCATTACATACTCTTTCCGTCAAAAAAAAAAAAAAAAAAATCATATTTTAGTTACTAACATTCAATCATGGTCTAATAACTAAAAATTAGTTATATAAATTTATTTTAAAAAAATTAATTGATTTATTATGAAGGTAAATATTGAATCTTTGACTACCATATTTATCCATTTATTGGTAGCAATTTTGTAATGTGAAAAATACATTGTGATTCCAAAAACTATATCAATCATAACTACACAATTATAATATATTTATGACATGACTTAATTATTGGAACTATAAATAAAATAAAGTCAATTATATAATAAATAATATACTTTAGTCGGGAAAGATAAAATTACATAAAAGCGCTTCATTTGGGTTTATATATATATATATATATAGATTTTTATAATGTATGTTTAAATAATTTATGTAAAAAATCACTCCTATCTTTTAAAAAATATCATAGTATTTGCAGATTTGTCATTGAGTAGAAAAAACCATTAAAATTTTGCTTTTAGCTTTTATCTTGGAAGCACTTTTTTCAAAACAGAAGCTGACTTTGCAAACATTACAAAATATGATTTCTCAAGCTATACTTTGAAAATTACTTAGAAAAAGCAGATGCAAACACCCCCTAAAATCCTTTAAATAGTCTTAATATTTTATTAAAACCATTTTTATTAAATTTGAAGATATTTTCTCAAACACTCCAAAATTATTTTTCACAAGTTATAAGCTGGAAAGCAATTAAAAAAACTAATTGCATACGCTCATATCTTCCTAAATTAAAGCTTGCTAGTTAACCCAAAAAAAAAAGGAAAAGAAAAATCCTACTAATTAATAGGACTATTTAAAAATATGACTATTAATGGATTACAAAT
The DNA here is from genome assembly GCA_958295605.1 of Ajuga chamaepitys. Lineage (NCBI taxonomy): Eukaryota > Viridiplantae > Streptophyta > Magnoliopsida > Lamiales > Lamiaceae > Ajuga > Ajuga chamaepitys. The sequence continues at coordinate 20,294,280 of OY282508.1, read as the reverse complement.
AATGTATAATCTTAGTAGAATATAGTAGAATGAATTAGTAGTTAATATGATAGTTTAGGCGGGAAAATGTATTTTACATTATTAACCCTCATTTTACTTATATATATATATATATATATATATATATATATATATATATATATAGATATAGACTAGTAATATTCCCGTGCGATGCACGGAAGTTTATTTAAAAAGTAATGATTTTAATAAAACTAAATATGATATAATCTACTCCCTCCGTTCCGAATGAACTTGCATTGGTCCCCCGACACACATATTAAGAAAAGATATTTTTTATAAATGTTGACTTAGTCAAATCTGTTTTTACCTTTATGTGATGGTAGGTTTGTAATTATGTGATTAATGTGGGGTAGAGATGTAAAGTTTTATTTCCTGAAATGGAAAGTGTGCAAAAGGGGTGGGACACCTCGATTAGAGAAGTATGCAAGTTCATTCGGGACGGAGGGAGTAATATTTAAATATGTGATCGTCTTATCCTAATAATATCTATTTTTTTTAAATATAGGATATAACATAAATAAAATTATAAGTAATGTAAATATAAGTTTCTCGCACGTCATATATGAATTTAATATAACTTACTTTATATATAGGTGTGTGTATATATATATATATATATATATATATATATATATATATATATATATTGTAGATTAACATTAAGATAAATATTCGATATAAAAAAAATCTTTTTCAAAATATTCATTTCTTATCTTTGAAATCCAAACACACATGCATTTTGTCTGCATCATTCTTCACCTATGTGCATAATAGTTTAATTAATTATGAATGTTAAAACAAACATAAATATCTAACTATCAACTCATATTATTAAATAAAATAAACTGGATAATGTTATAAGAAATTTATTTTTCTGTATTTTTTTCCATTTTACTTTAAATATTTAAATTTATCTAAATAAATTTTTAAATTCTAACTATAAATATCTCCTTTTAAAAAACTTATTTGCAAGTTTTAGTACTTTACTTGGTATTTTCGATATACAAAAAATAATAAATTAACGAAATTAAATTCAAAAGTTATTCAAATGTTGGAATAACAAAATAAAACATAGGAGTGCTCCAATATTTCTTAATACTTTCATATATATGTTGAAAAGTTTCAATTAAATTATACATTTATATTGTAATATAGTAGATTCATTTAAAGATATACATTAGTTAATGTAAAAAAAAAAATTGCTTAGGTAGCAAAATATGAAAAAAAAAAAAAAAAAAAAAAGAAGACGAAATAATTGAGATTGGTTAATTTGGCCCAATATTGTTTAGGTTGCAAAGTTTAAAAAACATATAGTTCTAGTTGATTATTTTTTCTTATTTAAAAGAAGTTTAGTTGCAACTTGTATAATATCATAGTATAGATTGCAAATTGTAATTATTTATAGAAAAATAACATTAATATATCTAAAATATAAAAAATTAATGAAAAGTTTTTAAGATTATTATCGTATATGATAAAAAACCATAGTTTTGTGATTTACCAACAAAAATAATTATTATATCAAATAATCATTAGCAAATTCAATAATTTAATAAGCTGATTATAAATCAAATATTAACTTGAGACAATTCATGTCAGATAAAACAAACTGATTAGTTGTGGTTTTAATGAAATAATCAAGTAAAATAATTTGTAAAAGAAAATTATTTGAATTATTTTTACTTTTATTACAAACCAATACTATATTTTTTTTTACAACCCACAATAAACACTGAAATCTTACTCAAATAATTAACGGACAAATAATATAATATTTTAAATAGAATATCGTATTATATATATATATCATATGGATGTCAAATCAAGCATCGTCAAAAGATGATTAATTTGATATAGTATATATAATAAGTAGATTAGAGATGAAAAAAAAATTGCAACTTTAGAAAGTAAAATAAATTTTGATTCTTACCAAATGTGACAACAACGTACCAATCACAATTTAAAATTTTAGGCTGAGAAGTGTTACTTACAGAACTGTCTCTACTGTGGCGCTTATATATATATATATAAGATTTTTTTTAATTTATAAAATAACTTTTAAATTCTAACTATAAATAATTAAAAATAACCATAAAATATATAATAAAAGGAACAATGATATTTTATTTGGATCATATGTAATGTAAAGTTTAATACTTTTCGCATTATCCCTGCTTTTATTTTATATTTAACTTTTAATTTATCTAAATAAACTTTCAAGTTCTAATTATAAATATTTATTTTTTTCTTTTGTGATACCCCGAACCTTTGAAACACAATAAAATACATTGTTTGTATTTTAAAATATTTTTACCCATTGTATTTTAAATTACAAAGTTATTTGATTTATGATTTTATTTTAGAAAATATGTGTGACCGCGATGTACCAGGTCGACTGCACTCCTAGCACCGAAAGGATGAAAATTAAAAATATATTAACATCGGGTATAAGAAATAAGAAACATATTTAATTTATACTATATATACATATGAAATAGTAACATAAAATAACAAGAGAATTTAATAACAAAATAATAATATAAATAATATACGCATACATACATACATATGATAATAATTAGATAATAACTATTAATACTAAACTAATGTTACAACTTGATTTACTATATTTAGTAAATCATCATGACTACTAAATTTAGCATATAAGATGCAGGAATTGATAAACCAAAAGAAATAAATTTGGATCGTCCCACATCGGAAAAAAGTTGAAAAATAGTTGAAAAATTCCTTTATAAATAAGTTATAGGAAATGAACTAATAACTAAACATTTCAGTGAATGTATTAAAAGGAATTCCTTTAACTAGGAGGTCCTTATAAGTTTATTTTCGACAACGCTCGGACCGGTGTTTTGGGAAGTTGTTGAATAGTGTTAAAATCTTTTGAGGTACGTCTTCTTTAATAGCTTTTTTTTTTATTTATTTTTCTTGTTATTGTCATTTATAGTTTATATAGATTTAAGAATTTAATTATTTTCTTGACTTAAGTAGATTTATAAATTTAGCTATTTTCTTAAGTTTGTATTAAATAGTTGTTGTTTGAAATGCATGGTAGTTAGTTTAAAATATTTATCAATGTTGTTAATAATTTAAATTTAATAAAATGATTAGGCCTTTTAATTTAGGACTATAATTTATTACGACTCGACTTATGTATTAGAAATTGTAAAAGATAAACATAATCCAAAGATGTTGTACCACACTTAATCACTTTGAAAATACTAAACCCGATAAGTAATACTAATTAATTAAACAACATGTGCTAGGTGTAGTGCAGGTTGGGCCTAGGACATACACGACTCAACTATTTTAAAGCAAGCAAAACAAGGTGGGTGACTGGGCTATTTGTGAGTAAATTATGCTACTGAACTTGTACTTTATAAATATGTTTGCCTTCGGGCTTATGATATGATACCTCTTAAGTCGTAAGATTGGCTTTTGAGTGGGACTTGGGAGTCGTAAGATTGGCCCCTAGTCTAGCAATATGGCTTTTGAGTTGTAAGATGAACTCCTAAGTCAAGGATGTGTTTATTATTGTGCACCTTCGTTAGTTTAACTGCTTACAAAGTTCCCACTGAGTGTATACTCATGCCCATAATTTATTACAAATCTTCAGGTTAGTTGAGCGAGGTGGCGGGGCTGTTGCGGCAAAGGTCACCGGATTCCTTTTCCTACCCGCAACTTTAAGATGTTTTTGCCTCTTCAATGTATAAAAATAAGTTTACATGACACTGAGTCTGGGTGTTTTCATTTTCTGAGGAACTTTGAAACCTCCAGTGTAAATTTGTTTTGGCAGTATATTATCGTCAATAAAATTTCTACTTTTATCCGATAAACATTTTATGTCACGCTTTCGCACATTTTCTGATTTATTATTTAATCAAAAGAAAAGAAAATTTAGTAGCACTTTAATCCCGAGCTAATGGGATTGGGGCGTTACATCTTTATAGGAATCAGAGCGGGTCTACTTTTCTGTATACTTGATTTATAAAATAAAACTAAGGGGAACCGTGACTTTGCCAACAGACCGACACTCGCTCCAAGGTATGTATATTTTATTACGAGTTTTATATAAGTTCAAAAATGTTTTGTCCTCGAAACTTTTGCTACCAATTAAGAAGCCAGATTAGAGACTGACCCATATTTCTTCTTTATGATAGGATGGTTCGAAGAAAACAAACTGCTAGAAAAACAGTAGTATATAGACGAAGAATACTCGCTAACAGAGATCTACCACCCGCGATGTCAGTCTACCGGAGGACCAGACAGGGTGAGTATCAGAATATAAGCGAGTATATAAATATATTACGGAGACGTCGGAACAACGCCATACAAGAAGGACATCACATTACTGAGTACGAGGCTTCTATGCGCTTAGCAGACACTGTCCTCCCAAATTATAGAGATGTTGCCCATCGGTTATTGGACGAAATGCTTACGATAGACTCTACGGCTGGACTGACAATTAATTATGAACGTTTTAGTGTCCGCCTCGCTATGGTTATTAGAGAACGTCAAAGGTGCCTCGCAATTGCAGACCAGATGGAAATGGAGGCAGAGGAACAGAGGCAAAGGGCAAATCATTATGACGAGGTTGCCGCCAAGAAGCGCTCAGAAGCTATTGCTGATGAACGTCTTGCCGAACGCGCTAGGGATCGGGCGGAATACTGTCTCGAGTTCGCAAGATCGCAAAGGGAGGAAGCAGGTGTAGCAGAAGAGGAGGAGGACCCCTCAGAAGATACCGAACCCAACGAGTCCATAGGATCAGTCCATGATGAGAGCATACCATCTAGGGGTCGACGTATACGTACCCCACCAGCAGAGAACCAGGCGGATCCCAGTAATTGGTTCTGATATAGTTAGAAACCTAGAGAATGTACATATAGTAATAGTAGATAGTTTTTGTATAATGATGTCTAGGTACATAACTAGACCGTAAATATCCTTTTGCTAATAGGAATGTATATAAGTCATCCTTTGATCATGCTATCTTTTTGCTCGTATAAGCATGATTAACTAATAGACATTTTGTACGGGTAAGAGTATCAAAAACCAGTGTACCTATTGTATATATATATGGATTTGTAAACCTAATATTTTCTACGTATATGATTTGTTTACAAATTATTCGGTAGGTTAAACAAGGGTATATATGCATGTAATTAAGTGTTGTTTCTCCTTCTTCCAAAAGTATGGCAGCGCGAGGAAGGCCACGTAAGCATGTGCAAAATGAAAATGAGCCATTTGTCGGGCCAGCTGCTGAGAGGCAACCTCCACCTGCTGTTGGAGTACCGGGAGCGGATTTTGCTCGGGAGTTCCTGAACTCTCTGCAGGGACTCATACAACAAATACCAGCTAACCAGAATATACCAAATCCACAGAATCAGGGTATCAATACTAATGTCATTATAGAGCAATTTCGTCGTTTTTCACCACCAAAATTCAGAGGTAGCGAAGGACCTATGGTCGCTGAGGAATGGATTCTTGAGCTTGAAAGAATCTTTGACCATATGGAATCAACTGAAAATCAGAAAGTTTCGTGCGCAATATTCCAACTTGTGGAAGATGCTGGACACTGGTGGAAATCACACGAGCGAACAATGACGAATGAACAAAAGCAAAACATGACCTGGAATGATTTTAAAAACATGATGATGGATCGTTACTTTCCACAGTCTATCCGTGACCAAAAGGAAATTGAGTTTGTCAATCTGAAGCAGGGAATTCTTCCAGTGATGGAGTATGAAAGACGTTTTAATCAATTATCTACATATGCCCCACACTTGGTTAATACAGATGAAAGAAAAGCAAGACGTTTTGAAAGAGGTTTGCGTCCAGAGATCGGAGGTATCGTGTCGGGTTTGAAACTACCTACGTACCATGAAACGTTTGAACGAGCACATATTGTATCCCTTAGCCAGAATTTAGAATACAACCAGAAACCTCAAGAGCAACCCGGAAAAAGGAAATGGGATTTTAGAGATAAGAATAAGACTAGCCACTTTGTGAAAAAGGCAACCCCAAGGGGGGGACCAGGACCAAATGCAGTTCCAATATGTCCTAATTGCAATAAGCACCACTATGGAGAATGTTTGTTGGGAAAGAATGTTTGCTATAAGTGTCATCGACCAGGACATAGGTATTGGGAGTGCACTACCACGCAGACCAAGGCACCACAAAATGATAATACACCAGACAAGAAGACAAGGAAGGCACGCGTTTTTGCTCTAGGACAAGACAAAGTGACCGAGGAGAATGAAACTATGGCAGGTATACTACTTGTCTACGATCTTCCAGCATATATTTTGTTTGATACTGGTGCATCACATTCTTTTATGTCAGAAGATTTTAAAAGAAAACTGGGTTTGAAAAGTAACACAAATGGAGAGGAGTTGACAGTAAGTATCCCCTCAGGAAAGACCATTAGGACTAAGGATATCGTGTTTGGTGTTAAGCTTTTGATAGGTGATCAAGAAATGGAAACTGATCTGTACGTATTAGAGATGAAATGTTTCGATGTTATTTTGGGTATAGATTGGTTGACCAGGAATAAAGCAACAATCCGATGCTTTGAACGTGAAATAGATTTTGAAAGACCAATAGGATCCAAATTCACCTTTTACGGAGCCAAAACTAATACCAGACCGCGTATTGTGTCAGCAATGAAGGCTGTAAGAATGTTACGGAAAAAGGGAAGTGAAGGCTACCTTGTAAATATCATGGAAAATAATACTGTTAAGGTTACACCTGCTGATATATCAACGGTGAGAGATTATGTGGACGTATTTCCAGATGAGTTGCCAGGAATACCTCCTGATCGACAGGTTGAATTCACAATAGATTTGGTGCCCGGAGCTGCACCTATATCTAAAGCACCTTATCGAATGGCACCTAAGGAATTACAAGAATTAAAATTACAGCTTCAAGAGTTGCTGGACAAGAAGTTCATCAGGCCAAGTGTTTCTCCATGGGGAGCCCCTGTATTGTTTGTCAAGAAGAAAGACGGATCTCTTAGAATGTGCATTGATTATCGGGAACTCAACCGCCTAACAATCAAGAACAAGTATCCCTTGCCCAGGATAGAAGATCTTTTTGACCAACTGAAGGGAGCTAGTGTGTTCTCAAAGATCGATCTCAGATCGGGTTACCACCAACTCAAGGTCAAAGAATGTGATATTTCTAAAACAGCCTTAGAACACGATATGGTCATTACGAGTTCATAGTAATGCCTTTTGGATTGACAAATGCACCCGCAGTATTCATGGATTTGATGAATAGGGTATTCCATCCTTATCTAGATCAGTTTGTCATAGTCTTCATTGATGATATCCTAGTATACTCAAGAGATAAAGAACAACACGAGAAACATCTTAGAACTATACTAGGTACCTTACGACAGGAGAAGCTTTATGCTAAATTTAGCAAATGTGAATTTTGGCTAGATCGAGTTGTTTTTCTAGGCCATATTATCACGGCTAATGGAATCGAAGTGGATCCCGCGAAGGTTGAAGCAGTAATGAATTGGAAAGCTCCGAAGAATGTGAATGAGGTTCGAAGTTTTCTGGGTCTAGCTGGTTACTACAGAAGATTCATTCAAGATTTCTCGAAGATCGCTAGGCCTTTGACTCAATTGACAAAGAAGAGCAACCAGTTCCACTGGACTAACGAATGCGAAAATAACTTTCAAGAGCTTAAGCAGAGACTCGTAACCGCGCCAGTTCTAACTATCCCTGACGGATCAGAAGGGTTTGTCATTTACACCGATGCCTCAAAGTTAGGACTAGGATGTGTTTTGATGCAACATGGAAAAGTCGTCGCTTATGCCTCAAGACAATTGAAACCCCATGAGTTAAACTACCCTACACATGACCTAGAATTAGCTGTTGTTGTTCACGCATTAAAGATATGGCGTCATTACCTCTATGGTGGGAAATGTGAAATTTACACAGACCATAAGAGTTTAAAGTACTTTTTCACACAAAAAGAACTCAACATGCGCCAAAGAAGATGGCTGGAGCTAGTAAAGGATTATGATTGTACCATCCACTATCATCCAGGTAAGGCGAATGTCGTAGCTGATGCACTTAGCAGGAAAAATGAAGGACACATGATCGCTCTACCAACACAACAGCAGCAACTGCTGACAGAATTTGCAAAGCTGAATCTAGATTTTGTGAAGTCAGGCCATACTACAGCTATGATCGCAGCATTAACCGTACAACCTACTTTGAGAGATCGAATAAAGGTAGCACAAAGGACTGACCAATTCCTCCTCAAGATGAAAGACCGGGCAATTGCAGGAACCATCAAGGGATTCTTTGTAACACCAGATGGAACTTTAACATACGAAGGAAGATTATGTGTACCTAAGGATGATGACGTAAGGAAGGAAATTCTTGAAGAAGCTCACAATACCCCGTACACAGCTCATCCAGGAGGGACGAAAATGTTCAAGGACCTAAAAGAGATCTATTGGTGGAGGAATATGAAACGATCAATAGGGCAATTTGTTGAAAGATGTTTAACATGCCAACAAGTTAAAGCAGAACACCAACGGCCTTCAGGACTCTTACACCCTTTAGAGATTCCCGAATGGAAGTGGGAACACATAGCAATGGACTTTGTTACTGGACTGCCACGAACAGCAAGAAGGAATGAAGCTATTTGGGTGATCATTGACAGACTTACAAAGACAGCACATTTTATACCAGTAAGAATGACGCTTACCATGGATCAACTTGCTCAACGGTACGTGGACGAGATTGTTAGATTACACGGAGTACCAGTGACCATAGTTTCGGACAGAGATACTCGTTTCACCTCTAAATTCTGGAGAAGTCTACAAACGGCCCTTGGAACAAAGCTCAATTTCAGCACATCATATCATCCACAAACTGATGGACAGTCAGAAAGAACAATACAGACACTCGAGGATATGCTCAGAGCCTGTGTACTAGACTTTGGAGGAAACTGGGAAACATATTTACCGCTGGTAGAGTTTTCCTATAACAACAGTTACCAGGCGACAATAAAGATGGCACCATATGAAGCACTCTACGGGAGAAGGTGTAGATCGCCGATTTACTGGGATGAAGTTGGAGAACGAAAGATTTTAGGGCCTGAAATCATCGAAAGAACCATTGGAGTGGTAACTAAGATTCGAGAAAGAATTAAGGCCGCCCAGGATCGACAGAAATCATACACTGACACACGAAGGAAGGATCTACAATTCAATACAGGCGATAAGGTTTTTCTCAAAATGGCACCAATGAAAGGGGTAATACGCTTCGGAAAGAGAGGGAAGTTGAAACCAAGATATATTGGCCCATTTGAGATTCTAGATAGAATTGGAGACGTCGCCTATAAGTTAGCTCTACCACCAGAACTTACTAATATCCATAATGTCTTCCATGTATCAGTACTTAGAAAGTATGTCCCAGATACGAATCACGTTATTCATCATGAGAATCTGGAAGTCAATAAAAACCTCACTTATGAAGAGAACCCCATTGCTATCTTAGGAAGAAAAGTTCACACTTTGAGGAATAGAGAGATTCCCTTAGTACTAGTGCAGTGGAGTAGACATGGGAAAGAAGAAGCTACTTGGGAACGAGAAGATGAGATTTTAGCAAAATATCCGAACATCCTAAACCAAGTAAGTACAATTTCGAGGACGAAATTTTTAAAAAAGTAGGGGAGACTGTGATACCCCGAACCTTTGAAACACAATAAAATACATTGTTTGTATTTTAAAATATTTTTACCCATTGTATTTTAAATTACAAAGTTATTTGATTTATGATTTTATTTTAGAAAATATGTGTGATCGCGATGTACCAGGTCGACTGCACTCCTAGCACCGAAAGGATGAAAATTAAAAATATATTAACATCGGGTATAAGAAATAAGAAACATATTTAATTTATACTATATATACATATGAAATAGTAACATAAAATAACAAGAGAATTTAATAACAAAATAATAATATAAATAATATACGCATACATACATACATATGATAATAATTAGATAATAACTATTAATACTAAACTAATGTTACAACTTGATTTACTATATTTAGTAAATCATCATGACTACTAAATTTAGCATATAAGATGCAGGAATTGATAAACCAAAAGAAATAAATTTGGATCGTCCCACATCGGAAAAAAGTTGAAAAATAGTTGAAAAATTCCTTTATAAATAAGTTATAGGAAATGAACTAATAACTAAACATTTCAGTGAATGTATTAAAAGGAATTCCTTTAACTAGGAGGTCCTTATAAGTTTATTTTCGACAACGCTCGGACCGGTGTTTTGGGAAGTTGTTGAATAGTGTTAAAATCTTTTGAGGTACGTCTTCTTTAATAGCTTTTTTTTTTATTTATTTTTCTTGTTATTGTCATTTATAGTTTATATAGATTTAAGAATTTAATTATTTTCTTGACTTAAGTAGATTTATAAATTTAGCTATTTTCTTAAGTTTGTATTAAATAGTTGTTGTTTGAAATGCATGGTAGTTAGTTTAAAATATTTATCAATGTTGTTAATAATTTAAATTTAATAAAATGATTAGGCCTTTTAATTTAGGACTATAATTTATTACGACTCGACTTATGTATTAGAAATTGTAAAAGATAAACATAATCCAAAGATGTTGTACCACACTTAATCACTTTGAAAATACTAAACCCGATAAGTAATACTAATTAATTAAACAACATGTGCTAGGTGTAGTGCAGGTTGGGCCTAGGACATACACGACTCAACTATTTTAAAGCAAGCAAAACAAGGTGGGTGACTGGGCTATTTGTGAGTAAATTATGCTACTGAACTTGTACTTTATAAATATGTTTGCCTTCGGGCTTATGATATGATACCTCTTAAGTCGTAAGATTGGCTTTTGAGTGGGACTTGGGAGTCGTAAGATTGGCCCCTAGTCTAGCAATATGGCTTTTGAGTTGTAAGATGAACTCCTAAGTCAAGGATGTGTTTATTATTGTGCACCTTCGTTAGTTTAACTGCTTACAAAGTTCCCACTGAGTGTATACTCATGCCCATAATTTATTACAAATCTTCAGGTTAGTTGAGCGAGGTGGCGGGGCTGTTGCGGCAAAGGTCACCGGATTCCTTTTCCTACCCGCAACTTTAAGATGTTTTTGCCTCTTCAATGTATAAAAATAAGTTTACATGACACTGAGTCTGGGTGTTTTCATTTTCTGAGGAACTTTGAAACCTCCAGTGTAAATTTGTTTTGGCAGTATATTATCGTCAATAAAATTTCTACTTTTATCCGATAAACATTTTATGTCACGCTTTCGCACATTTTCTGATTTATTATTTAATCAAAAGAAAAGAAAATTTAGTAGCACTTTAATCCCGAGCTAATGGGATTGGGGCGTTACATCTTTATAGGAATCAGAGCGGGTCTACTTTTCTGTATACTTGATTTATAAAATAAAACTAAGGGGAACCGTGACTTTGCCAACAGACCGACACTCGCTCCAAGGTATGTATATTTTATTACGAGTTTTATATAAGTTCAAAAATGTTTTGTCCTCGAAACTTTTGCTACCAATTAAGAAGCCAGATTAGAGACTGACCCATATTTCTTCTTTATGATAGGATGGTTCGAAGAAAACAAACTGCTAGAAAAACAGTAGTATATAGACGAAGAATACTCGCTAACAGAGATCTACCACCCGCGATGTCAGTCTACCGGAGGACCAGACAGGGTGAGTATCAGAATATAAGCGAGTATATAAATATATTACGGAGACGTCGGAACAACGCCATACAAGAAGGACATCACATTACTGAGTACGAGGCTTCTATGCGCTTAGCAGACACTGTCCTCCCAAATTATAGAGATGTTGCCCATCGGTTATTGGACGAAATGCTTACGATAGACTCTACGGCTGGACTGACAATTAATTATGAACGTTTTAGTGTCCGCCTCGCTATGGTTATTAGAGAACGTCAAAGGTGCCTCGCAATTGCAGACCAGATGGAAATGGAGGCAGAGGAACAGAGGCAAAGGGCAAATCATTATGACGAGGTTGCCGCCAAGAAGCGCTCAGAAGCTATTGCTGATGAACGTCTTGCCGAACGCGCTAGGGATCGGGCGGAATACTGTCTCGAGTTCGCAAGATCGCAAAGGGAGGAAGCAGGTGTAGCAGAAGAGGAGGAGGACCCCTCAGAAGATACCGAACCCAACGAGTCCATAGGATCAGTCCATGATGAGAGCATACCATCTAGGGGTCGACGTATACGTACCCCACCAGCAGAGAACCAGGCGGGTCCCAGTAATTGGTTCTGATATAGTTAGAAACCTAGAGAATGTACATATAGTAATAGTAGATAGTTTTTGTATAATGATGTCTAGGTACATAACTAGACCGTAAATATCCTTTTGCTAATAGGAATGTATATAAGTCATCCTTTGATCATGCTATCTTTTTGCTCGTATAAGCATGATTAACTAATAGACATTTTGTACGGGTAAGAGTATCAAAAACCAGTGTACCTATTGTATATATATATGGATTTGTAAACCTAATATTTTCTACGTATATGATTTGTTTACAAATTATTCGGTAGGTTAAACAAGGGTATATATGCATGTAATTAAGTGTTGTTTCTCCTTCTTCCAAAAGTATGGCAGCGCGAGGAAGGCCACGTAAGCATGTGCAAAATGAAAATGAGCCATTTGTCGGGCCAGCTGCTGAGAGGCAACCTCCACCTGCTGTTGGAGTACCGGGAGCGGATTTTGCTCGGGAGTTCCTGAACTCTCTGCAGGGACTCATACAACAAATACCAGCTAACCAGAATATACCAAATCCACAGAATCAGGGTATCAATACTAATGTCATTATAGAGCAATTTCGTCGTTTTTCACCACCAAAATTCAGAGGTAGCGAAGGACCTATGGTCGCTGAGGAATGGATTCTTGAGCTTGAAAGAATCTTTGACCATATGGAATCAACTGAAAATCAGAAAGTTTCGTGCGCAATATTCCAACTTGTGGAAGATGCTGGACACTGGTGGAAATCACACGAGCGAACAATGACGAATGAACAAAAGCAAAACATGACCTGGAATGATTTTAAAAACATGATGATGGATCGTTACTTTCCACAGTCTATCCGTGACCAAAAGGAAATTGAGTTTGTCAATCTGAAGCAGGGAATTCTTCCAGTGATGGAGTATGAAAGACGTTTTAATCAATTATCTACATATGCCCCACACTTGGTTAATACAGATGAAAGAAAAGCAAGACGTTTTGAAAGAGGTTTGCGTCCAGAGATCGGAGGTATCGTGTCGGGTTTGAAACTACCTACGTACCATGAAACGTTTGAACGAGCACATATTGTATCCCTTAGCCAGAATTTAGAATACAACCAGAAACCTCAAGAGCAACCCGGAAAAAGGAAATGGGATTTTAGAGATAAGAATAAGACTAGCCACTTTGTGAAAAAGGCAACCCCAAGGGGGGGACCAGGACCAAATGCAGTTCCAATATGTCCTAATTGCAATAAGCACCACTATGGAGAATGTTTGTTGGGAAAGAATGTTTGCTATAAGTGTCATCGACCAGGACATAGGTATTGGGAGTGCACTACCACGCAGACCAAGGCACCACAAAATGATAATACACCAGACAAGAAGACAAGGAAGGCACGCGTTTTTGCTCTAGGACAAGACAAAGTGACCGAGGAGAATGAAACTATGGCAGGTATACTACTTGTCTACGATCTTCCAGCATATATTTTGTTTGATACTGGTGCATCACATTCTTTTATGTCAGAAGATTTTAAAAGAAAACTGGGTTTGAAAAGTAACACAAATGGAGAGGAGTTGACAGTAAGTATCCCCTCAGGAAAGACCATTAGGACTAAGGATATCGTGTTTGGTGTTAAGCTTTTGATAGGTGATCAAGAAATGGAAACTGATCTGTACGTATTAGAGATGAAATGTTTCGATGTTATTTTGGGTATAGATTGGTTGACCAGGAATAAAGCAACAATCCGATGCTTTGAACGTGAAATAGATTTTGAAAGACCAATAGGATCCAAATTCACCTTTTACGGAGCCAAAACTAATACCAGACCGCGTATTGTGTCAGCAATGAAGGCTGTAAGAATGTTACGGAAAAAGGGAAGTGAAGGCTACCTTGTAAATATCATGGAAAATAATACTGTTAAGGTTACACCTGCTGATATATCAACGGTGAGAGATTATGTGGACGTATTTCCAGATGAGTTGCCAGGAATACCTCCTGATCGACAGGTTGAATTCACAATAGATTTGGTGCCCGGAGCTGCACCTATATCTAAAGCACCTTATCGAATGGCACCTAAGGAATTACAAGAATTAAAATTACAGCTTCAAGAGTTGCTGGACAAGAAGTTCATCAGGCCAAGTGTTTCTCCATGGGGAGCCCCTGTATTGTTTGTCAAGAAGAAAGACGGATCTCTTAGAATGTGCATTGATTATCGGGAACTCAACCGCCTAACAATCAAGAACAAGTATCCCTTGCCCAGGATAGAAGATCTTTTTGACCAACTGAAGGGAGCTAGTGTGTTCTCAAAGATCGATCTCAGATCGGGTTACCACCAACTCAAGGTCAAAGAATGTGATATTTCTAAAACAGCCTTAGAACACGATATGGTCATTACGAGTTCATAGTAATGCCTTTTGGATTGACAAATGCACCCGCAGTATTCATGGATTTGATGAATAGGGTATTCCATCCTTATCTAGATCAGTTTGTCATAGTCTTCATTGATGATATCCTAGTATACTCAAGAGATAAAGAACAACACGAGAAACATCTTAGAACTATACTAGGTACCTTACGACAGGAGAAGCTTTATGCTAAATTTAGCAAATGTGAATTTTGGCTAGATCGAGTTGTTTTTCTAGGCCATATTATCACGGCTAATGGAATCGAAGTGGATCCCGCGAAGGTTGAAGCAGTAATGAATTGGAAAGCTCCGAAGAATGTGAATGAGGTTCGAAGTTTTCTGGGTCTAGCTGGTTACTACAGAAGATTCATTCAAGATTTCTCGAAGATCGCTAGGCCTTTGACTCAATTGACAAAGAAGAGCAACCAGTTCCACTGGACTAACGAATGCGAAAATAACTTTCAAGAGCTTAAGCAGAGACTCGTAACCGCGCCAGTTCTAACTATCCCTGACGGATCAGAAGGGTTTGTCATTTACACCGATGCCTCAAAGTTAGGACTAGGATGTGTTTTGATGCAACATGGAAAAGTCGTCGCTTATGCCTCAAGACAATTGAAACCCCATGAGTTAAACTACCCTACACATGACCTAGAATTAGCTGTTGTTGTTCACGCATTAAAGATATGGCGTCATTACCTCTATGGTGGGAAATGTGAAATTTACACAGACCATAAGAGTTTAAAGTACTTTTTCACACAAAAAGAACTCAACATGCGCCAAAGAAGATGGCTGGAGCTAGTAAAGGATTATGATTGTACCATCCACTATCATCCAGGTAAGGCGAATGTCGTAGCTGATGCACTTAGCAGGAAAAATGAAGGACACATGATCGCTCTACCAACACAACAGCAGCAACTGCTGACAGAATTTGCAAAGCTGAATCTAGATTTTGTGAAGTCAGGCCATACTACAGCTATGATCGCAGCATTAACCGTACAACCTACTTTGAGAGATCGAATAAAGGTAGCACAAAGGACTGACCAATTCCTCCTCAAGATGAAAGACCGGGCAATTGCAGGAACCATCAAGGGATTCTTTGTAACACCAGATGGAACTTTAACATACGAAGGAAGATTATGTGTACCTAAGGATGATGACGTAAGGAAGGAAATTCTTGAAGAAGCTCACAATACCCCGTACACAGCTCATCCAGGAGGGACGAAAATGTTCAAGGACCTAAAAGAGATCTATTGGTGGAGGAATATGAAACGATCAATAGGGCAATTTGTTGAAAGATGTTTAACATGCCAACAAGTTAAAGCAGAACACCAACGGCCTTCAGGACTCTTACACCCTTTAGAGATTCCCGAATGGAAGTGGGAACACATAGCAATGGACTTTGTTACTGGACTGCCACGAACAGCAAGAAGGAATGAAGCTATTTGGGTGATCATTGACAGACTTACAAAGACAGCACATTTTATACCAGTAAGAATGACGCTTACCATGGATCAACTTGCTCAACGGTACGTGGACGAGATTGTTAGATTACACGGAGTACCAGTGACCATAGTTTCGGACAGAGATACTCGTTTCACCTCTAAATTCTGGAGAAGTCTACAAACGGCCCTTGGAACAAAGCTCAATTTCAGCACATCATATCATCCACAAACTGATGGACAGTCAGAAAGAACAATACAGACACTCGAGGATATGCTCAGAGCCTGTGTACTAGACTTTGGAGGAAACTGGGAAACATATTTACCGCTGGTAGAGTTTTCCTATAACAACAGTTACCAGGCGACAATAAAGATGGCACCATATGAAGCACTCTACGGGAGAAGGTGTAGATCGCCGATTTACTGGGATGAAGTTGGAGAACGAAAGATTTTAGGGCCTGAAATCATCGAAAGAACCATTGGAGTGGTAACTAAGATTCGAGAAAGAATTAAGGCCGCCCAGGATCGACAGAAATCATACACTGACACACGAAGGAAGGATCTACAATTCAATACAGGCGATAAGGTTTTTCTCAAAATGGCACCAATGAAAGGGGTAATACGCTTCGGAAAGAGAGGGAAGTTGAAACCAAGATATATTGGCCCATTTGAGATTCTAGATAGAATTGGAGACGTCGCCTATAAGTTAGCTCTACCACCAGAACTTACTAATATCCATAATGTCTTCCATGTATCAGTACTTAGAAAGTATGTCCCAGATACGAATCACGTTATTCATCATGAGAATCTGGAAGTCAATAAAAACCTCACTTATGAAGAGAACCCCATTGCTATCTTAGGAAGAAAAGTTCACACTTTGAGGAATAGAGAGATTCCCTTAGTACTAGTGCAGTGGAGTAGACATGGGAAAGAAGAAGCTACTTGGGAACGAGAAGATGAGATTTTAGCAAAATATCCGAACATCCTAAACCAAGTAAGTACAATTTCGAGGACGAAATTTTTAAAAAAGTAGGGGAGACTGTGATACCCCGAACCTTTGAAACACAATAAAATACATTGTTTGTATTTTAAAATATTTTTACCCATTGTATTTTAAATTACAAAGTTATTTGATTTATGATTTTATTTTAGAAAATATGTGTGATCGCGATGTACCAGGTCGACTGCACTCCTAGCACCGAAAGGATGAAAATTAAAAATATATTAACATCGGGTATAAGAAATAAGAAACATATTTAATTTATACTATATATACATATGAAATAGTAACATAAAATAACAAGAGAATTTAATAACAAAATAATAATATAAATAATATACGCATACATACATACATATGATAATAATTAGATAATAACTATTAATACTAAACTAATGTTACAACTTGATTTACTATATTTAGTAAATCATCATGACTACTAAATTTAGCATATAAGATGCAGGAATTGATAAACCAAAAGAAATAAATTTGGATCGTCCCACATCGGAAAAAAGTTGAAAAATAGTTGAAAAATTCCTTTATAAATAAGTTATAGGAAATGAACTAATAACTAAACATTTCAGTGAATGTATTAAAAGGAATTCCTTTAACTAGGAGGTCCTTATAAGTTTATTTTCGACAACGCTCGGACCGGTGTTTTGGGAAGTTGTTGAATAGTGTTAAAATCTTTTGAGGTACGTCTTCTTTAATAGCTTTTTTTTTTATTTATTTTTCTTGTTATTGTCATTTATAGTTTATATAGATTTAAGAATTTAATTATTTTCTTGACTTAAGTAGATTTATAAATTTAGCTATTTTCTTAAGTTTGTATTAAATAGTTGTTGTTTGAAATGCATGGTAGTTAGTTTAAAATATTTATCAATGTTGTTAATAATTTAAATTTAATAAAATGATTAGGCCTTTTAATTTAGGACTATAATTTATTACGACTCGACTTATGTATTAGAAATTGTAAAAGATAAACATAATCCAAAGATGTTGTACCACACTTAATCACTTTGAAAATACTAAACCCGATAAGTAATACTAATTAATTAAACAACATGTGCTAGGTGTAGTGCAGGTTGGGCCTAGGACATACACGACTCAACTATTTTAAAGCAAGCAAAACAAGGTGGGTGACTGGGCTATTTGTGAGTAAATTATGCTACTGAACTTGTACTTTATAAATATGTTTGCCTTCGGGCTTATGATATGATACCTCTTAAGTCGTAAGATTGGCTTTTGAGTGGGACTTGGGAGTCGTAAGATTGGCCCCTAGTCTAGCAATATGGCTTTTGAGTTGTAAGATGAACTCCTAAGTCAAGGATGTGTTTATTATTGTGCACCTTCGTTAGTTTAACTGCTTACAAAGTTCCCACTGAGTGTATACTCATGCCCATAATTTATTACAAATCTTCAGGTTAGTTGAGCGAGGTGGCGGGGCTGTTGCGGCAAAGGTCACCGGATTCCTTTTCCTACCCGCAACTTTAAGATGTTTTTGCCTCTTCAATGTATAAAAATAAGTTTACATGACACTGAGTCTGGGTGTTTTCATTTTCTGAGGAACTTTGAAACCTCCAGTGTAAATTTGTTTTGGCAGTATATTATCGTCAATAAAATTTCTACTTTTATCCGATAAACATTTTATGTCACGCTTTCGCACATTTTCTGATTTATTATTTAATCAAAAGAAAAGAAAATTTAGTAGCACTTTAATCCCGAGCTAATGGGATTGGGGCGTTACATCTTTATAGCATTGAATTTTCATTTGCAACTTTTAACATTTCATTTGGTGATTTCAAATATACTTAAATAATTTTTATTTAATAAAATCTTATTTTAGCAAAATAAAATTCAAAATTCATTTAATGATTCGAATAACAAATTAAAGTCTTTGGTTTCTTCAAAATATTTGATATTTTCGTATTTTATTTGATATTATAAATTATTTATATAAATGTTATAGTCTTCTTATAATAGTATATTTATTTGAAGATAAAAATTGATTAATACGAACAAATTTATTTAGATTGTTAAGAGTAAAAAAGGCATTCGTCGTTGATTTTTGCGACCAAGTATTATTTAGCTTAGAAAGTGTAAAAACATATAATTGAAATTTTAGTAAACGTAAAAATTAAAAAGATTGCCAAATATAATAAAAGTCATAATTTAGGCTACAAAGAATAAATTTCCTTAACAAAGTAATTTTAACAAATACTCGTTATCAAAAATATAAATAGGTAATCAAAAATAATTTCAATAACTATTTTAATACATAATTATATATATGCTCAAAAGTCGTGATAAGAAGATATTTTAGCAGGTTTGATGATTTAATAAGTTGATTATAAAATAGATATTGTTGTTTTTGCCTTTGATTTAATAAAGTAGGATTTTCATTATTTAAACAATGAGTTTTCTCTCTGACTTAAATTAAAAAAAATATATTTGAAAATTGATGTCAAATAATATAAATTGATTAGTTGTATTTTTATTAAAAAAAATACTCATATTTTTTATAAAGAAATTAATTTGCTAATTTTAGTTGCCACTAAAAGCAAAATATTATAGTCCAATTCACAATAAACATCAATTCTAGCACAAATAATTAACCAACAAACAATTTATTTATTCAAATCAAATATCTCATTATAATATATGTGATATGGATGTCAAATCGAAGATCGTGAAAAGATGAATAATTTGATATATTATGCATAAAAATCGGATTAAAAATGAAAAAGTTATTTGTATTTTTGAAAAGTAAAAGAAAGTTATCAACTTAACAAATACAAAAAAAAGTTACCAATTATGGTCTAATTTTTTTGGAGGGAAAGCTACAATTACATTAATGTCCTCCATTTTGCTTTTATATTGTTACCAAAACCATATTAAAAAGATACTTGCTTCAATATAACACTTCCGTTACCAAATCCCTCTAGTTTATATTTCATAAATCACCTCACCAACAAAATATAATTAAACATGCTTACAAAATTGTACTTTTAGACTAAACCCCAAAATACAAGAAATTTGAAAGCTAAACTTCATATCACGAGGAATTTCAACAGCAACTTTATATCCAAAATAAATCATATTTAAGCTAACTGGAGGCAGGAAGCTATAAATTGATGTATCTTACTATTTCTTGTTTATTAACCTTTTAATTTAATTGGTTTTTAGAGTCTAATGTTATAGTGTAAATTGAGATAACCACATTTTTCATGTAGGTGGATTTTAGCCATTTCTTCCATAGAAAGACTACATTGCCCTAAATAATTAGATGATAACGTATCAAACGTGTATAAACATGTAACAACATGTATCACGACTTCACGAGGCATTTGAAAGCTGAATTTGGGTTGGTCCAGAAAATAAATTTTGTACACTTATACTTTTAATTCGTTCCACACAATTTATAACATTTTTTTAAAAGGAAAATTATATCTCAATTGCCACATTTAAAAAATTCAATTAAAAATTAAAAAATAATATACTCTAAATATATGCATAACTTCATATGTGCAAAATTATATCTCAATTTCCACATTTAAATTCTACTTATAAAAAAATTAAAATATTTAATTGAACATGTTAATGATCCCGTCAATATGTAAATTATGTTATTTTCCTGTACTTTGACATAAATAATATAGTCATATTATTTATGTAGTAATAGCTCTCCGAAAAATATAGTCATATAGTCATAGCACGAGGCATTTCAACAGGATTTAACTCCAAAATAAATCATAACTAGACATCAAGACTGAAATTAATGTTGGTACCATAAATTAATTTACCGTTGTTCTTCACGGCCTTCAGACTGGGTAGACAATTCTTATTCGGCTGCAAAATCGCTATTGCGCCTACTTATAGCTCGATCTCTCTACTTCTCGGTATTTGCTTAAATTTTTCCCTAAACTACGATTCTTCAATATTTGTGTACAACAAACTAAGGAACTCCTACTTCATTTATACACAAATGGGAAGCTCAACTACTGAAGAAGCAATTCATTTCCTGCACAAATTATCACACCAATCACTCGAAATGTCACCTCTATTTCTTCTTTTAAGCCTTTACAGGCTGTGACATCACATGTGTTGCTGATTTTCTGCTGCAAAGTGCCAAAACAAGCCCATTGTTTCAAAAAAGTTACTGCAAAAAAAAAATAAAAAAAAAATAAAATACATGGCGTAGATATTTTGGCGAGATTTCGGCGAAATCTCGCCGACACCTTGCCAAAATTGCACTGCAGTGCCTCCCGCGTTCATGGCGTCGATTTCTCGCCGAGCTTTTCGCGATATCTCGCTAAATCTCGGTGATTTAAGAACAAAACGCTATGTAAGTCCCTTATTGTCTCGGTACCTCTGAATTCGCGAGAAATCGGCGAGATTTCGCCGATTTCTCGCGGTTTTTCCGTCCTTGCTTAAGAGTAAGAAAGATGAGCAAACAGGAAAGGTTATTGATGAAGTACATATGTACTATGATTGTAGATACATATCACCATGTGAAGCTATGTGGAGAATTTTTGGATTTGAAATTACATATAGGGATCCACCTGTTGAAAGGTTGAATTTTCATTTACCAGGCCAACAAAATGTTGTTTTTTCGGAACAAGATGACTTGGCATCAGTTGTTGATCAACAAAATTTCAATACAAGTAAATTTGAAGCATGGTTTAGAGCTAATATTGAATATCCACATGGTAATATATTCACATACTCCGAGTATCCACAACACTTTGTCTGGAAGCAAAAGACCAAAGAGTGGAAACCAAGAGAGAAAGGAATTGCTTTAGGAAGGCCATATTATGTACCCCCAGGTCCAGGTGATTCGTACTATTTGAGGCTACTAATAAATGTTGTTCACGGAGCAAAATGCCATAATGACATGAAAGTGGCACATGAAGTTCAGTATAATTCCTATCGAGATGCATGTTATGCATTTGGCCTACTTGAGGATGATAGTGAATATATTAATGGACTCACAGAAGCAAGTGTATGGGCTTCAGCACATTTTTTGCGCACAATGTTTGCTACATTGTTAACTGAAAATTGTATGGGTCGACCAGAATATGTGTGGGATAAATGCTGGGAATTCATGTCAGATGACATTTTATATAGGCATCGTAAATTTTACCATCATCAAGGTACATGAGACCTTTATATATTTTAGCATATTATTTCTATATTTATTAGCTCATTTGTTTTTTCTTATATTATACAATGTGTGTGTGTATATATATATATATATATATTACATTTTGTGTTATTATGTAGGCCTTAAGTTGACAGAACAACAAATAGAGAATCATGCACTCATCGAGATTGAGAATATTCTTCGAAGATGTGGTCGTAGTTTGAAGAACTTTGATCAAATGCCATTTCCAGATTACAATGATGTATCTACGTTGCAGAACAGTCTTATTCAGGATGAACTACAGTACGACAAAGCATTGCTTAAAATAGAGCTCGACCAATTACTGCCCAAATTGACCGATGAGCAAAGGAGTGTTTATGAAAAAGTAATTGAGTCAACCTACCAAGATCAAGGTAAGACCTTCTTTATTTATGGCTATGGAGGAACAGGTAAGACTTTTATCTTGAAGACACTCTCTGCATGTATCAAGTCGAAAGGTGATATTGTGTTGAATGTAGCTTCATGTGGTATAGCATCTTGCCTGGTGGAAGAACAACCTATTCAAGATTTAAGATTCCACTTAAACTACATCAGGAATTATTGTGTGGTATTAAACTAGGAAGTGACCTTGATCAACTTATAGTCATGGTGAAGCTAATTATATGGGATGAAGTTCTCATGATGCACAAACATTGCTTTGAAGCACTGGACAGAAGTTTGAAAGATGTAATGAAGCAAGTTGACAGAGAAAATCTTAAAAAACCTTTTGGTGGGAAAACTGTAGTATTTGGTGGAGATTTTCGTCAATTCTTACCAGTTATTCCAAAAGGTAGAAGACAGGACATTGTTAGCGCAACAATGAATTCATCTTACATATGAAGTAGATGTGAAGTTCTACGTCTAACAAAGAACATGCGGTTACAGTCTGTTGGTTCTGAATGCGAAGGTTCTCAATTACTCCCTCCGTCCCGGCTTAATTTGCACACCTGCTCCGGCGCGTATATTAAGAAAAAGTAGATTTTGTGGAATCTTTGACTTTTTTAAAGGTGGAGATTGAGGGTGGAGATTATAAAGGTGAAGATTGTAAGATTCCTTTCCATTTTAGGGGTGTGCAAAATAGGGTGGGACGACCAAAAAAGGAAAGTGTGCAAATTAGGGCGGGACGGAGGGAGTACAAGAATTTTCTGAATGGTTGCAAAACATTGGAGATGGGACAATAGGAACTGAAGGAGAAGGTTCCTCTGTTATTGAAATTCCAAATGATATGCTCCTTCACGGTGGTAACGATCCAATTGCAACAATTGTTAACAGCACGTATCCCAATCTCACTGAAAGAATACATGATCCACAATATCTTCAACAAAGTGTTGTACTGGCACCAACACTTGATGCTGTTGATTCGATAAATGATTACAGGATTTCCAAAAATACTGGTGAGGGTTGTCCTTACTTTAGCTCAGATAGTGCATCGCAATCAGACTTAACAACAGATGTGATGACAAATGTTCATACACCATAATTCTTGAACACAATAAAGTGCTCTGGTGTTCCAAATCATGAGTTGAATCTTAAAGTAGGAACTCCCATTATGTTGTTAAGAAACATAAATCCCAGTTGTGGACTATGTAATTGTGATACCCCGAACCTTTGAAACACAATAAAATACATTGTTTATAATTTAAAATATTTTTACCCATTAAATTTTAAATTACAAAGTTATCTGATTTATGATTTTATTTTAAAAAATAAGTGTGACTGCGATGTACCAGGCCGACTGCACTCCTAGCACCTAAAGGGGTAAGAATTAGAAGTTTACAAAACAGAAGTTTAAAATTAACATCGAGTTTAAGAAATAAGATAAAATTAATTAAATACCATATCTATATATGCATACGTAACATAAAATAAATACACAAACATCTAGATATGTGTATACTAAGGCAAATAATTATAGTAATAAAATAATAATATAATAACATACCTATACCTATATCTAAAACGTTAAGCTAAATGATAATATAATAATAATAATGATAATAACATATCTAACCTACATAATAATAATAATAATATAATAATAATATACTAAATATAGTAAATTGCACACACATACTAAATTTAGCAAATAAATCAAATTATATAATAATATTAACAAATAAAACGTATTCATACACTAACATGAATTTGGGATCGTCCCACATCGAAAAAAAATTGAAACATTGTTGAAAAATTCCTTTATAAATAAGTTATAGGAAATGAACTAATAACTAAACATTTCAGTGAATGAATTAAAAGGAATTCCTTTAATTAGGAGGTCCTTATAAGTTTATTTTTCGACTACGTTCGAACTGGTGTTTTCGGAAGTTGTCGTCCAGTGTCTAAAACTTTGGAGGTATGTCTTCTTTAATAGTTTTACTTTTCCATTATTTTATAGTTTATTTAAATTTAGGAATTTAATTGTTTTAAATAGATTAATATATTTAGTTGTTTTCTTTTAGGTCGTATTAGGTAGTTGTTATTTTGCATGTTAGTTAATTTTAAGTATGTCTTAATTAATGTTGTCTGTAATTTAAATTTAGTAGATAATTATGCTTCTTAGTTTAAAATTGTAATTTATAATAACTTGGCTTATATATTAAATATTGTAAAAGTAGATATAATCCAAAGAAAAGGATACCACATTAATTATTTTTAAAATATAACCGAACCCGATAAGTAATACTAATTAAACAAACAACATGTGCTTGGTGTAGTGCGGATCGGGCCTTGGGACATTTGCGACCTACCTTTAGTTTTTAAAGCAAGCAAACAAGGTGGGTGACTGGGCTATTTGTAAGTATATTATGCTACTGAACTTGTACTTTGATAAATATATTTGCCTTCGGACTTATTGATATGATACCTCTTAAGTCGTAAGATTGGCTTTTGAGAAAGGCTCTTAAGTCGTAAGATTGGCTTTTGAGTAGGGCTTGGGAGTCGTAAGATTGGCCCCCTAGTCTAGCAATATGGCTTTTGAGTTATAAGATGGACTCCTAAGTCAAGGATGTGTTTATTATTGTGCACCTTCGTTAGTATAACTGCTTACAAAGTTCCCACTGAGTTTATACTCATGCCCATAATTTATTACAAATCTTCAGGTTAGTTGAGCAAGGTGGCGGGCCTGTTGCGGCAAAGGTCACCGGGTTCCTCCTTTTACCCGCAACTCAAAGATGTTTTTGCCACTTCTGTGTATATTAATAAGTTTGTGTGTATGCAAATCTGGGATTTGCATTTTCTTAGAAACTTTGGCACCACTAGTGTAAATATGTTTTGGCAGTATCATATTGTCAATAAAATTTCTACTTTTATCCAATAAGTATTTTATGTCACGCTTTCGCACATTTTCTGATTTATTATTTAATCAAAAGAAAAGAAAATTTAGTAGCACTTTAATCCCGAGTTAATGGGATTGGGGCGCTACAGAGTGGTATCAGAGCGGGTCTACTTTTCTGTATACTCGATTTATAAAATAAAACCAAGGGGAACCGTGACTTTGCCAACAGACCGACACTCGCTCCAAGGTATGTATATTTTATTATGAGTTTTATATAAGTTCAAAAATGTTTTGTCCTCGAAACTTTTACTACCAATTAAGAAGCCAGATTAGAGACTGATCCATATTCCTTCTTTATGATAGGATGGTTCGAAGAAAACAAACTGCTAGAAAAACAGTAGTATATAGACAAAGAATACTCGCTAACAGAGATCTACCACCCGCAATGTCAGTCTACCGGAGGACCAGACAGGGTGAATATCAGAATATAGGCGAGTATATAAATATATTACAGAGACGTCGGAACAACGCCATACAAGAAGGACATCACATTACTGAGTACGAGGCTTCTATGCGCTTAGCAGACACTGTCCTCCCAAATTATAGAGATGTTGCCCATCGGTTATTGGACGAAATGCTTACGATAGATTCTACGGCTGGACTGACAATTAATTATGAACGTTTTAGTGTCCGCCTCGCTATGGTTATTAGAGAACGTCAAAGGTGCCTCGCAATTGCAGACCAGATGGAAATGGAGGCAGAGGAACAGAGGCAAAGGGCAAATCATTATGACGAGGTCGCCGCCAACAAGCGCTTAGAGGCTATTGCTGACGAACGACTTGCCGAACGCGCTAGAGATCGAGCGGAATACTGTCTCGAGTTCGCAAGATCGCAAAGGGAGGAAGCAGGTGTAGCAGAAGAGGAGGAGGACCCCTCAGAAGATACCGAGCCCAACGAGTCCATAGGATCAGTCCATGATGAGAGCGTACCATCTAGGGGTCGACGTATGCGTACCCCACCAGCAGAGAACCAGGCGGGTCCCAGTAATTGGTTCTGATATAGTTAGAAACCTAGAGGATGTACATATAGTAATAGTAGATAGTTTTTGTATAATGATGTCTAGGTACATAACTAGATCGTAAATATCCTTTTGCTAATAGGGATGTATATAAGTCATCCTTTGATCATGCTATCTTTTTGCTCGTATAAGCATGATTAACTAATAGACATTTTGTACGGGTAAGAGTATCAAAAACCAGTGTACCTATTGTATATATATATGGATTTGTAAACCTAATATCTTCTACGTATATGATTTGTTTACAAATTATTCGGTATATTAAACAAGGGTATATATGCATATAATTAAGTGTTATTTCTCTTTCTCCCAAAAGTATGGCAGCGCGAGGAAGGCCACGTAAACATGTGCAAAATGAAAATGAGCCATTTGTCGAGCCAGCTGCTGAGAGGCAACCTCCACCTGCTGTTGGAGTACAGGGAGCGGATTTTGCACGGGAGTTCTTGAACTCTCTGCAGGGACTCATACAACAAATACCAGCTAACCAGAATATACCAAATCCACAGAATCAGGGTATCAATACTAATGTCATTATAGAGCAATTTCGTCGTTTTTCACCACCAAGATTCAGAGGCAGTGAAGGACCTATGGTCGCTGAGGAATGGATTCTTGAGCTTGAAAGAATCTTTGACCATATGAAATCAACTGAAAATCAGAAAGTTTCGTGTGCAATATTCCAACTTGTGGAAGATGCTGGACACTGGTGGAAATCACACGAGCGAACTATGACGAATGAACAAAAGCAAAACATGACCTGGAATGATTTTAAAAACATGATGATGGATCGTTACTTTCCACAGTCTATCCGTGACCAAAAGGAAATTGAGTTTGTCAATCTGAAGCAGGGAATTCTTCCAGTGATGGAGTATGAAAGACGTTTTAATCAATTATCTAAATATGCCCCACACTTGGTTGATACAGATGAAAGAAAAGCAAGACGTTTTGAAAGAGGTTTGCGTCCAGAGATCGGAGGTATTGTGTCAGGATTGAAACTACCTACGTACCATGAAACGTTTGAACGAGCACATATTGTATCCCTTAGCCAGAATCTAGAATACAACCAGAAACCTCAAGAGCAACTCGGGAAAAGGAAATGGGATTTTAGAGATAAGAATAAGACTAACCACTTTGTGAAGAAGGCAACCCCAAGGGGGGGATCAGGACCAAATGCAGTTCCGATATGTTCTAATTGCAATAAGCACCACTATGGGGAGTGTTTGATGGGAAAGAATGTTTGTTATAAGTGTCGTCAACCAGGACATAGGTATTGGGAATGCACTGCCACACCGACCAAGGCACCACAAAATGTTAATACACCAGACAGGAAGACAGGGAAGGCACGCGTTTTTGCTCTAGGACAAGACAAAGTGACCGAGGAGAATGAAACCATGGCAGGTATACTATTTGTCTACAATCTTCCAGCATATATTTTGTTTGATACTGGTGCATCACATTCTTTTATGTCAGAAGATTTTAAAAGAAAACTGGGTTTGAAAAGTAACACAAATGGAGAGGAGTTGACGGTAAGTATTCCCTCAGGAGAAACTATTAGGACTAAAGATATTGTGACTGGTGTGAAGCTTTTGATAGGTAACCAAGAACTGGAAGCCGATCTATATGTGTTAGAGATGAAATGTTTCGATGTTATTTTGGGTATAGATTGGTTGACCAAGAATAAAGCAACAATCCGATGCTTTGAGCGTGAAATAGATTTTGAAAGACCAATAGGATCCAAATTCACCTTTTACGGAGCCAAAACTAATACCAGACCGCGTATTGTGTCAGTAATGAAGGCTGTAAGAATGTTACGGAAAAAGGGAAATGAAGGCTACCTTGTGAATATCATGGAAAATAATACTGTTAAGATTACACCTGCTGATATATCGACGGTGAGAGATTATATGGACGTATTTCCAGATGAGTTGCCAGGAATACCTCCTGATCGACAAGTTGAATTCACAATAGATTTGGTGCCCGGAGCTGCACCTATATCTAAAGCACCTTATCGAATGGCACCTAAGGAATTACAAGAATTAAAAATACAGCTTCAGGAGTTACTGGACAAGAAGTTCATCAGGCCAAGTGTTTCTCCATGGGGAGCCCCTGTATTGTTTGTCAAGAAGAAGGACGGATCACTTAGAATGTGCATTGATTATCGGGAACTCAACCGTTTAACAATCAAGAATAAGTATCCCTTGCCCAGAATAGAAGATCTTTTTGACCAACTGAAGGGAGCTAGCGTGTTCTCAAAGATCGATCTAAGATCGGGCTACCACCAACTCAAGGTCAAAGAATGTGATATTTCTAAGACAGCCTTTAGAACACGATATGGTCATTATGAGTTCATAGTAATGCCTTTTGGATTGACAAATGCACCCGCAGTATTCATGGATTTGATGAATAGGGTATTCCATCCTTATCTAGATCAGTTTGTCATAGTCTTCATTGATGATATCCTAGTATACTCAAGAGATAAAGAACAACACGAGAAACATCTTAGAACTATACTAGGTACCTTACGACAGGAGAAGCTTTATGCTAAATTTAGCAAATGTGAATTTTGGCTAGATCGAGTTGTTTTTCTAGGCCATATTATCACGGCTAATGGAATCGAAGTGGATCCCGCGAAGGTTGAAGCAGTAATGAATTGGAAAGCTCCGAAGAATGTGAATGAGGTTCGAAGTTTTCTGGGTCTAGCTGGTTACTACAGAAGATTCATTCAAGATTTCTCGAAGATCGCTAGGCCTTTGACTCAATTGACAAAGAAGAGCAACCAGTTCCACTGGACTGACGAATGCGAAAATAACTTTCAAGAGCTTAAGCAAAGACTCGTAACCGCGCCAGTTCTAACTATCCCTGACGGATCAGAAGGGTTTGTCATTTACACCGATGCCTCAAAGTTAGGACTAGGATGTGTTTTGATGCAGCATGGAAAAGTCGTCGCTTATGCCTCAAGGCAATTGAAACCCCATGAGTTAAACTACCCTACACATGACTTAGAATTAGCTGCTGTTGTTCACGCATTAAAGATATGGCGTCATTACCTCTATGGTGGGAAATGTGAAATCTACACGGACCATAAGAGTTTAAAATACTTTTTCACACAAAAAGAACTCAACATGCGCCAAAGGAGATGGCTGGAGCTAGTAAAGGATTATGATTGCACCATCCTCTATCACCCGGGCAAGGCAAATGTCGTAGCTGATGCACTTAGTAGGAAAAATGAAAGTCATATGGCCAGTATACCAACACAACAGCAGCAACTGCTGACAGAATTTGCAAAGTTGAATCTAGATTTTGTAAAGTCAGGCCATACTACAGCTATGATCACAGCATTAACCATACAACCTACTTTGAGAGATCGAATAAAGGTAGCACAAATGACTGACCAATTCCTTCTCAAGATGAAAGACCGGGCAATTGCAGGAACCATCAAGGGATTCTTTTTAACACCAGATGGAACTTTAATATACGAAGGAAGATTATGTGTACCTAAGGATGATGACATAAAGAAGGAAATTCTTGAAGAAGCTCACAATACCCCGTACACAGCTCATCCAGGAGGGACGAAAATGTTCAAGGACCTAAAAGAGATCTATTGGTGGAGGAATATGAAACGATCAATAGGGCAATTTGTTGAAAGATGT
This sequence comes from Ajuga chamaepitys, assembly GCA_958295605.1. NCBI lineage: Eukaryota > Viridiplantae > Streptophyta > Magnoliopsida > Lamiales > Lamiaceae > Ajuga > Ajuga chamaepitys. The sequence goes on along the minus strand of OY282508.1, from coordinate 20,263,931 downwards.
TTAACATGCCAACAAGTTAAAGCAGAACACCAACGGCCTTCAGGACTCTTACACCCTTTAGAGATTCCCGAATGGAAGTGGGAACACATAGCAATGGACTTTGTTACTGGACTACCACGAACAGCAAGAAGGAATGAAGCTATTTGGGTAATCATCGACAGACTTACAAAGACAGCACACTTTATACCGGTAAGAATGACGCTTAACATGGATCAACTTGCTCAACGGTACGTGGACGAGATTGTTAGATTACACGGAGTACCAGTGACCATAGTTTCGGACAGAGATACTCGTTTCACCTCTAAATTCTGGAGAAGTCTACAAACGGCCCTTGGGACAAAGCTCAACTTCAGCACATCATATCATCCACAAACTGATGGACAGTCAGAAAGAACAATACAAACACTCGAGGATATGCTTAGAGCCTGTGTACTAGACTTTGGAGGAAACTGGGAAACATATTTACCGTTGGTAGAGTTTTCCTATAACAACAGTTACCAGGCGACAATAAAGATGGCACCATATGAAGCACTCTATGGAAGGAGATGTAGATCGCCGATTTACTGGGATGAAGTTGGAGAACGAAAGATCTTAGGCCCGGAAATCATCGAAAGAACCATTGGAGTGGTAACTAAGATTCGAGAAAGAATTAAGGCCGCCCAGGATCGACAGAAATCATATGCTGACACACGAAGGAAGGATCTACAATTCAATACAGGCGATAAGGTTTTTCTCAAAATGGCACCAATGAAAGGAGTAATACGCTTCGGAAAGAGAGGGAAGTTGAAACCAAGATATATTGGCCCATTTGAGATTCTAGATAGAATCGGAGACGTCGCCTATAAGTTAGCTCTACCGCCAGGACTTACCAATATCCATAACGTCTTCCATGTATCGGTACTTAGAAAGTATGTCCCAGATACGAATCACGTTATTCATCATGAAAATCTGGAGATCAATAAAAACCTCACTTATGAAGAGAACCCCATTGCTATCCTAGGAAGAAAAGTTCACACTTTGAGGAATAGAGAGATTCCCTTGGTACTAGTACAGTGGAGTAGACATGGGAAGGAAGAAGCTACTTGGGAACGAGAAGATGAGATTTTAGCAAAATATCCGAACATCCTAAACCAAGTAAGTACAATTTCGAGGACGAAATTTTTAAAAGTAGGGGAGACTGTGATACCCCGAACCTTTGAAACACAATAAAATACATTGTTTATAATTTAAAATATTTTTACCCATTAAATTTTAAATTACAAAGTTATCTGATTTATGATTTTATTTTAAAAAATAAGTGTGACTGCGATGTACCAGGCCGACTGCACTCCTAGCACCTAAAGGGGTAAGAATTAGAAGTTTACAAAACAGAAGTTTAAAATTAACATCGAGTTTAAGAAATAAGATAAAATTAATTAAATACCATATCTATATATGCATACGTAACATAAAATAAATACACAAACATCTAGATATGTGTATACTAAGGCAAATAATTATAGTAATAAAATAATAATATAATAACATACCTATACCTATATCTAAAACGTTAAGCTAAATGATAATATAATAATAATAATGATAATAACATATCTAACCTACATAATAATAATAATAATATAATAATAATATACTAAATATAGTAAATTGCACACACATACTAAATTTAGCAAATAAATCAAATTATATAATAATATTAACAAATAAAACGTATTCATACACTAACATGAATTTGGGATCGTCCCACATCGAAAAAAAATTGAAACATTGTTGAAAAATTCCTTTATAAATAAGTTATAGGAAATGAACTAATAACTAAACATTTCAGTGAATGAATTAAAAGGAATTCCTTTAATTAGGAGGTCCTTATAAGTTTATTTTTCGACTACGTTCGAACTGGTGTTTTCGGAAGTTGTCGTCCAGTGTCTAAAACTTTGGAGGTATGTCTTCTTTAATAGTTTTACTTTTCCATTATTTTATAGTTTATTTAAATTTAGGAATTTAATTGTTTTAAATAGATTAATATATTTAGTTATTTTCTTTTAGGTCGTATTAGGTAGTTGTTATTTTGCATGTTAGTTAATTTTAAGTATGTCTTAATTAATGTTGTCTGTAATTTAAATTTAGTAGATAATTATGCTTCTTAGTTTAAAATTGTAATTTATAATAACTTGGCTTATATATTAAATATTGTAAAAGTAGATATAATCCAAAGAAAAGGATACCACATTAATTATTTTTAAAATATAACCGAACCCGATAAGTAATACTAATTAAACAAACAACATGTGCTTGGTGTAGTGCGGATCGGGCCTTGGGACATTTGCGACCTACCTTTAGTTTTTAAAGCAAGCAAACAAGGTGGGTGACTGGGCTATTTGTAAGTATATTATGCTACTGAACTTGTACTTTGATAAATATATTTGCCTTCGGACTTATTGATATGATACCTCTTAAGTCGTAAGATTGGCTTTTGAGAAAGGCTCTTAAGTCGTAAGATTGGCTTTTGAGTAGGGCTTGGGAGTCGTAAGATTGGCCCCCTAGTCTAGCAATATGGCTTTTGAGTTATAAGATGGACTCCTAAGTCAAGGATGTGTTTATTATTGTGCACCTTCGTTAGTATAACTGCTTACAAAGTTCCCACTGAGTTTATACTCATGCCCATAATTTATTACAAATCTTCAGGTTAGTTGAGCAAGGTGGCGGGCCTGTTGCGGCAAAGGTCACCGGGTTCCTCCTTTTACCCGCAACTCAAAGATGTTTTTGCCACTTCTGTGTATATTAATAAGTTTGTGTGTATGCAAATCTGGGATTTGCATTTTCTTAGAAACTTTGGCACCACTAGTGTAAATATGTTTTGGCAGTATCATATTGTCAATAAAATTTCTACTTTTATCCAATAAGTATTTTATGTCACGCTTTCGCACATTTTCTGATTTATTATTTAATCAAAAGAAAAGAAAATTTAGTAGCACTTTAATCCCGAGTTAATGGGATTGGGGCGCTACAGTAATGGAACAAGATTAATTCTTACTAGGCTCGGAAATCATGTCCTAGAAGCAAAGATCATGACTGGCGCAAGCGCAGGAGAGATGGTATTAATTCCAAGATTGTCTATGACACCATCAGATTCAAAGATACCATTTAAGTTCCAACGCCGTCAATTTCCAATCGCAATTTTCTATGCAATGACTATCAACAAGAGTCAAGGTCAATCTTTGACAAATGTGGGTTTATTCCTGCGAAAACCGATTTTCAGTCATGGACAACTATATGTTGCCTTTTCAAGAGTCACAGATCGTAAAGGTCTTAAAATTTTAATTTGCGACGAAGAGAATAAAAACACCAGTACAACTGTAAATGTTGTTTACAAAGAAGTATTTCACAATTTATAACTTTAGGTATCAATAGTTTATTGTCCTAATGTTAGTGTAATGTTTATTTTGTAACTCATATCATTTACAATAGATGATTCCTATTTCATTTGTACTATATTATGACCACATTTGTCGTTACATTATGTCAACATTGAAGTTTATTGTAACTAAATAATTTAAATATGTAAACCAATATTTTTTTAACAGATATAAAATAAAAGAGTCTTACCCGTGCATCGCACGGGTGGACATACTAGTTCTACTAAAAGAAGGCTACACAAAAATAGGAAAAGACACATGTCGCTTCCACAAATTTTCGCCAAATTTTGAATTTATTTTAATTATTAAAAAAATATTCTTAAATACGTAGAGAGCCCCTAAAGAAGGGGAGCATCCACCTTCTTTTGTAAGTTCTCCTCCAATCATTTTTTTTCTTTCCTTTTTTTATCTTTTGCCTTTGAAATTTAAAAGTTTTTTAACTTTTCGTCTCAACTTGATTTTTCATAAGAAATATATCAAATTATTTCTCTTTTGACGATCTTCGATTTGACATCCATAATGCATATATTATAATTAAAATATTAATTTTTAAGTGTAAAATATCTTTTTAGAATAGTAATGATATATTTTGATTTTCTAAAAAAATGATATATTTTGATTTCTAAACATTTTTATATAAAATTAAAATGTGATAGAATTCCAAAAATGAATTTTTTTTAACCGATTGAAATATTTTGAAGATTAAAATTATTTACTTTAATTTTACCTTTTTTTTATCTTAATAATTTTTGGATGGTTTAAAGTATTTGGTTGAAAAAAATTCATAAAAAATACAAAATTTGTTAGGTTTACACTTTACAATAGGAAAAAAAGCTTAGATATATTTGATAAAGTGATTTGTTGATTGAATTAGTTTGCTTATTATTTTCTTCTATTTTGTGAAAAGAAAAATTATGTTAACTACAAAAATAATAAGTCGATTATTTTATTTGAACATGATATGATAATATAGTTTACCACTCATATACTTAAGTAACTAATATGGTTGTGGCTTCTTATACTAATATTATATTATTTAATATATGTGGCTTTCAAACGATAATTATTTGACATTGTTTTATCATTATATGCATATGTAATTATTACAACATGTGTAATGCACATTGAAATAACAGGGAAGAAGATGAATCGAATTCCAAGTGTGTGTTTATAATTTTACTTAAAATATTCAGCATAATCAGGTCATGCATTCAAATAATTGAATTAACAAAATTTATGAAAATATAATCGGTAGTTTCTATTTGTGATAATGAAATGTATTAAAGTAAAAATATAAAAAAAATTGAATAGTAAAAAATTATGAAAAGCTAACTGGTAGTTTCAATTTGTAATAATGCAATATATTACATGTAAAAAAAAACCCACATGTAAGAAGGAAGAAAGATTACTGGACAAAAAATAATCAACTGACGCTTTTATATTTTCAAATAATATATAAGCTGATAATTTCATTATTATTATTATTATTATTATTGTTGTTGTTGTTGTTGAAAACGTACTCATCTCGTGCATCGCACGGGTGGGCATCTAGTATACTAAAAGAGAAATCACTTGGACAAGTGACGATCTCTAAGCCATTTTGCCAAGTGGCATTTTCTCATAATTTTTGAAATACTACGCATATTATGCTAATTAAAATTTTAAAAATGGTTTGCTTAATTTCCCCCGAAATAGGCGTATATATAGTTATGTATATATTTCAGGATCTGATCATTTATGAACTTCACAGATACATCTGTAACAACAAATTTCGTGTATTGAATTAACAAACACAAAAACTTGTACAAATTAATTCTAATTGAATTGAAATGAGTAACTTTATGGGTAACAATCTCTATTCTTCAATCCTCTGATTCTTCTATTCGAATATTTTCTTTGAATTTGGAATTTCGGAGTAAAATCCGCTTCTTGATTTCCTCCGCCACTTTTGTTGTTTTTCAATAACGTTGTCCGAAGGCAGAACGGCTTGATTCCGGATTAAACGCTACTTCTCGATGAATTTGATGAAGAACGTCTTCGAATCTTCAAGAACTTTGAGTCTTCTGGATTTCTTGGAGTTCTTCCAATTCTTGAAGCTCTCAACTTGTGTTCTTTTTGAATGAAGAAAGGCTCTTATTTATAGGTGTAGGGGAGAGCTCTTTCCATATTTCATTTGCCACGTGGCGACATTTGATTGGCCACTCTTGATTTGATGGGCTTGGCCTGATTTGATTGGGCTAAGCCTGATTTAGTTGGGCTAGGCCTGATTTTGGTTAGGCCTTCTTGTTGGATTAGGCCCTTTTGACTTGATCGGGCCTTTCTTGATTTGATTGGGCCATCTTACTAAAATGTTGGTAGATAATTTATTTTGGCCCAAATTAAATATCAATTATACTATAACTTAGGAATTAATTTAATTAAATTCCCAAGACATGGATAGTATATTTTTTATTGATATTTAATTAATTTCCACGTGTCCTCATTTGATTGGACACAAAATTTATTCATCTACAAATGCACCCTCGCGATTTGTTCACGGACATCGAGCTTGAGTGAAGGAATTGCGAAATAAACTTGAACTACATTCTTTGAGTTGGACTATGTAGACTTGTGGACTTGATTTTTTTTAGAAATAAGCTCATGCAGAATCCACAATGAAGCCCATGATGCAATGAGGTTTATTTTTCATTGTATTTTCAACATCTTTGGAAACAACTCTTAGACCAAAATTGCTTCTTACGTGATTGGGGGTTCGCATGCAAAATCTGCAATTTGAGAGAAACAGCAGCACACCAATTCATCATTCCAATTCATCTTATGAAATCATGGGGCCCCACCAGAATTTCAAGCACATGCAAAGGTTTTGACTAATTAATTGCAAAGGGTTGGAGGAATAATTTCCTTCCAAGGCCACATCAAAGTTTGGCAAGTTTCCATATGCCTCCATTTTATTTGAGACAGTGGCTTGCTTTCGATAAGAGTAATAATGATTTCCCATAACTGCTGACAAGATTCTCAAAATATTTAAGAGATCTTTCTCAAAATTTTCGATGATTTCCTTAATTCTGCCGATCAGCTTGAACTTATAGCTATGAGCAACTTTCGTCATGAAATGATTATCTTTGGCCCAAGATTTCAGCAGAAAGGAAACACAATCTCTTCCTTCACAGAAATAGGATCTTTCCAATTTGAATGCCAACTGAACACTATAAAAGGGCATGCATGGTGCCCCTTCGTCAATTGCACCAATCCTTCGTCTTTTTCTCTTTTTTTTTTCTTCTTCTTCTTTTTTTTTTTATTATCTTTCTTTCCTTTTTGGTGACACTCTTAACGTATACTGCAGGTGCTCTTAGTTTGAAGGTGATAGCTTGGAGCGATCGATCAATTTCGACAAGGAATATGAAGCCAAAGTTATGATTACTTGTGGATGAGTTGTTGTTCGAAGAGATTGTTGCCGTTTAGGAGTTAATTGCTGAAGTACTCCTCAAAGGAATGCTTGTCGACCATGAATAGCCAACACCCCAAGACATTAATTCTCGTGCATCAAGACTCCCAAGACAGAAAAATGTTGTTGCTTTACCCGGAGAGCTCATGTTACTTTCCCTCGATTTCTTTCTTCGAAGAACCAGCCCACATAATACCTTTTCCATAAGAATTGACTTCAAGATGACTGAGTGAGATTGGTTGACTGGCTAGGAGAATCAGAGCTAGATCGAAGATGGAGCAACAATGCCTTGACTTGAATGGGAATTGGACCGACATGCTTGACCTGAAGAGTTGGACTCATCCTGGAGATATAAAGACAGACCCGTCATGAAGAGGTGGATTCATCTTGGAAATTGAAAAGGCAGACATGATTAGGAGAGACAGACAATCAAACTCAGCATGGAGAGACAAATTCATCTTGAATATTTGGAGAGGCGAACTCGACTTTTAGAAATGAACCCAACAAAGTCAACATGGAGCGAGAAATTCATCCCCCGACACCAAGAGGCGGACTTGGAGAGATGGACCATCAAGCTTGACGGGGAGAGATGCATCCTGTGAATATGAAGAGACATACTGGATTTGGGAGAGGCAATTTCATCTTGAAGCTTTGAGAGGCGGAGTCAACTTGGAGAGACACACCTGACATACTCGACTTTGGAGAGGCGATGTCATCTTGAAGCCTTAAGAGGCGGAGTCAACTAGGAGTGGCACACTTGACATATTCGACTTGGGAGAGGCAATGTCATCTTGACGATCGAAAGGGCAACTTGACCTGAAGAGATTCAAATGACTCGATGCCGTTCCTCAACATAAGTTGGAGTGGAGATCCAAAGACTTGGCATGACACATAAGAGACCTGGAGCGGCATGCTAATGATTTTTGAAAGCCAAAGACTTGTAGATTTGCAATGGAAGAGCGGTTTGGGGCTACTTCAAAGTTGCGCAGTCAAAGCTGATAAAGTGAATGACGAAGACTTGGTGCTTAGGACGTGAACTTGAATTTGAAGCGGTGGAGAAACTTCACTTGAAGAGCGGCAAGAGCGCTGAGGTGTCTTGAATTGAAAAGCCTTGTAGACTTGACGTACTCAACGAATGATTGTAATGATTTGAGTTTGGAGACGATGCATATGAGTTGTTTTTCTCTCTTTGCAATTTTTCAAGTTTTATTTGTTTCTTCATTGCCTTTGAATTTTGATTTTTCCTTTATTCTTCTGTTTGCCTTGGCTAACTTAGAAAAGAGAAAACACAATTTATGACTAAACTTAGAAAATACCTAAGCTGCCTATGTACCTCTTTTGAGGAGGATCAAGTCAAAACGTAGTTCAATTTGCCACTTTTGTGTTTGATTTTTTTGGGGGGTGCCGTGCACAGTTTATACTCATGCGGGCCAGGAGTGACTATTCTTTATCCACTTTAGCCAAAGTGGGGTAAGTTAACATTTTTACCACATACTTTACCTTTGGTGGTTGCCGTGCACAATTTATACTCATGCGGGCCAGGAGTTGTTTTTTTTTTTTAAGTTCTTTTTTTTTTTTTTTTTTTTTCTTTTTGGCATCAGGCTCAAGCGTAGTAGCGTTTCAAAAACTTCCCATTTATGGGACCAACTCGTACGCCGTCTTCAGAGATCAATTTGTAGGCGCCATTTGTGTAGACTTCTTTCACCACATATGGTCCATCCCACCTTGACACGAACTTGTTTCCAACTCGATGTGTAGTAACAATGGGTCTTCTCACCGCAAGCACCAAATCACCGACCTGGAAGGAACGTGACCATACTTTCTTGTTGAATGCTCTAGAAAGACGAGCTTGGTAGCACTCAAGTCTTTGTTGCGCTTCTAACCTTTTCTCATCAAGGGCCTCTAACTCATCAAGGCGTAAGTGCGCATTCTCCTCCTCGGTCAACCCTTCTTGCATAGCTACCCGAAGAGAAGGAATTTGTTTCTCCAAAGGGATTACTGTTTCCACACCATACACCAAAGAGTACGGGGTAGCTTGAGTTGGTGTTCTGTAAGTTGTTCGGTAAGCCCAAAGTGCTTCTCCGATCCTCTCGTGCCAATCTCGCTTTGACTTCCCAATGACCTTCTTTAGTAGATTGCACAGTGTCTTGTTAAATGCTTCGGCGAGTCCATTGGCGGCCGCGTTGTACATTGATGATTTCCTTTGTTTAAAATCAAACTTCTCACAAAGTTTATCAATCAAGCTATTGCTAAAGGCTTTTCCGTTGTCAGTGACCATGTAGCGAGGAACTCCATATCGGTAGATGATGTTGATGCGGATGAAGTCTGCTACATTTTCTTTTTTCACTTCCTTCAAAGGCACTGCGTCTGCCCATTTGGAAAAGTAATCCATTGCAGCCAAAATGTACAAGTGACCTGCAGAAGACTTTGTCAAAGGCCTAACTACATCCAAGCCCCAAGCATCAAATGGCCACGAAGCAACAGTCGGATGCAAAGGTTCAGGCGGCTGGTGAATGAGGTTTGCGTGGAACTGGCATGCTTGACATTTCTGGGCATAGTCTATGCAGTCTTTTACCATTGTTGGCCAATAGTAACCCATCCTCTTTATTCGAAAATGTAGCTTTGGGCCCGATTGATGGGCGCCACAGATGCAAGAATGAGCTTCCTCCATGGCTCGAATGGCTTCATCATCGCCTAAACACCTCAAGAAAACTCCATCAAAAGAACGCCTGTAAAGTGTGCCCTTAAAATAAATGAAGCGAGGAGCACGACGTCGGATATCAACTTTTTGCCTTGGATCACTTGGTAACTTCTCATACTTAAGGTAATCAACGAGAGGTTGTCGCCAATCCTCTTTCCCAATCTCAAATACTTCCACAATATGGCTTCCTTCCTCATCGTGGCCTTCATCTTCAAAAATTGGCGGTATGACCCATCTTTGGCATATTGGCACGCGAACTTCACCTTCCGGTATGGCTATTGCGGCTGCAAGTTTTGCTAAAGCATCGGCTTGTTTGTTTTCTTTTCTCGGCACATGTAACATTTCCACATCATCAAGCTAAGCTACAAGCTTTCGGGCGTAATTGAAATATGGAAATAACTCTGGCTTCTTAACCTCGTAATCACCAAGCACTTGATTGATCACCAACTTAGAGTCCCCATACACTTTGAGATGCAAATGCTTTGCATCAACTGCCATTTCTAGTCCTAGGATGAGCGCTTGGTATTCAGCGACATTGTTGGAGCAATTTTCGGTTAGCGTAAAAGAGTATGGCAACACGTCTTCGTCGGGTGTCACGAACACAACCCCGGCACCGGCCCCTTCTCTGTGGGATGCTCCGTCAAAATACATGCTCCATGGAGGAGAGATTTCAATTGCCAACACATCTTCATCTGGTAGATCATCAGATAATTCCCACTCGGCAGGGATGGGGTGATCAGCTAAAAAGTCTGCCAAGACTTGTCCTTTAACCGCCTTTTGAGGGACATATACAATCTCGAATTGTTGCAGCTGGAGGTACCACCTTGCAAGTTTATCAGAAAGAACCGGTCTGGACATGACATACTTAAGCGGATTTGCCTTTGAAATAAGACGAACAATATGAGCTTGAAAGTAGTGCTTCAGCTTTTGAATTGCGAATATGAGAGCCAAACATATCTTCTCAATGGGCGAATACTGAGCTCATTCGGTGTCATCATTCTACTCAAGTAGTACAAAGCACTCTCTTTTCCAACATCATTTTGTTGTGCCAGCAAGGCTCCGACTGAACGCTCTTGGGCAGCGATGTAGATGATCAATGGTCGACCAGGTACTGGCGCGACTAGCACGGGCGGTTTCATCAAATAGGCTTTGATGCTCTTGAAAGCATTGCTACATGCTTCATCCCAATCGAACGGAGTACCTTTCTTCATGAGACGGCTAAAAGGCTGACATCGACCAGCTAAGTTTGAAATGAATCTTCGGAGGTAAGCAAACTTTCCTTGCAAACTTTTAAGTTCGTGAATGTTGCGAGGCTCGGGTATCTTTAGAATTGCATCAATCTTCGCCTGCTCTATTTCAATGCCTCGGTGGCGAACAACAAACCCAAGAAACTTTCCCGAAGTAACTCCGAATGCACATTTAAGTGGATTCATCTTTAGTTGATATCTTCGTAGGCATTCGAAGACTCTTCTTATGTCACAAAGATGATCTTCTCTCTTCTTAGATTTTACCACCAAATCATCCACGTAACACTCCACGTGCTTATGGAGAATGTCATCAAAGATTTTCTGCATTGCCCTTTGGTATGTCGCACCGGCATTCTTCAAACCGAAAGGCATCACCTTATAGCAATATATCCCTTTTGGGGTTCGGAATGCTGTGAGTTCTTCATCCTTAGGCGACATACGAATTTGATTATACCCAGATGATCCATCCATGAAGGATAAAGCTTCATGGCCCGTTGTAGCATCAATCATAAGTTCGGCGATAGGCAATGGAAAGTCATCCTTCGGGCATGCTTCATTTAAGTCTCGGAAGTTAACAGTTAACACAAACTCGTATTTGACCATTCTTCTTCCTCATTGGGACAATGCTAGAGATCCACGTAGGGTACTTAACTTCACGAATAAACCCCACTTCAATAAGTTTATTCACTTCAACTTCAATCAAGGGAACTAACTCCGGTCGGAATCGACGTTGAGCTTGTTTGACAGGTCGTGCCCCCTTTCTTATTGATAACTGATGAACTGCCACTTTTGGGTCTAGACCCGGCATCTCTTTGTACGACCATGCAAATACATCCTTGAATTCGTGTAGCAGCTCAATATATTCTTGCTCTTCCTTAGTTTTCAGCAAGGCACTTATGAAGATAGGTCGTGGTTCGTCAGTTGTGCCCAAATTAATTTCCTTCAACTCATCAACAGTGGCTTTGATGCCTTCTTCCAGTTCAAGTGGAGCTTCCTCAACATCTTCCTCTTGTACTGGAATGTCTTCACAAAGAGTTATGTGATTTGATGATGCCACTTGTTCATTGACTTCTTCAGGACTTCTGAAATCTATGCGCGTTCTTGTCTGTCAGTTCCTCTGTCTCACTCGGACAATTCGCATGGTGTTATTCACTTCAGTGATAAGCCCTCTCTCAATCAGCAAAGCAATCTCTCTTTGTTGGGTACTTTCAACATTTTGAGAAGTTGTGTGGTGGATGCTAGCATTAACAAAGTTTGAGGAAGCCACACTTTCTATATCCTCCTCTTCGTTGCCTTGAACGCGAGTCAGAATCACAGTCTGCATTTTAGTCGTCAAAACGCTTCCGCATGATATGGTCAAGGTAGTGCGACGTTTCATTCGGGAGGGAATTGAGCTATGGAGTTTCTGAAAAGGTCCCTTGGTGACTCTCAACCTTCGGCGGCTATTTCTCCTACCCATTCGAAGTGGGCCAAGCCTATCAAAGACGAAGACCCGTTTCACTTTCTTGCCATGTTCATCAAATGTGTCTTCTGTTGATGAAGCCTCATCTTCCATGATGTAGTTCGTACTGGCTCTCTTAATTGCAATGCGAATGGGACTTCCAGAGACATATCCCAAACCCTTTTTGGTGCTTTTGACAGTATATCCACTTTTCTTCAACATTATTTGAGTTGCATTAAGTCCATACTCTGACTGGCTAGGGGCTTTGGGAGTTAGTTTCCGTAACTCAGAGCTTCCTTGTGGATCATATCCAGCTCTAACAAGAAGCTTGAAAGCCTTCGGGTCATAACATTTGGTGACTTCGGATTTAAGCAATCCTCCATGCTCCGTTTTAGCACCTTGAACTGGACGGACGAACCCTTTGGGTGGTGGCAGAGAAGGCTTGCTTGCATCAAGCTTTGTCAAAGGTAGTGTTAAATCCTTTAGCACCTCGATTCCCTCGCGAGGTTGCTTGCCTTTATCACGACTAGCAGTAGGTGTGTCCTTATTTTCTTTGACACGATCATCCTGAGATTTCTCTTGCACAAGATCTTCCTTAGGTCTCACAATTTTTGCATCTTGAAAATAATACTTAGCATCAGCATAGTATGATTCCGCCTCGGTGAAAGGCTTAGCATCGCCCACCACTGTCTTCACAGTTCCCTTCTGGCAGTATTTGAAGCATTGATGTAAGGTGGATGGGATTACTCCATTCTCGTGAAGCCACGGGCGTCCCAAAAGCATATTGTATGATGTCTTGGCATCTATGACATGGAAGAGTACATTCGAGACCATTTCTCCAATCAGCAACTCCAGCATGATGGTGCCAAGAGCTCTTTGTCCCTCTAGGTTGAACCCTTGAATCATCAATCGGCTATTCGAGAGTTCGTCTATGGAGACCTCCAATTTCTTCAGTATTCACCAGGGTAAGATGTTAACCCCCAAACCTCCGTCGATAAGATTCAATTTATCGTTTGCTCACGGGTATATCCAGCAATGAACAGCGGTCGGTTGTGGGATTGTGAACCGAGCAACAAATCTTCATCAGTGAAACTCAATGCTGAGCTGGAGTCATCATCGCTATTGCAAAATCCGATTCCGGATTGACACACTTCGTTCTTTTCTCCATTAGTTGTATAACATGAGATGTTATTGCTACCGCCATCATTGTTAGCAGTGATGAAATTTCCGACCGCCTCACTTTCCTCCAACAAGATCTTCCCTTGTCGAGCTAACTGCAAAACTTTCTCTTTGAATATGAAGCAATCTTCGATGGGATGCCCTACTAAGCGATGGTATTTGCAGTACTTCGGATCATCAGTTCGTCCAGCTTCTTCTGGCCGCTTCATTTCTGGCAGTTCGATGAGGTTTTCTTTGACCAGATCATCGAATATTCCAGAGACGTCGGAGTCCAAGAACTGGTAAGTCTTTTGTTGCATCTCTTTTAAGGTTGGCCTCTTCTGTCCCCCTATCTTGTGGAGTATTCTTTCCTTTGTCATCCTTGATGTCTTCCATTCTCCGAAACTTAATAGGCATTGAACTAACAACCATTGTCTCTTTGGCTTGCCCTTTGCCGAAGGGTTTTCCTCCTTTCTTAACTTCTTGCTTATCTTTGAACTTGCGAGACTCATAAACTGGAGGCCCCTCAACTCCGACTTCAGCCATGCTCAGTTCCATGTCATGAGCTCTGGTCGCCAGCTCTTCAAATGTCCTTGGTCGGATTCCTTGGAGGATGTACCGAAGACCCCATTGCATTCCTTGGATGCACATTTCAATGGCCGAAGTTTCAGACAGCCGATCCTTACAGTTGAGACTTAGATTTCTCCATCGATTGATGTAATCGATGACAGACTCATCTTTCCACTGACGAGAATTCGTCAACTCGATCATGCTCACTGTCCTCCTGGTGCTATAGAAGCGGTTGAGGAATTCTTGCTCCATCTGGTCCCAGCTATCTATGGAGTTGGCTTCTAGGTCTATATATCAGTCGAATGCATTTCCCTTTAATGAGCGAACAAATTGCTTTGCCAAATGATCACCATAAGTCCCGGCGTCGTTGCATGTTTCGATGAAATGGGCAATATGTTGTTTAGGGTTGCCTATGCCATCAAATTGCTGGAACTTAGGAGGTTGGTAACTTATTGGCATTCTTAGACTGTCGATTCTCTGAGAGTATGGTTTGCTGTAAGTTAGGGATGATTTAGGCGTCCCATCAAACTTGTCTTTGATGGTTCCTAAAATGATCTCTTTCAATTGGTCTACATGGACCAAACCATCAGCGGAGACTAGCAGTTCGTTCAAAGATTTCTCCTTCTCAAGTGGCGGATGATGATGCCTTGCAGAATCCTCAGCCTCATCTTAGTCCTCCATAGGTTCTTTTCCAGGAGCGCGACTTGTATCGCCGTTATCAGCTTTGCTCATCAGCTTTTCTATCCTAGAGTCTTGCTCTTGGACATGTCTCGTAAGGCCTTCAATTGCTTTGGTTAAGCTTAGGAGTTGTTCCTCCAGAGTTGAACTATTTGTCATCATCACTGGAGCAATGTCGGGAGTGGATGAAGAGCTTGATGTGGAGCGAGGAGTGGAACATGTAGAGTTGTCCTTTTCATTTTTATTGCTATCAACAATGTCTGGCACTGGCTTCTCGACAGCTCCAGGTGAATTGGTTCTCTCTGAAGATGGCAACGATTGTGACTGTCTCGACATACTCCTTGTGACGACGTTGACATTTGCAGTTGGAGAGCTTGTTGCAGCGATCTTCGTCAGCGTGATCTTATGAGGCGCCATAACACTATCTTCTGTTGTTGGTTGAAGAGAAGAGATGAGAGGTAGAGATGTCCCACCGGGCGTGCCAAATTTGTAACAACAAATTTCGTGTATTGAATTAACAAACACAAAAACTTGTACAAATTAATTCTAATTGAATTGACATGAGTAACTTTATGGGTAACAATCTCTATTCTTCAATCCTCTGATTCTTCTCTTCGAATATTTTCTTCGAATTTGGAATTTCGGAGTAAAATCCGCTTCTTGATTTCCTCCGCCACTTTTGTTGTTTTTCAATAACGTTGTCCGAAGGCCGAACGGCTTGATTCCGGATTAAACGCTACTTCTCGATGAATTTGATGAAGAATGTCTTCGATTCTTGAAGAACGTCTTCAAATCTTCAAGAACTTTGAGTCTTCTGGATTTCTTGGAGTTCTTCCAATTCTTGAAGCTCTCAACTTGTGTTCTTTTTGAATGAAGAAAGGCTCTTATTTATAGGTGTAGGGGAGAGCTCTTTCCATATTTCATTTGCTACGTGGCGCCATTTGATTGGTCACTCTTGATTTGATGGGCTTGACCTGATTTGATTGGGCTAAGCCTGATTTAGTCGGGCTAGGCCTGATTTTGGTTAGGCCTTCTTGTTGGATTATGCCATTTTGACTTGATCGAGCCTTTCTTGATTTGATTGGGCCATCTTACCAAAATGTTGGTAGATAATTTATTTTGGCCCAAATTAAATATCAATTATACTATAACTTAGGAATTAATTTAATTAAATTCCCAAGACACGGATAGTATATTTTTTTATTGATATTTAATTAATTTTCACGTGTCCTCATTTGATTGGACACAAAATTTATTCATCTACAACATCGCCTAATTTATAATTTATAATAATTTTTTATCTGATCTTAAAAGAAATTTATAATTTATCCATATATATTATTTTATTTAAATTGTTATGCAATTCATGTCCTCCTTTACTATTAAAGGAGAATCGCAGGTACGTGGCGCAATATCCTTTATCTAAATTCCTTAAAAATAGCTTCATATTGTTCTGCCACGTGTCCTTCTCATTTTTCCCTTTTTTTCAACCTCCATCATTTGACATAAAAAATTGTCGCTATATTTTGTTTTTTTATTTGATTTTTTCAGTTCTGGCAGATAAATCTCTATCAGATTCTTTTCAAATATTTTAAATTAACTATTCCTATTTATTTGGGATGCCAACCTCCTTCCTGTATCATGTTCTCCACGAATTTCTCTTTTGTACCAACTGTTGTATTCAAATTGCAAGTTAATCTCCACATAATTTTTTTTTTTTTGCAATTTTCCTTTATGGCTCCTTTTATCGCCACCCGATCGTTTAATCACACCAATTCGGTTTGCTGCTACTCCCTATTACCAAACCACTGTTTTTCAGTCACACCATTCGAGGTCACTCGGCCACCGCCATTAACGTTTTTTAGCCATACCTTATCAATTGGTTGTCAATGCAAGCTCGAATCTCATCATCATATTGTTTGTGTTTAGATGAAGGACATCAACAACCTCATGGTGGTACCTAGCCTCCTCTGACATTAAATTATAAGTTTACGCAATTGGATAACATAATCTAGAATACAATATTAACTTCATTAAGATGGTTGTGCAATATTCTTTGTGTGGCCTAAAACTCATGGCTGCTTTATGACGACGCCTTTTTCGACGATATGTATATGACAAAGATGATGGACATAGTAATTTAACTATAAATATTCTATATAGGTATTTAAAAACATATTGTTTGTTAATTTGTTTACAATTTTGGTCATTTATATTTTGTACCTACTTTGTTTCTGTCCTGATTTATTCTTTTGTTACATTATTATAATATTTTTTTTCATATGAAGTTACTTAAGTACTACCTCGGTTTTTTTTAGATGTTTTTTTAGCTGTTATACTTTGTTTATAAATAGTGGTTCTTTTAACTTTTCTTCTACATTTTTTCCAATAGTACTCCTATAATTACTCCTAAAAAAACTCTAATTATCTAACTTACCATATCTATATAATCTAATTAAGAACTTAATTGTCTATTTTTGTAATTCTTAATTTCCTCATTCAAACCTAAAAGAACATCTAAATAAAAAACGGAGGTAGTATATTTTATTGTTATTGATAAATATAATTAACAAAGAAAGGTATGAGAATCTCCATATGTGACTGAAGAGAAATAACATATTGATAAAATTATCAATGTTGTATACAGAAAGGTTTTCATTCAATTAAAAAATGTAATGTAGTGCATTTTCTTTCCATTATACTATACTTTGCCACAATCATGCAATATTATTATTTAGAAGGAAGTTATGTCCCGTGCATAGCACGGGTGCACATCTAGTTTAATATATGGTCCACTATGTACAAGTTAATATATACCCACGATCAAAGTAAATCTATACAAACTTGCCCATATAATTTAAAGATAGTCAGAATTTTATTCTCCTGTATGTCTGCTACATATATCCATATATCACTTCATACGCAATAAACGTATAATCGCAATCAGAAAATTTTCTATACACCTTTGTTGCAAATTTCTTCCAGAAATTCTTCTGTATACCTTAGCTAAAAAATAAAGTTGTACGAAAAAGTGAAACGGCGACTGTTATACGAGACGATCACTTTGAACTGACGACATTCAAGGTATATCCACTATTGCAACTGTTTTAAATTTTAAACTTAGGAATAGCATTATCATTAATACTTCATGTTTTACTATCAAATTAATCTGATTTTTTCTATCATGATTACCATGTGTTACTTATGAATACTGACCGAACATCAATATATTTTATTAAAATATCGAAATCACATATTTATTGTCTTTTATCTTTGATCTGCTTTAATTTCTTTGTAATTAGTGATTTGCTTTGATTGTGTTTTTACATTTAATGGATTTTGAGATTTTATGATGGTTTCGTTAATTGACAACAAAATGCCGTCTATTTTTTTGTTTTTTTTTGCATTTATACAGATTTGTACAAATATATCTCTTTGCAATGGATCCTAACAAGAGAAAGACAAAAACTTGTATGTGACCGTCACACCGAAAAAATATCACTTTTTGTGGTAAAAGTAAGATCTAAAAGTCCGTCGGTGAAAATTATGACAAATCGGTGACATGTTGCCAACATAAATTATCCTAAAAATCTGACATAATTGTGCCGACAGAAATGTTGTCGGTACAACAATCCGTTAGTATTTTGCAACTACAATCCGTCGTTAATTTGTCGAAAGTTGCCCACCAAATTGTCTGTCGTGACTTTTTATATCACTAGTCAATCGGAAGTTTCCGACCACATTATCCGTCGACAATCTTTTTTATCGCTTATTTTGTCGCTAATTGTTAAAAGTTTAGTTGTTATTTTGTCATTATTTAGTCGGCAAGTAGCTATAGATTTTCAATAGCTCAATTAATATTTTTCTTTCGTTATTCCGTCTGTAAATATTCAATTTTTATTCTTTTTAATTATTGGTGTTCTGCCTTTTTTCAATATATATAAAATACTCCAGAAAACTAATTAGAAATTGTAATGTACCGAAAATTATATCTATCTATTTAAAACTAAATTATTATTTTACATGCTAAGGTAACTAATTTAAACATTTATACTTTATATTATATTTTATTTTCAAGTTGTGCCTTGATATTTATTTTTAACACTGAAAATGAAATAAAAATATTATTATCTAAACTGAGCCTAAAATCTTATTTATAAATATTCGGGCCTAAGCTAGTTAGAAATTTTAAGGCAATAGCGGACCCTATTAGTTGCTAGAAAGTACTTATCCTTACTCCAAATTCAAGTATAGAAGCCCTGTTACGTATTTCAAGTCCAACTGCTTACCCAAAAATCTGATTTTATGATATCTCAAGTTCAAGTTAGTTTAAGTGTTTTTATTTGAGCTCAGTCCGCAAAAAATGTGTAATACCTGGTACTTGTACATATTATTATTTAATCAAAAATATTACATTTTCTAATATATTTACTCATTTACTGATTTATTAAATTATGGTCAACCCATTATAATTTCAACTCAAAGTTGGGCCTATGGCCTAACCCAATTCAATTTGACTCGATGAATATTCTCAAACTCAATTATATTAAGAATCATTGTTTACTTATTTACAAATTTATTTTAAACTCAATGTCACATTTAAAAAATGATTTAATATATTTCACTC
Organism: Ajuga chamaepitys; assembly: GCA_958295605.1. Lineage (NCBI taxonomy): Eukaryota > Viridiplantae > Streptophyta > Magnoliopsida > Lamiales > Lamiaceae > Ajuga > Ajuga chamaepitys. The sequence goes on along the minus strand of OY282508.1, from coordinate 20,244,648 downwards.
TCATTTCATTGTTAAACCAACTAGATGTCAAAAGTTGTTACTTGGATCTCATTAGGGATGCTCATTTCATGCATTCATTATCTAATTAAATCAGCCTAGTCCAATTGCTAGTAGCTGGTATGTTGACTGTATTGGCCCTTTTATGAGCCCAAAAGAAAGTTTATATTGAGGAATTTGAGTAATACATGATTTCTAAATCTTTGCAACCTATAAGATAGGACTAATCAATAACTAAATTCTATCAACTCCTTTTTAACCTAATCAAACATCAGTCATATATAATCAATCTTCTGAGGAAAGGTCCAAAGATTTTTTTTTTATAATATCATGGCCGTCGTCTTCTACATCCAGGAATGGGGCCAACATCTCCAATCTGCTAAATTTTCAACCCATCAACCCCTTTCAGTTACAACCATAACTAGCCTTATAAGTAGCAACAACAAGTCTGTGAATCACAGACCCAGAAAATTATAAATTATCCTCTTCATTTGTGGAATTCTATCCCCGTTAAGCCTCCACCCTCAAGTTCATTTGCAGCCAACAAATTCATTTAACGGTGTCAAGTTCTTAACTCTCTTTTACAAAATTAGATCAATCTTGTTATACTTTTCGGCAACCCGCCGCTTTCTCCGGCAACCCTGAATCTTTGCCTCATAAAAATCAAATGCTTTAATAATCTTATATTCGTACTTGAAGTTGTAGCCTTGGGAAACCCATTGTCCTTGTCACATCTTTCCATCACCAGTTTACGATTCAAATCGGTTAATAAGGTGAAAAGGGGAGGTGTGTATGTGTGTAATTTTGTGTGTCGGTGTGTGTGTGAGTCGTGTTTCTCTGCGCGCGCGCGCGTGTGTGTGAGTCGTATGTGGGAATTGTGAAATTCAGTGTGTGTTGTGTGCAAGAGTGTGTGTGAGTGCATCTGGTAATTTAGTTGCGTGTGCGGTTTTGAAGAAGGTGAAGAGAGAGATAAAGTATGATTGTGTGTGCATGTTGTTGTACCTACAGAAATGATAGGAGAGAGAATGAATTATTATAAGTCTAGTGCTCATTAATCCCACTGGTTCAGGAATCAATGATCTATGAATTGTATAAGTCTTACTTTTAATACTCGGCTGCTTCTTTAAACTGCCACATTCTCCGCTTTCGCTGTGGAATTAGTAATCCAAGATCACTTGATATCGCTCATACAAAAACGGCATCACTATCTACAAACTACATATGAAGTTTCGTACAAAACTAGTTATCTAATTCTTTTATCCCGATGGATCTAAGAATTAAAACATAGTTTATCGTCAAAGTCCTTCATATCATAAGATGACATCAACTAGCACAAAAATATACTCTTCTATATTTTTTAGAATATGTAAGATTATCTACCTATATTGCCAATATGTAAGACAGTCATTTCACATTATTCAAAAAATTATAGAGCACTTCAAGAACATAGACATTTGATTAAATTCGTGAAAGAACTCTATTGGTCTGCATCTTACATGCATTTGACCATTTTGGATAAAACCACCTTAATTCATCTCATAGAAAACTTCTATAAGATTACAGAGGAGTTGGTATACATAAATTTGGTCTATGATACTCTTCCAATGGTCAAAGTCTAAAAGCGTCATAACTGACAAGATTAACCTGAGAAACTTCCTTATTTAGTGATGAAGATCTAAAGACTCCTACACGAAATAAGTCGAAAATTTCTCACTTCATCTTAACTATGAAATTTTCCTAATTGACTAAAATTTAATACTCCTTCCATCCCACCTTATCTTGCACACTTTTCGTTTTCGTCCATCCCAGGCAAACTTGCACGCCCCTTAAAAAGGAAAGTTATAACAAAATCTACACCCTCAAAATCTCCACCCTCAATCTACCTTTGAAAAGTCAACAAAATTCCAAAAAATAACTTTTCTTAGTATTTGTGCCAACCCCTCTGTGCAAGATAAGGTGGGGCAGAGGGAGTATTATACTCCCACTATTATACTCCCATTACTCTATCAAACTCTTCTACTAACTCTTCTACTCGTTTATCAGTGGATGTATCATTTTGAACATTTTACATCTCCCACCGAATCTAACAAGTAAGAATTGTTGATTTTGTAAATTTAACTGAGTATGTTCAGTGCGGAACTCTGGACTTGATAAATTAGGAAACTATTTTCCTGTATCTTGTCCAAAAATCTATACTTTTTAATTCACATCCTTCCATACTCTCGTCCTATAAGATGATGACATTTGTCTTCACAAAACCTTCTTATCCAGGACTCTGTGGAAACACATACTTTCTTACTATGTATAACAATGTCTAGTTACTTCAACCCAAATCACACCAAAACTTTTGAGGGGTACTTGGTGGGTTCGAATAATAATTCCCATGAATGATACATGAAGACTTCTATCACATTACAATTCAAAATAAAAATACATGCATGTAGAGATTCTATCTTCAATCAATTTGAAGAACATATCATCCTAGCATATAAATTTTGCTTAATTAGTAAACTAGACTAAGTTTCACAACTCATTAATCTCATTAGTAGTTCTCCAAAATTGATATATGAAGACTTCTTAGTCACATTACTATGTTAAAGGAAAATTACATGCTTATAAAGATTCCATCTTCAGGAAATTGAAGAACGTCTCATTCTAGCATATAAACTTTGTTTAATTAGTAAACTTAACTAAGTTTCAATATTCATCAATCTTATTGGTAGAAATAACTTGTGCGATTTATCTGATGCAATGTATTGCAAGTTTTCAATTTTTGTTAAGATATTTAGGGCATTATTAGACCATTCATCACAAACACCACCATTATTTAGACATAGTGTTAATTCATTTATCAAAATAATTATAACAACTTTGTTTAAATAAAATAGTATAAAATTTAATTTCTACCACGTTTGAGATGATAATAACAATGTCCTAAAATTCTTTTACTAAATAAAGAGAACACACCAATCAACTTTTGCAAACCTACTACATTTGTGTTAACCTTGGAAGACTCTACCTTTTCAGTGAGTTTCCTTTGGAAAAGGAATCCACGCAATCATTAATTGGCCCGAATTCTACTAAATGATCATATAATCAACCATTAAACATGACTCAATGAAATTACTTTGCATTTTAAATGCTTGGTAATCTGGTAATTAGTTTTCCAATTACCCTTCTTCCCACAAGGAAACAAGTCTCTTTTTGCTTCATTTCTATCTTGACTCCCTTTGCACTTTATTGAGAATTTTCTGGATTTTGACTTAGTCTTGTCTACTGACTTGAACAATGTCAATCCATAAAAAACTAACAACTAATGCACCACCATATTTGGTCTGATGAACATTCTCAGCACTTCTGAGCTCCTTTGTCAATTTACTCAATGACATGTTTAGCTTAAAGCTAAATTTGAATTCCGAGAACATCTTTAGGAGTTTCTAATTCCATGTCAACCTGAATCTCCAATTGATTCAGCCCCTAAAACCTCAACCATGCTAATCCGTATGATCATTGCAAGCATACAATCTCCCACCAGCGCCTAAGTTTCATGTGCATGTTCATACTAGAGACCAGATAATAGTCAGAAAAAAATTTCCCATCCAAATTTGAACATCTTATGAAGACTTATGGTTCTTGGTAATTTCCATATTCTAATGTCTTCGCTGCAGTACATTTGAGATTAATCTCAAATGTAGCAACAAATTACCACATTAGAATAAATTTACCTATCATATGCCTCCAAATGTTCAATATTGGACTCTACATCAAGTGCAATGGAAAATAGTCCAGTCAACACAAACTTTGATACTTTTCAGCGAGAAAGATATTAAATAACATTTCAACCAATAAATTTTTCTCCCACTAGTTGACTGTCAAACAAAACTTTGCACAGTGAATTTTTAAGACATTTTGCCAAATTAAATAAATCTAACATGAACATGCATGATAGATAAGTAACAAGCAAACAAATAAACTAATTTAATGAGTAGACTCAATAAACTACTACATTATGCGACGACCTAAAACCCCAAGATCGGACATACACCTCTATAAGAGGAATGAATGTTGATTTATGGCTAGGCTGTGATACTCTCACTAAATCCAATATAATCTTCATCTCATGCTATAATGATTTTGTATCGCATTATTTTGACCATCAATAATATTATTTGGATATTCTATAGGAAGTCCTCACAATATTTTTGATTTAAGTGTATAACACATATATTGATAATTTTTAAGTCCGTAAATTAACTATGGTACCTATAGGGAAACACATAATAAATTCATGCTTAAAAACTTACCACCGCAAACTCAATCAAGTAACTGAAAATGATGCAATTCTCCTATAGGGAGACCAAATATATTGGCACGAGACAAATACATTTTTCTACTTATGAGCTGTCATCTAATGAACTCAATTCAGTAATCGAAACAATGCAACCCTCCTATTTGGAGACTAATTAAATGGCACGAGACATACATTTTTCTTAAATGTTTATTAAAATAATTCAATCTGGAAACCGAAACAGTGAAACCCTTCTATGGGGAGGAACAAACATATTTTTACTAATGAGTATTATATATACGGGCCCAATCTAGTAATCGAAACAGTGCAGCTTTTCTTCAGGAAGACCAATTAGATTGGCACAAGACATACACATATTCTTACTAATGAGGGCTAATAGGGGAGGTCGTGGGTTCATTTGAAAAATGGACCCTCACACACTTAATATTTTTATTGAGGAAAATTTGGGATTTTAAACTGATTAATAATATCAAAACCATTTTAAAATAATTCTATTATTAATCGACATATTTATTATCTATCTAATTTGGAATTAGAAAATAAATGTATCAACTATGCATGACAATATAACACTTAGAGCGATGTACATGCGATTCTACATGACATATTATATGAATGACATTTAATCTACAAATAATTAAAGCAGTAAAGCAATAATTAAAAACTTGAACAATTTATGGCCCCGTCCTAGACACAAATTACAAAAAAAAAAATTGAATTTCTCAATTGAGCCACAAGTCGGCTCAACTCTTCAACCTCCATTTGCAACTTATCTTGGTCTAGGTAGATCTTTGTGCTGGCTCTTGTACCTGATTTGTCTGGCCAAAACTGATTCTCCAGCTACAACTTATCTTGGTCTAGGTAGATCTTTGTGCTGATTCTTGTACCTGATTTGTCTGGCCAAAACTGATTCTCCAGCTGATTTGTCTGGCCAAAACTAATTCTCCAGCTCAATGCCTAAGTCCAATTTATCCGACCCAAATCTCCAAAATTAAAAATCCATCTGACTCTCTAATGATTTCCCCGGCCCAACTCTTAAGTCCAAATCAAAATAAAATTATTTGTTTTTTGTCAATATTGATATTCAACTTGAACAAATTAATTATATATTCAAATCAATCAATATTTCTAGTCCATAAATAATTTTATATCTAATTTCAATTTTCTGGTCCAAATTTCCAAGTAATTGAAATTCATTTTACTTTCTAATTGATTTCTTGAACCCATTTCTTGAGTCCAAATCATAATTGTAAGCCAAAAATTCAACTTTACTAGACCCATCAAAATCATAAAATTTTCTATTAATACGTTTAGCCAATATTGAAGTCAAACTTGAATTGATTTAATATCACATGACCAATAATTTAACAATTTTAATTCAGTTTTGATATTTCGATCAAAATGTCATTTTTCTAGCAACTCATCAATTTAATTTTATGTAGGCCTCAATCAAAAATTATTTCGCCTATGGACAAGTCTTGTCCCTGCCAAAATAAAACCCATTTGATTAGCTCAATTAAAACTAAATTTATAGGGTCCAAAATAACTTATTTTGACTTTATTTATAAAGTTCAGCAGCCCAAAATAAAAGGTTGTCCAATAGATGACCCTGAGCTCATTCCTTTAAACAAGATACTGGCCCAATATATCATTCTAACCCATTTAGCAACTGACTTGGCCCTTAAGCCCAACCTGATCTGTGCCAACTCTGAGTTGACTCAGTCTGCTACCTGAGTTGACTCGGTTCAGAACCGAATTGACTCGCTGAAACCCTAGTTACATCCCAAGACTCTGTCGCCACTGCCGCGATCTTCATCACACAAACTTGCCGGAAGTAATGGAGCACCGGCCCAACACCAACATCTCAGCGATATTCTGGGAAAAACTGTTATGCCGCCATCATCTTCTTGGCTGAATCTGCCCGCCGCCGGCACGGACGGGAGCAGCTTACAGCCGCCATCACTATATAACCTGGTTAGTCACGGGCCTTACGGCCATGGAATTTCAGCTATGAGACTGACCTTGCTTTTCGACGCCGATGATGAAACAGAACCAGGCTTTGGTTCGCGATCTTTGTGAGCTTAGTCGGGAAAAGTCCCCCCGCATTGCCGTTCCACCGGCACGGGGACGCGGCTGTGATGGGCTACGACCTTCACCCTCCGATTCGATGATTCCGCGAAGATTGGTGGAGTTGCGGAGCTTTTCTGTTCATTGATGGAGGAGTTGAAGCCTCTTTGCAGACAGTTCCTCTAATTTCGAAGAAGATGAAAAACTGTCCCACCAATTCTGATAACAACTTCTGAAATTATGCACTTTGATCCCAGAAATTTTGAACTTGTGTCCAAGTCCCCCCCCAGATGTAAATTAAAACACACTTGTACAATTTTTGTAACCAATTTTAAATATAACAAAGGGAAACTTGGAGTCGTAATCTACCCCTTGTTTACTGACTAAAAAATACAAATACAATTGTATCCGAAAAGGCGAAAACAAATCCAAGGCCATAAATTGTTCGCGATAAAAAACGCATTCAATCATAACATAATAAAATCAAAATCCTGACGGCCCTCAATTACTAACATATGCATTAATTAAATTGATTAACGAGAACATACAATAATATCAAAACCTACACTCTGATACCATATGTTAGAACCATAATTCCTATATGATCCACAATATTAGATATCGAAAATCGGATACATATCGATGTATTACTATATGTTCTGCATATTAATTAATCTATATAAATACCTTTGTAGCGTGCTTTGTATATATCACGCTCCAAACCTCCAAACCTTCTCCGATGTTTTAACAATTGCATTGCAATACCCGGTGTGTGGACATCTCCTTGGATATTGAAATACCCGGTGTGTGGACATCTCCTTGGATATTGAAATCACGTGTATGTTAGTATGGAAAAGAATTTAATATGTATCCGATATATATAATATATCACAATATTCTTTCTCCCCAAGTAACATATCTCATAAGTACAGAAGATACTGTCTCCATCTTCTATAATATCATAATCCAATTTAATTGCAATAATAAATTATAATCCTTATAATTTATTCCAGTTCATATTGAGCCACCGAAGGGACCTGGTCGAACCCGATTAAATTAAGTTCCAATAAATTAAATATGACCCGGTCAACTCTTGACTTATCATATTAATTATTTTCTATTTCACTAAAAGAATATAATTGCACGCTTAATTTAATCGGCAGTATAAAAGCAATATAATCAATAATGTTATTATATAATTGATCGATCCAACAGAAGTCATGGCTGGAACTGATTAATGCAGGTACACCACAATTACTAAAGGCACCACATTTTAATAATTAAAATACTTCTATTTTCTAAGTACACCACAATAAGTTACTTTTTTACCCTTAATACTATTATAAATAATTACAAATAATAAAGAAAAATAAAATCATTAAAAAAAGGTTAAAAAAGAAAAGAAAAAGCCCAACGTTATTATTGTTAAAGTATCGCAGTTTGACGAATTAAAAATACACGCTATTCATTCTGTTCTTCAAGAAAAATACTACGAATTCCGCCATGACTTCTCGACAACAGCAGCGGGGAGTCCTCAAATAAGATCACATTGAGTCTCTCAAATCAAATTATCAATCCAGTAAAGCAGCAAGTACACATTTTATCCCTTCTTTATCTAGATTTCAACAAATTAGGGTTTAATTGAATGATTGATTGTTGTTTGAATTTTTTAATTATTGTGTGATTAATGATTATTATGAGATGTTATGATGAAGATTAACAAATTTTCATTGATTTGGGATTGAATTGTAGTGTTCAGTTGGAATTCTGGCCGAACACCATTCACATGTTCGGCGTTATTTGGTGTGAACATGCTTCACGTGAGTAGGCGTTACTTGGGACAACCATCTTTTGACTGTGAGTAGGCGAGATGAAAAGGCTGACCCATCATGGGATTGTCACACAAGCTACCTGGATTGGTTCATGTCTATTTTTATTTGGTGCAAACAGGCTTCACGTGAGTAGGCGTTACTTGGGACAACCATCTTTTGTCTGTAAGTAGGCGAGATGAAAGGTTGACCCATCATGGGAGTGCCACACAAGCTCCCTGAATTGGTTCATGTCTATTTTGCATCCAAAGGTTCGAAAAACCCAGACCTTGGATCAACTTCTAGCGCCCCTCATTTAGTGTGGATTCTGGCAGGCCATGGAAGCGGATACTTTCTGCCCGTAACTTGCTTAAGCCTTTAGTTGAGAAGTGGAGAAATCGCGACTTGCAAATGACAGTTGACTATTTTATGCCCATAATAGCATATGCTTTGAAAGCTCTAAAAGGCCTCACTTTGGACGATGTGCATCAACAAGACCCACCTATGGAGAGGTCGAGGGGTCAGGCTAATAGTAGGTCACTTAGGGGTGAAGATAGTGGTAGTTATAGGGATATGTAATTTTTATACTATCCGGAAGTCTTTATTTATGTTTGGTCCAGTTTGAAATTGTTCCTTTGAAACTTCATTGATATTTTGATCTATTTGCTAACTTTGAGGTTTTGTAGAACTCATACTTATTTGAACACGGCTTCTGTGCTTCTTTTTTAACTTTTATGTTAGTTATTTTTCTACTTTTGGTTTTATATGGAACCTTAAGCTTATGTTGCTTGTAATGCCTGAATAATTACAAGTTTTGTTTCTTTTGGGAGTCTCTGTTTTGCTGTATGAATATGATGCACGATCATCAATCGTAGATATCATTAGTTTAAAATCTATTTGAATGGTTGATAGTGATAGCTAATTGATTTTAGTTTAAATCTATTTTAAAATCTATTTAAAATCGTAGATATCATCAATCTATTTTAGTTTAAATAAGTGATTTTTTTATAGAATCTTTAATTTTAATAATTTTTTCAAAAGCAAAAATAATCGCAAACATCCCTTTCCAAAAGACCAAAAAGTTGGACAAAAAAAACTTTTTTCTACTTTTAACTTTTAACCTAAAATCACTTCTATTAACGCTAAATCTGTTTTTTTCTGTAACGCCCGGGAATTTTTTTCGTCTATTTATTTATATAATTTGTGAATTTTAATTATCATTCCATTTATATAGGCATATCCATTTTATATGATTAAATATTTTATATTTGGACTATCTAGACCAAATAAATTATTTAAAGGCCCATTTTTTTTTTTTTTTTTATTATTATGAGTCCATTTACATACATTACATCCATAGTTCATGTCTGGCCCAATAATTTATATCCATATGACAATACATGGCCCAGTCAACTGAGCCCAAATCCATTTGAGGATGGATAGAATTTTAGAACCGGTAGTTTTTCCCATTCTGTTTTTTTAAGCGTGAATACGTGACTGTGGGAATGCGAGATCCTGGAAAGGTAGTGGGAGAGGTAGTGGAGATGGATTAAAAACCGCTAGCAATATTTTTCTTATAAATACAAGAACCTTCTGATCATTTTCTTTTTACTGTCTTTTGCAACCAACAGAGAAGGTAATGAATCTTATGTATTCACGTTTATGTTTGTCAACCCAGCTTTTCCCTCCCAGAACCAGCCAATTTCCACAGGAAAATTCATCACTATTTCACAAACTCCTTCCTCGAATTACCGACATTCACTACTCCACTAATCCGAGATGAACTTTAGGCCAAATTCATCATGTTTCCCCTCGTCCGAAGCAGGGATCAGAGAGGGAGAGGGAGATAAATTTCTTTATGTAGACTAGAACCATTACCGATTGAGGTTGTCATCACTATCCAGTTCTGCACCACCACTGCCGCTGCTCCGGTGTTGTCTCACTGTTCCAGTTTAGCAGCGTGCACAGCCCGTGGCGGCGCCAATCGAGAAGGTGTTGGTCGTTGCTTACCTTACTGTTCTGGAGGATAAAAACACAATGTACCGCCATTATGAAGTTCGCCGGTGCCTTATGGTGTTGAACCAGTGGAGAAGAAGAAGACGGGATGAAGAAGAGGGGGAGATGGGTTGCGTGTTTGGCATAGAGGAGGAAAATGGACAATGGCAGTGGAGGACGTGTAACAGTCCGTATGGACAATGATGGTGGAGGGTGTGTATCAATCCGTATGGAAAGGTGGAGGGCGTGTATCAGTCCATATGGAAAGGTGGAGGGCGTGTATCAGTCCGTATGGAAAAGTGGAGGGCATGTATCAATGCGTATGGAAAGGTGGAGGGCGTGTATCAGTCCGTATGGAAAGGAGGAGGGAGACTATCTAAGTCCCAAATTCCATCTTTCTGTTTCCAGCCCACATACTCATCTAAACCCAACTTTCAACACGTTATCTTCAGATTGGGCCAATATTTTTTTACCAAGCCACTGCTTCCAAAAAGAAAATCACAACATTCAATATATATTCATGTTTCCTCAACCATACCATTTGTAGCCTTTTCTCCCAATCTGATGATGATGTTATTATTATATTATTATTTTCAATCTTTCTTTAATTCTCATTTCCCTACTTACGTTTTCTTGTTGAGATGAGTTATATACTCATTATTAAAATATTCCTCCTTTTTCATTAATTGTAGAATTTGAGAAGCGTGAGTACGGGTGTAGGACTTTGGACTAATCCAATCATTTGCATTTCAATCATCTCATTTTCCAGGTGGGGATTTATTGTTTATCGCTTTAATTATATTTACTTGACTGCCTACGGGTGCTATTATTTTCAAGTTGTTACTTGCCAATACAAGTAATTATTCAATTTGCTACTTGCCAATACAAGTTTAGCTCATTGTCATTATGCTACTTGCCAATACAAGTTTAACCCATTATCAATATGCTACTTGCCAATACAAGTTAGCTCTATGTGTCTTGTCAATACAAGCGCATCATTATAATAATTGCTACATTGTATGCCTTTTTGTTTATATAATTGTTGTGATAAATTTTAATCCTCCACGAGCTGAAGGAAGCTCACCCCAACCCATTATTGAACCTCAGGTAGAAATGGAATGAGCATTGGAAGCAGAGGTGGAGCCGGAAAGCATATTGTGGTATAAAGTTCTAAATTATTTTTATTTGGACTTAATAATTAAATGTGTGCAATATGGTGTTTATGATTTAGGATTTACATTATTTCAAAAGTATGGTGAAGTTTTGGACTTGTAGTATGTGGTAGTTGAGATCTTATGAAATTATGGTATGCTAGGAGTTTAAGGTGATTTATATACTTCGTAATTATAATTGAGTATTTGATGAAATTATTATGGCGAATTGATGTGTTAGAGTCATAATTGAGAAATATTTTAATAAGTTTTTACATATTCTAGATACTTAACAAATTATCAGTGATTTATACTAGAAGGTCAATTTGATTGAAGGAATGTTTAAGATGTGCGTGGTTTGAACAAATTATATTTTCCGCTGCCAATTACTTAATACTATCATCAAAATTCTTAAAGTATTTAAAATATTTCGTATATTTTCAATATTGATTTTAATATACTTTATTTTGTAGAATATTGTGACATTATATATGATTATGTTAAATTACTATTTTCGTAATGGCTTGATTTTAAAATATAGTATTTAATTAAATAAATTAAATATCATGGCTTGATTTTGGGGTTTATAATTACTTAGAAATAGTCCAGAAAATCGGGCTGTTACATTTTCAAACACTCCAAAATAACTTTTCTCAAGCTATAAGCTGAAAAGCACTTGGGACAAACAACCTTTACGAGTTCAGCTGATATTCTGTGTTCGGCTACTTTATGGGCCGAACAACGTCTACAGGGTTCGGCTGATTTTCTGGCCAAACACCCGAACACCGTGTTCGGCTGGTTTGGACCGAACATACTTCACGATGTTCGAATGTTATTTGGGCCGAACAATCTTCACAATGTTCAGATACTATTCAGGCCAAACAGACTTCACAGTGTTCGAATGCTATTATGGCCGACCATCCTTTACGATGTTCTGCTGTTATTCGGGCCAAACAACTTTTACGGTGTTCGGCTGCTATTTGGACCGAACAATCTCTCCTATATCTCTGGTTTTCAAAAGAAATGGACAATCACATTTTTTTGTTCCAGTACGCTTTCGTTTATCAAAGTTGTTCAATTCATTTTTAGAATCTCTTCTTTTCCTCATTCTCCTTTGGATTCTTGTTTTTCATATATCTCATTAGATGATTTCTTCATTCGATCATGGTATTGACCACTTCGCTCACAACCTAACCAAAAGCGAGCTCGTCATTCTTCGTTCCCAATTTCTAATTACGAACATTATAAGCAGTGTTCGAAAATATGATTATGAACATGATAGGCAGTGTTCAGAAATTTATTTACGAACATGATGAAGAGTGTTCAGAAATTTGTTTACGAACATGTTCGGATACGATAATATGAGCATATACGCATATGTTCGAAAACTATATTCCGAACAACGACCGAATTGATCGGAAAATAGATTTCGAACATGATACAATATGTTCAGACTATGATTTTCGAACAGATGCAATAAAGTTCAGAATATGTTTTTCGAACAATTATTTTTGAGATCCGTGCATGAAAACCAAAAACATAAATTTCAGCCATGAAAATGTATGGATTGTCTTACATCGTTCACACTGTTGGCCTGCGTATTGTCCATTATCTCTTTTTCAATCAAATTATTTGTCTTTTACGTAGGTGGATGAATACTAGGGTTTATAGAAGAGAAAGCGTGAGTGTAAGGGAGGAGAGCGAGAAAAGAAAATACTCTCTCCGTCCCAGTTAACTTATCCTACTTTCCATTTCGGTCCGTCCCACTTAACTTGTCACACCCATAAATGGCAATTAAAGGCAACAATCTTCACCCACAAAATATCCACATTCAATCTCCACCTTTAAAAAAATCAAAGATTCCACAAAATCTGTTTTTTCTTAACATCCATGTCCAGTCAACTGTGACAAGTTAACTGGGACGGAGGGAGTATCAGTTATCATCAAATATTTTAAAACAAATTATTTTATTAAAAATAATGTGGTGTACTTAGAAAATATTGTGGTGTACTTAGAAAATATTGTGGTGTCTTTAGTTATTTTAATATTAAAAAAGATAACTTAGTCATTTATTTTAAACTTATTTTTGTCTCATATCAAATTGTGGTGTACTTAGAAAATTATGTGGTGGCATTAGCCGCCGCCAATAATAATATGTAGTACTAATAATGGCAAAAACTTGGGTGCACAAGATGCACCATAGTGTTATTGTACACCTTGTGGGCCCCACCGGTTCAGGCTAAAAAAAATGCGCGGTTCAGACCGATTCGAACCGGTTCAGACCGGTTTGAACCGCGCCAATTATTATTATATCATTATTGCGCGCGCGCGCATGTTATATATTTAATGGTCTGTTTGTTGAACATTAAAAGCAAGTGGTCTGGTGGTATTTAATACAATCTTAAATATTTCAACCTTGAGGTCAAGGGTTCAATTATGTTTGCATCTTTTTTCCTTCTTACTTCATTTTACCCTTTAATTTTTTCCTATACTGTCATACATCATAATATACACCGTATCCTTCTTCCTTTGCCCTTTAATTTTTTCATATACTGTCATACATCATAATATACACCGTATCAAAATATTAAATATACTATACTGTCATACATCATAATATACACCGTATCCTTCTTCCTTCATTTTGCCCTTTAATTTTTTCATATACTGTCATACATCATAATATACACCGTATCAAAATATTAAATATACTGTGAGTATTGTAAGAAAAATCAACTAAAACAACTGTGAGTATTGTAAGAAAAATCAACTAAAACAACGTATACTGTCGGGCATCATAACGTATACTGTATCGAAATATTAAATATACTATGAGTATTGTAAGTTGGAAAAAATAAATATTTCGCAGTATAAAACAAAACTTAACTAAAATAACGTATACTGTCATGGAACATAACGTATACTACATCGAAATATTAAATATACTGTCAGGCTTTATAACATATACTATGCTCGAAATTTGAATATACTGTTGGTGAAAAATAAAAAGGTGGTGTTCATATACTCTCAGACTTTATAACATATACTATGCTACTCTCAGGCTTTATAACATATACTATGCTCAGAATTTGAATATACTGTTGGTGAAAATAACATATACTATACTCGAAATTTGAATATACTGTTCGAACCTGCGCACTGAAGAGTACAATGTCGCGCCTTTACCAACTAAGTCAGCGCCTGTTTTGTAAGTCCAAACACAGCTTAATATATTTAAGTGGACCCCACAAGGTGTACAATAACACTAATGTGCATCATATGCACATGAGAGTGTCACTCACTAATAATTAATAGAACTCTCGAGCAAGTTCATAAACATAGATTGAATTGAATTGTTAATCTAGGTGAAACTTGGTAGTGAAACGGATGTGTAGTTGAATGTATTCCGAAGAAACCCCTTTATACATCCCTGCATCATTGTATCCAACAGCTCCATAAATCAAGTATAGGGATGAATCCCGGTTGACGATATCGACCAATGTCTGGAACGCCGCTCAAATCGCTGTCTCCACAAGAATGGGATTTGCTGATTGACGACTACAGCCTTGGCGGCGCCGTTCGCCTCCACCGCTGGACCGGTGGTGCTCCTGTACCAGACCTCTGTCTCTCATCCCTTCTCCGTAAAGACATCCCCCTCCAGCTCAAACTCCACATCCTCACTTTCCTCGAGCACCATTCCCTTGACGATTCTCCACCGCCGCCGTCTTTTCTAAACCGCCTCCTCGACGCCCTCCGCTCCGTCATTCAGTCCCCCAATGATCCATTTGCGCTCAAAGACCAATTCCTCATCTCTACCACCACCATTTTTATCATATCCCTTTTGGATAACAGTGAATTTACCAGCGGCTCTCCCTTTACTGCTCTCGTAGAGCTGTTGTTGACCATTATCAATCGCCCCAATCACAGCCTCGATCGCCATACCAGAGGCATCGCGTGCGAGTGTTTGCGTCAATTGGAGCTGGCCTTCCCTTGTTTGCTCTCTGAAATCACACCGCACTTATGGACCCTGTGCCAAAGCGAGCGGACTCACGTTGCCCAATGGTACGTTCTGCTGTTATCCACAACCGTACTCAATATTGTTAGGCTGAAGCCAAGTGAGACTGGTATAGCGTCTATCAGTAATGCTACCATCCCTTTGGTCCCATTTAATGTCCCTCGCTTTTTGATTGATGGGGTTGGGGCGGATTTCGTGTGGAAGGAGAAAGAGAATTATTACAAAGAGTTGAGGAGAGTCGTTGCCTTTTTGCTTGAGTGTCCACAATATTTAACTCCATTTGGATTGGTGGAGCTTATGGTTGCTATAATTCCTCTTGCTGAAGAGCTGGAACTTCAGGCATCTTTGTTGAGGGTGCAGTTTTTGTGGCTGCTTTACACATTTGAGCCATTGCTTTGCCATGTTTTCTTGGGAATGTATTTGAAAGTTTTGGATTCTTTCGATGGACAAGACTTTGAAGTAGCTTCTCGCATATTGTTATTATCCAAAGGAACCCAACATCATTTGGTCTTTAGGTTGTTGGGACTTCATTGGATGTTGGGCTTCTTTTCTTTGATAGTTGGAGAGGATGAGGCTAGAAAGAGAAGAGTGTTTGATATGAGCTTAAGATTTTATCCTGCAATTTTTGATTCGCTGGCTATGAAAGCCCTGAAGCTTGACCTGCTTGCTTATTGCTCAACATTGTCTGTTGATCCTGGAGATGCAAGTGTTGTGAAGGGCGTTAAGGAAGATAAGGAGGCTTATGAAGTGAAGCTATTCAAAGATGGCCTTGTTTCTGTGTCGGCTTTCAAATGGTTGCCTCCGTGGAGCACAGAAACTGCAGTGACATTTCGCACCTTCCATAAGTTTCTGATTGGTGGATCACCACATTCTGATGGCTCTACTACTACCATTGCTGCTCTCATTCAGTCCAACATTTTTTACACACTACAGGTATATAAACTCGCATATTTGTTTCAAGGTCGTTACTATTCTTCTCTATTTGTTTAGCATACTGAGCCAGGCTTGATAATTGTCCAATTGTTAATAAGTTTTGTATGTTGAAGATCTTTGAATAGGTAAAATTAAGGTCATGGTATCTCATTTGGATTTCTGCCAATGAAGCAACACTCAAATGAATACACACGCTTTCTGACATTATGAGAAGAACCTTACTAAATCGTCTTTGTAAGTTTGGGAATGTTGTAGATATAATAGAAAAGGAATCTATCAATTAGAGAATAGTTTCAGCAAGGATTGCCTGGAGTACTTTGAACACTGAAACAATGAAAAGTGGAAGCCTAATTCTTTTGGAACTGTATGCCTCTAAATTGTTGTAACCAGCTTTCAGCTTGAGAGTCCCTTAAATGGAGCCAACCCATTTCCTTATACAAGATATGGTTTGGTTCCATTATTCAATAGCCCATTTCACACATGAGAAAAGCTTGTTCAATTTATTTTAGTTTTTTGGAGATGCAAAATGCATAAGATATGCTCTTGTCCAATACTGCCTAGGTACTTTGCTTAAGCATATTCTTGTTAGTATCTAGAAGTGATTTGTGATTTAGTCATCGTATTACTGTCCTCAAGTCCTGAAATCTGCACCAGACGTTTCCTATTAAATATTAGAGGATGAAATGATGAGGGCTTGTATAGCCACATAGCGAGTCTGGTAAACATGGCATTTTATATGAAAAAATTATATCTTTTGCAGCTTTTTGCAATGCTAGACTGCTTTTATATTGGACTCATAGGATGCATAATATGGATTAGCATGTAGATTCAGAAGACTGGGAATACATAATAAGGATACCCCAGATATGTGATTGGTTTTGCAGATCCTCCTTAATGCCTTTTCAGGGGTACAATACTACAACTCTTGATCATTGGGTGTGGAGGTCATATATCAGACACATCTAGAGTACATCCTGTAGCTACCAAATTACACTTAGCCCCTTTCAAACTTCATCTCGTGGACCTAAATTTCCACCTATTTTTCATTGGATTTATTGGTGTATGGAGCGAGTGAATGTTTTGTATTATTGGTAACTAATCTCAATTTATTATGGTCAAGGGAAGTGCGGCCATATATAAAATTTAAAGATGCATGGATGCATCGACAGTAACATTTTTGCTCAAGTGGAACACGTATCCATTGAATTCTCTTCATTGGTAGATGAACATGTCAATATAACATGAATATTTTGTAGTTTCTCAATGTAATCACAGTTTTTGCTTGCGTGTATGCATCACGTTCTGAATAACAGGTAGTTGTTAATTTGCATACATTTGGAGAAATTAACACGTTGTTTGCTTTTGTAGTTTTGTTATGGGAGATTGCTTATATTCACCAAGATTGATCCTTTAAGAAATGACACCATTTGTTAAAGACCAAAAGGCATTCTCTCTTCCCCAATTGAATTATAACCGTAGTATAAACGTTTTGAAAATGTATATTATATAACCAACTACTTAAAGGTGCATGTGACATCCTGAAAACACTAAAAGAAGATTATTTAGCAAATGATGTTATTGATTAATTTTGATCAAATACATATGGACATATTCAAAGTAGCGATTACCAGCGGTCACATCATCATCACTGCTGAATTTGAGATGCAGTTGTATGGAATAGTGCATGTCTAAATGGAGAGTGTAGAACTCGAATGAATTTAAAAACATCTTAGATTTGTTGATTTGGTAAAATAAAGTGTAGGTGGTATGATAATAATGTGGTGGTTAGTGGTTTTTTTTTTTTTTGTTTTGTTTTGTTTTGTTTTTGTTTGTTTGTTTTTCTCTTTTGTTGTTTGTTTGTTTCCTCTTGATGCTTTTCATGAGATTTATGGCCTCATTTTCATTAAGCTGTAATGCATTTATGTGTGTTTAATGGGTTTTCAGAATGTTTTAGGACTTTCTATGTGTTATTTTGCTTGCTAAACACTGAAAGTTGAAACCAGAACCAAGGTTTCCTTTGCTTACTGGTTTTCAAGACCATGGCTATCAACCACTCAGCCATCTGTGAAATTTCAAGACCCGTGAGGGCAGAACATGTCCAAGAATTCAAAACTCAAATTTCTTTGTTCACTTGATTATAAGAGTCGGCCACTCTCGATGAATGTTAGTTTTATGTATTCAAAAGCATGTATTTGACCTAAATGATAAAAATAGTATCCCAGTCTGTATGGCGTGAAGTGTGCATATGTATGTATGTGTATATATTTTTTGTATAAATCTGTGCTTATTTATGTTTATTATAATGTTACATTTATGTTTTATTCTGCAGATGATGCTTGTGGACTCAACTTCAGAATTTAAGGGATTGGTTCCAGTAGTTGTTGCTAGCATCAATCGGTTGTTGGGGTGCGACAAACACCGCTGGTTGGGAGAGCATATTCTTGAAACATTCGATAAGCATCTGCTTCCAAAACTCAAAAAAGACTACAGCCTTGGATCTTACTTCCCAATATTTGAGAAAATTTCTGAAAATGATAAAGTCTCACCTAGTGGCCTGTTAAACCTCCTCTTGAGATTCACGAATTTCCTTGTTGAGAAACAAGGTCCTGATGCAGGGATAAAATCTTGGCATCATGGCAGTAAAATTCTTGGTATTTGTCGTAGTATGCTGGTTCATCATCATAGCTCGAGATTATTTACTGGATTATCTCATCTTCTGGCCTCTATTTGTCTTTTCTTTCCTGATTTGGAGGTTCGTGACAATGCAAGGTAAACCTTACATTTCTTCCCCTAACCCAACATCATTTTCTTCAGAATATTATTCTTAACACTCTTTGTTTAATGAGTAACACTGAAATATGATTAACATTGTAGTCATTTTGAACCTGTTACAAGCTGCTTTATTTGT
This sequence comes from Ajuga chamaepitys, assembly GCA_958295605.1. NCBI lineage: Eukaryota > Viridiplantae > Streptophyta > Magnoliopsida > Lamiales > Lamiaceae > Ajuga > Ajuga chamaepitys. The sequence continues at coordinate 20,225,465 of OY282508.1, read as the reverse complement.
TTATCAATACCCCCGTTTCTATTAATACTATTATGAAATATTATCTCATTGAAGGTGGAATATTGCAGATTTTACCTGCGAATGCTTATCTGTATGCCAGGAAAGAAGATCAAACACATACTAAGCATGGGGAGACATTTGCCTGGGTTATCACCGTCTACTCATTCTGGCTCATTCTTTAATCTTCAGTCCCCACAATCATTTCCTGGCCTTAAGAGATCTAGCAGTGTTGCCTCTTATATCCATATTCAACGCAAGAGGCCTTTACTGGTGAAGCAGTCATGGTCTTTGACTCTGCCAAATTTTGGCATCAATCCTGATAAACCTGGTTTCTTTGAAGGCATCAGAGATAATGAACCAGCCATCGAGGGACAGGATTCTGAAGTAACTATGAGTAGCGATGTTATCTCAGAAAGTGAATTGCCTCATCAACAAAAAGAACCTTTACGCGTGATGGATGCAAAGATTTCTGAGATTGTCAATGAACTGAGAAGACATTTTTCATCTATTCCTGATTATCGACATATGCCGGGGCTCAAGATTAAGATATCCTGTAGTTTGAGATTCGACTCAGAGCCATTGATTGGCAAAGATGAAGTGAACACAGCAGCTTCCGCGTTCGATGAAGTGGACCAACTTCCTGCCTTGTACGCTGCAGTTCTTAAATTCACTTCTTCTGCACCATATGGACCTATTTCATCATTTCATATTCCTTTCCTTCTTGGCTCACCCCCTAGAAATGACAAGCTTTTGAGCCAAACTGATCCATTGGCTATCGTTCCGGTTGAGAATGGTCATGTCGAAGAAGAGAACTTCAAGGCTCCAGTATGTATAGAATTGGAGCCACGAGAACCAATGCCTGGTCTGGTTGACGTTTTCATTGAATCTAATGCAGACAATGGTCAGGTAATCTGTGGACAGCTTCACAGTATTTCTGTGGGGATTGAGGATATGTTTCTCAGAGCTATTCTTCCAAATGATATTGCTGAAGACATTGCACCCAGTTATTATGTGAACCTGTTCAATGCATTATGGGAGGCCTGCGAAACATCATCTAGCACTGGTAGAGAAACCTTTGTCTTAAAAGGAGGAAAAGGAGTTGCTGCAATAAGCGGGACTCGGTCAGTTAAACTTCTTGAAGTCCCAGTGACAACTTTGGTTCAAGCTGTTGAGCGACACCTGGCACCTTTTGTGGTCTCTGTTATTGGCGACACACTTGTTGATATGGTTAAAGGTGGGGGTATGATCAAAGATGTGGTGTGGAAGGATTCCAGTTCAGATCCATCACTTGATATTACTTGTTCGCCAACTAGTTCTGGAGGACCCCTTTATCTCAAGTACTTTGGTGATGACGACGATGGAGAGATTCCAATTCCAACTAGTAGGAAACATATTGGTTATTTTCACATTTTGATATTTCTTCCACCAAGATTCCATCTGCTTTTTCGAATGGAGCTTCGTGATTTTTCGACTCTTGTTCGGATTAGAACTGATCATTGGCCATGCTTGGCCTATGTTGATGACTATTTAGAAGCTTTATTTTTGGACTGAGCTTGTTTTATCACCCTGAAAGTGGTTTATTTTTTCATGGGCCTGCCTGGACATTGGAACCCGAATTCAAATTCTTTTTTCCTCGAGGCATTATTGTGCTTACAGTATGAAACAGGTATATGCATTCTCTTTTCTGTTTAATTCTTTGATTGTTGCTTTTTGTGGTACTTTCCTCTCTGATGGCTTGTTGGTGCGCTGCTGCAATGTAGTTGTATCCGTCTAAATGTGTGGCTACATTCAATAGTCATTTTAGCGTCTGTTCATATCCTACTTTCATTTGGTGTTCCTGATCTGGTTAACTGCAGATGTACTAAAATTACTAAATCTGATCAGATGGCTGCTTGAATGGGTATGTTCTGCAAATAGCACGAGTTCTCGGTTATTTTAATTACATTATATCGTAGAAGTATCATTTAAAATCAGTTAAACTTGTTTTTTATTGATTTCGACCTATTGTATCTGAATCAGTTTTAAGTAGTCAAAACGCTTAGAATGGCTGTCTGCATCTTTATCTTGAATCACAAAGTTGATCGCTCAACAACAGATATGTAGCATGAGATAAAGGTAAATTCATGCTTATTGCTCTCATGAGTTTTATAGACTGCCTTGTCAGAAATCTGTCAGTTCAGCAGAGTTTCCTTGTCAGACTTGTCAATATAAATGAGAACATGCGTGTTTGACCTGACATGTAATCTATGTATAGCCGTGGGAGAAAAGACTTGGTTTATTATTGGTGCACCATTTGAAACTGTTATGGTTTTATTTAAAACTATCCTATTTGCATGGATGTTTAGGGTTGGAGAAAAGCATCGATCCAAACTTACACCGGACCCAGGAAAGGCAGGAGAGCTCCTTGATTCATTGCTAAATCTTCAAGGAAACCAAAAGGAGGCTTCTTTACCAGGGGTGCATGTAGTAGAGAGATTGTGATCTGAATATGGACTCTGATTAATCTGGGCTTGGTAATATGGGAGAGATGAAAACGAATACGGGCTTTAAATTTGTTGGTGTTCTCCTAAAGATAGGTAGTGAAAACATAAAAGTGAGTTGTGTTTATATGGAACCCGGCTGTGTTGTTGCTGTGGGAATATAGAGTTGATTTCTGGAGGTTTTCTATTCAGAAACTCTACTCTGTAATTTCATTTCTGTGTTGAAATAATAATGCAAGAGTGAAAAAAAGCAGCAGGAAAGGACTACATGTAATGATAACAATATATTATTATTATTATTATTATTATTATTGTGGATGAAGTTTGCAAAAATAATTCATCTCTTTGTTTTGTTTTTACTTGTTAGTTTAATTTGAAAGGAAGGGCTAAAATTAAAAATTGGGTGGGGTGAATTGAGAAGACTCAATCTATTTATAGAGAAATTGGCAGCATTGGAAAAATTTGTGGACTTCAAATAAATGCTTAATTACATGAATATTTTTCAGTATCACCCTTCTTCATCATTTTAAACAATTAATCCCAAAGCCTCCTGTTTGTTATTTTTATTTCATCAACATATATTTCTGAATCACTTATTTATATAGACACAGTTTCTCTCAGTAAATTATAACAAGAATTCTTCTTGTTTAAATTTACTAAATTGAATAACTAATCCTATAAAAACTTAAAATCGTGTTAGATATTTTCTTGTATGTTGTAATATGAATCTAACATTTCAATAATCATAATTAGTGTTTTTATTGGATCTGATTCTAAGAAGGATTGGCGATGCCATATACATCATATATTTCGCCCTAAGATTCAAAATTGAAGATTACATTAGAAAAAAAAAAAAAAAAAAAGAGTAAAAAGCTCAGATCTTGATAGTCAAGTAGCATTGACGACACATTATATGGAAATTGAAGGTTTTAATAATTGATTTGTGGGTGGAGAATTAGCGTGTATAGGTTGGTTGGAATCTAAAATAATTTAATTAAATTGTAATAATGGAATGTGATTATTATGATTGACGATGGTTTTCCATTTATTTTAATTGTGTGATGTTTTTGGAGTATAGTGGAAGACATTATTGATTCGTTGTGGAAAGATGCATAATATTGAAGTAAGCGTATCAGAATATCCATTTATCTATATATGTTCACTTATTCACCAAACCTCCCAATCAAATCCTGCTTACCATTTCTAATAAACAATCATGCACCTACTTCTCAATTTCCTATATTTATTTTTTGTCATACCCTCAATATAAGACCGTCATAGTTGCATCTAGGTGCCCATCCGATTTCGGGAACCGGAAATTAAATCGGCGGTCAACGGTTTCGGACCACGGTTTCCGATTTGAAATCGAAACCAGAACCGTGATTGACAAATCGAATACGGTTCCATGTATTAGGGAACCGAGAATCGGCGGTTCCACTGGCGGTTCGGAACTGTCGGTTCTAACCGCCGGTTTTCGGTTAGTATTATTATTATTATTATTATTATTATTATTATTTAGATATTTAAAATCAATGGCCCAGATTAAATGACCGTTGGATGATCCAACGACCCAAATTAAATGTCCGTTGGGAGAGAGGCTCCGATCCGAAATCAAAACCGGCGGTTCCAACGTTTTTTTTTTTTTTCCCCTTTCAACGGTCGAGATCAAGTGGCCATTTGAAATCAACGGCCATAATCTCAAGACCGTTGGATTCAAAAAATGGCGGCCAATTATGGCTTTTTTTTTTTTAGTTTTTTTTGTTTTTAATTTTTAATTTTTAATTTTTTACCCCCAAAATCACCTATAAATACCCCTTCTCCTTCCACATTTTTCCTACACCTCTCAATCTCATCTATCTCTATATAATCTCTATTCTTCTCATACTATTGTGCAAAATTGCAATTTTAATTTGATTGTTCAATTCAATCATATTTGTATTTCTATTCAAGTTAAAAAAAAAAAAAAAAAAAAAAAAAGAGTATTCTGAAAAATGATTATGAAACACCAAACTATGTTGAAAAAATGGGCCAAATTTTACAAAAATCGAGGAATGCATCCGAAAAAATTTGTTTGGGATGTCCGCCACCATTGGAACTCTACTTACAAAATGTTGAGTGATTCTTATCAATACAAAGAGGTTTTATGTGATTTTTTTTGTGCAAAATCCAATTAACGATATTCATTTGTTTCCACAAGCTTGAGATTCTTGCACGAACTTGATTACTCTTTTAAGAATTTTTGAAGACGCAACAAAACAGCTTTCCGGTTGCTATTACCCCACTTCGCCCCTTGTAGTTGATCATTGTGTCGCGATTGCACTAGCATTTTTTTATTACAAAAATGACCCAATTTTACGTGAACCTATTTCCAAAATGAGAAGAAAATGGGTCAAATATTTTATGGAAATCTCGGACGTATTTTTAATTGCTAAAATGTTATGGTTTAATTGAACTTTTAAAAATGTATTATGAACATTGTTCTGGGATCAGGAAGATCCTCCAAGTGTCACACTTGTTGTCGCTAAGGTGAAAGAGGTTTTTTATACAACATTTCGAGAATATGCAATTCAATACGGTGTTGATGACTCTAGTTATTTTGTTTCCACTAACCCAACTGCTTCTTCCCAAAGTGTTTGTGTTAACCCTAGCCAGGAAAAATTACGACGTTCGTACGTGGAGCGGTCCTTAAAAAAAGCACGTGGGTCTTTATCAAGCAACCCATTTGGCGAGATTGATCGATATTTCCACACCACCTTCGAAGAAATGGATTTCAGTAAGACCAACTCTCTTTTGAAGTGGTGGAATAGAAAATCCAAGGTGTTTCCGGTCCTTTCCCTCATTGCAAAGGAGATTCTTGCCACACCGGCATCAACCGTCTCCGTGGAGTCGGCTTTTAGTACCGGAGACAACATTTTGGATGATCGCCGAACAAGATTGACGGTTGAAAATGTTAAAAATCAATGTTTGCTAGAAGATTGTACAAAGGTCGAAACAAGACAACAAGAGGAAGATTTCGACTTTAACGAAGAGGAAGATTACGTCCCGTGGGAAACTTCAACCAGTTCATCCGAGGAAGGAGGCAATGCTTGAGTTTCAACAGACCACAACCAAGATCACCTTCGAAAGGTAAACAAGGTAAGAAGAACTACGTGGGCTTTGATTCATTCACTAAATGCCGGTCGGTGAATGATACGTAGGCAATTTTATTTTAAGTTAAAAATTAATTACTAATTTTTTACTTAAAATAAAACTCAAGCCCAATTTTTTTTTCCTTTTCCTTTTCCAACACTCCTTGTAGGCTTGTAACTTGTAGTCTTGTGAGATTTAGATTTTAACTTGTAATAAAAAAATTGTAACTTGAATCATTGAATTGAATGTGATTATATTTTGTGATTGTATTTTATTATCGAATCCGAATTTGTATTTATTAGATTTATTATTAATAAAAACTTCTTGTTTAATATTCAATATTTTTAAAGTTCCGTTTTATTTTTTTAAATTTGGAGATAAATTTATGCATAATATATCAATTAAAAAAAAAACGGTTCTAACCAAAAATCGGAACCGGACCAGAACCAGAGGAATCGGGAACCGGAACCGTGTAGCCCACGGTTTGGTTTTGGTTCCACTACCTCGCGGTTCCGGAACCGTGGTTTCGAACCGGGAACCGTTTGGGCACCTCTAGGTGCAACCAAAGTCTTACACATGTTAAATATAAGAAGAATTAATTCGACAAGCATACTTCTCCATTTATATGAGACATTTTGGAATAAAAATTAAAACTAAATTGGTGCTGAAGAGAGCGAAACAAGTTGGGTTGAAAATTATTTGAAAGATTGCGCATTTTAAGGTGTTTAGAGTAAGAATTTGTTAGGCTTCGTTTGTTTAAGACTGAGAGTGCTGTGCTAAATCTGATTGAGGGAGTTAATAAGTGTGCTTTATTGAAATTCGGACCTCTAAATCTACTGAGTTTAATCTTAAGTAAACGGACCCTTATTGTCTGCATATAGTATGAAAAGATAAATTAGTATTATTCCAAAGATTGATGAAAGTATTTTGAGTATGAAGTTGGAAATTGGGGTCAATAATCTAAAGATGGGGCCCTAAGTTTCACATGTTAATGAGGACAAAGCCTAAAAAGATAGGGGTCACAACACAACGGAAATTACATTTATAGCCTTCTTGACTTGCAGAATATACTTGTCTCATACGTCAGATAAAATTCTCAACATCAGATTTTGTACTAATCATAATTTTAAGGAAAGCTGGTAAGTATCTGTTTCTAAAATAAAACATTTAGTAGTTAGTACATAGTAAAAATTGAACAATGGGTCGATAATGATTAATTCATACTTCTACAATAAGAAAAAACTCCATCTTACAAAAAAATAGTTCCTCATACCAAGTAAACAAAATTTATACAATAATATAAAAGTGTCTTAAGTTTCAGTTAATTTACGTTTAGTTTATTTTACCCCTTTTTCAAGTTAAATACTCTCAGGACAATATAGTAATTTCTTAACATATCTAATTATTATATCGGATTCTAATTCGAATCCTAATTATATTATAATATTCTAATTACATAAGAAGAATCAGTACTCTTTTAACCGTTTTTAGTTTTTAGAGAAGTAATTTCACTTCATATCATATGTGTAGTAGGATGATATTTGACCAAGAATTTTATCTTATAATAACAAGATATGGAAAGGTGGGGTGATTTGTTTACATCATTTATAATGCAATACCGTTCGATTTCTAATTAGTGTAGGATGGTTTTCATTTTGTAATTTTTATCATATAAGTAAATATTATATATAATACTTATTCGGGAGGAATATGTCCCCAATATGTACGACCATAACAAAACAATGAAAATTTTATTTACACAAAAAAGTACTTAATATATCCATATCTATCTATCTATGCATTATTATTATAATAATTATAAAAGTATAGTTATTTCGTCCTACTTGTGGGTTTCGTCTTTTCTTATAATGTCTATAACATCTTTACTAAATCTTAAATTTAAAGGATAGTTACATAATTTTATAGAAAACATAATTTACTTGATTATAAAAAACAAGTCTTGTCATATTTCAAAATTCTCTTAAAAAATTACATTACTTAAATTATTATTTTTTTGTACTTTCAATACTTATAAATTTTGGAATAAAATTAGTTTCATATAAAAAAAGAAAACTTTCTAGTGATATGTTATTTGCATATATTTAAAAAATTGTACTAGACAATGTAATTATTTAAAGAATGGTATAAGTAAAATTGGACTTTATTGTTTTTTTCAATCTTATCTATAACTATCATATTTGTACATAAGTACTACGGGAAAAAGAAACTTCACACCGTCAAAATTTTAAAAATAAAAAAGGATAAATGATATGGTGTAGTCTTACAACTTTTATAATTTAGACATACGTCCAAATTTCTACTATTCATAGTTTTTAAACTATTATTCTTTTACATATTAAATTCCTTTAATTGAACATTAACAAGTAAATATAATTCAAGATGTTATACTTGCCAATAATGTTATTATATATTAAAATTATTTTTAATAGAATAACAAGAAGAAAATGTATATAAATAGACAAATCTAAAAAGTAATTACCTTTCTAGGCACTACTTATTTCAGTAAGGTGATATAAAAAATGCAAATTATAAAATATTAGAAATACAAAAGAAAAAATAATGAGAATATTTGTTGTAATAAAGTTTATGAACCCCGAACTTTGAATATAAAGGAAAATAAAATTTATTATTGGAAACTTCTAATTTTTATTAAATTCATGTGCATGTTCCTTTATTTAAAAACATTAAGTCATTGTAGTTTTACTTACATTAAAGGTTGCTTTGCTTTAAAATGTTTTTTAGCATTGTACTTTTTCTTTAATAGAGTATTATACCACATAAGCTTATATGATTAACATTATTACATCTATAAGTAAAATTTTCACACGTATGTAAGTGTCAAGAATGTTAAATTGACGTGTGGATGTTGATCATACATATATGTGTGTGTGTGTGTGTGAGAGAGAGAGAGAGAGTTTGTGTTGTTTAAAATTACCTTTGTAAATTGGAGTGATGATGTTTGGTGAACACAATAAAAGATTCCAACGTGAAATTTTCCTCCTAAAAACATACATCATAAAAGATACAATAGTAAAAAAAAATTAATCCTTGGCATCCAAGAGCTCAACCATACTTTGAGCTTATACTTAGAAGTTTCAACGCCTTAACAGAAGCCTCGGAAAGTGTACAAATGAACATCACCTACAATTTTGTGAAGTTCAAAGACATACCCTAAAAGCACAAACACTATAAAACATAAGGCAAGTACAATTTCTCCAATTATTACATCAAATTTCAAATTAAATAAATATGTAAAAGTTCTTCTATCATTATCAAACTATGCAGATACCTACGGCATGACAAGGGTAAAAGAATGCATGAGAATTCGTACTCATAAAAACGAACTCAAAGATAAGAGAGAGATTACTATACATCATGAACAAAGTGTACGTCAAAATAATATTTATAATATTATATATATATATATATATATAGAGAGAGAGAGAGAGAGGCGGGGAGAACACGATTCATTGATAATATTATAAAATTATTGTCCTACTCTACTATCTGATCAATGTAATTTATTCATGAAAGTAAATCTGTGAGAAGATATAACAAAAATGAATGACAAACCTAGAGGAAATTATCAATCAAAAGTCAATGACCCTCGCAAAGATTACGACTAATCAATTAAAAAATTAAAAAAAAATTAGAAAAATTCAATTAAGTTGAAATATATGTTCATGTTAGGCAAGCTTCAATTGCAAACAACACCAACTATACAAAGTAATCCACCTTCCGAAATTGAGGATATGCAACAATGGTATGAACTCTATATAAAATTCGAAACAAAAATAGTATGAGTTAATTATTTTATAAAGAATTCTATAAGAATAGTTAATATATTAAATTTTGTGCAGGTCATGCACCATTCAGGATTCGCTGGGTACTTGCAAACTATCAATGATCTAAAGGTTAAAAAGTGCAAAGGGAAAACACTTGAAGATTTGATGAAAGAAAATGAAGGTTTGACAAAGGTAAAATAACAAGAAATATAAGTAGACGATAAAATATAACAAGAAAAAAAAAATTAAAATATAAGTAACCGTGTATTTTAATATTGGTTACAAACATATATTAAGAAATCTGCTAAAAAAAACCATTCAATTAAATTAAGAAATCAATTAACTTAATAGTGGTTCTATTCATAGGATACCTACTACTATTTAATTAGAATGGTTGAAGGTGTTGAAAACGAGAAAAAGATAGGGTATGACTATTGCAAAATTTGCACTGGATCGGCGCACAAAAGTGAGAATACTGCAATATCCAACAAGTGCTATAATGAGTTAGCGGAAACAATACCAATGTACAAATATATATATATATATATATATATATATATATATATATATTTATAATTTAATCTTCGTGATACTTTCATAATAATGTGCATACTAACATTAAATGATATTTGATAAACTACAAATGCATAATAAAACTAAACGTTCATCAAGGAATCTACAGCGCAACAATAAGCATGTTTGATGAGATAGCAATAATATATGTTGGATGCTCAGCACATGAGTACATTAAATCCATAGAAAAAATAAAAATTTACTTTGCAATAACAATACTAATAAGTCCGTACATTGAAAAATGCAATCTTCCTAAAATAAATCTAATACAGGGACAAAATGAATTCAAATACTACAGAAAATTATTTTTACATAATGCAAATGACGTTAGGCTCTTGATCGCACAAAATCAAAATACTAAAGTTGTCGAAGAAGGATTAAACGCAATAACAGAGGCAATAGAAATGATAAAACTCACAAAGAAAAAAAAAAAAAAAAGAGATCAAGAAAGATACAATTACAAGAAGAAACTACAAAAATGGAAGGGAATAAAAAAAGGCGAACAACAAACAAAAAATAAGAGGATGAAAAACTACAACGGAAGTGAAGAAGAAACGACATAATACAAAAACAAAAGTAGAAGATTGCATTCAGATGGAAGCGTTGATGAGGTCAGAGAGATGACAAAAGAAAAAATAGAGGGGTAAAAAAATAAAACTTCAGCTTTGGAGATAAAACTACAAAAGTTAGGAAAGAAAATAAAAACAATATCGAAGAAAAAACAACATGAACAAACTGCAACAACGAGAGAGAAGAAGAAAGGAAAAGACCCACAGATAGAAGACATCATTCGAATAAAGAGCGAAGATGAGCAAACACTCAAACATTTTTTAACAAAGCACAACAAAAAAAGGACGCTATCATAAGGAATATCGAGGAGAAAAAATAGAAACAAGTGCATCCGTAAAAAGAAAAAATTACATCATTCCAAAATAATTTCCATGATAAATATGATTTTTATTTTTCATTAAGATAGATGAATAGTTTCATATGAACCAATTTGAAGCAATTCATTTAAAGGATAAATTTGTGATGTCACAATTTCTCTTGGATTACTTATATTATTTATTAGTTAATTTAGTAAAAAAGGTGCAGATCTTATTCTACATATTATGTTTCTACTTTACTTAAATTAACATTTTAATAATTACACTATTTTACGATAAAATTTATTGAATAATTTTTTAAAAATTAAGTTACTATTGAGATATGATTAGTTTCACTTAATTATACGGGAAATAAGTAGTCTTGTGATAACATTATGATTCAATTACACAATTCACTGAGAAAATGATTTATTCTCTAAATACTTCTTGCTGAAAATATTTTGATATTGTTAAAAATAAAAAAATACAAAAAACAAGTACCAAAAAATAATTTTTAAAATTAATATACTAAGTGTTGCACGTGCCAAATTCTAATATGTTTAAAATGTAGTCTCCTCACATGAGCCTTGTTAAGTGTTAACTATTAACGATGTGAATGAATATGGTGAAAATCGGATGATTATTCTCTTATTTATCACATTCTTATTACATGTATGGATTTATAATGGGAATAATCATCCCAAAGAAATTGGTACTTGTTCTCACCCCATGGTATTAGTTATTACTAAAAACTGAGAGTGGGATTATTATTATTATTATTATTATTATTATTATTATTGTTGTTGTTGTTGTTGTTGTTGTTGTTATCAAAATAATTTGATAATTACTCGCAATTAATTATCATTTTGATTAACGGTAATGGTGTTCTTGTGGTTGTTTGCTATTATTAATTAATTAAAGGATTACTATTAGTCATTGTTATTTATTATTCCTTAAAAATATATTTATTGTTAAATAATAAAATTATGAATTAATAGTTAATTAAATTATTATATTAGCTATTATTGATGAAGATGATAATTATCAAAATTAATATTATTATTTTGATATTTTATTTAAATAATTAAATATTTCATTTCTTATCATTCCTTGAGCATAATGAATTGTTTTTAAGGTTAGTTTATTAACAATATTTTTGAAGTTTTATTTATTTGATACAAACATTTTTATAGTTCACATCTCATGTATTAATTCATGGAATTTTTTATTACGTCACGTATAATGTGTAACTTATTTAATGAGATAAGTTGAACTTAATATTAATAATTTTTTATTTTTTTCTTCATTCTCAGTATATATATTACTCTTTTTTTTAAAGAGTGAGTCTTCACAAATATCTTGTCTCTTTCGTAACGGGATCCTTTCATAATTGCAAGAAAAAATGGAAAAAACGATCAGTGAAAGTTTAAGGTTAACTCAGTAATATTTTTTGAAGTTTCATTTATATGGTAAAATTCCTTTTATAGTTTCGATTCATCTTTAACAACAAATTTCGTGTATTAAATGAAACATGAAAAAGGTGTATAAAATTGAATATTCGGATTAAAAGAGTAAAATTTACAATTTTGTGAATCCTATCTATATTTATTCTTTGATTCTTCTCTTCAATTGTATATCTCCCTGACCACCTCATCACAATTAAAAACATCAGCATACCGACAAAGAGGTGAAACCTCACACCAATTATCAAACCAAAAATAAACCTCCCATTTCCCAACCCTCCAAAAGATATTACTATTTGTGAAGGGTTGGACTTTTAATAACTTTCTCCAAAATGAGATTGATTAGCGTCCAATCAACGTTAAATGGATGAGCTTTTTAGGTTTTTTTTTTTTTTTTTTTTCTTTTAAACACACACCTTAAAGCTTTTGAAGTAAGAAATCTCCACAAGCATAGAAGGCATACACTTTATTAACATCAAACAAGCTTTTTATACCTAAACCCCCCTCCTCCTTGGGATAGCAAATTTGATCCCAAGAAGTCTAATGAATTTTCTATGGCCCGGTTTGGAATCCACAAAAGCTGTCAAACAATTTGTGAAATCTATACAAAACAACTTTAGTGGGACCAACCACTCTAAGAGTGTACATAGCACGAAATATTTTACCAAGTTGATATATGGCACGCCAAAAGTTTACCGCAACATAATATAGTATGCGTCAGATTTGGCACTAAAATTGTCTTATGCATTTGACTGTATATATTGTTTCTCTGTGGCACAATGATCTTAATATGTTTAGTGGTCATTGTGCGTGTTATTGGCATGCAAAGTTATTTTTTTCACTCGAGTCACAAGATATTTGTTCCCTGCTTTATCAAACGATTTTTAGTAATGGTGTATTGTTATTTTATTTTTTGATGTGGCTCTACTTGTCGTGTTACTTTAGAAATAATTTTACCTAAAACGACTACACTTATAACATCAGTCTAGACGTGGAAGCGACCTCCCATGCAGTCCATCCCGTACTGCAGAGACAGGGTTCTTACCACAATTAATGAAAAATTAGCAGCGGTTGGTGAGAAAGATGTGGAGGCATATCGGAGATCATCATTTGGCCATTTACTAGATTTTAACGAGGTGGATGTCATTTGCCTGAGTTCAACTATTGATGGTGTGTCATCCCACAAGATTGTGTGTGAGAGTCTCCACCTTTAGGAACACTAGTTCTAGATTAGGTCCCGAAGGAAGGGAGTATGCTTTGATGACAGGTCTCAGGCTCGGGGAGGCCACTTTCGACATCAGCAAGAACCACGAGCCCCCGACTGTGGTATATTCGAACGCCGGAATTGGTGGATGCTATGAAACAAAGGTCTGAAGACGACCATTTTAATGCAAATGTTACTAACATGGTGAATGTAGCACAGGTATTGTTCCTTTCTTACATTTTGTTAGGTTTGGATTGAATGAACTGCCTTATTCATTCATGGATATGGACCTTGGTGTAGGACAAGGAAGCATGGGACAATTTTTCAACATAAGCCACAAGCTCTTTTTGTTGATGCTTGTATTATGTACGTAGTTTCCAAATAGTTTTGTTTTATTATTGTTGTATGGTGTTTTGGTATGTATGTGTAAATAATGATGTGGTGGCCCCAACCCGTATTCTACTTTTTATATGATGTTATTTTTGGCCATGACATTGAGATACAGCTTAACTGGCTCGTGACTGCTGCCTGCCTGCACTAAAATCATTCTTCAGCACTCCACATCACACACATGTACTACATATATATATGCATTGCCATTGCCAGCCCCTATCCATAAACCATAAATTTCCTCAGATATAAATTAATTACCCTCCTTTTAGTTTACTACTTTTGAAAACCACTACCACTAGTTTCATTTAATGCAGTGACTATGTCAGAAATATGCGATCTTCAAATTCACATCAATGGCCAACATACATTCTTCCTCTCCGAGGTAATATTCACTACAATCATACTACATGTGTGTGTCTGTATTGTTCAATTCAATTAACAATTCAATCTCTGGAACTGCAGAAAATTCTTTCTAAATATTCCGGGAAATTAAGAAAGATAATCAAGCAAGAAAAACGAACAAGACAGATCAGAAACTCCGGAATTGAAATGGAGGATTTCCCAGGCGGGGCAGAAGGGTTCGAACTGGTTTCAAGGTTCTGCTACAACAATGGGCGCATCCCCATTACTGTCTCCAACGTCTCCCTCCTCCATTGCTGCGCAGTGTACCTCGGAATGAGTGAAAAGGCATCACCATTCAATCTCCTGCACCAAACTGACATCTTTCTACAAGGAATCTTCTACTGGTCCTGGTCAGATATCCTCACCACCCTCAACAACTGCGACCCCTTCTTCTGTTCCGCAGAATCTGCTGGCCTCATCCACAAGCTTCTCTGCTCTCTCCTAGCCAAAATCGCCCAAAATTCCGATTCCAACTTCCTCTCTCTCTCATCCCCTTCTTCCTCCTCCTCTCCAGAAACCGCCTCACCATCCAGAAAACCATACGCGTGGTGGTTTCAGGATTTGACAATTTTGAGCCCTAGAATTATAGAGCAGTTTCTGAAAGCATTAGGCTCTTACGGAACCGATAACAACAACTTAGTCCTCACCAGATTCCTCTTACATTATCTCAAAACCGCACTCCATTCAAACGTAGGTACTAGCAGGCATGAGTATGGTGGTTTGGCCGACACCGCCGTTCATGGGGTGGTTTTGATGAAAAGCGCATTTTCGTGCAGAGGGCTGTTTTGGGTGGTGAGAGTGGTTTCCGGTTTGGGGATAAGCCGGGAGAGGCGGGCGGCGGTGGAGCGGGTGATCGGAGGGATGCTTGATCAGGCGAAGCTGGATGATTTGCTAGTATCGGGGGGGAGCAGTGGAATGGTATATGATGTAAATTTGGTGATAAGATTGGTGAGATTGTTCGTACATTACCATGATAGGATTTGTTTGGAGAAGATGAAAAGGGTTGGGGAATTGATTGACATGTATATGGGGGAGATTGGGCCTGACCCAAACCTTAAAATCTCAAAGTTTCTAGGAATTGCAGAAAGTTTGCCAGATTGTGCAAGGGATTCTTTTGATCAACTCTATAGAGCAGTTGACATCTACCTTCAGGTATTCTTCCATTTTAGTTTTTCCCATTCCATGTAGACTAATTCACCGTACCAAAATACAGTTATTGAAACCAATTGGGCTTCTGGGGGTGTTAGTATGTAATAGTTAATTTGGCTGGGATGGTCACAGTAATAAAAACTAGGTTTATGTCAAAGAACCGGGGTTCATACCCACGCAATTTCCCCAATTCATATATAGAGATTTTCATTTATTTATTCTTGATGGCCCAGTGGTAGGGGTAGGGGGCAAAAGACAAAATTCATGAAGTTGATATTGAAGACAAGTTGGAGACATTTTTCTTGACTTGGAATTGTGACACAAATTATGGTTAAGTTTCCCAAAAATCTGCTACTCTTTCTAGGTTTATTTGAAGTCAAAAAAGGTGTTAGCTTTGATACTACTGTGTTTAAGCCTAAAAATAATGGTAATTATTCTCTGGCAGGATGTATATTAATTAATGCTGTATAATTTTGTCACTTGTTCTTGTGTCTTGTGCTTATAGTTACCTGTGAATACTACAACTGTTAAGACAGATACTAATTGTCATTATCTACACAAAACAAGCGCCATAATATTCCATTACTCATGTTAATAACTTTGGCTTCCTCTAATTAAAAGTATTGCTCACAATGAAAAGCTAATACTCCATTACACATATGGTAAGTGAATTTTGGAAATAGAAAAGGAGTATTAAAAAGGTAAAGAAATAACACAACTTTTAGAAAGAAAAACACTACGATAAGGATATGTTGCAAATATCATGAGGCTACATAGTTTGCATGATTCTTATAACGGGGTGTCGACTCACTCTATTCTAAATTATGAGTCGTGTTTCGCATATGTATATTTTTCTATTTTGATCGTTTAGATAAACGTATAAATGTAAGATAATCATTTCTCGCTTCTATGATTTCGTTGATTAGACACTATTATTGGCTACGTAATACTTCATCCATCTAAATTATGTTCTCCTTTCAAGTTTTACACAAATTAAGAAACTTATTTATTGCATTTGTAAATTGCTGTTATATCCCCTATTTAATATGGTGAATAAAAGAGTGTTACAGGAAAATGATAATTTCAATGAGTTATTTAGAAGCATGTTAAGAAAATAAATAATTATAAACTCTTAATAGGAAATGAAACTTTTGAAACATCCCAAAAAGGGACTTGGGGGAGTAGCATTTGTTTTGCAGCACCTGGACACCTGTGTTTTGTCATTTATTTCCTCAGCTTAATCATGACATCGCATTTCTCCCTGTATTAAGAATTGAATAGTTTGTCACGGGACACCCAACATAACTGATTTCTAATGTAATTTATTAATAATCGAAACCAAAATACTTATGAATTGTTTATATGTATATGCTTGCAACTTGATTAATCAGCATGCCGTGAAGGGTAGGTATAAGCTAGACAGCATTAAAAACCCCCTCTTATTTTTTCCCCTGGAAAAAGACACCAGATTGCTCGTTTTATATATTATTGGATTGGATGTTTGCGTTGAATACTACTGATAGATTGCATGTGATCGATCTTGTTCATTCATTGGCAGTCACATCCATCACTCTCCCTAGAGGAAAGATCAAGAGTCTGTCGATGTCTCAACTACCAGAAACTAAGCCTGGAAGCCTGCAAAGACCTCGCCAAAAACCCACGAATACCTCCAAGAATTGCAGTTCAAGCACTAGCATCTCAGCATTCCAATGTACAAACATCCAATGATTATAATGATGATTCATGCAACAACAACAATTATCAGCTGGTGTTGTACAAAGAGGAAGACAAAGACTGCAGTAATCTGGAGACGGAGCTCTCAAGTGAAGACAAGGACGAGATGAGAGGGAACCTGGAGAGGATGCAGTGGAGAGTGGTGGAACTGGAGAAAGTGTGCAAAGAAATGAAGGGTCAGATGGCAAGAATGGTGAAACTTCCCCCTCACCATAATAGGCCCCTGCCCAGATTCTGCTGACCAAGGCCCTCCTCTTTTTATTTTATTTTGCTGCTTTATTCATTTCTTTTCTGGAAACAGTCAAAATTTGTAATTTTATTTGTAAATTTTTCGGAGTGCAGCTTCAAATCATGATAGCTATGATATAATACCGTGTTACCATCTAAGTGTTGCTCTAGCTTTATCATGAACCATAATAAAGAACCTGAATATTCCCCCAACCCCTATAAAGAAAAAAACAATTTTACGCACTTCAACTTTTATGTTTTGTTCTATTGGATCCTCGTCACCTTTCGGGATTCTTAATAGGATATATCTCGTGACTTATCCTATCATTTCCTGAAAGGGAAATGTTATTTTCTCACCTCTTACGGAGTAAAATGACTACGTTACTTGCAACTCCCACCCCATGAGCAGTCTCTATAGGCTTAAAGCTCAAGTTTCAGCACTAAGTCACATGAATCGCATTGGGCCTAATAGCTGCAAGACCAAATTAGTCAATTATTGCAGCACCGGGATCCTTAAGACTTTTACAACTTAATGAACAGTGAAAGAGCTAAAGAAGCATGAGCCCTTGCTTAATAGAGACTGGATCCCCATTTGAAGGGCTCAATAGAACGTAATTTACAAGATATAGCATAGTCCCCAGTGTGAAATTTCAAAGCCCAATAGACCAAAAGGAAACCAAGGCATTTTTCTCATTAATATCTCAAATATAAACGACGTTTAACAGCACTCTCGTTCAATTTTCCTGGAAGAAGGTGGAATTTCACTATTCATCACCTTCTTCTTTAGAAAAGTAACAAAAAGCTGATACAAGAATCTACCCAAAATTACAACACACTTCTACTCCCATTTTCTATCCCTAGCTCTAAATTAAAGCATTCAATGAAATAATACTATGTATCATATGCAGCGTACCCGTCAGATTCCCACAAGCTATATCCCAAAATTGGTTTTAGGCCTATCAGCTGCTACTCTGAACTGGCTGTGATCTGCATCTATCCTCTGAATCATGGGAAGTTTGAATTTTTCTCAAGGAACGATATTGCAACCTAACATTTTCTCCAGTCTCAATAATCTTAAGCAGATACCTACATGAAAGGCGGCAGCATAAACAGTGAGCAAAACAAAAGGGTATGTCGCAAAATGCTCCAAAATAAATCCTTCAGCTACTAAATCAAAATTATAGAACTCATGTACGGGGTTATGTACCAGCCATTCAGACACTGTGAAGTTATTACGGCTTCCTTGCCAACAAACTTATCAGGTGTCCGCCTATTACCCTGCATTGCATATCCAGTTAGATGTTTGCAGAGATGAAAATGATGACAAGAAAATAGGCAATTTTACCTTGATCACAACCTTCTCATTAACAGAGAAAGGATATTGTACACCTCTGAGTGACCCATTTTCTGGAGTAACATCACCATTTTCCTATATTGTCCAAAAGATGGTCAGTAAATAAGAAAGAGACCTTCGCCAACTTCTTCTCTTCTTTCAACTTGTTGGCTGGATTTCAGATAGAAAGGGAGAAGAAATACAGAAAAAAAGATTCTCAAAAGAATCACTCAAACTCTATATCAAAGAAATCTATTCATATATCCCAAGATGGATATATATAGATTCCACTCCATTACTCAAGTCTCAACCACAAATACATGATGGTATCTGAATCTTTTACCAATGAAATGTTTATATTTAACTACATTAATTAATTCATCAAGCAAAATATCTGAATTGTACAAATCAGGTTGCCTCTAAATTGTCAAAGTAAAACCAACTTCAATAAGAATCTACGCAGAAGTGTCAACTATATCCACCTTTTCTTTTGAACAACTAATTGCAAACTCTCTTCATTATACAAACCTCTCATGTTAGCATACCAAATGAATCCTACTTGCTCGTTAAGCTTGTAAATGAATTTGACCCAAAAGAATTATTACCCTGACATACTTGTAGTCATATCACTAACCAAAGTACTGTTGGGAAGAACTTAAAGAGGGGTAGCGAGCATAACACATAGGAAAGAGGAGAAAGAAACGAGGAGGAGGTCATGTGGGGCTAAAAGACTGCAGGTATGAGTTGTTTCTTGTCATTCAGGAGGAAGGTTGCTAAATGCCATTAGTAGACAAAACTTATAATTTTATATCATAAAAAAGGAAAACCACAAAGAGGGTAAGGAATTGGTGATGTAGCTAGTTCAGATGGGTGATATTCATAATAATTTCCCAATACAATTGATCCATTTACATGTTACGACACTGACCGACACACATTAGCACGATAATATCATACAATGTACCAGGTCACCACAAGGTGCAAGCAGACAAACAGTTAATTTTTTTACCCTGTGCTCGCTTACTTCCTTCCTGCGTTTCCGTAGAGCTGCATTATGAAATAGCCTGCGATCATCCTCCTGTTTGATTGCTTGAGCTGCAGCTCTCAATGCTGTATATATCAGTAGGAAGTGACCATCATCAGCAACAAAGGACATGAATAGACTAAAGGTAGAGAAGGTCTGTAGAATATGCTAAATTTTTTGTGTGTGCTTATGAGAGAGTAAGAGAGATTGTGCTAAATGACCAGGAAATACCATGATTAGGGATCAAAGACCCAGCCTCAATTTCGATATTGCAGATAGTGCATTTGGACTGTAATGGCACAAATAATGAAAGTCACAATAAACTCTCACAAGCGCAGGCCAATTACTTTGGTGTGCTGTCTTCAGAAGAAATTAAATGGAAAGCAATTGAGGTCATCCCTAGAAACAAAAGAACCTTATTGGTCTAAAAGGTTATGCCTTAAATTCTACAGTATAATTAGACCCTTCTACAGCACCTTAAGCATCAAAATACATTATAGAGGAAATAACATACCCTCTAATACACTCATGTTTCTCATGGTCCATGCAAATGAATTGCTTAATGGAGTTATTTCTAGTAGCTAATTGGCAAATCTTAAGAGACGAAAACACCTGGTGCAGGAATAGTAGATCCATATCACTGTAAACTGCAGTTGACCACAACTTCTCCACAATTATCTTGAAAAATATAATAAGGAGACAATTATGTTTTCTTATCTTGTTTACTGTAATGCCAGTTTTAGATTCTATGCATGGCTTGGCAAAAATGACCGGATTTCTTTCACAATCCAATGTGCAAGTTTAAAACGTGTAGTCTTTAGTATCTAAGACCTACTATGCTAGGGATGTGTTGTTTAGTTTTTGGTAAGCAGTTACTTTTTAATCAATTTTTGGAAACCAATAATGTTCTCTACCAATGAAATTGAGAAAACCTCCAGTATATTTAAATGAACCAATATCTTTAAAAAATTCCTTGGTTGAGCAAAACAAATTGGTTTTCAACATCTTAAAGAATTTCTTAGATTAGAATGTCCATTTATAGCCTTCTATTTGTACCACAACACACGAAGATATCGGTCTTATGTCCCTCAAAGAATAACATCTAGTCTTGATGTCACTTTGTTTAACGGAATGTTAGGTATTCGGTGCACTGCAAAGCTAATAAGGGCCTAAGAAGCAAAGAAAAAACTGCAGACTTGCAAGCACTTCATATAGTTTCTGCCTCATTTGTCTCTAAATGCCTTAGGTGGGAGCCAAGAAGAACAACAGTGACGAGGAATCTGGATTTTTAAGGCCCCATATCTATGATTTTGGTAGATTGACACTGTATATGCGTGAAAGTGTTGAGTTGGACTAGAGCCCACCATAAAACAGATGAAGCAGTTGCTGGTTTCACAAGATTATTTTCATGAAGTAATGAAGAGTGTCGGCCCTCCTGCTATAAGAACTAGAAGATACTCAATGTCACAGACATGCCTCCATCTTTAGTTATATGTAAGATGTCCTAACTACCAACTGCGAGAAGATAAATGGCTGTTCAATAACATTTCAGCCAAGACATAATTCAAAACACAAGTTAAAAACAATTCGACATTATACAACATTTCTCATTTAGGCTTTTTCGCTTTAGGTCATGAATGTCAGTTGAAAGACTCAAAACACAAGAAGGTAAGAGAAAAAGGAAATCCAAAGATTAAGACGGGCTCCACTTACTGTTTCAATGACCTTCCTTAGCATAAGACCACCGAATGAGTGCCCACAAGAAACTAGCATAGCATCCTCAAGGAATGCGCCACTGGGTAATCCTCGATTTCAAACAAAAAATTTAGCATGCAGATTTACCATGGGGAAGAAAAGGGAGCGCATACCATTTGACCATGCTTATGATAAACTAGAATGTCGTTTAGCATAACACAAAATGTAAATACTGAAAAACATTGGCTTTAAACTACTGTCGGAAAAGGATATGTTTAACAGCATAAGATGGCTAACCATCTGGGTGAAATTTTACAAACTATAGTTGGTAAGTGCCCAAGATGCACCAAAGTGCATAGCTTTTGCATTGAAGCTTAGGAACAGGCAGGAAGGCTGTTAGTGCCTTGCTTACATAATGGGCACAGGTGAATTCATGAGTCATATTATTCATATATCAACAGTCTAATAATTTAAAATTTCTTAGCATGTGAAATTATAATTCATAAACAACCAAAATTTAACCATAAAACCATAACTTAGTTTATTTGACATATAGAAAGCCATCTCAAGTAATGAAAACCTTAAAGTATCAGCACTGTTTTAGTCTTAATGCAGTTGCAGGGTTCCTGCGATCAAAGAAACTGAGATGAGGAAGGAGTTGTTTCGGCCTATTTGGGTAGAAACTGATCTAGATATATTTGGGAGTCTGGGACTGCTATGTGATCTGCAGTTGCCAACTGCAGTTTCGGCGTATTTGGGTAGAAAGGTTTACCGGAAAATCTCCAAGGAGATTAGAGCATGGACCCAAGTTCCTTTGTTATTTATTGTAATTTTATAAAATTTGTTGATTTATCTCCATGTAAGTTGACTCTTACTATCGAGAAAGATGTGACTGTAAAATTAGATGGAAGTTCTAACTTTCAAGGCTTTTTAACTAGTCTGACCTTCACATGTCATATATCTACAGATTAGCCCAAAAAAGCCTAAAGCAAGGAACTTTACAATTCACAGCTATGGTGACAGGAAACAGAAAGAAATTAAATATGAGAATAGGACCTAAGTAATGAGTGGTTTATGAGACAAATAAATAGGTCAGAGCGATTGTAAATATACCATTATTATCAGAGGAGAGAATTAAAACAAGAGTACAGCTTAATTGGCCTTCTCTTTAGTAATCTTGATATTTTCCTACCTCGTGCCTCTAGAGAAAACTCACCAGGCACCTAAAGGCATGCACTTAGTTCCTTACAAAGAACATATCCTATGAGCACGTCACACTTAAGCATGCAGCTTTTGCACCTTTTAGAAATTATCTTCATAAATAAATGCATATGGAAGTTTGGCACCATGTCATGTATTGAACCTCTCCATTGAACAAAGAGTACTCCTGTTTGACAACTAATTAACCATTTTAGGCTCCTTAATGCAGACGAACATAAGTTTCAGGTTTTTCCTTGATAAGCACATTACCATGAACTATTAAAAGCATTTATATTTATATATGTATACATGTTTTTCCTGCTCCCTTCATCCTCTGAAAGGTAATGAAACAAACCAATTACACTAATTCCAACAATGCACCTGATTGCCATGTTTAAATTAAGTCAACTCCACAAGATAGACTCAATTAGGCATCTTAAGAAAAGCTGCTGAATACCAGCTAATCTATTCACAACTAACACCTAGCTTTCCTTGCACGAAGAAACCTAATTTTTTTCAGGAAGATCTCAAATAGAAACTTGGAAAGAAAAGTGACCAATTTGGACTGTGCTGAATGCACTGAAAGCAAAGAGGTAGTCTTTTCCTATCTAAGAGATGATTATACGAAGAGAAGGAACAGTAGGATGCAAAGCAGTCACTTACGATAAGGGATCTGACAGAACACTTCTCAGTGATGGCTCCCTACACAAATTATCTCCAGGTACCTGTTAACAATATATACAAAATCAGAAATCATGGCATGTTGCGCTCGAATTATGCATCTTCGACAACATTGACCAAGAGATTCAAAACAATTGGCAGTCAAAAGGAAGTCAACCCATCCCAAAGTTACTCATCTCAAATCAACATGGATAAAGGGAAAATATGTCGAATCAAAATTGGCAAACGTGGAATACAACACATACTATCTGATAGAATAAATTTCTAATCATTTCATGCAATACACCATGGAGAGGAAGGATATTGATTGAGTGTGGTAGCTAAAAGTTAAGTATTGGACTAATATCAGCTCTGGCTATTCAGCGGCTAAAAAAATAGAACTAGAAAAACTCTAGAATTCACCCAATATGTGTTTAAACATTGACAAGATAAATTCTTTTGGGACCAGAACTTGATTAAATCTGCCAAAGTAGTAATTGAACTAAATGTCTTTTAGCTCGACATCAGTCACTTCGAGGAATCCTGAAAGAAGTGCTTACATAATCAGTATGGTTACACAACACTTCTTCCACGGCAGAAAGGTCATCCATGAACTGGCTCACAGATACTGGGACGTAACTTTGAGGAATCACATGCCCAGCTGCAGCAATCGGGGTGCAGTCCAATATAGCATTGCCTTGTGGCATGAGCCTAAATGCAAGTGATGTCCTAGATAAACAAAATTAGTCCCTGCTGAAGGAAATCACATGCGATAAACAGACACCTCCAAAAGTATATACCTTCCACCACTTGCAGGGAGCGTAAGATTATCAGACATGGCTCGATACGAAGCAGCAGGTCGAAGTCCTGCAGTGGTATGGCTGAGAGCCTTTCCTGTAAGCAGTAAAAGGTCCCCAGGGGCCAAGCTGCCATCTGCTTGGTACCAACGACCATTGGGGTCACAAACCTATGGTTGGCAGAATGAACAACTCATACAGGAAGAATATGATAAGATTCTCCAGCAATGGGCTCAATACATTTACCCGCAGGAGACATTGAAAAACATAACAACAACATTCTTGTTGAGAAACTAAATAAATTCTCAAATCAGATCGTCATAAGGATATAAAGAATACTACCTGAAGACCAGGGGCATCTGAGGACATCAACATTAACAAGCCCTTCTCAACTTCACAACTTGTCCCAAGCTTCCCTCCAACAATTGCACCTTTTCCTTGTTGCGAGGATATCTGGGAGAATGCAGCAACAAGAATGGATGAAGAGGCCTCATTAGCAGGCAATGGGCAATCATCAAGCAAGTGATTGAAGACACTGCATTAAATGAAATATTTAAGTCACTACTAAGGCAGAGAAACATAAAAGTTGTATAGTAAGGCATCAAATTTCAAACATTAACAAAAGGAGGGGGGAGAGTTCCCTATACTTACTCGCTACGCAGACGAAGATGTCTTGCTATAGCACATAAAACAGCACGAGCAGCCCTTCCCATACATCTGAAAATGTCAGCCATGCATGGAGGGGATGAATCTATATCTTCCAAAGGCCTGCGCAAGATTCGTAACATCAGGGTGTCAAATTGAATAACATGACCACTTCTGTCTAACAGACATGACAAAGACGAAGTCACATTGCGGAACTTACAAAAGTGATCAGCTAATACAAAAAAGAGGTCTAAATTTACCCAGGAAAATGAAGAACCATTGGCTTAGTACTATCATTGCTAGCCCCACATCCTTGAGACAGTGCATATGATTTTCTACCCTTCTTGAGTACAAAAGCATGGAAAGGTAACGAACTTACTCACGATAGAAGAAGAGGTTACAACTACTAGTAGTTTACATTTCAATAGTCGGTTTTCCAAAAGCTCTTCAAGCCAACTAAAGAAAGTTGTTAAATTCAGGGTACTTGGTACGGTCTCACACATTTAAGTGTACGAAACAAATAAAGGAGAGAATAAGAGAAAATCACTAGACTTATAAATTAGTCTCATTCCTTCAATTTATCTGATCTCCCTTCCTTCAATTTATCAAGATGGGACAACACATGTGGAACTTCAATATTTCATCATGCTCAAAGACCACCCATGTTTCGTCACATCAACAGCCCTAGGTAATTAATCATTTACTTAAGCATCAACAGTTGCTAGCATAACACAATCCAACTCTTCAGTTTCACAACTAAAAAATCCTCGTTCCTTCTTAATTTCACAAATATTGAAACGATAAGTACGTGGCAACAACCAACCGAGAGACTAAACAAAAATGAAAGACGACAGCATAGAAAAATGAAAAATCTGAAATTACCTTCCAGCCCTGTATGTATAAACCCCTCGGCCGCCCTTTCTGGTGCGAAAATAGAGACGAGCAGACTCGAGGGCGCAGCGGAGCAAGGCAGCATCGTCGGAGCTGAGCTCAATGATGGCAGCGTTGTGGCGCATGAGGGAGGTGGACAAGGCGTCCACGGCTTTTAAATAGGGAGGCATGGGGGCTCCATCGTAGGGCAAAATGTCGGAAAGTCGAATTCTAGAGGGAGGGTCGAGAGAGAGAGGAGAAGGAGAAGGGAGACGGTGAGTGTGAGTGTTGTGGGGGGATCTAATACCAGCAATAACCGCAGAAGGCGCCGGAGGATTGGCGTGATTCTGATGCTGCTGCATCATCATCGTCACCATCGATCATTATTTTTCTTGTTTGTGAATGTTGTAGTGGACAGCATAAATAATGGAAACAGGGAAGGGGGAATGAATGAATTTGGGGTTTGAGGAGGTTTTGTGTTACGAGCAGGAGTGCACGAAGCTCCGTTGGTTTTGGAAATTGCGCTAATAAAATTAGAGATTGTTTGGCTCAACTTATAAGCTCTTACAAAGTGTTCTTAATTAACTAGGATGTTTGGCTAAACTTATTTAAAACATCTTATAAGCTCTCACATCTTTTAAGATATTTTTAGAGCTTATAAATTGTATGGTCTTATTTTAAAATAAGTTGTACAAGTGTTTGGATCAAATAACTTATAAGATCTTATAAAATATTGATGTGTTTGGTATATAAGATCTTTTTATAAGTATAATTACCAAAAAAGATGTATTTAGAAAGAGTTATGAAAAAAAGATGGGGTAGTGGTACTTTTTTAAAAAGAGCTTATAAGCTCTTAAGGAGCTTAATTATACATCTTATAAGCTCCTTTTAAAAAAATTAGCCAAACAAATTTTGAGAGCTTATAAGATGTTTTATAGAGCTTATAAGCTCTACCAATTAAGCTCTAAGAACTTATAAAATGTAAAAAAGAAAAAAGTTGATATGTCTCATCTTATTTTTCAATCAACTTATAAGCAGTGCTCATTTTACAAAAATAATCCTGTTATCTTTTTAAATTTCCAAAAATACCCTTCCCATTTCATGAACGTAATTACATCATAAATTATCTCTCCCCTCTCTCTATAGGGTTGTTTTGCGCCTCTCCGTCGCGTACCTCTGTCCATGGAAGGAAGGAAGGTATGTACTTATATCTCTTGGCTATTTAGGTTTCATTTGGTTTAAAGGGGATTAGGGCAACTTTTTGGTCATATTATAGATTGAAAATGGGTTGAGTGGATGGTTAACAATCTTTCACATAATTAGTTTAACAATTTTTAGGATAAAAATTATGAGAACATGAGATCCGTTAGTTTTACAATTATCTCGTGGGTCTCGATCTAATTTTTTTATTTTCCTCCCATTTTTTAGGAAGTTTATTGAAAGTTGAAGTTGACAGTGCATTTGGAGAAAGGTACAGATCATTGCTGATTGTTGTGAACGTAGTTATTTCATATGTTGATTGTTGATTATTTGTGTAATACTTCATAAATTGATTTGTACTGGAAATAAGAGTATGATTCTATTGGAGTAAAACGAGTTGGATTGACAAGCACCTTTTAGTTCTATCCTCATATTGCAATCTTGTTTTGCTGGCACAGAAACCCATCTCTTCTTTCTTGCACTTTGAGATAGCCAATCTTGAAAATGGACTCCATGAAAAAGCTAGTATGAGTTTCAACATGTAGAACTTATATTATTTTATTTTTTAAATAATATAATGCATCCATGATTTTACATTACTAGATGGAGAACAATGATAAAAAAAACAAAGGGATAGTGCAAAGTAAATCTTTGGGTAAGAGTGCAACAAATAGTGCAAGTAAGACATAGAGACCATCTTCTGCGAAGTGGGATGATTCCTTAAATCGTGTGTTTATTCAACTGTGTGCGGATGAAACTGGGAAAGGCAATAGACCAAATTGTTGAGAGGGTGTATGGTGTTTTACGTGTTAATTCGTGCAATGATATTTTTGGATTAAATATAGCATTTAAATTATTTGAACGATAATTTGTTTGAACTTGCATATGTCCTTGAATTGTAGGAATATTATAAATCGAGTGTTTAAGTTATTTAATACAAAAAGATTTGATTTATAATTCAAGCATTTTGTCCGCGATCAGTAAATAAATTTGGGCAATTTATTTTGATAAGATCGGCTCATTTTCATTGAAATTTATCTTTGACTTGACAATGGAATTGTGGATACACGTACGATGTATTAGGACAGGACTACATAAAATTTAGATTGTGATTTGACCATACAATTTAAATTCATTGATTGACGTATATTTTACCTTAATCCTGAGTGAATAGTGTACCTTTATTACTAACTGGACATTCTTTGAGACACTAGTGAGTGATATTAATATATTAATCAATACCTCAGTGTTTTGGGAATTAAAGTGAAGTGATAAAGAACATATATTTACAATATTGGAATCCTTCACCTATTTAATAGGCATGATCATGATCTCACGGGTTATTCTATATACAGTAAATTTGAGCTCAGTATTCGACATTAGTTGTCGAATCATACGTCACACAGGACTGCGGATAGAAGATGGGTGTTGAGATTGACAAGTGTTTGAACATAGGCTTATTGGTCATGGTAGCCTATTGCAAATACTTTAGTTGATCGAGGGGGGTATATGTTGGATCAATCAATCAGAGGATAATATTATTGATTATATTGCTTCTATAATGCCGATTAAACTAAGAGTGGAATTATATTCTTTTAGTAGAATAGAATATAATTAATAAATTAATATGATAAGTCAAGATTTGACCGAGTCGTATTTAATTTATTGGAGCTTAATTTAATTGGGTCCGACTAGGTCCCTTCGGTGGCTCAGTGCGAACCGGAATAAATTATAAGGATTATAATTTATTACTACAATATTTGGATTATAATATTATGATATTATAGAAGATGGAGATATCCAGTATCTTCTATACTTATCAGGATATGTTACTTGGGGTATATCAGATACATATTCAGTTTACTCTAGTACACTTACACGCACGCTATTAGACATCCGAGAAGGTATCCACACACCGTGTATTATAGTGCAGTTCGTGAGAACACGGGAGAAGGCTTGGAGGTTTGGAGCAAGTTTGATAAAACACGCTACAAAGGTATTTCATAAACTCTTCTTAGATAGATTAATTAATATGTAGAACATATAATAATACGGTCGATCCTACAACGATTGTCTGATTATCAATATCTAATATTGTGGACCGGATATGAATCGTGGTTCTAAGATATGGTATCAGAGCGTAGGTTTTGATATTATTGTATGTTCTCGATTAATTAATTTGTTATGCATGTGTTAGTGATGAGCGGTGTTAGGATTTGTGACTTTATTATGTTATTATATTGAATGAGTTTAATTTTCTGAACAATTTATGGTCCTAGAATTTTATTCGGATGTAATTGTATTTGTAATTTTGAGTCTGTAAATAAGGGGGTGGATTACGACTCCATGTTTCCCCTTGTTAAATTTAAAATAGGTTACAAAAATTATATAGACTTGTTCTTGTGCTGAAATTCGAGTTTGGGTCTGCTCGTAAGTTGTTTCACTTGTCTGGGTGAAATTGTATAATTTCCAGAAGAAGTTGAAAGTCTAATAGGGGCCGAACTTCAGCATCTCCAGAGTTGGAGGACTAGCCTGCAAATTTCCTAAAATCCTCCACGGATCTCACTGAAGATCGCGTATGTAACAACAAGAAATTGGGAAAACAGGGTGACGAGTTGCGTGGCTTCGATGGAGACGACGATTGCGGCTCGTTTTTTGGCGCGAGTTTTCTGTAATTTATTTCGGGCCAATCCTTGCCGAAGCAAATTCGAAAACTCGAAGCGACTGGCCACCGATCTTCGTCAGCGGAAGAGGGTTCAGGCAGTTAGCTCTACAGCGTTCGTCGATCATAATCTCGCGGACTTCGCAGTGGCGGCACTGGTGGAGTGGGGCTAGGGTTCAGGCGGTGATTTTCAGGATCCACTAGGCTGGCTCGCCGCCAGAAGATGCACTCCGGCAGCAGACGTGAAAGACGTTAATGGCAGCGGCCATGAATTTCGGCAGAGCAGCTGCAATTTATGACAGAGCAGATTCCGACAACGATGAAGATGGAAATTTTTTGCTAGGGTTCAAAATCTATCTGGGCTAGACCCTAATCCGGGTCGGGTCAATTTTGGACTAGATCTAGTTGTAAGTGTATCTTAAGATTGGGCCTATTTTACTGAAATTACTGCTAGGCTATTTTGTTGGACCAGTTCTTCATAAATGTTGAGCTACTGAATAATGCTACATAATTGGTTTTATGGGCTGATAATAATTGGTCCATTAATTGGCATCAGTGGAAATTTAATTACATTTGGGTTATTCAAAAGACTATTTATTTGGCAAACAACAAGAGTTTATCTAATGAATTTTTAAATAGGACTCTATAAAATTAAATTAATGTGTTGCTAAAAAATTACTATTTAGGCCAGAAAATCAAAATTGGATATAAAATTATTAATTTTTATTGTCATGAAATATTGATGGACTTGAATATTGAATTAATTCAAGTTAGACTTCAATATTGCCAAGGAAATTAATAGATAATTTTATTTGTTTTGATGGACCTAGTGAAGTTGAATTTTTGGCTTGCTATTCTGACTTGGACTCAAGAAAAAAGGTTCGGAAAATCAATAAGAAAGCCAAATGGATTTCAATTACTTGAAAATTTGGAACAGAAAATTAAAATTAGATATAAAATTATTTATGGACTAGAAATATTGATTGACTTGAATATTAATTAATTTATTCAAGTTGGACTCCAATATTGACCAGAGACAAATAATTTTATTATTTTAATGAGTCTGAATATTTTTAACTTTGGACTTGAGACATTTTGATTTGGGCTCAAGAGTTGGGTCGAAAAAATCAATTAGAGGGCCAGATGGTTTTTAGTTTTGGAGTTTTGACCGGATAAATTGAGCTTAAGCGTTGAATTAGAGGATCAGTTTGGTTAGACAAATCAAGCACGAGAGTCGGCGAAAAGATCAACTTAGACCAAGAAAATTGCAAATGGAGGTTGAAGAGTTGAGCCGACTTGTGGCTCAATCGAGAAATTCAATTATTTGTAATTTGTGTCTAGGATGGGCCATAAATTTGTTCAAAATTTTTTTAGTTATTGCTTTACTACTTTAATTATGTGGATTAAATGTCATTTATGTAACATGTCATGTAGAATCGCATGTGCACCGCTCTAGGTACTTAACTGTCATGCATAATTGATATATTTATTTTCTGATTCTGAATTAGATAGATAACAAATATGTTGATTAATAATAGAATCACTATAAGATGATTTTAGTATTATTAATCAGTTTATATCCCAATTTTTCCCAACAAAAATATTAAGTGTGTGAGGGTGCATTTTATTCAAATGAACCCACAACCTCCCCTATTAGCCGGCCATTAGTAAGAAAATGTGTATGCTTCGTGCCAAATTGATCTCCCTAAAGGAAAGTTGTACTGTTTCGGTTACTAGATTGGGCCCCTATATAATACTCATTAGTAAGAGTATGTTTGTTCCTCCCCATATATAGGAGGGTTTCATTGTTTAGGTTGCTAGATTGAGTTATTTTAATAAACTCATATGTAAGAAAAAATGTATGCCTCGTGCCATTTAATTGGTCTCCCCATAGGAGGGTTGCATTGTTTCGGTTACTGAATTGAGTTCATTGGATGACAGCTCATAAGTAGGAAAATGTGTATGTCTCGTGTCAATTTATTTGGTCTCCCTACAGGAGGACTGCATTATTTTCAATTACTTGATTGAGTTTGTGGTAGTAAGTTTTTAAGCGTGAATTAATTATGTATGCCCTATAGGTATCATAGTTAATTTACGGACTTAAAAATTATCAATATATGGGTTATACACTTAAATCAAAAATATTGTGAGGACTTCCTATAGAATATCCAAAAAATATTATTGATAGTCAAAATAATGCGATACAAAATAAATATAGCATGGGATGCAGATTATATTGGATTTAGTGGGAGTACCACAGCCTAGCTATAAATTAACATTTATTCCTCCTGTAGAGGAGTATGTCGGATTTTGGGGTTTTAGGTGGTCACATAATGCAGTAGTTTATTGGGTCTACTCATTAAATGAGTTTATTCGTTTGTTACTTACCTATCATGCATGTTCATGTTAGAATTATTTAATTTTGGCAAAATGTCTTAATAATTCACTATCTAAAGTCTTGTTTGACAATCAACTAGTGGGAGAAATTACTAATGGATTGGAATGTTATTTAATACTTTTCCTATTACTGAAAAGTATCAAAATTTGTGTTTATTACTATTTCCCACTGTACAAGATTATGGGTCAAATGTCTAGTATTTGGAGGCATATGATAGGAATTTTTATTCTGACGTGTTAATTTGTTGTTGCATTTGGGATTAATCTTAAATGTGATGCAACGAAAACATTAGAATATGGATATTACCAAGAATCATGAAGTCTTCATAAGATGTTAAGTATTTGGATGCCATCTTTTTGTCTGACTATTATCTGGTCTAGTATGAACATGCACATGAAACCTAGGGGCCAGTGGGAGATCATATGCTTGCATTGATCATCTAGTGGTTTAGGTTTTAGGGGCTGAATCAGTTGGAGATTCAGGTCGACATGGAATTAGAGACTCCTAAAGATGTTTTTGGAGTTCAAATTTAGCTCTAAGCTAAACATGTCATTGAGTGAACTAATAAAGGAGCTCAAAAGTGCAGAAAATGTTTATCAAACCAAATATAGTGATGCATTAGTTGATAGTTTTTTTATGGATTGACCTTGTCCAAGTCAACAGACAAGAGCAAGTTAAATCCAGAAAATTCTTAACGAAGTGCAAAGGGAGTCAAGACAGAAGGGAAGCAAAAATAAGGTTTGTTTCCTTGTGGGAAGAAGGGTAATTGGAAAACTAATTACCAGGATACCAAACATTTAAAATGCAAAGTAATTTATTTGTGTCATGTTTAGTAGTTGATTCTATGATCACTTAGTAGAACTCGGGCCCACTAATGATTGCATGGATTCCTTTTCCAAAGAAAATTCACTGAAAGGGTAGAGTCTTCCATGATTAACACAGATGTAGTAGGGTTTGCAAAAGTTGATTGGCGTGTTCTCTTTATTTAGAATAAAGAATTTTAGGACAATGTTATTATCATCTCAAATGTGGTAGAAATGAAATTTTCTACTATTTTATTTAAACAAGGCTGTTATAATCATTTTGATAAATGTGCTAACACTATGTTTAAATAATGGTGGCGTTTGTGATGAACGGTCTAATAATGGCCTAATTGTCTTAACATTAATCAACAACTTGCAATACATTGCATCAGATAAATCACACATTTATTTCTACCAAATTGATGATTATTGAAACTTAGTCAAGTTTACTAATTAAACAAAGTTTATATGCTAGAATGAGATGTTCTTCAATTGCTTGAAGATGAAATCTTCATAAGCATGTAATTTTCGTTTAAAATAGTAATGTGACTAAGAAGTCTTTATATATCAATTTTGGAGAACTACTATTGAGATTGATGATTTGTGAAAATTAGTCTAGTTTAATAACTAAGCAAAATTTATATGCTAGGATGAGATGTTCTTCAAATTGTTTGAAGATGGAATCTCTACATGCATGTAATCTTTGTTTTAAATGGCAGTGTGACTAGAAGTCTTCATGTATCATTTATGGGAATTAGTATTCGACCTCACCAAGTACCTCTCAAAGGTTTGGTGCGTTTTGGGTTGAAGTAAATAAACATTGTTATACATTGTCAGGAAGTGTGCGTTTTATTTCCATAAACTCCTGGATAAGAGGGTTTTGAAAAGACAAATGTCACCTTCTTATAGGACGAGAGTATGGAAGGATGTGAATTCAAAAGTATAGATCTTTTGAACAAGATAAAGGAAAATAGTTTCCTAATTTATCAAGTCCAGAGTTCCGCACTGAACATACTTAGTTTAATTTACAAAAATCTATAATTCTTACTTGTTAGATTCAGTAGAAGATGTAAGTAGAAGAGTTAGTAGAAGAATTTGATAGAGCAGCGGGAGTATAAAATTAAATTCTAGTCAATTAAGAAAATTTCATAGCTAAGATGAAGTGAGAAATTTCGACTTGTTTTGTGTAAGAGTTTTTGGATTCTCATCACTAAATAGGGAAGTTTCTCTAGATAGTCTTGGTAGTTAGGATGCTTTTAGACATTGACCATTGGAAGAGTATCATAGACCAAATCTATGTATACTAACTCTTCCGGGAATCTTATTGAAGTTTCCTATAAGATGAGACCAGATAGTTTGATCCAAAAGGTTCAAGTGCATGTAATATGCAAACTAATAGAGTTCTTTCACGAACTTAATCAAATGTCTATGTTCTTAAAGTGTTCAATAATTTTTTGAATAATGTGGAAAGACTGTCTTACATATTGCGAGCAATATAGGTAGACAATCTTACATATTCAGAAAAATATAGAATAATAAATTTTTGTGCTAGTTGATGTCATCTTAAGATATGAAGGACTTTGAAGATAAACTATGTTCTAATTCTTAGACCCATTGGGATAAAAGAATTAGATAGTTAGTTTGTGCGAAACTTCATATGTAGTTTTTAGATAGTGATGTCGTTTTTGTGTGGAGATATCAAGTGATCTCGGATTATTGATTCCACAGCGAAAGCGGAGAATGTGGCAGCTTTAAGAAGCAGCCCGGTATTGAAAGTAAGACTTATATTATTCATAGATCATTAATTCCTGAACAAGGGGGATCAATGTTGAAAGTATGGTCTACGAGTAAATTAGTGTAAAGTTTACACTACTCAAAGATTATTTACTCTTGGACAAGTGGGAGAAATGTTGAGTGGGTGTATGGTGCTTTACGTATTAATTCGTGCAATGACATTTTGGGATTAAATATAGCATTTAAATTATTTGCACAATAATTTGTTTGAACTTGCATATGTCCTTGGATTGTAGGAATATTATAAATCGAGTGTTTAAGTTATTAAACACAAAAAGATTCGATTTATAATTCAATCATAAGTATTTTGTCCGCGATCAGTAAATAAACTTGGGCAATTTATTTTGGTAAGATCACCTCATTTTCATTGAAGTTTATCTTTGACTTGACAATGGAATTGTGGATACACGTACAATGTATTAGGACAAGACCACATGAAATTTAGATTGTAATTTGACCATACAATTTAAATTCATTGATTGACGTACATTTTACCTTAATCCAGAGTGGATAGTGTACCTTTATTACTAACTGGACATTCTTTGAGACACTAGTGAGTGATATTAATATATTAATCAATACCTCGGTGTTTTGGGAATTAAAGTGAAGTGATAAAGAACATATATTTACAATATTGGAATCCTTCACCCAAAACCAGAGTTGAGTTGTGTTTTCCCACTGGATAGGACTGCTTCTTGTTTTTACCCAGTATACAGTCTTCACACACCACTTCTGAGACACTATCTTCTTTTTTTGTAGTCAATCAAGTTTTGTTTTGCAACCTGAGTTAATCCACTTACACTGACATGTTCTAATCTGGCATGCCAAAGCTTATTACTATCCTTGACTACATTCTCAGATTCACCAATTACTACAGTGCCAACTAGATAATAGAGACTGGATCTTCTTATCCCTTTCATAACCACTTTGGAATCCTTTATTATATCTAATTGGCTATTTTCAGACTTAAAATTGCACCCTCTCTTTTCCAAAGTTCCCATACTAACAAGATTTCTCTTAAGCTGTGGTATATATCTTACATCCTTCAAGATTTTAACAGAACCATCATGCACTTTGGCCAGTAAATCACCTATTCCTTAACTGAACATGATTGATCGTTTCCAAGCATGACTAGTCCAGCTTCTTGTTCTTTAAAATCTTTAAACCATTCTAGCTTTGGACTCATATGGAAACTACATCCAGAATCCAAAATCCAGTTCTCTTCAGTCTTAAGTTTAGAAATATTGAGTACCTGAGGTTATTCTTCTGTAACTTCAACCACCTCTGCTAAGCTTGAGGCTTGAGTTCCTTTTTTAGCCCGTTTCTTCTTCCACTCAAAATAATCCTTCTTCAGATGGCCAGGTCTTTTGCAAAAATGGCACTTCCTTGTTTCCTTGTGACCAGATAGTTTTCCCTTATTGTTTCCTGATTTCTTGGGTTGATCATTGGTCTGGTTTGGCTTCCACTTGAAATTCTTGCCTTTCTTTATACTTAACCTTTCTCCTGCACCATTTGACTTGTGCTGACTGAGCTTTTGCATTTCCTTTGCTCTTAGGGCAGACTAAACTTCTGTTAATGTAAAATTGGAATCCCTTCCATACAACATTGCATCCCTCAGATGATCATAGGATAGTGGCAGGGAGTTTATCAGCAAAATGACCTTGTCTTCATCATTCATTTGGACATCAATGGCCTCTAGATCATCAAGTATCTTGTTAAAATTGTCCAATTAATCCTCCACTGATTTTTCTTCAGAAAACTTATAAGAGAACAATTTCTGTTTTAGATATAACCTGTTTGCCATAGATTTGGCCATATACATGTTATCCAATTTCTGTATCACATCAGAAGCACTATTTTCTTTGGATACTTCCCTCAATACTTTGTCAGACAAACAAAGAATCAATAAGATGTGAGCCTTCTCCAAGATATCCAACTTTTGAGTCTCCTCCATCTTTTCTGGAAATGCTTTCTCCCCCTTCAGAGTTGCACCAAGTCCTTGCTGAACTAACAGTGCTTTTACCTTGATCTTCCATAATCCATAGTCATTCTTCCCATTGAATTTTTCTGTCTCAATCTTTGAAATAGACATTGTTGATGATCAAGAATTGAACTCGTGGATGGAATTCCCACAGACGGCGCCACTTCTTAGCAATTAATCCTTAAGAAAACACAACAATACCACTCACACACTTTATCAAACAAGTGGTGATCTCTTTCAATACACACTCAATATTAAAACAAAGCAAAAACAATCACAAAACAAGAGAATTAAGTGGTTCGGCAATTGCCTACATCCACGGACCAGGAGGAGTTTCACTAGATCAGAAAATGAGTTACAATTTTGATTACAATCAAGAGTTTGAGCTCAAAAACATATGGCTCTTCTCCCTCTCTTGATCTCTCTTCTTTCTCTCACTAGAATGGCAATGAATGGAATGTTACGAAACAAACTAACTTCCTCAACTAAATAATCCAGCTCGAATTAGTTTTGAAACAGAAACCGAGCTTGAAAACCAAAACTGCTCTCAACTAACCGCTGCAGAAAACGACTCAAAACGACAACAGATGATTCTCAAAACGACAACAGATTTGCAATGGTTTTGACAGTTAATTCTGTTACAAACCGTTGTCTTTCTCATTTTCCAGAATATAAATTTCTGAATCTGATTTCCTTCAACTGCTTTCTTTAAGCACTTTTCTTCCAACTTTAATCTTCAAATGTGAACAGTTTTGATGCTCAATGTTCAGACAAACACCCCATCTCAACATGTTGATGTTTCAAAGAGAAATAATGCTTAAATTAATTAAATGCAAAATAGAAAAAAATTGATAATAGAAAAATAGATTACAAAGTTATGGGCTAGATATAATATATATATATATATATATGTATATATATATATGTGTATGTATGTGGAACTTAATTACTGAAATGAGGGTAAAATATGAAAATATTTAAATATGGAGATGAAATTTTAAAAAAATGATGGTGTTTTCCCTTATGTATCATGTCATATAAATATAGGGATATAAATTGGTGTCCATAGTCCACCGATAAACATACGATCAATTCCACATTGACTATATGGGTCAGTTTACTTCAACGGGTACCATGTGATTTTGACCAAGAATCTTGAGTTGTCTCATGTTTATATTT
This sequence comes from Ajuga chamaepitys, assembly GCA_958295605.1. Taxonomy (NCBI): domain Eukaryota; kingdom Viridiplantae; phylum Streptophyta; class Magnoliopsida; order Lamiales; family Lamiaceae; genus Ajuga; species Ajuga chamaepitys. The sequence goes on along the minus strand of OY282508.1, from coordinate 20,187,797 downwards.
ATGGGCGCCGAATATGCATTAATCTGTTCGACTCGAGTTAACACTGCACTATAGATGCTAAACATGATTAATTGATCCCACCTCACCCCTCTCAAGCCAATTTTAATCCATTGAATTTCTAAGGATGTGATTACAAATTTAGCCCCTCATATCTAATTTAGGCAGTAACACTTAACTAAAAACAAACTATCAGTCATATATTTATGATTGCAGTTTGATGTAATTACTGAATGATGTTGGAACAATTATTAGTATTACTCCATTATGAAATTTGATGTCTGAATTGCTTATCCCTTTGTTTTTATTTTGTATATGGTGCCTTCTTTGGATTTTTGAATTGCTTATGACTTTGTTGACTTCTCCCTTGTGTTATAATCTCGAAGTTCTTGTATTTCTTGATGAACATGAAAAGGTGACAAACAATTTTAATAGAAAAAATGCTTTTGTGCGGGTGTATTATGTGAGGGAGAATAAAAGAGTACCAAAGAAGGGAGGGTGACGAACAGAAAAGAGGAGTGAGGGAAAAAATAGAGTAAAACTCCTATATTGTCTAAACATAAGTCACAACGTAAACACTAAACATGGGATGGTACTATTTTAGACTTCGACTAGACTAATCAGGAAAATTGAACTTAAATGTTAAACTAGTAAGGTCCTCCTGTGATGCACGATTTGCGAATAATCAAATTGAGAGTTCTAGTTTAGAAAAAAAATAGTTCCATTTTAGGAAAAAGATAGGTTTAAAAATTAATATCTCGTTTTATTATTCAAAGAAAAAAATTAATTCTTTTATTTTTAAAAATTATTTTCATATGCTTGAATATGTCAAATTTAAAAATAAAATTAATTGTGTAAGTGAGAATTGATGAGAATTTTACCTTCATCAAATTAATAAACAATAATTAGTTGTAAACTTTGAAGCATGACTTTCATTATCGGTCAGAGGCAATAATAAACTTAAAAGCAACCTAAAACAATAATTACAGGATCATAAGTTTTGAGATGTGGTCGTTTGTCATCATTATTAATATATAATTTTAAAATCAATTGAAATGTGCTATATTTGGGATACATTTTAGTCTGCAATTTTTGCCTTTCGAATCGATAATCTTTTACTTTATTTTGTATAAACAAAACTATTTTTACGTACTATTTCTTGTTCACATAAACATGTACGATAAAATTATATCTATACTATACTACATTTAAAAAAAGTTCAAAAGTTGTAGATGAGAAATATATATATATATATATATATATATATATATATATAATCTTTAGCTCTCTATATATTTATGTCGATATCTTACCTCCCATCACATTATTTTCAAGTAGTGTTTTTACTTAGCTATTTGTAGATAAAAAAAAATATTTCGAGTATTGATTTTTTTTAAATAAATTAAAAAATTGTCTTAAAAATTCACTATTATGAACTTTCATGAAAATATCAAATCAAAAGAAACGAAAAAAAATCAATTTAAACACCCAAAATACAACAAAAAAAATTATTGTTTTTCCTTTTTGATTTCTATATATCACTAAAGTTGAAGCCAAAGCCAAATTTATCACCATGTCCATATCTTTTATACCCTCCGTCCCGACCTAATTTGCACACCTGCTCCGACGCGTATATTAAGAAAAAACTGTTTTTTATTTTTAGTTGACTTTTTCAAAGGTAGAGATTGAGAGTAAAGATTTTAAGGGTGAGATTTATTTCCATTTTGGGAGTGTTCAAAATAGAGTGGGACGACCGAAAAAGGAAAGTGTGCAAAGTAGGACGGGACGGAGGGAGTATATTCTAATATTTAAAATTTTATAAGAGTTAATAATTAATTAACTTTTACATTGTAAATTAGGTCCCCCATAGATACTCCATTTCACAAAGATATACTACAAACTATCAAGAAAAATTATGGTAATAAATAAATAAATGAAAATGCCATTCAAAAACATTATTTTTCTCCAACATCATTTTTCATATAAAAATTAGTAAGTCATAAAAACATTTTAGACCTAACATAAATAGTCTAGTACCTAAATCCAACATAAATAATGTAAATACAATGATCTAAAAACACCAATTTTAAAAAGAATATATATAAATGAATAATTTTAGGTTGTGTGAAATATTTATAAATATTTGTCTAACTCTTTTCTCGTACTTGAGGACATGCTTTGTTGTAGAGGAAGAAGGAGAGGAGAAGACGATGATGTAGATGACAAAGAGGAAACTGATCGTTGAGTGCAAAATGAGAGAACATCCTCTAGCTGCTTCAAGATCACCCTGCAGTAATCCTATAATTCTACATGGAGGAACAAACAACGAAGAAAACGAAAACACATGCATAATCTGGGGAAAAAAATTTAAGAACGATATAAATTTATAGTTAAATGAAGTTAGAAAAACTTCCAAGATTGCTCAAACGAGTTGTGTGAAAATTCAAAATCTGTCTATTTACAAGAGAAGAAGGTAGGAGTAACTTTGATAACCGTGCATATTTGCCGTAAAAGAATTTATGACTAGATGAGCATTGTTGTTAATTATAATATAAAAGAATATCTAAGACCGGACATAACCGGATGAATTTCACCGGGAGTTGCAAAGAGTGAACGATATTAAACTGCAACTAAAATTGATTACGTCCAACTGGATCGATCGAACATGAAAATTGTAGTAATATAAAAATAAAATTGTAAAAATACACTAAAAAGGAAGAGATTGATAATTACCGAATGAAGCTCGCCGATTTTTTTTATTCTTAGATAAAGAGGATCATTTTATTTTTTTGAGGTGGTAGATAATGAGGATCATGAATTGTGTGTGATGAGAGCTTCCTTTACTGGAGTGGCGTGAGTGAATGATGAAATGTAATTCATTGTAATTGTGATGAGTTATAGAAACTCTAACATCTAAAAAAAATTAATATGCTTCTATGAATTTCAAGTTGGGAATTTTAGTAGGTGAATTGAAATTGACATATCATGTTATTAATTGACAATAATTTAAGCCGTTATCCATATTAACGCAAATTAGCGTTTATATAAATGAGAGAATAGCAAGGCCAAAAATGATAAAAATTACTGATATTGTTATCGAGATACAACTGAATGAGAGGAAATTAATACTACAAATAAAATAAAGGGTCAAAATAATTGAAATTAAATAGCTAAGGTCTAGATACGTAGCTTATGTGAACAGAAAATAACTAAAATTATAATTTAAAGATGATTTTGTTATTATATTAAAGAAGATGTTAAAAGATTTAAAATCCAACTAAATCTTACCAAACTGGAAGTGTGAGTATAAGACATAACTATTTTCAGTACTCGAGGAACGGTGACCTCAAAAGACCGGCAGTTCGACGGCTGCTATATATGTTTTCTTCTGCGAAGATGGCGGCGGGTGCGGCGGGATTGACGTCTTCGATTTTCCACATCAAAGCTTCATCCAGCACTTATTCGGAGAGCAGGAGAATTAGACGCCCACAGAATGTCGACGGAGACTTCTTTGTTGGTACGATTCTGTCCCCATTTGGCATGCTTCTCTTGTGAATCTCAAAGCTATTTATGCGTCTTCTCCCATTTTGGCTTTTCTTAATTAATAAACCATTCTGGTTTTGTAGTTACAATTTACACTAGGATGAGATTATGACGCTGCCTATTTTTGGAGGATGATTATAGATATCAGTTATATACTACTGCCTTTGTGTTGAGAAAAAAAATTGAAAATGATACATGGATACTCCTATTGAAGCTTGTTTCTTCTTCACTATCAACTTTTGTTGCTTTAGTCTCTGTATTGCATTTACAACTGAGATTATCTGACTATTAGAGCTTATAACTTTGAATCGGATGTTATGTTGGTTGCAGATAACACATGCATCGATTGTGACACTTGTCGTTGGATGGCTCCGGTATGCTCATGATACTTTCAGCTTTACACCTAATTGATGGTGACCTTGAGAATAGTTAAGGCCAAAAGACTTTTAAGAGAATAGATGCAACATTAATGTCTATGTCTAATTAATTCTAGATGCTTATGGACTCGGGGTGTAGGTTTCGAGCCTCAATCGGAGTGTCTTAAAATCTTTAATTATTCTGAAGTTGCTGGTGTACTAAGGGTCCAAGGGAGTCTGGTATCGTGCCCCAATCATGCCCCACAATGCCTGTGTATTAGCATTAAAAGGAATTTTTAGCTCAATGGAATTTCTTGTTTTCTGCAGAGCATCTCACTTTGTAGCGACATGATTAGATAGCCTATGTATTTCAATCTGACAAATGAGTCCAGGAACAAGGTTTTGTTTAGGGTGATTTTTTCTCTTTTAGTTGGGATATTTGTCACAAAAGAAAGCGTGGAAGGGTATCATCACCAAGAGGCATTATAGGTTTTGTTTTATTGTTTATCAATTGAATGTGTAAATGATCCAAATTTTCTTTCAGCAGTCATCTTGTACAGAGACATCAAGAATTAGCGATTAAATGGCAAAACAGAAACTCTTAAACTCATTTACGCCATTGGAAGCTTATTAAGTCCAGTTGCATTGTTAGGGAATTAAGAATCTTCAACACAGCAGATAAATCACTACATGAGTGTGACAACGGAAATTCTAGCATTTTAAAACTGATGAACTGGTTTAAAGATGCATGAAATGATTTCCTTTTAGTGTTATTGAGTAAACACATCATTTTGATGGTTATGACAAATCAATTTCCTCCAGGAAATATTCAATCGACGGGATGGCATGTCTGCAGTATGTAAACAGCCTACAAACGATGAAGCGCGGCTGAGAGCTCTTCAGGTTATTTTCCTCACTGCTGCCGGTCACGTGGTTGAACTGGATCTTATTTGTGCGTCTAGTTTAGTCACTGGTTGCTCAAACAATATTTAGAAGTGAGTCTGGTCTAAAATACTTTTAAGTGTTGTGGGCAGGATCAGTGTTATTAATGCGAATAAGCTCTCTAATAAATTTCGAAAGGACTAGGCTAGGACCTCCAAAAGGAATGGCAAATCACCTATCAGATTCATAATGCAGTGAAGCAGAATTCAGGAGTAAGCGAATTGTGTTTAATAATGTGCACTTGGTGATTTCTATTGCACCGTAACTTTTAAAGCATACACCTCAAACTTGTCGGGTAAAAAATGGAGAGATAGCTCAGCTATATAGGTCAAGGTAATGTTCGAGTAGGATATTTGACATGATGACTGAACTGGTATGGAGGGTTTTAGTGATAAGTGTACATTTAAAAGCAATAGCAAGGAGTAATTCTTACTTAGATGTGCTTGATATTATCATCCTTGATTTGATTAAGCAATTATAATATTATACCATGCATGATTTCATGTTAATTGACTATGTTATGGTTTGTTTCAAGGCGTTACTTTCATGTCCAACAAGCTCAATTCATACAGAGCAGCCTCCTCACGATATTTTAGAAGTTCATAAAACATTTCCTGTTCCAATTGATGAGCAGAAAATCCAGGTATCTTCACAGGGTTTCCTTGTTTTTGGAAACAGGTTTTACTATTTGGTCAAGGTTCTTCCACCCCCCTCTTATGTCATAAAAGAGCTAAATATTCAAATTTATGCAACAACTCCTGTGCCTTGTTAGGTTACTGGTTTCAAGTCTTTGTTACTGGAGGATGACAAACTCAAATCACAAACTAGATGCTTCCTTTCTTTAAGAATTTATATGCATATATAAATCTTTCTTCTCTCCCTCGTCACTTCCCTTTTTTTGGTTAAATTAAGTACTTAAAGCTGGACTATGACTTGATTTCATCCTTTACTTTGCTTTTCTGTCTGAAGTCGTCTCCCTCTTATCCTTCACTTACAGCTTTTCTTTGTTGATAGGAAAGTTTGTCTGGTGCTTAACAGCATCCTTGTTATTTGCAGCAGAATGGCTTTCTTTCTTTATATAAACCCTAGGTATCCTGACATGGAAAATGGAGACTGAATTTAAGTCTGACTCTAAGTGTATTATGAACTTCAACAATGGATACTTTTACTTTCTACAGATATCAGATGGTAGGACAAAATAAGCATCTCCCCCCCCGCTCTTAAATTGGGAAAGTAATTCTTATCTTTTGGTGGAATAATGCCAGATAATGGACAAACTATAAGATAAATACCGAATATCAAGCATGCTCTTGTTTTACTTCATCATGGTGATAAGCTGTCATACTTTGTTAACAAAAAGTGCATGATATGTCGAGTATAGAGTAGCCTTCCATGCCTATAGCCAAGTTCTAGTATCTTATATAATCTCCTTGGAACTTGAGAGGTTGGGATATGATTTGCCTCTTGATGCTCTACGCTACATCAGAGGTTAATCCAACCGGCAATAATCCTTGAAAGTTTCAACGAAATAATATTTTTGTAGTTGTGCTTCATGTTTAAAGATCCACAAGAGATTGCATTTTGCAAGGACCGCCAAGAAAGGTTTCGAGCTTTCTTAGATAATTGGGGCAGCATTGAATTGGTAGGATTTACATTTAGGGCTCGCAGCTGATTAAGATTATAGTCAAATGAGCATACGAATTTTAGAAAGCCTACTTTACGTCCAACTCTTCCAATGTGTACGAGAACACTAGCTGATGGCAAACAACTTTATATGGAAAAAGCAAGTGTAGATGGCAGAATATTAAAATGACGTAATTCTGCATCAAGAACAAGAGAACATGCCATGTCAACTTAAGCAAAGTTTAGTTGCTAAAACCCACCCCCAAAAAAAAGATGCTTTTGGCTTAGATATATATACTTATAGGAGTTCTATGATTTATTACTTTGACTTATTCTATCAATACACATAACTTGTTCATTAGATTAGATATTTCAGTTTTTAATTAGACAAATATATTTGACATTTAAAACGTGAGTTCAGGCTTTCTACTTCTGACTGACTAAATGCTACAGGGAGTATACCATTGCGGTTATCATTCTAAGAAATCATATGGAGCAACATCCTATTTTATTACACGACCTGAAGGGAATATACTTATAGACAGGTACTTGTGGTATCTCTAGATCTTCATACTTATTTGTTTCTAATACTCAAATACTAGAGGCCCTTTCTGTTACACATGCGGTTGCACTGAGACACGGGTAGATTGACTTATTCACTTTTAATTTGTAGCCCTAGATACACAGAGAAACTGGCCAGCAATATCAAGAATATGGGTGGAGCCCGCTACATGTTTCTCACCCATAAGTAAGCAAAATATAAAGCATATTCGTTAATTTGTTTATTGTGCTTGTGGTATCATATTAATTGCTATAAGCATTTTCAGGGATGATGTTGCAGATCATGATAAATGGTCGAAGGAGCTGGGATGTGCAAGGATTCTTCATTTGGAAGAGGTAACTTTTTAAGTGAATTTGGAATAAATGTGCTGGCATGTGCACATATTCTTTGCTGGGCAAATATAATAGATGATAGCTTATTTCTATAAAATTCTGTTGATTAACTGCATACATAAGTCCCACCTGGCATATAATCGTCAACAAATGAGTTCTTTATTGATTTAACTAGTCTTTTGCTGAACTCTGTTATTAATAGATTCAAGCTACTACCCGTGAAAATATTTTTGTTCTCTCATGCACACATAGTAGCTGTAGTATATTGGTGTCAGTTAGGTTCACTTGATTCTCTCTCTATGTTTTGTCTCAGTTGCTCTAGTATATTGAGTTGATTCTACTTCCCATCGGCCCTTGGGTTCCATCATTTTACATGGTGTATTTGGTCTTGAACCACCTCTATGTGTTTCATTTCATGTGGGCTGTGCCTTTGGGAACGATCCTGGATTATTTATCTTTCCTTAGTGTTTGCTGGATAATAAATTCATTTTGGAGCCAACTCAGCCAAGCATGTTGCATTCACTGAGTCTATTTGCACGTGGAATTGATCTAAGATTTGTAGTGGTTCTGCCTGTGAATTATGTTGAATTTGATATTTATATCTGGTTACTTGGTTTGAGCAATTGCATATTTAATATTTCGAATCTAGGAATAGGCAAGAGAGACAGTAGGGGAATGAAGTGCAAACCACTCTGAGATAGGTGATGAAAATCATGCTACGTCACGCTTTTCAGCTAATTAGTGATATGTCCACTGTGACGACCTAACCAATTGATTTGCCTACTGCATTTTACTGCCATAGTAACACAGGAGAGGAGTGATGGGCTGTAAATTTGTCATTAGTTTATTCAAGTCGAATTTTCCCTTGAATAGTCTTTATGTTCTTGTTTCATCACGTACTTAGAATTTAAATGGATGATTCCATCCTTGATTTGTAGATCATTCAGCATGGCAGAGGAAAATGATTCTGTCTGACTTATCCAATCTGGGGATGAATTATATGAGATAATGAAAATGCTGATTCAAAATGATGGAAAAATGGTGAGTCTTCATGCAACAAAAAGGATGAAAGACTAGTGTTTGGACTAGAAGCAGACTGTACTGTGACATTATGTTGGTTATTTTCTCACAAACAATTTTTTAATCCTATTTGACATATTGTCAGCTCTCATGTTAACATTAGTAGGAAGTTTTACTTTTTTTAACGGGAATTTGAGATTGCCGAGTTTGTTTAATATGTTTATGTAGTTTAATTACTGTTCTTTGCTCAGTGTGTGCTACTTGTTATGTAGCGAGTCCATGCTTCACATATAATAGAGGTTTTAGATTCATAGTTCTAACATACCTCAGTGCTGAAATATTGCCAGGTATCTCATTCTACAGCTGATGTGGAGATCAAGCTAAAAGGGCATGGGCCATGGACCCTTGGCAGTGATGTCACACTTATACACACGCCAGGCCACACAAAAGTGAGTGCATCTCTCGGTGAAGGGATGTTTTCTTTTTCTTTAGAAGCAACACACAGACGCAGTTCAAGGAACTAACACACCAGTATTCACAAAACTGCATTTGATTTAGGGCGGAATCAGTTATAAACCACACGTGCACTCACTTTTTGATGTGAGACAAAGCCCTTTTTTTAGAAGCAATACACTAACCGCCAAGGAACCAACTCACCAATGACCACAAAACCATGATGACTTTAAGTTACTATGGAATCAGTTATAAACCACACATACATGCACTCACTCCTCGATGTAGGATAAAACCTCTTTTCTATGAAGCAACACACACACGGTTTAGGGAACCAACTGTGATGATTTTGAATTATGGCGAAATTGACCATAAACTACACGCACTCACTCACTCTTCAAAGTGGGACAAAACCCTATTCTTTTTTTGAGAAGCAACATGCACACATGGTTCAAGGAACCAAGACACCAATAACGACAAAACCATGGTTATTTTGAGTTATTGGGGAATCGGTTTGGTGAAGGTGTTGACTGTAATTTTTTTTTCTCTGGATTGTCATGGTCCTGTGTTGCTCAAGATACCGTCTCCTTTCGTAGATCTTTAGTATTGCAGCTGATACTTTGATGACCAAAATTGCATAACTTACAATGACAGGGGTCCGTGTGCTTACTTGACAAAACCAGGAAGGTGCTCTTTACCGGGGACCATCTTTTGATGGAAGAATTTGGATTGAGCATATTAGACCAATACAACTGGTTTTCAGGTGTGTCCGTTTTATCGTATCTTGTTAAGCGTTTTATCTCAAAAAAGATTTGTGTTTACTTTACAACCATAGCTGTCTAGGGCGCGAGGCGCACCGAGGTGCAAGGGGCCATCTGGCGCCCGAGGCGCGCGCCTTTTGAACACAGGTGCAAAAAAAAAAAAAAAAAAAGGAGTACCATTGGCAATAGCTAAATAAATGAATTTCACTCACCATTTAGGCTGTAATAAACATTAAACAAGTAAATAATTGTACAAACACACAAAAAGAAACAACATAATAGTTGAAAATTCAAATATCAAAACACGCAGTTGATCGGCGGTGGGCCGTAAGTCACAGGCCCACCTTCTTGTTTTTATTGTTTGTGTTTTGTACTTCTATTTTTTCAATTTCTTTTGAATTCCTAGTTTCTATACCCTTAGAGAAGTGCTGATGAACAACTAAATATTAGAAGTGTCAAACTTAACTTCAAAGATATTTTGAAATAAAATAGGCAGTGACCAAAAGGGCGCGCCTCTTCAACAATCCATGAGACGCAGGTAGGCGCGTGCCTACTGGATTGCGCCCGCCTATGATACACAGAGGCGCAGGCCCTCAAATCTCGTGCGCCTTGGGTGCGTGTTAACAGCTATGTTTACAATTTATTGGATGTCTTATACAACAGTAATTAAGTTTAGTAGAATGTTTGTGGAAATCTTTGCCATTCAATAAACGGCGAGATTCTCATCTTGTATGCAATGCCATATTCATATCAAAGGGTATAATGAGCTAATTCCAATAAGGTACAGAAATTTCATTCGCCTGTAGGTAATTATTGGTAATTTTCTAAACAGGTAAAACATTGTTGAATATTTTGGAAGTTGCAGTACTAAATAGGATGACGCCAAAAACTGTTCTACGATGGAAGTGGATTTAATTTGTTATGATGTTTAAACATGATAAAATTATAGCGATACATGAGAAATACCGATATACCATCTTCAATAATATAGATTAGTTTAAGTGCAAAATTGGTTTTGGATATGCAATTTAATAAGTTATGCCCATTGTTTCTGTTGTATTGAAATCTGACATCACCAACCACAGTAGGAGTAATCATTATCTCCATATAGGACACAAATGTAGCGCTTCATGTCTTGACGGTTGAACCTTCCATGTAATTGCTCCGTTACCTCTTTAAGGATGAATCTGAAAGATTAAGTAGATACAGCATGGAAGATCTAAAACTTAAGGAATTGTAAGATTTTTCCTATCAAATAAACGATTTTCACTCACTGAAGTAGTTTTGCCTGCTTTTACATCAATAATACATTTGCATCCTGTTTGAGGGAACTCATTTTTCGCTGACATTAAATTGCTTCTCTCTCTCTCTCTCTCTCTGTTTGTTTGGCAGTTTCTGAGCAATTGAAAAGTGTTCAAAAGTTGCTTGAGTGGGATTTTGAATGGATACTACCTGGTGAGCATTATTTTCAGGAATTTTTTGTTATATTTTGTTTTCATGTGATGTATGCACAGTTGCTATACTGGAAGAATTCAGAGTACTAACAAGTCTTTCGCCAACCTTCTTTGTTTAGGAATATAATAATAACTTAAATAACAACGAATTGCTTAAGATTCTCTCATGGCCTTTCAAGAATTCTCTGACTGTGAAGCTTAGAAGAAATTGTTTATCGACAAAACTACCTGAAAAGATTATGTTATTAAAATCCTCCTTCAACTTGGACTGATCTTTGTAATTCTCGACTGATTCATAAGAAGGAAAAGTCCTGAGGTTGTGTTTGGATTAAAGGATCTCTAATGAAGAAATTCGAAAATAAGGGATTTAAAAGGATCTGCAATGCAAGTGGTCTCTAAGTATAGATTTATTTTTAATTCCTTTAAATTACAGTTTACAAACTGCACTGAATATTTTTCGCTCATAAAGGGTGATATCTAACTGATGCACTACTTAATCAGTTGGTAGGAAGAATGTTGAGTGCTTGCTTGCTGATTCATAGTATTAGGTACCAGATAGAACCAGTGAGTGATCATAAATCGTCTTGCGCATTATCATCTCAGTTGACTATATATGACAGCAAGTCAAGCTTCTTTTGTATCCCTAGTTTTTTACCATGCCGATAGCTCTTGTGGCTCTATATGTGGTAGAAACGACTCTCGCAGCAAAATCAGAGTCGTTCGCATTTCTTCCTCCAACTTTAGTCGGCATTTTATTGCCCTTGCCATTTTAATAGAGGATTTCATTGTAGTCCTTAGTGTCATTCGCACTGTGCATCTCTTGATTTTGGTGAATTAAGCACATAAATTTCCAGGGCACTCAAGGAGAGCTACATTTAGAAACAGTGAAGAGAAAAACATGGCTTTGCAAGCTTTCTTGGCTGCCAGAGGGTTTAAGGCTTAGACGAAGATTACTATCCCTCCAACATAGTGGAAAGGCACAAGACATGTAATATGGTGTCAATATCAGCATTGTAGTCAGAATCTTCGAAGTTAGTTCTAGAATGCAGCACCACAGTTTTACTCTTACTCTCCGTTCTCCTATTTCAGTCATCTGTAGCATCTTTTACACTGCTATGTCCTTGCATTGAAGAACAAGTAGCACTAATTAACTTATTTGAGATGCATCATTTTCACACAAGAAATTAATGGATTGGGGTCGAAGATCGACATATTCAAGAGTTCTTATATGAGTTGAAGGATATTAATAAAATTGAAGAAAGATCACTTAGGATGAAAATTCGTTATGTATCCATGTGTGGAACCGTGTCAAGCTTCTCGAATTATACAATATGCAAACATATATTGGAAGATAGAACGTAAAATATGCTGTCTTTGCTAGTAGATATCTTTGATCTTTATTCCCATTACTAAGTTTAGTCAAAATATGCAAAATCACATTGCCGATTAATTTTTTTTACTAAATTTGAAAACCTAGAACACAAAATCATCAATAAATCCCTTATCAAATTCCAAGCCTAAGTGGAAAAGAACGTGTTACAAATAGGGCTAATTAAAAACAGGTGGCCGCTAATGCCACCGCAAATATTTTCAAGTACGCCATATTTATTAAAGACATCACATATAATTAATTAAAATACTTATATTTTTTTAGGCACCACATTAAGTTTTTATTTTACCCTTACCCTATTACAATTAATGATCAAAACTTAGTTTCCAAACATATCATTGTATATTTAAAACTTAGTTTTCAAATGATTTATGGCATGTTCACGATTTTAAATAACAGTGGTCTATTCAAAATTTAGTTTCCAATTGGATCATAGCATGTTCCAAATATTGTTCCAAACTATTTATTGTATGTTCAAAATCTAATCTGTTCATGGCAAGTTCAAAATTTAGTTTCCAATCTGTTTATTGGTTGTTTGAATTACAATTTCTAAATTGTGAATTGTCCGCTTAAAATTCAAGACACATTTACTCAGTTCGGAAATTAGTTTTCGAACATAGGAAATTACGATATATATATTTGTGAACACTGCTCGTCGGACATGTCTATAAAATGCGAAACTTATGAATCTTAGGCATGAAAAAATACGAAATAACTTACATTATTCATAAGAAAAATTTATTTGTTGTAATTTTTTTTAAACACTAAGATTCCTCTACGTGGTTCATATGGAAAAAATGGTTGTTATAATTTATCTTTGTTTATTCCTTAAAAATGACTAAGATTCATTTACGTGGGGAGCGTATGTTACAGCGCTTGGTAGAATGAATAACTTTACTTTTCCATGATTTTTGAGGCTTGTTCTTACAATTGATGATATGAGAACGGCGGAAAAGGTCACGGAATGATGGTGAATTTGAATTTGAATTTGATCCCATAGTTGAGATCTCATTAGTGTATTAATTTATGGTGAAATGAGATGTTTGTATAATGTTGGCAAAGTATACGATAAAATGCCGAAAAAAATAAAATATTAATAATATGGTGTACTTAGAATATTTTGTGGTGTCTTTAGTATTTCATATATTATAGAGGGCAACTTAGTCATTCAATTAAAGGTTATTTGTATCCTATAAAAAATTGTGATGTGTTTAGAGGTATTTGTGGTAGCATTAGCCGTCGCATTAAAAAAATTGCTGATCTTTAAACCAATTTTTAATTGCAATGTGACTTTTAGAAGGTATTAAGATTAGTTATTAACTATGATTTTTTTTGAGTCACAACATCGAACATATTTTTTTACATCCAATTATGTTACCACCACTACCATTAAATGTATCGTATATATTGACCTACTTTTTGCAACATATTATGCCATACATTGCCACAATTGTGGTGGATCGGAGATTTAAATTGTTATATCCCGTCATTTACTCCTAATTAATTCCAGTGGAAGTGGCGGATTATGAAAATAGTGAAGGGTAAATGAATATCTCATCAAGACGCATCTAAAATTGGTGGTAGCGATACAATTAGATGTCCAAATATAAATGATATTTTCCGTCCTATTTGCACTTTCCTTATTCAACCGTTCCACCCTATTTTGTACACCCCAAAATGGAAAGAAATTTTACAATCTCCACCCTCAATCTTCACATTTGAAAAGGTCTACTAAAAAGCAAAAAATATTTTTTTTTTTCTTAATATATGCATCAAAGCAGATGTGCAAATTAGGCCGGGACGGAAGGAGTATTTGATATAAAATCATTGTTGATGGGAAGCGTTGAAAATTAAACCTTTTTTTTACAGTTGACCTTGCAAATAATCACTCTCATCTATTCTTTCCCAAGCGATGGTATTGGTGAAACCGTTTTGTTGGACGCTGCAGGATTATAGGGTTAGTTGTTCCTCCAAATCCTCCACCAGTCTGCGTGCTATGTGAAACAATAATTTAGGATATCACACTGTTTGTAAACTCATCTAATATGGTTTGAATCATTTGTTTCACAAACAAAAGTGATTTAGAAAAGGTTAGTAAAAATGATTGTTATTACTACTGTTGGGTTGGAATTTACTGTGCCCACTAAAAAGTACCCTCTCCGTCCCGACTTAAGTTTTCTACTTTGATCGGACACGAAGGTTAAAAAAAAAACAGATTTTGTGAAATCTTTGACTTCTTTAAGGTGGAGATTGAGAGGGTAGAGATTTCGAAGGTGAAGATTTATGGTTTGGAAAGTTAAGTTGGAACAAACAGAATAGGAAAGTAGAAAAGTTAGAGCGAGACAGAGGTAGTAAGATATTTCTGATCAAATTTTTATGATACTCGTAATAATTCTCAAATTACCCGCAAAATGTGTACCTTTTTCCCCCTCTTTCACTTAGCAACCGATCATGTAGACGGGAACATTACTATGTACGGTTTTTATAAAAGGAAAAAGTATTACATTTCCGATTATGAATTTTGAGAAAAATGAAACATCTTGAAGAAGACAAAGGAACCGTTGATGACCGAAACGGTTCAACATTGAAACAACAATATTTACTGACAAAACCCACCGATTTTGATTAAAATATGTTTCACTATTCTCCTCAAGAGTATTTTCTAAAGAAACGAAATACTAGAGAAGAGGAAATTAACCCAAGTTGAACCCCACTTTCACGAAGAGGAGAGAGGGTATAATCATAGCATTTACTGTTTAGATATATTTCACTATTTTTAACATTATTGAATTATTTATATAAAGCAATATCGTGCCCTGGTGATAATGCAGTTCAAAGGCCTTGGTGAGGTTTAGATTTCTGTGAAAGTAATACACCACTTTCGCAGTATCAAAAACAAAATGCACCCTAAGCCATTAGATTCAGATGATTAGCACAGAAGAAACAACAAAACATGAGAATCTACGGGCAGAAAGATCGATTTATATACATGCATTAAAACATAATATATCAAAGATTTGCTGGCTTACAACTTCGATCCTTAAAAGTTGCTAAGCCCATGATATACTGCCTTACCCTTGTGAATGGCAGTGCGACAAAAGACATCAGGACTCCCTTGAAGTTGGAAAATATGGGAATGTGGGCTTGTGCTCAACTACAACTGCCAATCTATTGGAGATGCTCCGATTTTCTCAAGGATCTGGTTTGTTCGCGAGAAGTGCCTGCATCATGAGTTAAAATAATGGGAACCTACGCTCAACACATTCTCAAGCTAAACAAGTTCACTATGTTATACTATACAAGGTATAATGGAAGGATGCAAAGAATAGTCAAAGGCAACTTCGGATGATTAGTCATATCATAGAGGATTTGACGAGTTCTTTCGTGGAGTCAAGGCAACTTCAATTAATAAGTCATATAATGAAGAATTGACGGTTCAAGAATCTTTATCTTAGTAATCTGAAGAGTCCTCCGTGTCAAAACAAGTTTCAAAATTCAAGCCATTGTAGTCCGAGAAAAATGCCAATTGAGTGGGATACGTCAAATACCAACTGCCCCAATCATTTGTGAAAACACAGCTATCATTTGCATTTGATACAGGAAATGGAAGACACCCAATCTACAGAGAAGATGGACAAAAGCGAGCCAAGATTCTATTTAATCCACTTCAAATTTATTCACTTATGATTGAGAGCATTATTACAGTGTGGCAGAATCATATTTTTCATTTTTACGTGTTAGCACCCTCCCTACTCCCAAGCAAATCATGTCCTGTTACATGGTTTAGATTACTCTGACATGAGTACTATTTTCTCCAAATTCCCTCTACAAATTATATATTGCTAAAGCAGTTCAATTACAGGACTGATCCAAACTTCCTATGACGATCAAATTCATTTTTCTTCTCTATCCAATCCAATAATTAGTAAATCTACAGACACAATGTAGCTGCATCTTATGTAAATGCTAACCATTACATGGACTCAAGAAAACCAACCTGCATCCAAAGAAGCCTCTGTTTGCAGATAAACCAGAAGGATGTGCTGATTTAAGAATGTAGTGCTTTGTTTCATCTATCAACCTGAGAATTTCAATAGAGCGTCTTTATCTATGTTCTCATATGCTGGACATATTCTCTGTCCAACCAAATTATAGGTTGTTAACTAAAATCACTTCCTGTCAAGGCCAAAGAACAGGAGAACTAGTCTGCAAACCTCAAGCATTAATCATATCACTAAGTATTTCGCCTCATTAAAACATTAAACACAGATTGCCCGTGGCCTTATGTACAATAATTTAAACATTTATGCTGCAAATAGGGAACATGTTGGAGTCAGCAATTATATTTTGCAAGAGAATCTAATCTGAGGATCAGGAATCGTTTTATGTCAATTATAGAGAGAAACAATTTATTCAAGTGTAAGGTCTGTTTTTGTGAAAAATCAAACAACCCTGATCATGATGTGCTTTTAAAACGAAACAAAATACCATGTAAAAATCAGAATGCTACTGAGGACAAAATAGTTGCATGGAAGCAGATGATTTCATAACCATACACTTTCCTTAGATAACTAAATGTTGAGTCCCCCATGGGAGAAACTCAACTTTAATGAGAGACTAACCATGAGAATTTTATAGTGCTTAGTAGAGTAGATCAGTAGACACGGATGTGGTATACATGAATGGCTTAATTGCAAAATAAAATAATTTTACCAAAATATTAGGCTCTTTTTGTTCGTCATAAAACATAATATATATATAATATATAAAAATATTATTAGCCTCTTGAGGCTGCTTATAAATAGAAAAGAACTATTGGTAGCACAGAAAATATAGGAAACTAAAGAAAGTTGTGTATTTCCGGATTGATGATTTGATAGTTGTCCAGTTCAATAGAATGAGGAAATCAGACAGTTCAGGTTGAAATAAAGTTGGCACTTCGAGAAGCAGTCATGTAATACGAGCCACAAAACTATAGCAAGTTAACTACGGCAAAACGCGACAGTATCATAGACATTTGTCTTGCTAGTTAATATCGAAAACATGTCAGAAAACTATAACAAATGAATAACGAAATAAATTACCGAGATTTGGCTTGTGCATAGTTTCCCCAAAGAAGAAAAACAACTCCTGTTCTTTTCTGTGAAATTGTTCCAATTACAGCATCAGTAAACTGCTCCCATCCTTTTTTGGCATGAGAGTTAGCCTGATGTTGTCTAACTGAAAACAAATTGGAATAGAATTTATGTGAGATGTATTAGTTTCAATATATGAAGTACGCTCTATAGCCGTAATAAGTTAGATACTATCTTAAATTCATAAGGGAACATAAAAGAAGAAGGGGACTGAAAGAATAGTTTCTAAAACAGGTATTTTTCTTATTGTTTGTTGTACCTTTTTTCTTTAAATAAATAATAAAATCCTAAAATAGTATGAAGCCCAAGGGAATAGGAACAAGCAACATATGCAGTTCTGAAAGAACTAACAATGCAAATAGGCACCACAACACATCCTTACATAGCAAAAAGTAGATTGATATTAGCTATGTTGCTCGGACTCCGACATTTTTGGAGGAGCACCCACGTCATCTGTGTGCGGAATATGCACCTGATCCTCCATTTTCCCAGTGGACTCGGCACTTTCCGGCAGCTTCTTATAGTTTGTTTAGGTGAACTTTGACTGTCTGGGCAGTGCGTCGAGATGAAGACGGTGAAGGACTTAAGGAGGGAGAAAATGCAGCTGGAAGAAGAAAGAAGACCAGCGGTGCATATAATGTAACAACTATAGATTTAGAGTTGGTTGTTAATTAATGACCCTTCTAATAGATGGGACTTTGAGGACGAGTTTCTAAGAAAAAGTCCAAACAACTATACTCAATTGCTGATACTAATGAATTGATGGACCCTTCTATATGAGATCTTAATAAAGAATAAAAGTCCTAAACACCTGATAAGCCGCCTTTCATTTATGGGAAAAAAGAACAATTTAACTAGTCTTCTTATTTAGATTATTAAATATAAACTCATCTGAGTTGGTTATTAGTTAATTAATCAACCAACCCTAAATATAAAAGTTGTTGCATATATGCACTGCTGGTCTTCTGTCTCCTTTCTATTCAATCATGTTTCTCCTTCAGTTCTTCACCGGCTTTGTCACATTAGGTGTTCTTATCCTTCAGTCCTTCGCCCTCCGTCACGTTTGATTTCTCGGTTTTTCTGCATCTACGTCTTGACATGCCACCAAGACAGTCAAACTTTGCAGAAAAATTTCAGAAAAGTTGCGGCAAAAAGTACCGACTTTACCGGGAAAATGGAGGATCAGACGCGTATCCCGCACCCATGTCGCACCGAATGGTACAAGTTCTCCAAAAATGGTGAGGCTAAGCAACATAGACCCTTGAAGCGGTATAGTACAACCCATTTTATATTTTTAAAGCCCCTACAAGTGATATTGAGAACTTCACTCACTTGTAAACCTGACCTAGGAAACCACATCGTGTAAGGTCGACGAATTACCCTCTCATTGATGTCCTCAAGGAGTAAGCAAAGTGATGGAACCCTATCCCTTTCTAACAACCTTAAGATAACTTATACATTGGAGTATTGGACAACAAAAGGATAACTCTCTGGGCCTTTTGGTATGTTTTCTGAAAAGAAGTGGATGCTCGGTCACAGGTACAGGGCAGCAAGGCCATACCATTCCCACACATTTAAATCCTCATGCTGTAGTAATACTCTTTAATTTTTAAAATACACCTGTCCTTTTTACCTACTTCATCTAAAGCCTAGACTGAATGACAGTCGTATGTATGCCTTCATAGCAGTGAAAATTCTATGTGGCATCAACAAATGTCCCTCTCGCAGCATTATGCAAACACAATCGTTCCCCTAACTTACCCATCTCCTTCCACAAGTTAAACAGAACTACAATCTTTATTTTTGTACTAATCTACCATCTAATGTTTGCACCAGCTTGAATTCACATTTACTAGAAAAAAGACGAAAAATAGAGAAATTTAGGTCGGTTAGTATGTCAGAGGAAGGTCAAGCATACCTGTGAGAACAGCATTTAGAAGGAGAACACCCTAAAAAACAAAAATAGGGAGTCATTCCACAAGAATAGAAAATCCATACAGGCTAATACTCAATAGTGGTTAGGTAATAGGAAAAATAGTGTGATCAATAAGCAACTGAAACATACTATATGCAAGAGACCCACACTTTCCTGTGGTCAATTAGGAAAAAGAAAATAGACATTGATGTTGTGGCATTCAGAGCTTTAGACCTTTATGTGCACCATAAAAATTGATTTTTTACCCCTTTAGCACATCTCAGCAATAGCAAAGAGAGAACTTTTTGCCTTGCCAAAAATCATGCATTGAACAAAATGATTTTCTAATGCACTGTGGTAGTGAAAAATAAAGATATCTGGAAAGCAAAAAAGAAAATGTAGGCTATGTCAGGAAACATCTCCGCAAGATGAACTAATGGATCTACAACAATAAAATAGTTTGGTTTAAAATATTACAGAAATAAGATACCAAAAAAATCCCTAATTCCATACCATACACCGTAAATTCCACTGGTAATTCAAAATCCTATATCTATTTTTCCAAAAATGGTCTCCATAATACATACTTGCGCAATTTCTCAGAATGAAACGCCAGATCAACCTCTTGAATAAGTCTGTTAAACTTCAACTTGGGAAGCCTTGCATGTTTCACAAGGAAATTTTTCACATATCTTAAAAAACTTAAAACATAAACATATCCAAACACAATAGATATTCTTTCTGCAAGAATGGCATAACCTCATTTTATGTGGCCATAGTGACGACAGTGACATATCAACATTTACCTTTAGGTTAAGATTTAAGCGTGCACCAAAATGCATATAGGTAATAAGTTAGAGGCATGCCTCATGTGTGATAACACAGAAAGAGACAATGGTTACCAGCACTAGGTGATTCATGTATATTACCTGCACAGCCCATTTTTCCAGATTCCCATTAGATGGAATTGAGCATCCCAAATCTTGTTGAAGTTCTTTATAAATGTTTTGAAGGCTCGAAGGGACTTTGATACCTTCCTGAACCGAGAAAGAGAGCCCCATTGCTTGTCCTGGTCCATGGTACGGGTCCTGAAGAAATTCCAAGAAACAAATTACAGAAAAGAGTTGTAAAATGCTCATGTTTTTACCTAAATTACAACAGACCAGCAACTGGATCAAACTGAAGTAAAACATTAGGTTATTGAAGGTATAAAGATAGGATTAAAATTATACATTTTCCTCTATGGCATATTAAATGGAATAGCTGGATGATTAGAATATCGACCATAGAAAATACAAGATACCCTATCAGATTATTTTTTGCTCGTACAATCATAAATAAGCAAAAGTTATAAAAGATTTTATTATTGATCCCCATCTATAACATTTCAAAGAGCAAATAGCCCCAGAATAAAACATATGTTCTAATAACAATTTTAATTTTTTTGAGGAAATATGCTTCACTAACAATAATCTCATTATGTAATAAACTTAACAGAGAATGACATTCAAGCATAAAACACAACATCTAGAACGAAAACTAAATGTTATCCAATGTTACTTTTGTCCAAATTAAACATGTTTCTTCTTCCTTATTGGAACTACCTTGAGGATCATTTATTACGAAATCACAGTGTTTACCTGTCCAATAATTACTGCCTTAACACGGTCAAATGGAGTGGTATTAAGAGCATTAAAAATCAGATGCTGAGGAGGGTAAATTGGAACACTGCCATGGCATATTTCACTCTCCACAAATTGACAGAGCTTCCTTGCATAAGGCTTTTGCAGCTCCCCAGATAACACTTCCAACCATGTCTCCTCCACCAGTAGCTCCTCCAACTTTACATAGCTTTCTCCTTCATTATCCATATCACACAAGAATATCAGTCTCAGTTGAATTTGAAGATATGATATACATCCACAAATACAAAATGATGAGCTCTAAATGATTATTTAAATGTAATCACAAACCAATGATATCACATTTAAACAGGAAATAACAAAAACACCAGTTATCCAAATACCAGAACGATGGATCAAAAAGATGAGACAAATAGCATCCTTTGTAGAACTAGAGTAATTTGGGACTAACAGAAGAGTACGTGATGATAACATACAACACCTCAACACCACAGAGCACGCAAGAAAGAAAGCACTTTACAGTTACCAACATGCAATGCAACAAAAATCTAATCAGTCTTATATAAGTAAAGGGAGAAGTATGGCTCGACAAGAAGCAGATTCAACCTAATTCCAATTTCCAGATTCACAAAGTTTATCTGTTATCATGGCAGCAAACAGAGAACCAATACCAATCAGATTTCCTCCATTGGACCTCCAACTCCACATACTGTATTCCATCAGTACAAACTAAGACGTGAGTCACGTGACATAAACTAAAGGAGACATACAGATTTAAACTGCTTTAACGAGATTTTTTTTTTCCTTTGAAGTTCGAACAACCCCTACCACCCCCACCCCGCGCGAAATTAAAACAAAGAGTAAGAAAATTTGTTCAGCATTTCAAAAAACATGTGAGGTTCAGAATGTAATAAACGAACAATCAATAGTGCACAGAAGCAAAATAAACCAGATAAGGAAGCACGAACATAAGCGAAATAGAATCAGGCACCGCCGGCCTTACATAATTTGTAATACTAAGTCTAAAAAGTGAAAGAGAAGCAGATGATGATAAGACCTGCGATAGTTGCTTTGGAGACTATATCAGAGCAGAGTTTGAGGTTCCGCTTGGACAAGGCGAGAGCTTTATTGAATTCCATTCTCTGCTTTTGTTCGAAGGAAATGGCCGTGGACGACATGGGAGAGGCGGCGGCAGCATCATTGAGCGAGGAAAGGGGGCTGAGTGGGGGCGAAGAGACTCTCTTAAGGCGCTTGGCCGCCGGTTGCTGGAAGAAATCCATTAGGGTTTTGGCAGGAGCTGCCATTGCTGTTGATTTGAGTTTTCCCGCGGTGGGAGACCTTGGCGCTTTAAAATGGAGTATTCCCGTTCCTCTCCGGTATGTAATCATGGGGTATTTTCGAAAACGGCCTAGTCAAAGTATCACTTATCAAAAAGGTCTTACTTATTCAAAACAATAAAAAAAGGTCTTCTTTCTTTAAATAAAAGGAAAATTATATTTATAAAATTACATAAATATCCTTATCACCCTTTCATCATATATTTTGTATATGCCACCTTTGAAGAATTATTTTCACTCTCTCTACTCAACACTTCTTCATCATGATCCTACAAATTAAAAGTTGAGTTGAAGTCTTGAAGGTAAGAGATTTTTCTTTGGTATTTATGTTTTAAGTTTGAGTTATGTTGCTTAGTTGTTAGTTTTATTTTGGATCAAGAAAATGTGCAGAAATTATAGTTTGATGCTGGTACTGTTTTTGCTGCCCTACTCGTCGCCGTTGTTTAGGTGTTGTTTAAGTTGTTTTCGTTGTTTAAGTTGTTTTAAAGTGTTTATGTTGTTTGTGTTGTATTTGTTGTTTAGGTTGTTTTGGTCGTTTAGTTGTTTAAACAACTTTCAGAAGTACACAATGGTGTTTAGTTGTACAAAGTTATGTTGTTTAGTTGTTTAAGTGTACCTCATTACGCAACAAGTTGTACAAAGTCAATGATAATATAACAACAGAGTCATTTATGTTGTTTTATTTATTGTTTATGTTGTTTTAGCAATTCTTTATACCGTTTTAATGGTTGATAGCTTGTTGTTTAAGTAAATTTCAAGTTAGTGAACATTATTAATTTTTTTGTAGCTTGGTGCCACCTAAGCCATAGTTTTTTTTTATCCCCTAATAATTTATAATTCTTTCATTAAATTGTAGATATGGAATCATCTTCCCCTTGGATCACCATATTTTACTTTGGTGAGTTTATCAACGAAGAGGGTCGGTGGGAATGGAAAAAGTGCGAGGGTGACGATGGTGCTAATGTAACAGGACTTCCTATATCTTCAAATATGTCATATGAAGAGCTCCACTCGAAGTGCAAAGTCTTTGCAATGTTGATTCTTCATTGCATGATGTGGAAATGCGATTTCTTCTCCCTGACAATAGACAGTTCCAAGTTCCAATCAAAATCACTTCTAACAGGCAGCTGCATTGGTTGTTAGGCCTCAACAAACAAGGACAATATTGTCCAATTTGTGTGACCCTTGTGAATAAACATCCATCTGAGCATCTTTATGAGGTTGAAACAAATGTTCCTTCTTATGAAGCTGGAGTGGAAAATGATGTCCCTATCCATAACATGCAGCAAGAACAGGATGATGATAACCCTGAGACACAAGAAAATCAAGTCAATGAGATAGCTCAAGGTGTGGACTGGGATACGTTGGTGATTCTTCCACATACCAACGCTCCGGCCCATGATGATGCTTTCACAACTCGCCAAGAGTTTGTACATCACAGTGTAGAAAAAGATCACTTCTCAAGCGAGCATCTTGCTTCTTCTTCAAATGGTTGTAAATCACACATGCCCGTGGATTTCAGCTTGCAACAAGGTCAAGTATACGAAACCAAGAAACATCTTCAGTCAGACTTGCATCTTCTTGCTTTGAGATACAACTTTGAATTCAAGGTAAAAAATTCGAACAAGGAAGTTTACACAGTTGTGTGTTGATGATAATTGCAAGTGGCGATTGTGAGCAACAAAGTTCAATAAATGTGACTATTTTGAAATTCGGAAGTATGACTCTGAACATACTTGTTCTGAGACTCACAATGCTCATAGACAAGCAAGAGCGTGGGTAATTGGAAAGCACATCAGAGATAACTTCGAGGATCCAAAGAAAGTTTATAGACCTGCAGATATCATAGATGATATTCGTAAGGAATTTGGGGTAGAAATGAGCTATCAAAAGGCAAGAAGGTGTAGAGAGTCTGCTTTAGAAAGTTTGAGGGGTTCACATGAGGATAGTTATGCTAAGTTACCTGCATATGCTTACAACTTGTTTCTTTCTAATCCCGGTACTGTGTACCATTTGGTAACTGGAAGTCAAAGTCGCTTCAAGTACTTCTTTTTGGCATTCGGGCCATGTATCCGTGGATTTCATTCTTGTATGAGACCGGTAGTTATTGTGGATGGGACGTTCTTGAGTGGAAAATACAAGGGTACTTTGATTGTTGCTACTTGTCAAGATGGAAATAAGCAAATCTATCCTCTTGCATGGGGTATTGTTGATTCCGAAATGATGATTCATGGGTTTGGTTTTTCGAAAATTTGATCAAAATAACCGGTGATAGAGAAGATCTTGTCATTGTCTCTGATCGCAATCAAAGTTTTATCGATGCAGTTGCAGGAGTTTATAAATATGCGCGCCATGGGCATTGCATCTATCACATCAAAGGCAACTTGAGGACCAAAACTAGAAAAAGTGACACTTACTCACTTTTTATGAGGGCGGCAGAAGCATATACTGTAGAAGAATTCAACAACTTTATGCTTCAGATTCAAAGCATAGATAGTGTTGGTTGGACATATCTTCATGACATGGACTACGAGGCATGGGCCAGATCACACTTTCCGGGGTATCGTTACAACATCATGACCTCAAACAATGCGGAGTCTTTGAACTCCTTGCTGAAAAAGGAGCGACAATGCCCTATTCTTTCATTAATTGAACGTATTGGAAAGAAGTTGCAAAAATGGTTTCATCAAAGGCGAGAGGAATCACAAAGCTGCACCACCCGCTTAACCCCGAGGATGGAAGAACAGTTGCGCATTTCTCTTGACAAGGGAAAAAGGTTGAAAGCTGAGCCAATTGATCAAATGAGGTATGTAGTCAGGAGCGACACCACCAATTTTATTGTTAACTTCGAGGAAAGCACTTGCACATGCAGAAAGTTCCAATTAGATCGTTTTCCATGTGAACATGCAATATCAGCAGCAAGGCAAAGGAAGTATTCAGTATATTTGTTGTGCTCAGATTACTATACGACTGCTTTTTGGAGAGAGGCGTATAATGATGTTATTCTTCCGGCACCAAATGAATCTGAGTGGGTAGTTACTGATGAGATTAAGGAGATGGAGGTTTTTCCACCAAAAGCACAAAAACAACCTGGCCATCCGAAGACAGAAAGGGCTAAGTCAACTGGGGAATTTTCCAAGAAAAAATCATGCAGTAGGTGTGGACAAAGTGGGCATAATCGATTGACTTGTCGAGATCCAGTACCATTGTCTGAGAGACAATCACAAAGTTAGTGTAACTTAGTGGTGAAAAACCTTATGTTGTTTTGTAAATGTAATGCTGAAAAAATCATGCAACACGTGTCGAACAACTTAGTTGTGAAACTTTATTTATGTGTTAAGTTACTTTGTATGTAAAAAAAACTTATGTTGTTTTAGGAACCAAAGATTAAACAACAGAAACAACCCAATGTCTATTTAATATAAACAACGAAGTTGTTTAAACAACCTACTTAGTATTTAAACAATAGAGTTGTTTAACAGTTGTTTTAAGCAACTTAGTTAGTTTTTAACGTATTAAAGTGTCTTACGAGTCTTTCTCAGAGTGTTTTCACTTAAGAAGTAACCAACTATGCTCTATTTGATCGAAACTCGTAATCCAGATCGAAAGAAACACTTATAACTCTCGAGATGCCATATTAGAGTCTTACAAGTCTTTCTCAGAGTGTTTTCACTTAAGAAGTAACCAACTATACTCTATTTGACCGAAACTCTAAATCCAGATCAAAAGAAACACTTATAACTCTCGAGATGCCATATTAGAGTCTTACAAGTCTTTCTCAGAGTGTTTTCACTTAAGAAGTAACCAACTATACTCTATTTGACCGAAACTCTAAATCCAGATCGAAAGAAACACTTATAACTCTCGAGATGTCATGTTAGAGTCTTACAAGTCTTTCTCAGAGTGTTTTCACTTAAGAAGTAACCAATGACACGTCGGTTTCTAACCTAGTGTTCCGCAAGTGTACGGATGTAGGTGTAGTACTATTGTCAAGGTCGATCCCACAAGGAATAGTTTTAGGTAGTTTGGTACCTCAATACTCTAGGAATGTCCTAACTAGATACTAAATTGCAAAGGTTGATTTTACTAATTAAAATACTCAATTAAATATAACTTCAAACTTAGGAAACACAAAAACTAACAATCACAGAGAAAAGGTATCCTAGGGCTTCGATTTCAGGATATTAATTCAATGTTGAATATGATTAACCTATTAATTTACCAATTCTAGTGTTTATTAGGCGGCACGACAATAATCTAATCCTTCTCTCGAAGCGATTAAACCGTTGATTAATTAAGCTAATCACCCTCTCGAGTCAATTAAACCTAATAACTCCCAAACGATCCTAAGCCACGACCTACACAGTCATAGACAACTGCGCTCTATATTCTAGGTCTGATAACGATTCCCTCCTCTCGAAGCGGAATTGTTAAACGAAATTACTAAATCTAGGTGATCAAGCTAAATTCAGTTTTAAGCACAAACATAGAGATAAAACACGTAAAGAACAGAATTAAATAGATTAAATCATAATTAAACCATTGTCATAAAAATCCCTACTTTCTAACCCTAGGACACAAATAGCTTAGCTACTCATGCCTAGTAATAATCCAATACAAAATCTTAATAAAAACATTGTAAAGAATTAAACTAGAAAAGAATAAATAAACCCGGATGACTCCGTCTCGCTGATCTTCGTCTTCCTTGTCCTCCAAGACTTCTTCTAGGTGGAATGATGTAATTGATGTTCTTCTGTGATTGATCCTTTCCTAGAGCTTGGGGTCCTTTTTATAGAGTTGGGGACGAATTTTGGGGAAGATAGGATCAAAATCCTATTAAAAATAGGAAATCTTCGCAGAAAAATCCTTTTGACACGGCCGTGTTGCTTAAGTGACACGGCCGTGTTGCTTCGCAAATTTCTCTTTTCCAGCAATAATTTGACACGGCCGTGTTGCTTTGTGACACGGCCGTGTTCTATTCCAGACTCAACAGCACGTTATGGACCACTTTTGACATGGCCGTGTTGCTTTGTGACGCGGCCGTGTCGGTTCTTGCCCGTTTTGCTCCTGGACCGGTTCAAGACGGTTCGGACCGGTTTGGACCGGTTTTTGGACGGTTCTCACTCTTTTGGGCCGGTTTTCATTCTTTTCCAACTTGTTTCCTTGTCCGGTAGCCTGAAAATGCTCAAAATACCTTAAAACAAGTCGAAACACGTCAAATGACCCAAATATTATTAATATAAATAATTGCCGGTCAAATATGCACGTAAATGATATAAAATATGATCCTAAATCGACCTAAATACATGCATAAGTAACGTATTATCAAACTCCCCCAAACTTAAACTGTTGTTCGTCCCGAACAACATAACAAAAGACACAAAGAATACAAGTGATTATGCATTTGTTTAGGGCGACTAGATGATGAATTCAGTTTCAGTCTGATTTTTCTTACAACAACTAGGCAACACAATTTATTTGAGCATATGTGATAACGCGTAAATCAACTAATTTCGAGACTTTTAACTTTCGAATTATTCAACCCTCACCGGGTAAGTGTTTCACTCATCTCTCAAGTGTTTAGGCTAAAATAATTTTCACTCATATTGAATTACATGCAAAGCCTACCATATGCTTGCCAATCGTCTAAACTAGACCTCGTACTTGATATGTGTGACAAAGGATCAAAAAGGTCTTTATTTTGATTGTAATGTGGGCTTAAGGTAAGGTGGGATACATTTGGATATAAGTGACTATTCATTGGACTAATCAAGTTACGTCTAACCCGACTACCCCTCAATACAATCACTCAATCTCGCTCTTCAATTTTCAGCAAATCACCCTGCAAAGTGACTTCTTCACCTTCAAAAGTCCATACAACTTAAGTGCTTTTCAATTCTGTGGGTACCACATTTTTGGGACTACCCGAATGTTCCAAGCAAATTCACAATTTAAGCACTTTATTTTCTAGCCTCTCCTCTATAATACAACTTTTCTTCTTTTTTTTTTTTCTTTCTTCTTTTTTTTTTCTTTTTGTTTTCTTTTTCTTTTTCTTTTTCTTTTTTTTTCTTTTTCTTTTTTTCCTTTTTTCTAGGAGAGGCCATTCTTCGTTTTTCACCTATCACTTTTCTCTTATTTCCTTCATCTTTTGAAAATATCCCTACTTCCCATTCCTTCCCACAATTTGTTCACCCAAAACTCCCTTCCAATTCTCCTCCCTCTAACTTGATTAATCCAATTAGGGCCAAAAGAGATAAATCAAAACGTTTCGGCTGACATTGTTAGGTTATGAATAAATAAGGCTATAAGGCTCGATTGGGCTAACTAGGGACAATTTTTTTCATTATGGTTCAAAGGTAATTTTCATGGTTCAAAGAAATAGGCTTAAACAAAAAGTTGCCTAAGATCATTTCCTAAATCACAACACATACTTGACACATTCTTAGTAAAGACTTAAGGCAAGTTCTAGAGACTAGTACACATATTCAATCAAATTCACACCGAAAGAAAGTATATGACTCCAAAAATTGGAGTATAATTAGGCTCAAATTCTCACAAGGTTACTTTTGATTGAATATTCTAAGTTCAAGCTCAATTTCGTCTCAAAACACCTCTCATGCTCTATTATGTGCCATTTTTTCATCTAAATCATCTCATCATTAACTATTCATCATCCATCTTTCCCTATTATTCTCTTTTTATTTTTTTCACTTGTTACCTATTTCCGGGTTTTATTATTCTTATTGACTCTAAAAACTGCACTACTAAGACTCTAAACTCTAACTCCTAAGACTCAACATGGAAATGATATGCAATCAAACTTGGGCTCACAGACCCATCAGCACCAATAAAGCAGATACATGGGCTCACAGACCCGATGACACCAATCGAAACAATAAAACTCAGCACAATGGGCACACGGACCCACAATTAACAGCAAGACTCTCGAACGAACACATTAAATCAAAACTAGAAATATAGCTGCCAAGACGTTCCACGGTCTACCCCCTCCCCCAAACTTGGCTGAAAGCCAATGTTTGGAGGAAAAAAACGTGGTACGCCTTGGTGCTAACTTACAAATCGTTTCGACGACAGCGGCATTTTGAAATCCCTCCTAGCTCCGAAATCATGCACGTTGAGGTCCTAATGAATCTTGGTTCGGCGTTTTTTTTTTTTTTTTTTTTTTTTTTTTAACCGCTGAGGTACTGACACGGCCGTGTTGAAGGTTGTGACACGGCCGTGTTACATTTGAGCCAAAGTTGATGTTTCTGGGCCGATTTTGACACGGCCGCGTTCAGCATGTGACGCGGCCGTATTGCTTTACAGCGTTGATTCACGTTTTGAGAAGCCTTTTGACGCGGCCGTGTCAATTGTGTGACACGGCCGTGTTGTGTTTGAACCATCTTGACGCGGCCGCGTCCAGCATGTAACGCGGCCGTGTTGCATTCCACTGCTAAAAACACTTTCTAGGTGCTTCTTGATGCGGCCGTGTCCTCAGTGCGACACGGCCGTGTTGCCTCTTCTGCTCCTTTTAACGTGATTTTTTTTCGTCTTTTCGACCCCCATTTCTTGCAACACTCGTCCATGTTGATGCTAAAAACATAAAACACTAAAACACAAGTAAAAACATAAAATTAACGAAATAATAAGAATAAAACAATAAACATCGGGTTGCCTCCCGACAAGCGCTTTGTTTTACGTCATCAACCGGACGTCCTTTTCCTATCAACCATTTTCTAGCCACCCCGAGTTGGATGTTTTCTTAACAATTAAAGAGCTATTTGGGACATGAGGATTTTCTACAGCAGCTTGGGTAGTGTAAATAATGCTACAATTGTGCCTACCCCTTAGACCCGACTTATGTATTTTTAGTGTGATTATTTCGTTTTGAACCCGAAAAATCAACTCCCCTTTAGGTACATCTATTAGTGCTTGGCTAGTCGCCAAGAAGGGTCTTCCTAAGATAAAAGGGAATTCATCATTCCCTTTCATGTCAACAACTAAGAAATCACTAGGGAATTCAAAATTTAGCACTCTTACCACTACATCCTCTGCTACTCCCAACAGCGTTAATGAAGATCCATCCGCCAATTGGATAGTAGTAAAGTATCGTTTAATTTCCCTTAATCCTAATTGTCTATACTGCTTAAGAGACATCAAGTTTATGCTAAACCCTAAATCACACATGACATTTTGAAAATCATGACTACCAATTGAGCAAGAAATAGTAAAACTCCCTGGATCTTTTGCTTTTGTTGCTCTTTTCGGTTTCATGCTTGTTGTTGCGTTCTTTTTGGGACTGCTCGGTTTCTTCTTTGTCATCTCTTTTCCATCCTTCCTCTTCTTGGTTTCCTCTTTATCTTGGATTCTCTCCTTTAGTGGTTCCTGTTTCACAACAACAGCTCTAGATTGCTCTAAAGGGTCAAGGTTAGCAAAGAACGAATTTTTAAAACAAAAATCAAAAGACTCATCAAGAATAGGAGATGAACTTTTCTTATCTATGATTGTATTGACCTCCTCCTTCTCGATGTTTTTGACTTCCTCGCTTGATTCCTTCGCTTCTTGGTCCTTCATGCTCTCTTCATGCTCCTCTAGCTCCACAACATTGCAGTGCTCCTTCGGATTAACCACTGTATCACTCGGATATTGGCCTTGCTTGTGTTGAGCTCCTACTATCTTTATCAGTTGGCTCATGTTTGATGACAATTCACCAATGCTAGCTTGAGTCTGCACCAATGTGTTCTCGAGCCTCTTGATGTCTGCCCCTTGCCCCGTGATATGCTTGTTTAGCTCCATAAATTTTCCATCTACTTTCTTCTCTAACTGAGCTAACTTTTCATCATACTTTTCAAATTGTGACTGCGCAATTTCTTCTTGTGATGGCTTCTTACCGTCATGGATCATGCCATTTGTAACGGCAAATCCGGGTGGCGGATTAAGTGTATTTTGCGCGTTCCCATATGAGAAGTTCTGATGATTCTGATTCTGAGGGTACTGATTGTACCGAGGCTGATTGTTCTGGAAATTGTTGAAGTTTCGTTGATTCACAAATTTTACTTCTTCAACTTCTTCCGGACCCCCTGGTTGTTGTGCTAATGTCAGATTAGTTAGCAAATTCACCTGGCTCGTCAATGCTGTTACTTGTGCTGTGAGCTTTTCAAGAGGCTCATTATTAATGGGCTCGACTTTCTGGAGACTTGCTACCCTCTTTGGCATGTTTCTCTCATTTGACCATTGGTAGCTCGTTCTGGCCATAGCGTCCAGGATTGAGAATGCCATCCTTACTGACTTCTCCATCAAACTTCCACCCGCAGCTGCATCCACTTGGTTTCTAGTCGGAGCAAGTAGACCATTGTAGAACTTGCACACTTGCTGCTTCTTGGTGAACCCATGTTGAGGGCAACTCCGGATAAGATCCCGGAATCGCTCCCAAGCCTCTCCGAATGGCTCTTGGTCCAATTGCTTGAACTGGTTGATCTGGTTCTGCAGGTCGAGCATCTTGCTTGGTGGAAAGTACTTCAACAGAAAAGAAGTACTTAAGTCTTCCCAATCTCTGATATCTTCCAGCGAATTGAACCACTGTAGTGCTCTGTCCTTCAGTGAGAACGGGAACAATCTCATCTTGACCTGCTCGTGCGGCACATGATTGATCTTAATTGTGTCGGCCAGTCTGCGAAACTTGATCAAATGCGCATTCGGATCCTCCAAAGCACTTCCCCCATACTGGTTTTGCTGCACTATATTGATTAGTGCAGGCTTCAGCTCGAAATTGTTGGCATTGAGTGGTGGAGGTTGTACTCCTCCTGCCTGCTGATTTGGATTGGGCTTCAAGCAGTCACTGATGGGAGTGTCATCTTCATCTCCTGTAGCTGGGTCTATCTGAATTGGGTCGTACTGCTGTTGTAGTTGTGGCCCTTGTGGAGGTAGCTACTGCTGTATATTCGTGACTCGATCATCCAAATGTGCCAGAGCTGTCGGTACTCTGTTAAGTGCGTCATCCTGATTCGGATGCTGTGGTGGGTTCTCCATCTCAGACGCGAAATTTCTTCTAGTTCGGTGTCTGCGAGCTGTCGCTTCAATTTCTGGATCGAAAGGAAGAAGGGTTTCTTTCCCTTTTGATCTGGTGAGCATACGAAGCCTGAAAACACCAAAAATAAGAACTACCGCGTAATACAAAAATTAACCCAAAAATAAAAACGAAAATTAAAATTAAAATTACGAAAAAAGTAAAATCTAGTCTAGTTTCCTCCTATTTTTCAAGATAAAAACTAAGCGCTAAATCCTATTCCCCGGCAACGGCGCCAAAAACTTGACACGTCGGTTTCTAACCTAGTGTTCCGCAAGTGTACGGATGTAGGTGTAGTACTATTGTCAAGGTCGATCCCACAAGGAATAGTTTTAGGTAGTTTGGTACCTTAATACTCTAGGAATGTCCTAACTAGATACTAAATTGCAAAGGTTGATTTTACTAATTAAAATACTCAATTAAATATAACTTCAAACTTAGGAAACAAAAAAACTAACAATCAAAGAGAAAAGGTATCCTAGGGCTTCGATTTCAGGATATTAATTCAATGTTGAATATGATTAACCTATTAATTTACCAATTCTAGTGTTTATTAGGCGGCACGACAATAATCTAATCCTTCTCTCGAAGCGATTAAACCGTTGATTAATTAAGCTAATCACCCTCTCGAGTCAATTAAACCTAATAACTCCCAAACGATCCTAAGCCACGACCTACACAGTCATAGACAACTGCGCTCTATATTCTAGGTCTGATAACGATTCCCTCCTCTCGAAGCGGAATTGTTAAACGAAATTACTAAATCTAGGTGATCAAGCTAAATTCAGTTTTAAGCACAAACATAGAGATAAAACACGTAAAGAACAGAATTAAATAGATTAAATCATAATTAAACCATTGTCATAAAAATCCCTACTTTCTAACCCTAGGACACAAATAGCTTAGCTACTCATGCCTAGTAATAATCCAATACAAAATCTTAATAAAAACATTGTAAAGAATTAAACTAGAAAAGAATAAATAAACCCGGATGACTCCGTCTCGCTGATCTTCGTCTTCCTTGTCCTCCAAGACTTCTTCTAGGTGGAATGATGTAATTGATGTTCTTCTGTGATTGATCCTTTCCTAGAGCTTGGGGTCCTTTTTATAGAGTTGGGGACGAATTTTGGGGAAGATAGGATCAAAATCCTATTAAAAATAGGAAATCTTCGCAGAAAAATCCTTTTGACACGGCCGTGTTGCTTAAGTGACACGGCCGTGTTGCTTCGCAAATTTCTCTTTTCCAGCAATAATTTGACACGACCGTGTTGCTTTGTGACACGGCCGTGTTCTATTCCAGACTCAACAGCACGTTATGGACCACTTTTGACACGGCCGTGTTGCTTTGTGACGCGGCCGTGTCGGTTCTTGCCCGTTTTGCTCCTGGACCGGTTCAAGACGGTTCGGACCGGTTTGGACCGGTTTTTGGACGGTTCTCACTCTTTTGGGCCGGTTTTCATTCTTTTCCAACTTGTTTCCTCGTCCGGTAGCCTGAAAATGCTCAAAATACCTTAAAACAAGTCGAAACACGTCAAATGACCCAAATATTATTAATATAAATAATTGCCGGTCAAATATGCACGTAAATGATATAAAATATGATCCTAAATCGACCTAAATACATGCATAAGTAATGTGTTATCAACCAACTATGCTCTATTTGACTGAAACTCGTATTTCAGATCGATAGAAACACATATAACTCTCGAGATGCCATGTCAGAGTCTTACAAGTCTTTACAAGTCCATCTCAGAGTGTTTTCACTTAAGAATTAGGTTGAATCATATAGTGTTGTTTAGTGTTGTTTATAAACAACCCCACTGTTTAGTGTTGTTTATTAGTTGTGTAGCAGTTGTTTAGATATTGTTTAGTAGTTGTTCTCTGTATGTCTTAAACAACCCCAGTGTTTATTGTTGTTTATTAGTTGTTCACGTGTTGTTTAGAAGTTGTTTAGACTTTGTTTAGTAGTTGTTCAATATTAGTCTTGAACAATCCTATTATTCACGTGTTGTTTTTCAGTTGTTCATCCGTTGTTTATCGGTTGTTTGCAAATTCACTTAAAGTCCATGGTTGTTTTTAGTTGTTCACCCGTTGTTTACCAGTTGTTTACACGTTTACATACTAATTAGTCTTAAACTGCATAGTTGTTTTTTAGCTGTTCACCTGTAGAGCGACCAAACACAAAAGACTTTTAACGAAATGGAACAAGAATATAGGAGTTACGATCAGTAGCTCAAAAAGCCCAAAATATTACATCAGTCTAGACTTTTCAAGTGTTACATAATATCTAAGGGTCAAAGTCTTGAGTAAATATATCGACAGCTAGCTTCTCCCTCCACTTCTCAATATGAGAGTCATCTATACGCTGCACCCCTGTTCGATGCTCAAGAACTCAACATATTTGATGGCATAAACTCCACAATCACCCCTAGCACAAAATTTAGAAATCATAACTCGGTATCAATTCGAATCAATAATAATTTAACATTTAAAATTTCAATGTAATAAAATAAGTAACACTTACGGTGCTCCCTTCTTTAATATTCCATCAAATCTTCTGATGGTTAGGGGTTCGTCCAAGCTAAGATCAACTTCTTTTGCAAGCTTTGGGATCATAATAGAGTCTAATTGCAAGGCTTGATCTAGCTCAGCTTGTGTTATGCATCCACTGTCGGAGTCATAGACTATCATTGTTGATTTGCTAAAATCCACCTCAATCGCGATCCAGTGTCTATCAATGAGGACGGGATAGTGGAGATGTGTACAACCTTTCCATTCTTTGCCATAGAGCGACCATGTCCCTTTAACATAAGGAAGGAGGAGTTTGTGCACTGCATCATAATACTCCAATCGAAGCTGCTCATGGAAACTAGAGTCCACTATAACTCTAGGAAAGTGGCCAAATGATGCTATATACTTTGTTTGCCTCTCTCATAATAATAGCCTTGCCATATCAACAACCTAAAATAGCAACATATAAATACCAAAACAACCTTATTCAAGAATACAATAAAAATATCATATCAACTTACATTTGCATCAAGAAATTTTCCATAAGTCCTAATGTTACAAAACCATTCTTTAGCTCTCTCAATGCGCTTTCCATGAAATTCAAATGGAACACTGTGAAAATAATAATAATTAGAAGATGAGCCAACCTTTCATATGAACAAAATGGATACTACTCTAAACACAAGTACCTGTTGGAGGACGACGTGTACCATGTGTTAAATGACTTCTCCTTCGCTGGATCGACTTTTTGGAACAGATTAGGAGTTGTCTTGTCTGAGAACTTTCTATGTTTCATCTCATTTGTGTATGGGGTTAGATTTGAACGCGAAGGTGGTCTTACCCTTTTCCCTTCCACCAGCTTATCATCAAGTGACACCTCACCTCTTTTCCTTCTTGTGTATTTTACAACAATCTTTTTAGGTGTCAATTGAATCTCCTCCATGTCAGCGCAACTCGGTACTATTGCTTCGTGATTTTCATTCTCTTTAGCAACTGTTGCCAAATCATTGTCAAATGGTGTAACTGATGCTACCAAATCATCGACGAATGGTGTAACCGTAGCTCGGTACTCTGTAAGCCCTCCACCATCTCTATCCTCAACCGTTGGCGTCATCACACTATCTCCCATTGATGTCATCAATGTATCCTCAACCTTTCGGCCAAGGGCATCAACCTTCTTATCAAGTGCATCAACCATGTTGTTGAGCGTATCAACCTTCTTATCAAGTGCATCAACCTTGCTGTTGAATGTATCAACCTTCTTGTCAAGTGTGCTTATAACATCTAATATCTGTTTCCAAATGGAGGGGTGAGATGGTCGTTGTGGGGAAGTAACTGTCAAGTTTGGAGGAGATAATGGACGATGCATATCCTGCAAGGAAATAATAAATAAACCATAACCTGTAAATATAAAGTAAGAAAGACAAAGGTTATTGCCAGTATACATACATCTCTTGTTTCTCCCTCCACTCTATTTGTCTCCGCCTCCTCCACTCTTTGAGCTGATACTCTTTCAGTCTCCATCGGTTCATTGCGTGGAGGCACATTTCTTGTAACTCTTCTATGGCTCGGCTCTTCAAAGAATTTTATCATGTAATCCGCTGCTAGCTCTTCCTCCGTGGGTATCAACGGGATTACTTCGACCTAACAATTAGGACACAAGAGAACATTATCAAGATATAAAAATAATTAAATCAATATAGAAGATTGTTTACATACACATATAAATTATTATGTATACATCCGTGATAGTTATTATGATCTTCTTACATCTTGATCCGTCAAGGTTTCCTCTAAATCGGTATAACAAGGTGTGAGTAGTGATTTCCAACAACACATCCTTGGAATTTTGTCCGATATCTTTGATGCACCAAAAAACTTAGCAACGTGGGGAAAACATTCAAACGCCCAAACCTAACAAAATAAAAGAATATAAGTTAGTCACATTTATCGCAAATAGAAAAGTACCATTTAAACTTAAAATTGGTCATTTACCTGCACTGCAATTGGAAATCCCCAAAAAGAGTATTGCTCTACAGGTTTTGTTAGTTTCTTAACAAATCGATGGATCGTGTAACCATAAGACTTTGATCCCCACGGATATTTGTTGAACAATTCTAGATCATCAACGAGAGCCAAGTTCTCCAACTCAATTGATGTTCCTTGTTCCTTGGCTCTCAACAAAGTCTCATAAATAAGAACTAGTCCCAATTTATATCTATCCTCTGGATCTTCAACTTCATCTTCAAATGCTTTCATTAGAGTTTTAGGCGTAACTGATCTAGCACCAGGAGAGTACTCCTCTAACAACCTATTTTCACTCGGTATTCTAAACTCATCTTCACTACCTGGATTCAGTCCCGTAATCACTGTAAAATCTTGCAAGGTAAAACACACGGCCTCACTACCCAAGCCCCCAAACCATATCTCCTCATATTTTTTCCTAATGTTTGCACGATCCCTTCGCGGTACAGTCCTTCTCAGTAGCAGACTGTGGATTAGCTTCCCCGATAAAGTAATTTCTCTCATGTCTAAAAATTTGCCAAAGCATGATCCTTCTAACTTCCTTTGATGTTCATCATCCAACTTGGCATATACTTTATGAACTATTGACGGTGTACTACGAGAAAACGCTTTTGAGTCAAACCACTCTGCTTCGGGGATAACATACTCCAAAGACTCCATACTGCATAGAGATCAACTATATCAACACAAAGTTTAAAAGTAATCCAATTTCTAGTGCAAATCTAAACAACTTAAAACAACCCAGTTGTTTACTTAAAACAACTCAGTTGTTTACTTAAAACAACTTAAACAACCCAGTTGTTTACTAAAAACAACCCAGTTGTTTACTTAAAACAACCGAGTTGTTTACTTAAAACAACTTAAACAACCCAGTTTTTTTAATTTGAAACAGCCCCAAAGTAACTAATGTACAATCTGGTATTAAGCACATATTGTAAACAAAAATATAGTAGCTCAAGCTAGGCAAAATTCAGCTTCGTTCATACCAAAACATATGGGATGGCAAAATTTGCTTGGATTGTATGCATAAGAAGACTAAATCTCCAATATATTCATCATTGAGTTGGTGGTGCACATTACTCTATTTTAATTCATTTTTGTTCACTTCTATTTTAACTTTAGTACATTCCTAATTAGAAAGGAGTGAGTTACAAAGTGTTTTACCAAGTGCCCGATAATAATTCTCCATAAATACAAGAAGATTGGTAGAAATTTTACAAGAACTGAAAAATTGTACTAACGAGATTGTATAAGCTGTCAAACATGATTATCTTCATAATCTATTCATCTAAATCTTTGACAGAATGGACAAAATACTGAAAACCCCTCCAAAATTCCCAACAGCTGATTCAGAAAACGACCACCAGAACACACCGCCTGCCACCTATATTTCCTGCAAAAGCGCCACCCCTGACCGCCTTAAGCTTCCCAAACCATTCAAGTATCCCGAAAGATATACTAGCCCAACTGATCAAATGATGTTCCCTGTTACAAGGGGAATTCTTGCTAGAAGTAAAAAGGGCAGCAAGCTATTACCACCCTCTGCCAATCACCATAAGATTCAAGCACTACAACTACAAGAACCTAATTATGTTCAAAACAAACAAGTGGTGTAGTTTTATCTACTGCTCTGTATTCTTCTTGTTTATAGGAGGTTAATAGCTTTTTTGTAATGTTACCTCATATAATTCAGAATTCTTGTGCTATATTCATTCTTTTTACATACAAAAATGGAAGTACTAAACAAAAAACAATAATCTAGGAATCCAAAGGCTAAAGCTTCTAATAATCTGCACTTTTGGTGAACAATAAGCAGCAAAAAGATGATCTTGATTGAGACCTTACCTGTCTTGAAGGACCAGAAGACTTATCAGCAGATTTGGAGAGGAAGCGAAGAAGAGAGCTCGACTAAGGTTCGAAAATGCTTCTCCAAATCGGGACTGAACTTCGAGCCTCAGAAATCGATAAGGGTTCGGGCCTCATACTCCGAGTGCATGGCGCGAGCTTCAATGGCGGAATGAAGAAAGGAGAAGAGGGAACGAGAAGAAGAGGGAAGGAGAAGAAGAGGGAAGGGGAAAGAGTTTTCAAAACCGTCTGTTTTCTTTCTTTTCAATTAATATGAGATTTATTTATTATTTTATTTTCTATTTATCATTTTCTTATTTACTGGTCAAAGATGGGGAGGCTAGTTTTGATAAGTGGTCGGGTAACCCGGCCATATTTGACACATCTCACTGTAATTATTTGGGATGACAATTTCGACCTGGTCAGCCCTAACCTGCCCTGATTCGAGCCATATGAATCGTCTTATCTTGTGACTCGTGACGAGGCGGGATGGATATGGATCATGCCCTCGTCTCGTCATGCCCGCAGTAATATGTACATATATATATAGGCGAAAACTTGTATGTGACTGTCACACGACCGTCACACGGTGTGATGGGAAAAAGCATTACTTTTTGTGGTAAAAATATCACGTTTATCTGTAGAAGTATCACTTTTTTTTAACAAAAAAAAGTATCACATTTATCTGTAAAAATATCAATGTACTAAAAGTATCACTTTTTCCTGCAAAAGTAGCATTTTTTCCTGTAAAAGTATCAATGTTTTTCTGTAAAAGTGCATTCCGTCACACGTGTGACCGTTCACACACAAGACTCACTTATATATAAATGGTATCATTCACATAAATGAATCAATTTAATATATATTTGATAATCACGCAATATTTATAATAATAACATGTAACTATAATACCAAATAGCAGACAACATACAACGTAAAAATTATTAGTTAAGTTTAGACACATAAATAAATATTACAAAATAGGATTATACATGTAATTTAAGCATTTTTTTTATATAGTTTACGACGACTCTTTGAAATAATATTTGTATAGAATATGTTAAGTCAACATTTATTTTAAATTATAGTAACTAAATTTATTTATTTTTAAAAAATAATGGGTCGATCTGCCCCGACCTGTGACCCGCAGCGGTTCGCCCCGCCCTGCCCCATTCGAAGGATGGGGTGGGCATGGGTATTCAAGTACCCGCGCCGACCTGCCCCATTGTCATCCCTAGTAATTCTCATTATTTTTAGCAGCCTAGCTAAGGCTTAGCTTATCTATTGTGTAATTCCGTCATACTTTTATATTCGACTCAATTTTAAGGGGATGTTTGCTTTCTATTTAGGAGGGATGGATTTCGAATGTTAAATAATTCAATTCTTGTGTTTAAATTTTAACATTTTTCAGCATTAATTTAACATCTACATTATAATTATACTCTATACAATTTCAAAATAAACATGCATTTATACTATTCACCTTTATTACTAAATTATATGATTTTAAAGAAAGAATTTTCCGACCCACTTAAGCTTAAACCAAACACCCCCAAGAGTATGTCCTCCCTTTATTCAAAATTCATCTTCATTGATGGTAAAATTCTATTATATAATTAAAAAATGGGCCAGTAATCTTATCTTACTTAATTAGTCATTTTCCTGCTCAAACCATCCTTCTACATCCGATAAGCCACGTGTGTTAAGATCTTAGTCGTTTATTTTTAATTGTTTTAATCCTTTATTTATTTGTAGTACAATTTTTCTCTCATACAGTTGTATCTTTTAGTAACAATATTAATAACTTTCATGATTTTAGGCCTTGCTTCTCTTTAATTCATAAAACACTAATTTGTGTTAATCTCTCTCCAATTAGAGGAATAATATGGGTAACAACCACAATTAAATTATTCTCAATTACTAATATGATATGCCAATTTCAATCCAACTACTAAAATACCCAACTTCAAATTCTTAAAATATATATTAACCTTTTTATATTTTAGAGTTTCCATAAATCATCACCATTACAATGAATCACATTTCCTCTCCATTCACTCACGCACTTCACTGAAGGAGGCTCTCATGACACACAATTCATGATCCCCAGTATCTATAAATAAAAATTTCGGGCGAGTTATATCCATTAATTACCGATTTCTTTCTTTTTAGTGTATTTTTACAATTTTCTTTTTCTATTTACAACAATTTTCATGTTCGATCGATCCATTTATATATATTTAACTTTAGTTACCGTTAATATTGTTCACTACTTCACTCTTTGCAACTCTTGGTGAAATTCATCCAGTTATACCCGGTCTTAGATTTCTTTTTTTTTTTTTTTTTTTTTAAATAACAATGTTCATTCAGTCATGAATTCTTGTATGACGAATCTGTAGGGATAATAAAGTTAAACCTACCTTGCTGCAATTGAAATTTTTAATTATTGTTTATGTTAG
Source organism: Ajuga chamaepitys (assembly GCA_958295605.1). NCBI lineage: Eukaryota > Viridiplantae > Streptophyta > Magnoliopsida > Lamiales > Lamiaceae > Ajuga > Ajuga chamaepitys. The sequence continues at coordinate 20,146,428 of OY282508.1, read as the reverse complement.
TTTAGTAATAGACTTATTTGTTATGTCTTTATTTAAGTATTAGTAATGAGTGTGGTGTTGTTTGCGCCTGTTTTATGTGCTTGCAAGGTGATGGGTGAGTGGTGTGCTTTAGCTTATTTTGTTTTATGTGCATAAAAATTGATTGTTTAGTCATGTGTGTTGTTAAAAGTTGTGATTCTTGAATATATTAAGGGAGCTTATGAATATTTATGATTAGTATATATATGCTGCTGCATTGGGGGGAACAGTTTGTGAGTATCTTGGTGGTTGGGTGCATTTATATATATATATATATATTTTTTTTTGTGGGGACCTGTTCTTCTTTATTGTATTTTTTATTGCTTGTATTCTGGTGGCATATGTTGTCTTTATTGCAAGTATATATGCATAGTGACACTGATTTATTTTTGTTTTGTTTCTGTATACATTAGGGCCTGTTTCTGCTGCTGAGTTCTTTACTATTAAAATGCATCATCCCGGCAAATTCTTCAAGAATCTAGGATTTCCTTGTTACTTAGGTAATAAGACCAACTTTATTGACTTCTGCCACCGGAAGAAGTGTCACTGATCGAGCTGAAGGAAATGATCTCGGATTTAGGGCTAGATAATGTAGTCACCATATTCTACAGTCGAAGTGGTGTAGATAAGTGCAATGATTTAATCCCTATTGTTACTAATTTTGATGTCATGAATCTAGCTAGTTATGTAGATGAAAACATGATTGTTAGAGTGTTCATCGATCATTCTCCCGATGAAAGCGGGGAAAGTAGTTAGGTACGTAACACTGAAGGGGCTGGAGGTTCACAGTCTATTCCATACACTGGGAATGATGATGTAGAAACTGAAGTTATGGATGATGATGCTGCTGAAGCTAAAAATGGAGTTGAAGCTGATGGAGATGGCATTGGGTATACTGAAGCCTTTCAGAATAGTGATTGGGTGGAAAATAGCGATATCGATGGTAGTGATGATGCACAAAGCATAAGGGAGGATGAAGTATTGTCTAAGAAAATGGGTGAGAGTGACTTCGAGATGAGTGATGATAACCATTTATTTGAGAAATTTGTGGATGCTGAAGTAGAATGAGGTGGTTTACCTGTAACTGAACCAGTAGAGGATTAGCCTTGTTCTAGTAGAACAAGGAGTAAAGAGAAGGGAAAGGCTAAGGTACGATCTGGTCTGCGGAGGGTGTTGTTTGATAACCCAGAATTTTATGTTGGACAGTCTTTTATGGATACTCATGAGTTTAGGAAGCAACTTAAGTATCATCAAATACTTGAGGGGCGGGATTTGAAGTATCCTATCAACAATAAGAACAAAGTTCAGGCTAGATGCTAGCACGCTACTTGTCCATGGGTTATCCTAGGATCTTACGAAAAAGGGGAGGATACGTTTAGGATTAAGACTTTCAATGAACAACACAAATGTCCAAGGGTACAAAAAGTGAGGGCAACATCTGCTAAGCTTTCAGGCGACGTGTACAGAAATAAGATATACACTGATCCTAAATGGTCGGTAAACTCCATGTCCTTATGGATCCAAAGCGACCTGCAAGTTCATGTGAACAAGCTGCAGCTCTACAGGGCCAAGAATCTAGTTTTGAAGGTTGGTGTCGTAGGGGATTTTGACCAATATTCGCTTCTCTAGTCTTATGTTGAAGAACTGCGAAACAATAATCCCGGAACCACCATAAAGATAAAATGCAAGCCGATGGGGAAAGTTGTGAGGTTCAAACGATTTTACATCTATTGGGGTGGGTTGAAAAGAGGCTTCTTAGAGGGTTGTAGACCGATAATATTCCTAGATGGCTGCCACTTGAAGGGAGCAGCGGGTAGGAAGATATTAAGCGTTGTTGGAATCGATGAAAATAATGGGTTGTTCCCTTTTATTTATGCCATAGTTCAATGGTAAACGTGGTCGTGGACACACTTTTAGGTCAATTTAAGTGTCTTTTTACGGACTTTTGTGTGCATATTCACGTGTGTTTTGTGCGTTTATTTCTCATTGGGAAATTTGACGTGTTTAGTTCATTTCATGTCAAAACAGGTGAATTAAGGCCGAAAAACAGGTTTTAAGATCTCAAACTAACAATTCGAGCTCAAAGGGAAAAGAAAACAAGGAAAAAAAAGGGACCTTGCCCGAGTTGCTGATGCCACGCCCATGGCCCAAGCCATGGCCGAGGCTAACTAGCCCACGGGCGTGGTAATTTGTATAGAAGATGGTCAAATTTCACTCAACAAGACCGCGACCGAGACAATCTCGAGCCACGACCGTGGCGGACCAAGGCCCATGGCCGCGGCCAGAATTAGCCATGCCGGTGGCTAAAGATCTAGAAGAAGGGGCAAATCCAGCCCAACCAAGCCCACGGCTGAGGCGATGATTGGGCCGTGCCCGTGGCCCCAAATTGGGTCCAAACCCTTATTTTTCACCGCGCCCGCGGCCAATTGTGTGCCACAGCTGCGACACAGCCCCCCTTTTTTAAAAACCTAAACATGTTTTTGCCTAACTTGGTACCAGCACTTTCTCCTCTATATATATAACCTCCAATTCGAAAATGACATATCTTGGAACACATTTTCAGTCACCTTTTAGCCACCATCAACCTTAGGGTGCAAGGAAGTGGAAGTGGGTTGAAGATCAAGATCATCAATCTAACATTTTGGTTCCTTCTATTCTATTTTCATGTCTTCCTTGATTGTTACTTGTTTTATCTTTGTAATAGTTAATATGGGTGGCTAGCACCCTTAGAATTCACCTTTGGTCAATGTGGAACCTTGAGTCGATGATAATTATGTGATTATTTCGGTTAATATTACCGATTCGATTGTGTATTTAAGTATTTTATGTTATTTATTGTTATTGAGCCAAATTTATGAATTTATTATTGGATTGATCACCCTTTAGGAGATTTATGAATGTGTTGCTAGTAGTCGGGGTTGCTATCCTTAATTGTAGTGCTTTCGACTCATTTGTAGCAAACAATGAATATTCATCGGTGATAACATAAAGTTCGACCACTAGAACCGAGCTTATGATTTTTATATCGTATTTATCTCGTTGTCTTGGTGCCTAATGCATTTGATTATCGAATTTAAGAGAGCTTGTTCGAGGATTTGGTTAAATCGAATAGGGTTAGTCGAAGAGCTTGTTTTGATTAACTAGGATTAAAAGACAACAAGGCTATTAGAGCTTGTTAATAGTATTGAGATAAGGGCTTGAATCACGATTAATCGGGTATTAATAATAGTTGTATAAATTGTGTAAGACCAAGGGGAAGCATGATCAAGGGTGGGTCGTTTTATTACTTGAAAAAAAAAAATCGAAATATCATTCTATCGTCTTTGTTTATTTGAAATTTCATTTAATTACTTTCATTTTTATTGTTATTAGTAGGTTGTTAGTTGATTACTAAACACCCCCCCCCCCCCAAACTTTTATTGCTTTTCTAAGTTTTTTAAATTTATATATATTTAACTCTAAGTGTTTGATATTATAATCGAAACTAATCGACCATTCTCTGTGGGATCGATCCTTACTTGCCACTCTACTTAGTAGGGTAGTCTGTGAGGTTTAGTATTGTTATTACGATAACAATACTAATTAATTTGGTATGTGAATACGACGACGCGCGTTTCCCAACCAAATTTTGGCGCCATTGCCGGGGAATGGTGTTGGTTAGTGTTGTTTTTATTATTCAAGCACTATTTTTAGTTTTATAGATATTTATTATTTTGTTAGTGATCTTGATATTTACGATAATTTTCTTGCTTGTTGCATATTAGTGGATGTTCACGCCCTCACAAGGAGAGAAAGGGCTATTATTTGAACCAGCTATTGTTGAGCATGAGCGAGTTTTGAGGAGGTGAGCCCGGTTATTTGAGCAAATCAGGGGAGAATTTGAAGGATTAAATCTTGCACCTGAAGAAGAACCGAGAGAAGAAATGGAGAATGAAAGGGTACCCGAGAGGACTATGAAGGAGTTAGCAAACACCGGGTCACACACCAATCCCTATGTATTACCTTCCCCGAGTTTGAACATGATACAAGTTTTGAGTTGAAGTCGGGTCTTATACACTTGCTACCGTCTTTCCATGGTCTTTGGGGAGAGGATCCACATAAGCATCTCAAGGAGTTTCATATTGTATGTTCAAGTATGAAGCCTACAAAGGTGATGGTAGAGCAAATAAAGTTAAGGGCATTCGCCTTTTCTTTGAAAGATCTAGCCAAAGATTGGTTATACGACCTCCCCCCGGCTTCCATTACAATGTGGGAACAAATGGAGAGATAATTCCTTGAGAAGTACTTTCCGGCCTATTAGGCCACAAATATTTGGAAGCAAATCAGCGGTATTCGACAATGCCAAGAAGAGACACTATACGAGTATTGAGAAATGTTTAATGAGTTAGTTGCTAGTTGCCTACAGCACTAGATCACGGCTCAGCTTCTTATACAGTAGTTCTATGAAGGCATGTCCTTGACCGACCGGAACATGATCGACTCTACAAGTGGAGGAGCATTGGTTGACAAGACTCCAATAGTCGCTCGTTCGTTAGTTACCAAGATGGCTGCAAATACCTAATAATCGTGAGCCAACAAGGACGGTCAGGGAGGTACATGATTCGACCATCGATGAGAAACTGGAGCAACTTACTAACTTGGTCAAGAAGGTGACCTCGAGTAACACTCAAGCCCCTAAGCCATGTAGGATTTTCCAAATCACCGACCATAATACCGACACATGCTCAATCTTGGATGAAGAGATCGGAGCACATGCAAACGTCGTTGGTAGCTTCAATGGGGGAAGGAGGTATGATCTTTATTCTCAAAGTTACAATCCCGGGTGGAGTCATCCAAACTTTAGGTATGGTAACCAAGGTGGCCAACAAAGTGAACAAGGTGGGCAAAACCGAGCCCCTTACCCTAAGGGGATGTATCAGCAGAAGCAGCCCACATAATCATCATCTTCAGAGCCATCATTGGCAGATATTGTGAAGAGCTAGGCCACTAGTACAATCCAGTTTCAGGATGAATCCCAATCGAGATTTCAAAATCTCGAGACACAAGTCAGTCAGATTGCCTCTTCAGTGTCTCGATTCGGAAATGCACAAAGTGGTAAGCTTCATGCACGGCCGGAGATCAATTCGAAAAATATCAGTGCGATCACTCTAAGGAGTAGGGTGGTGCTTGGAGAGCCTAACAAGCCCGGGCATCACTTTGGGGGTGAAGAGGAACTTGAAAATGAGGGAAAATTTACTGAAGAACAGGCCACGCCTGAGGCACAAAAGGGCCTCGACCGTGGCCAACTTGAGCAATTCGAGGGGAAACTCACAGGAAGAATTTCCACCCCCGAGGCGTCTGAAGCCTTGCCCGCGGTGGACACCTCGGCTGCCGCTACTGACTGCCACGACCGCGGCCTCCTACAGCAAGAAATAGGGTAGCATTCTGGAGCATTTACCACGGCCACGGCCACTAATGCCTCAGCCGCGGCCCTTGAAGGTCTAATTCTCCACAATTTAATCCCTATTCCTATTCCACCACTTCCCTTCCCAAGTCAAATCAAGAGGGTGGTGGATAGAAATAAGGATCGGGAAATTCTTGAGGTATTTCAGAAGGTAGAGATAAGCATCCCTTTAATTGATGTCGTAAAGAAAATCCCGAGATATGCTAAGTTTCTCAAGGACTTGTGCACTAACAAGAGGAAGCTAAAGGGGAATGAAAAAGTGATCATGGGGAAAAATGTCTCCGCAATCTTCCAAAAGAAGATTCCACCGAAATGCAAGGCTCCAGGAATATTTGCAATCCCATGCAAGATAGGTAACTGTAAGATTGAACGTGCAATGCTCGACTTAGGAGCTTCAATTAACGTTGTGCCACGCTCAATTTTTCATTCTTTGAATTTAGGGCCACTCAAGAAAACACGAGTCGTCATTCAACTAGCCGATCGAAGAACTTCATACCCCGATGGACTGATTGATGACGTGCTAGTTGAAGTTGATAACTTAGTGTTTCCGGTTGCTTTCTACATTTTGGAGATGCAAGGCGATTCATCAATCTCTACGCCTCTCTTATTAGGGAGGCTGTTTTTAAATACCTGCCGAACTAAGATAGACGTTCATGAAGGCACACTCACAATGGAGTTTGATGGAAGAACCTGCAATTTAACATTTATGATGCCGAACAGTTTCCCAAAGATTCCCATCATGTTTTTCCTCATGATGTTGTTAACCCTCCTGTTGAGAAAGAATTTGAGATAAGATGCAAGAATAAGTCGAAAATTTCCACATTCTTGAAGCATCATAAAGAGGAAGGTGAGAAGCTACATGAAGTAAAGTGCTTGAACTGGTCCGGACCAATATGGAAACCACCTTAGAATAAACACTAAGGGAACGAGCATCCGTCGAGCCAACGACGTTAAACAAAGGTGCTTGTCGGGAGGCAACCCGGCGGTTACTTGTTTTTGTATTTTGAATTCGTAGTTTAGTAGTAGTTTTAATATTATTATAGTGTTTTGAATTATTTTGTTTAAAGTGTGTAGGTACCAAACAAGCTATTAAAGGAGATAGTGTGAAATGGGGGTGAAGGAGTTCAAAATGGAGGATTTACACTGGAGAAATCACCACGGCCGAGGTTAAATATGCCTCGCCCGCGGGCCTCCAATGTAGAAAAATGTGATGCCATTCTGGACGAAATACCACGACCGTGGTGAGATGGGCCGCGCTCATGGTGGACATCATGCCTCGGCCGAGGCCAGTACACGCCGCGCCCGTGGCCTAAGGAGATAATTAATACCAAGTTCACTGGACAAAATGCCTCGGTCACGGCAAGAAAAGACCCCGACCGCAACGTTGATGCGCCTCGCCCGTAGCGTTCCCAGACCATGACCGAGGCCAATCACCCTTAAAATCCTTCAAACTCACTGGAAGAAATACCTCGGCCGCGGCAAATCCACGCCATGCCAGCAGTGCGTGAGAAGACACACCACGACCACGGCACACGTATCGCCTTGGCCGTGGCGATTCACCAGGTATAAATACTTGACGCGAGCGAGGTAGGGCATTTTCTTCTCCCCTCTTCCCGAATTTGCGCAGCAGCACACACACACACACACACACTCAAATCCACCATTTTTATTCAATCAAAATCACTCAAACTCACACAATCACTCACCCACATCATCACACACACTTCTATCCGAGTAATCTCGGATTTGAAGCGAATTTGGAGTCGGGTTGAAAAAGGGCGCGAAAAAGTAAATTTCAAAATTTTCGATTAAATTCGACCGGCAAGTACGGCTATCCCTATCCCTTAGTCTTTTATTACGTATTATGGAATTTGTTGTGAGATTGGGGACGAATTTTGTATTAGAATAGTTATTATATTGATGTTGGTTATACACGAACCTAGTGTTGTGATTTTTTTTGCCAATATTGATTTTTGTGCATTCTAAGACTCGATTTGCTGTGATAGCTATAGTATTTACATGTTGATTGATGTAGGATGATGATTAGGGTGAGAAGTTTTAAGTTTGGTGGTGAAATTAGTTGTGGCATATTAACACATGGCATGCACTTCCTTATTGATATTCTTTTGTAGCTTTCTTTGATTGACATGCTCAATTCTTAGGTCGATTGGTTGAAATTGTGGTGAAAACTAGACAATTTTAGACTCTTGTTTTATAATGAGAAAATTTGACCTATTTTTGTTGAGTATTGATCAATTTTAGTTGCAATAGGATAATAATGGTAAATGTTTGACATATCTGCAAATCGTGTCAAGTTGATTGAATTATCCATTTTGTGAGTTCATTCGTTAAGTACTTGTTAATTGAATGCAAGTAATTGGTATAATGAACTTGATTTTTATTGGATTTTTCAATTGAACTTGATTTGTTGATTGGTGATGAAGTTTGACTTTAGTTGCACAATGATTGATTAGTTTTGTCAAACTCGGAATTTAACGTGTGTGATTGTTCTTTATAGGCCAAATGGGACCATCCAATAAGACATCTAAGAAACCTACTGGCAAAAGTGCCACCACAAGCAAAGGCACAACAAGTATAAGCAAGGGCAAGGGCAAGGGCAAGGGCAAGGGCAAATTGGTGATTCGGGAACCTAGTCAAGAAGAACCGGAGATCGAAATTCTGGAAGTTCCAATGTCCATAGGGCCAACTACGAATAGCCGGCACTTCGACATACTGTTGGAAGACCCGGATCACCAAAACAGATTTGTTAGACTAATGAAGCGCCAGATAATTGCCACCCGGTACTTCAAAACTGAGTGCTTAACTGCCACGGGGATCAAGGACAATATAGACGAGTTTTTGAGAGCATCGGGCCTCATTAGACTGTTCAATCCACGGCCCACCTATCAAATATTTGTCCTTGAGTTCTTCTGCACGCTCTCGGTCCGAGCCAACTCTGAAAAATGTGGCAATAGAACCCATAACATTCCATTCCATCTGATGAACAAAAAGAAGACGCTCAATATATATGAGTTGAGGTGGATTTATGGGTTCAAGAAAGACCCCTCCACCACGGACATAGAGAAGACAGACGAGTTCGATGTTGGACGGTTTTGGGGGCGAATCACTGTTGCCCCCGGCTTGGTTGAACCGCAAGCTTTTAATTCAAAGAGCTCGAAAACGAGCTGAATTAGAAGTCCAGTCGTAAAAGTCTTGTAAAAGCTCCCATCGTTAACATTGTTTGGGAGGAAAGAGACAATTGCAACAAGGATATCTAAGCTTAGTATCCTATGGTCCATCCTCAATAGGACCGGTAGAAGATACGAGGAGGTTCTGATCGAGTTTTTTCAGAGGATGGTGAAGGAGCTGACAGCGAAAAGAAAGAAAGAGCCAAAGCAGTACGATCCGGTCTTCAACGGGGCTCTTATCACACCCATTTTCGAGCACTTTGGCGTTCCATAGACCGACTTCAAGGCTGTATCAGAGGCGTTCCTTCTGGGATGGGAGGATTTAGCCAACATGAGGGTTGCTGCTTTGGGGCAGCAAGACGGAGTCTCTGTTCCCTACGTGATCCAAAATGTAGGGCCAATGCTACGCCTTCCCAACCCAGACCTCGCCCATATCAGAGACTTTAGATCCACGGACAACCTGGCCTTGAGCTCAGAGGCACACCAGGCAGCTTCGAGGGAACCAAGTGTCGTTGAGTTCCGGAAATACCAGAGAGGCCAGGTATCAGAACCTGAAGAAGAAGGGGCTGGTCCTACAGGGGAGGGTGAGAGCAGCCGTCATTCAAGAAAGAGGCCAGTATCCGTTGTTCAGTCTCACACATAATTTCAACAACAAGTGGATGAGAGATTGAGCACAATGAAGGCGGAAATCGAAGAAATTAAGGTTGATATCCAGGAGATTAAGGCGAATCAAAACAAGCTCCTTGATGCACTCAACAACATACGAGCATATTTTGGTGGCCGAAGCTCTCGATCTCCACGACCCTCCAAATCGTTGTGAGTAGGATCACCAAGAATATATTTCATCTTCTTTAAAAACTTAGTTTTCAACTAAGTTTGGGGAGAGAGTGGGGGGTAGGATGTTCTTGGCCGCTCCAAATATCAATTTTCTCGTGCTTCCTTTCCGTATTTTATTGTCTGTTGAATATTTAGGCCTGTGTGCCCCTCTGATTAGCTTGTACTTTAGATTCACAGCGTGTGTGCCGTTTTGTGACTTTTACTTGTTGGTTTTATTGAATGATTTGTTAGGATATTGTTTATTGATTGGCCTGTGTGCCACCTTCTACTGTCTTACTTGATTGGTTAAGTTACTTTGGGTTTTGACATGTCTATATGTTGAAGTTTTTGTACTTACACGCATAGGAATAATAATTATAGTTTTTAGTTAACTTTGGGATTGATGGTGCTAGTAAACTGGTTAAGTTTTGTTTAAGCACCAATTCGTACCCCTTTCTTTCCACAAACCTTGGTTTTCAACCAAGTTTGGGGAGGGGGTGGTAGGTGTACGTATTGGTCGCTTGTCAAAAGTTGAATGGACCGTGTAAGAATGAGAAATGTGGCAAACGGTTAATGATGACAAAACTTTTGATCAAAATTTAAAATTTGGCTCATGGTAGAGCATGATAGGATTTGAGACGAAATCGAGCTTACATTCAACATGTTTGATCAAATTTTTCCCTAGTGAGTTTTTTAGCCTTAAAAGATACTCTCATCTTTGGAGTAATTCAAACTTTCTTTCGGTGTGGAATTCATTGAGTGCATCTAATCGTCTCTAGAACTTGCCTTGATTCTCTATTTTAAATGAGTCGGTGCATTGTGTGACATTCAAAATGATCTTAGGCAATTCTTGACGTGAGCCTATTCCTAAAATTGAAAATACACCCCTTTTCACCAAAAGTTTGAAAATTGCCCCTAGTTAACCCCTTGAGCTTTTAGCCTCTCGTTTGATAGCCCAACTCTACAAACCGAAGCACTTTCAATTGGCCTTTGAACCTAATTGGACTACATGAGTATGAGGGAGGCGGTTTGAGGTAGTCGAGTAATTTTGGGGTCAATTCGGGCAGACTAGTGGATATATATTGAAGGGTGAAGGGTGAAGGGAAATCTACACAAATAGGCAAGAATTGAGAACATTAGTTTTCTCCAATATTTGTAAATATGTGTTATAAAAAAATCGAAAAAGCAGAAAACAAAAGAAAAGAGTTGGTTGTATATACTTAGTTGTTGCTTTTGATTTGGAGAGACTAATAATATAAATGCTTTTTGACCGATGTTCTCAAAGGTGAAAAAAATAATCAAAAAAAAAAAAAAATTACATTCAAAGGAGAATTGGAAAAGAAGCATTTAGGTTGTGAGTTTGTAGTAAGGTGAAGAAGCCGCATTTTAGTATCAGTTTGATTGGGAAGTGAGAGAGTGAGGTAGAGTGATTGTTGTTTGAGGGGTAGATGAGAGTAGCTAACTCATTTAGTCCATTTTATAGTAACTTTTACCCAAAATTATCCCACCTTACTCCAAACCAATATTACAACCCTTTTAAAGACCTTTTTTATTCCTTGTCACACATGCCGGATATACGTTGAAGTTTAGATGATTGGCAAGCCTATGGAAGGCATTTTATACATTTCAATGTGAGCGTATACACTACCTATTTGATATACTTGAGAGTCGAGAGATACACTCACCTGGTGAACAATCTCAAGTTGAGAGTGTCAAGTTTTGTAAGTAGTTGATATGGCTCTATCTCATATGCTTAATGTTATCATGTCCTACTTCTTTTTCTTTATTTGTTCGAGACGAACAAAGGTCTAAGTTTGGGGAGATTTGGTACACGTGGTTGTGCATACACTTTTAGGTCAATTTAAGTGTCTTTTTGCGGACTTTTGTGTGCATATTCACGTGTGTTTTGTACATTTTTTTTATTGGGCAATTTGACGTGTTTAGTTCGTTTTCATGTCAAAACAGGTGAATCAAGGCCGAAAAACAGGTTCGAAGATCTCAAACTAACAACTCGAGCTCAAAGGGAAAAGAAAACAAGGAAAAAAAAAGGGGACCTTGCCTGAGTTGCTGATGCCACGCCTGTGGCCCAAGCCAAGGCCGAGGCTAGCTAGAGTGCTAGACCACGGCCATGGTAATTTGTACAGAAGATGGCCAAATTTTACTCAACAAGACCGCGGCCGAGGCAATCTCGAGCCACTACCGTGGCGGACCAAGGCCCACGGCCGCGGCCAGAATTAGCCATGCCCGTGGCTAAAGATCTAGAAGGGGCAAATCCAGCCCAACCAAGCCCACGGCCGAGGCGATGATTGGGCCGTACCCGTGGCTCCAAATTGGGCCCAAACCCTTATTTTTCACCGCGTCCGCAGCCAATTGTGTGCCACGGCCGTGGTGCGGCCCCTTATTTTAAAAATCCAAACACGTTTTTGCCTAACTTGGTACCAGCACTTTCTCCTCTATATATTATAATCTCCTATTCGAAAATGAAATATCTTGGAACACATTTTCAGCCACTTTTTAGCCACCATCAACCTTAGGGTGCAAGGAAGTGGAAATGGGTTGAAGATCAAGATCATCAATCCAACATTTTGGTTCCTTCTATTCTATTTTCATGTCTTCCTTGATTGTTACTTGTTTTATCTTTGTAATAGTTAATATGGGTGGCTAGCACCCTTAGAATTCACCTTTGGTCAGTGTGGAACCTTGAGTGGAAGACAATTATGTGATTATTGCAGTTAATATTACCAGTTGGATTGTGTATAGGCATGTCAACGGGGCGGGGCGGATTTCTGAATTTTTTGACCCGTCCCGCCCCGCCCCGCCTTCATCTTCTTTTTTTTTTCTAAAAAAAAAAACTATTTTTTTTTTTTAATTAAGAACCTTGTTTTTTTATAATTGAAGTTAATAGGGTTTTAATTTTTTGGTTTACATTAATTTTGTTTTAACATTTTTTTTATATTTTGTAAAATTAATTATTAGAAAATGAAATTTGATTATTTAAATTTACTCTAATCATAATTTAATGTATTAGGATGACATATGTATAACATATTATATATAAAATTTGATATTATAAATACATATATATATATACATATTTAATATTTATGGTTGCGTGTATATATATATATATATCTATATAATATTACATAATATATATTAAAAAAATAAATTATATATATAGGGGGAGGGAGCGGGGCGGGGCAGGGGACATGACCCGAACCCAACCCGCCTCGAGGACTGGGCTGGGCGTGCCCCGTTCTCCATCGGAACGGATTTTTCCTCGCCCCAAAGGCCTCGGATCGGAGCGGGGCGGATCGATTTTGACATGCCTAATTGTATACTTAAATGTTTTATGTTATTTGGTATTATTGAGTCACATTCATGAATTGATTATTGGATTGATCACCCTTTCGGAGATTAATGAATGTGTTTCTAGTAGTCGGGTTTGCTATCCATAATTGTAGTGCTTTCGACTCATTTGTAGCAAACAATGAATGTTCATTGGTGATAACATAAAGTTCGACCACTAAAACTGAGCTTGTGAGTTTTATGTCGTATTTATCTTATTGTCTTGGTGCCTAATGCATTTGATTATCGAATCTAAGAGAGCTTATTCCAGGATTTGGTTAAACCGAATAGAGTTAGTCGAAGAGCTTGTTTTGATTAACTAGGATTAAGAGACAACAAGTCTATTAGAGCTTGTTAATAGTCTTGAGATAAGGGCTTGAATCACGATTAATCGGGTATTAACAATAGTTGCATAAATTGTCTAAGACCAAGGGGAAGCATATCAAGGGTGGATCGTTTTATTATTTGAAAATAAAATAAAAAATTGAAAAATCATTCTATTGTCTTTGTTTATTTGAAATTTCATTTAATTACTTTTTATTGTTATTAGTAGGTTGTTAGTTGATTACTAAAACTCCCCCCAACTTTTATTGCTTTTCTAAGTTGTCTAAATTTATATATATTTAACTCTAAGTTCTTGATATTAGAATCGAAACTAATCGGCCGTTCTCTGTGGGATCGACCCTTACTTGTCACTCTACTTAGTAGGGTAGTCTGTGAGGTTTAGTATTGTTATTACGATAACGATACTAATTAATTTGGTACGCGTATACGACGAGGCCCGTTTTCGTACTATTGAAAAAGAGAAAAAGATAACATGGGATTGGTTTCTAAAATTGGTTTTGGAGGATCTAGGTATTGACAATTACCATGGACTATAATGTCCGACAAGCAGAAGTTTAATCGATGCAGTTGAGGATTTGATGCCCAAGGTAGAGCACTGATCCTACGTACAACATCTGTACCATAATTTTAAGGTACATCATAAGGGGTTATGTTTGAAAAACCTACCGTAGAAGGCAACAAGAGCATCTAGGGTAGTTGATTTCAACTTGGCCACAGGTGAGATAATGTCCAAAGATAGAGATGCATTTGATTGGCTAGTTGCAAGGCCACCATGTAACTGGTACAGATCACATTTCACTACTCACTGCAAATATGACAAGCTAGAGAACAATATGTCGGAGTCATTTAATGCCATGATTTTGAAAGCTAGAAATTTACCAATTGTTCGGCTACTAGAGTCCATCCAATTGAATTTGATGAAGAGATTGTACGTGGAAAAGATCAAATGGCCAAGTACCATGGTGATTTATGCCCCATCGTTGATAAGCTTCTCGAAGGGTTGAAGAAAAAAGCATGTGAGTTCATCCCACAATAGAACGGGGTGGACCAGTTTGAGATAGAAGTTGTAGGGGGGAATCGATACATGGTTCACTTGAGTGAAAAGACCTGCTCATGTAGAAGATGGCAACCAACAGGTATATTGTGTGCTCACACTATCAATGCTCTAGACTTCATGGATTGGAAAATAGAGGATTTTGTGGAGTTTTGGTACACGAGAGAGACCTTCTTGAAGGCTTATGTCAATGGAAATATGTTGGGAACATTGGACAGTCAAGAGAATTTTTCACAAAATGATTTTCCGAAGACGATACTGCCTAAAGTTGAATGGATGCCTGGAAGGCCAAAAATACATGGAAGAAAGTCACAGCCTGGGGAAAAGAAGAATAAACCACAGAAAAACAAGGAGGGAACATTTAAGTTATCTTCGAAGGGGATTAACAATGAAGTGTTCGTTGTGTCACAAACCAGATCACAACATTAGGAGCTGCCCACTTAGACCTAAAGCTCCACCAGAAACTGAAGCTCGAACAGGCCTGGATATCCCGGCTTCAGTACAAGATGAACCATTTGTTTCTAAGGTATGCTGACCATTATATGAGTTATTGTTGTTCTTGAATATTTAGTTTGATGTATAATTTTTTCATTCTAGGGCTACAAAGGAAAAAATGTTAAAAGCTGCAACTTCAGTAGGGAAAAAATCAAAAGCGCAAACTTCTGCTGGAAAAAAGGTGATTCACTTTGCTTATTGAGTATGTACATGGCCCAACATGGATGCTAATTGTTGGACAATGGTTTTTTCTTGTTGTGCAGTTGGACCCGAAGAACAAGGAAAAAGAACATATTCAATAAGGCACATAATAACTGCGAAACAATAATGATATACCATCTGAATGGTGGGAGTATAACTCGCAAGAGCAAGCAGCCCAATGTGCCAGTTCTATGGTAACACCAACCCCTGTTGTAAGTGTTTTAGATAGAACAAATATAAGAGATGTGAATAATTGTAGTACACTTTTTCAATTAATTGAAACACTTGTTTTTGGTATCTAGGTTGGTACCCAGCAAGCCGTATCAATTCTGGGTACTACCCCAATCCAACAGACCAAGGTACCACTTAACTTACATTGGAGACACATTATTTGAGTATTGCTAATTACCTATAGCAGCAACAATTTTCTCTTGTTAATCACCTTTTACATACCCTGTTTTGTTGTGTAGAGTGTGAGGACTGTGAGGGCAACAAGAAGGGAAAAAGGTATGCCCTAAGCTACCATAGATGAAGGGCTTGTTGGCGATGTCAATAACACTCCAATCAAAGTGGGAAGGAAAAGAGCATCACTTGTAGATGCAATGCCGACAAGAAAGACTCGACCGATAGCAATGAAAGCAAAAACTACAGAAACACATAAGGTGCACATGGTGAAGGACAGTGTACCAACTCCTAGGAAGAAACTTAAGGTATAAATTATTGTCTTTAGTATCGCTATGTAATAATATTTTTGTGGTCTCATCAATGATTTAACAGCCGAGAAGGGCTGCCGTTATTGAGACACAAAGCTCCCAAGTAGAAATGAATACAGCTCCACCGGAGAAGACAACCGCGGCTCCACCAGAGAAGATCAAGCAAGCTTTGACTCATCTTATACAGCCACCGGGAAGCAGTGCAATCACCCAAGAAGTTAGATTCTCTAGTACACCAAAGGAAAACACATACCAGACTTTCATTGGTTCGGTCGAGGGGGCCGGAGGGGCAAACGAGAAAGTTCCGGCTTGTACACAAATGTAGTTATGATTACGTTGAATATATTAGGGTGTGAAACACTTATCTATGTTCAAGTGCATATATTCTGAGGCCTGTCAGCCTCTTTTTGGGTTGTAAAGTTAGGTCTTTTTTGTTGATAGTGGATGAGGTTATGTA